>OZ057412.1:13274068-14474068 GCA_964056705.1 Troilus luridus
AAAATGGGGTGCCAACCAAGATGCATTAGCAACATCATATAAGGTATACGTATGACCAGTCATAGAATACGCTGCAGAAGTGGCCTCAGACACCAACCTGAATAAATTAGAAGTAGTGCAAAACACTGGTCTTTGAATAATAACAGGTGCTGCAAAATCAACCCCAATCACAGTGATACAGCTTCAAACTGGCATTGAACCTCTAAATAAAAAATCAGAAAAGAGAAATTTTAGGAAAGAGCCAGAATTGATGCATGCTACTGGAACCGGTACAAATCCCGCCTTAAAACCCCAAAATCACCAATTGTTCATCCGGAGGAAATAAGATCCAAATATGGTCTGCAACTTAGTCCAGCAGCTCCACTGAAGACACATCACACAGTCTTATCTTCTCTACCAAATTTCAAGCTACGTTTACTTAACCACACCACATCAAAAACGCTCTGCAACCCACACGAATTGAAAGGTGCAGCACTGGAAACAATTTCTGAACTATACAGTCGGGAAAGCTGGCTTCACATATATGCAGATGGTTCAGCGACAATGAACTGCACAGGGGCTGGCTGTCATTGTAGTATGACATTATAGCACATAATTATAGGGAAATCACATGATCATAGTTGTTAAAATAACAGAAAGAACGTGAGTGAAACTATTGTTTTGATATTTTAATAAACCATTGAAATCTTTCCATAGATACTACAAGTTAATTTTTAAGTTATTGTTGATTTTGTTTCCCCAACCAGCAAAATTATGCTGATGCGTCTAGGAAGGAAAAGAAGAGTTGGAAGGCCCAGATTGCGCTGGATGGTTGGGGTCAACGCTGATAGTAGAGGTCTTCTTGGACTGGCTAACTGAAGAACCGTTGCAAGAGAGAGGGACCAATGGGCGAAACTACTTGAGGAGGCAAGGACTCAGCGTTGAGTTGTAGCGCAAATGAAGAAGAGTCATGGATAATGATCTATCTTTAAAAAAATAAAAAACAATAATTGTTACTATTAACTTTTCATCCTCTCATATGTGTATCCATTAAGTGCTAACATCAATGAAATTAAACACTTTTTCAACAAAAAGAATTTATTTGATTTTACCATGTTCTTACAATGTTTCAGTCACCTCCAACCCTTTTATAAAGGAAATCACTTTGATCCTTAAAATGTCAAGAAGTTTTGATAAAAATAAAATGTGGATTTACTATAAGTCAAGTTTAATTAAATAAAATTGAATAGTCACATCTGGTCTTAATCCACATTTTAAAAGTAACAGTATCACTTTTGATTTTATAAATTTAGTATCTGTATAATAAATATTGTTACTAATCTAACATTCTATAGTCAAATATGTACATTTTATTAATTTATACAAGTATTTCATAGAATATAGTTTATAAATAAATATAAAATTTTAATTTAAATACATGAAAGGTAATACATATCACATATACGTTTTAAATATTTTTTTTTTAGAACACATATTTTTCTTAACATGTTATTTACACTTATAAACCTTTCCTATAACATATTGAGTGAATTGCTTTATTATTTAAAAAAATAAATACAAATATATAAAATAAAAAATATATATATATACATTAATGAGTTAACCGGTTGAAATTTGTCAGACTTAAAGGCACTTATGGTGTGAGACAATCGTTTGATTGACAAAAAATTTATAATAAAATATAACTGTGCTATTAAATTAATGAACACTGTGAAATTGTAAATATACAGATATAATTTTTTATTTTACAGTTGAACCTCTGTATGTATTAAACTTTCATCAAGCATAGTTTATTTATACATAATATTATTTCCTCAAATTATTGAATTGAATTTAAGTAATATATATTTTAAATAAAAATGTTCTGTTTTTTTAAATTTGGTATTTAAGAAGCAGGTTATATCACATAATATTTTTGTTGTTTGTTCATTTAACATCACTTTTTGCTGCTATGGCTAATCTGAGGATGCTACATTGGGAGCTCTAAATTTTGTCTATCCAGGTTCAATTAGGATAGGGATTTTTAACGAGTACCTGACATCATACAGGCCACCGTTTAATGTTCCTTCCAAAGGACGGCGTAACTAAGGATTTTTTACTCCCTTTGAAAAATCCTAGGGCTACGGAACCCGTGATCTTGGGCTTAGTTACGCTAACCACTAGATCACAGGTCGCCCCTATCACTTAATATTGTGGCATTAATTAATGAAATTATTTAAAATTTCTGATAAGATTAAAGCATTTTATAATAAGTATGGGATATTTATCATATACAATTAAAGGTTATTAATTTTGAATTTTACAAAGCCTTCAATAAACGACTATTGATGTTTCTTAATACAATCTGGACCAAATATAGTACAAGAGATTTCTGAGGCATTTTTACAGAGGATGGTGCGATAGTCATTGGACAATGGCATATCTGTGCTTATATACCTAAGCAATGTAGGACTTTGTGCCATTGTTGCTATAGGAACAATATGCCAGTGAAAGCAAATTCACTGTGTTACTTTATTACGTTAGCTTTTAATAACTTCATTTTTTAGGTTATATTCCATTTTGGATTATATATTACCTTTAAAAATATAGTATATTACTTTCTGCACTGTCATTGTATTTAATTACAAATGTATTGCTAAAATCTGATTCCCAAGTTAACCGTTAAACTGAAGTGAAATAGTTTTAAATACTATATCCTTTATATACATATATACATATATATATTTTTAAAAAAATACCTGTACCACTCCAACCCGTGAAAGGGTCTGGGGTTCAGTAAATGGTAAAGACTGTACTGTTTCATGTACAACGGTTCTGCAAGGAGGTGACTTGTCCTAATTCATGCTCAACCGCCAAATTCCCCCCCCCCCTTATTTTGGGTACCCTATTTTTATAATATTTTATCAAGACTGGGTGAGCCCCAGGAGGATCCTAGATCCTATATGATCTATCTCTCGCTGCAAACAGACTAAATAAAAGTACTGCCTGCAGCAGGATTGTAACCAGGATTTCCAGCATGTCAACTCATTGCTCTACCATTGAGCCACTCCACTCCCCCCCCCCCCACACACACAGGAGAAAAACAAGAGTTATGTTTTGTACTTTTTCAATAAATAAAACTATCATTAAGATTGGCTTCTTTATTCAATTATATGAATAAAATTGACTACGATCACTGAGCATTAAGTATGAAAAAGTTTTTATTAAATAATTGTAGATTTATTTCACCTACAATTTAAAAAGTAATTTTAAGGTTTGATTCTTTGACATTTTATTTTTTATTTACAATTTCTTTTGTATTTAGTATTTTCATTAATATTCTTTTATTTTAATTATTAATTACTATAATTTTCTTTTTTTTTATTATTATATTAATGTTTTTGCCTGAATATATTTTTATCACTATATTTATTAATGTATAGCCAGTAATTTTATTTATTGTAAGATTATTAATTCTAATGAAGACTTGCAATCTGAGTGTAAATGTTGGCTGCTACTTAGTAATTTCTTACTACTTGAGAATTTATTTTCATCTTCACTCGAACAATTTTTTCCTTCATCTAATTTTAACTAGCAGTACAATTGCATTCGTTAATTTGATTTTTTTCCCTTGAATTATATAAAAAAATATTTACATATGTAAAATTTAACTATGTTGTTGATCATGAAAATTTTTAAAGGTTCAACCATATTTATTTTATTTTTACAAAAGAGATCTTGTACACATACATTTTTTTTGTTTTTTTTTTCTGTATTTCTAAGAGTGTTTAGGCAAACGACTTAAGGAAGAACCTGTTAGTATGCATGTGGCTAACAATTACCTTCTATTACTAAATATATAACTGTATATAAAAATAAATAAATTAATATAGTACTCGTAAATATAAAGTATCTGTTTGAAGTAATGTCAAGGGAGAGCCATGGGAGGCTTTTACCTCCTTGAAGGTAACATTCCATCCAATGGACCACACACATACAAGATTATTCCGTAAGTTGCCTACAATGAATATATTGTTTTTTAATATTATGAATTTTTTTTATTTTAAAAACTATCAAGCGATTGAATTACCTAATTCACAGTTAGGTCCTGCTCTGCAGCACATTAAATATCATTAAAATTTTAAAAATGAATTAAATAATCTTATTATTATTCACTTATGATTATCAAGGAGGAATGGTGAGCCATTTGTTAGGAAAATATAAAAAAATAATGTCTCTTACACTGTACATCGAAAAATAATTAATTTACAAGCTCTTATGTACATATTTTTTTTTGGCTATGCTTCTTTTCTTCGAAGCTTAAAACTGTTGCTATTGAGCATGAAATGCATTCTTGGTCCTCTTCAATTTATTTAATTTTAAATTGAGTGTTTATTTAGAAGTAAGTTCCTAAGGTACTTCCCAAACTGTAGATGTATTGATCGTCTTTTTATGCGTTTGCTCTTCCATCTCTTCATGTCCCGATTGTCTACTCTGCCTCCTCGAACCCTTTTTGATGACATCGCTCAGCCGGCTTGTATTGTGAGAGTCTCTAAGGGCTGTTAAGATTTCATCGTATTCATCTTCTTCTTCTGATTTCTTTATTCCATGCTCATATTTAGCTTCCTTAGCCAAGAGCCTTTCTCTCTTTATCTGTGTTTTAATTTCAGATGGCACATCAGGTATTGTGTATGCCATTATTCCAGTAAGAGCAAAAACTATGTGCTGAAAAAAATCATGATTCATTATTTTCAATTTTAAATAAGGGTGAATATATCATTAAATTATTTTTTTAAATCTCTGACTGCCAGCAGAACTAAGCATTTTAAAGAGAGTCTGATTTATTCTGAAATCGTAGGTCAATAGTGATTATAAAAATTCAAGTCAGTGAAAAGTTTAGAAAGATGAATCTCATGATAAATGTACTAAGTAAAATTCTAATCTAAACTGTGGAAAAATGGATCGGCATATTGGTGATTTGGTTAAGTAAATATGCCTATCATTTTTAGCATTCTATAGAGGAGGATGTCACATAGTGAGAAGCTGGTATTTCATAGCCCTTGGCAGGGAGAATAAATACTGTTACGATCAGAGAGACAGAGGGACCAGTTGAAGGGATTAAGATAAGCCGGAAGGAATTAAAGAATAGTCTAGAAACATCGCGGATTGCGTGGAATATTCTAGGTGTCCCCCACCTCCACCAACCTTGCCTATATAAAAGGCCAGCTGTTTCGGCCTAGTAGTCAGTCAGTGATAAGGTAGTAGTAAAGTTGTCGACTTCAGTGACTGTGACAGTTAGTTGCAGTGTGAACTAGTCTGTGATAAGTGCTAAGTGAGTGTAATAAACAGTTTGTCATATTTAGAGAATATTACGGCCGGTGGACTTTAATTAGTGAACTGTAAGTGTTGTTTGTAAACTATAGTGTAATATTATTATACTTGTACAAATTTATGTAAATAGTTAAGTTATTTAGTATTAGTAATAGCTTATAGTATTTGTATATTATTTTAGTGATTAGATAGTTAGGGCTAGGTTATAATCTGTAGAATATTGTTATTGTAAATTCATATTAGTTTAATAATTTAATTGCTTTAGATAATCTCATTGTATTCTTTTTAATTTGTTAATAAATATTAATAACTTGAATTTAGTAGTAGTTTAGTTCATTTTACACCCAGTTGCTCATAACAATACCAACATGCCAATCTATTCCCTATACACGCAAACCCTGCTCTCATCTACTCCGTATTTATTTAAAAGTAAGGAATTTATTTATTTACCTCAAACACTACTACAAACGCTAATCTGGCAGCAAAAACATGCCAGTACTGAGGAGAGAGACCATACGGATCATGGGGGTCATCTGGACCATTGCGGTAGCCACGGTATTGACATGTCTCTGGAGGTGGCTTATTTCTACTTCTGTCAGCGCCCATGATATCCGTATAATCTGATGTATTAAAAACTGAAATAAAATTTTTTTTGCTTTAACAAATCATAATTAATAAACTTTATTTTATTATTTAGAGTTATTGTTAAACATTTTAGTTAACATACCTGAAAGTGAGGAATCTATATAACCAACTAAATTATACGTTGGGGAATAAACCAACTTATACACCATTCTAGGGATGTAATCACTCGTGTATGCAATCACAAAAGCCTGAAAGGATTTTTGAAATCAGGAAAATTTCTTGATAACTGTTTATCTCATATAGTGATCATGTTTTAGTTGAACTTACATTTGATACTACTGCGCAGTATGTTACTCCTTGTAAAATTCCATACCAAGCACCAATGTCCTCAACTCTTTCGGACAATGGCCTTCTGCTTTGTGCCACCATTTTGAATGCATCTAATCTAATTTCCCATATATTATTGAGCAATGCGAATAGTGGGGCTAATGGAAAAGCAGCCACAAATAGGGTTACAAACCCATACTGTAGTACTGAAATAGATGTGATGGATCAATTTTAATAAAATGTAATTGTTGGTTGTAAGTTTCTTGATTGATCTATTTTTCTTTTGCCTGAACTTAATATGAATTACTTTATCTATTAAGGGTTTTTCTGATAGATGAGTATCAAAATGCATCTTATGCATTTATTTCTTTACTTGATATGTTAGCTAGATTTATAAGAAACCCAAGAGGAAGAAATATTCCCAAATCAAATTTTTAATCGACCTATCATACTTTACTTTTATTTAAATTAAAAAAAATAGATCTATGAAGGGTCTTGGGTTCAGTACGTGGTAGAGACTATATGTGCAGGGAGGTGATTTGCCTTAAATCATGCTTAACTACCAGGTTTTTCCCCCAATTAAGGAAAAACCTATCAGTCATTATTTGTATAATGACTGAATATAAATATTTAATAAAAACTATTTTATTAAGATACACATGGATTTTGAAATTATAATTATAACAAATCAATCACCGCTTGGACTGGTATAAAGAAATTTAATATGTCTATTTTTTTTTATCTTGACTATAATGATTGAATATCTATCTTGTTTTTGCAATTTCATCATAAAAAAAAATACTATAAACAACTATATTATAGGTCATTCAGTAACTTAACATTTACTGTTACTTAACATTGATTTATAATAGTTGATAATTTCTGATGCATTTTTTATGATTATAATAATTTTGTTTTGATCAAAAAAGGGTGTTTACCCATTTCTAGATATTCTTCAAACAGTGCTAGCCGTCCTGGGTCTTGAAGTTGATAGTCTTCTTCCCAACGGGTGTAAGCCCTAGTGTGATCTTTTGTTACTGATTTGTGTGCCCTTCTCCTCCACCAGTTAATCATCGCTCTGATTCATTATTAACATTATGTATGAGTAATTTTAATCAATATATATTTCTAAAATAATTCACTAAATTCATACTTACGGATAGGCCAACTCGAGGAAATTATTAAAAAATTGCTTCCCGACCATAATTATAGCAAGTTGTATACATAATTCAAAAAGGCAGCCTGCAGGGTCGCACACATCTCCTTTAATTCTAGTAAATTCGGAATTCCTAAATTCTCGATCTCCTGGATAACTATAGAATCTTCCCTATTAACAAAAAAAGTCTTAAAAATTTGCAGTGAAGTTTAGTGAAACAATAAAGCCATTAAGTTTTTATTAACCTTGAAAAAAGCAATATATATGAGAGATGAGTAGTAATTCATGAATTCAAAAAAATATATTTTGAAAGTATACGAATCCTCATATTCTGTTTGTGTTCTTGGATTTTCTTGATTTGTTAGCCAGACTGCCAGGAAATGATAAAACTGAAAAATGTAAGCATTTTAAAATTATTAACACGAACCCAAGTGAGACATCTCAATGAGTGTTTTCTCCTTATAAATTATTATAAAAATATACTGTTTGGCTTAAAAATATACTGTAGCCCGCCCTGTAATAATCGTTCCTATTTCTACTTCCGTCAAGCTGAATTAAGTTCATACTGAGAGAGAAAACAAGTTCCTTATCACTTCATTTATTTACACATTTGATATATATATATCTTCAAATCTTCACTGTTTCTAGAACAACAGTTGTGCATGTAGGTGATCATGCTCAAAAGTCAGGTTATCCCCCTAAATAAGGGTACCCACATTATCAATGCTGGTTGAGCCACAGAGTCCATCTGTGGCTTCTAATTTATCTGCCACATCCGTATTTGATCCCTGAACCTCCAGCATAGCAACTCATCAATCTTCTCTCTGAGCTACCTCGATCCCTAATTTAATATCAATAGAAATAACATATTAAATGTTAGGTATTATTAATAAACCAGAAATGATACTTTATTTGGAACATTTAGCTGCTTTTTATGTCCAACCACAGGATAATGAAGTTAGGGGAATCATGCTAAAAATCACCTATCATGAATTTTTCTTTAGTAATTTTCATATTTTTTATTTTTAAATATATATATTTTGTTTTATATTTTAGTTCATGCTAATTTAATAATACTGATTAATTATACAGTAGATACAATTTTTTTTTTTATTTGAATCATTTTTTGATTAATCGGTTTTTAGTTGAATAAAAATTACATAGAGGGATGTCATGTGGTGTCTAAATCAAATTTTTATAATATAAAGCTTCTAAATTTTCAAATTAAATTTAATTCTTGATAAATATTGAATTTATTTTTGAAAAATAATAATAAAAAAGTAAAGAAGAATTTAGTGGCTCTACATCTGAGAGAAAAGTTTTACTGTTATCAAACCACCTCTTCAGATCTTGTTGACTTATGCTTAGTAGTCAACAAGCTATACACAATCATGGTGATTGCCGACCTTCAACATAATATAGAAAATGACACTTTAAGAAGAAGAAGAAGTAAAGTATTATATAACATTGTTAACAAAAATTATAATGATTGTAAAATGTAGTCTGACAATTTAGAAAACAACCTGTGCAGAAATTGCCTCAAGTGTGCATAGAGAAGCAATGCCACTTTCCCACTACCTAGCTCTGTTAGATCGTTCTTTATCTTCGTTGTGACCTAGTTTACTCTAACTGTAATATCTTTGATGCTCTTATAGATATTTGTATTGTTTTTCATTTAACCTAGCTTTAGGCGTCGGAAGTTGGCGGCCCCATTGAGGACCATACCGGTCTTAGTAACGCAGTCAGTCACTGGCCCTCGAGGTTGGGAGGACAATACTCTGACATTCACCCATCTATACTCAAAACAGCACACTACAACACCTCACATTACAGACCAAGGTCAATAGCGGTACTCACCCTAGGTAGCTGCCCCCGGATGGGGGAGCAAGTCAGGATGTTCCGAGGAGGCAGCCCCTCCACCTGACTCGGGGGCAGAGTATGGACTAAAAACCCCCTCCCCTTAAACTACCTTTATTCTTAAACCTCAAAGAGATAACGCCGGATTGATTTATGGTAAAAGACTCGGAAACCGTCATAAGGACAATAATTGGACATTGGAATGTTTTAACGCTTTATAGACCTGGAGGACTACATGCCCTCTTGAAACAAATTTACAGATACAAGATTGACCAGACTGCGATCCAGGAAGTTCGTTGGACTGGGGCAGGAAAAGTAAAAACCGCACGCTTGGTACAAGGTTTGTTATAAGAGGGAAAATTGTATAAAACTTTGATTAGACCGGTGTTAACCTATGCCTAGCAAACATGGACGATGACAAAGGCTGATGAGATTACCGTACTTTTATTTGAACAGAAAATTTTGCCCTGTAAAAGAAGGAGAAGTATGGAGGAGACAATGGAACCGGCAGTAATACGTCCTGTATAATGACTTGAATATCGTCGACTTCATAAAACTGGGAAGATTAAGTTATAAATTAAGGCCATGTAATTCGGATGGTGGAAGGTGAAATTCCAAAAAGAGTCCTTGAGGATAGGATTGACCGTACCAGAAGGAGATGCAGACTCAGACTGAGGTGGATTGATAGGGTGGCGACTGACTCCAGGCTATTGCTGGGCACACCGAACTGGAGAGCAGCAGCAATGGATCGAGCTGGATGGCGGAAGCTTCTAGAGGAGGCCAAGACCCATCCTCGGGTTATAGCGACATATAGATAGATAGATTTAACCAGGCTATTGTTGTACTTCAATTTTGGACCTTTGTTAATATGTTTTGGACTCTATTTCAGGTTTTTAGTATTATTTGACTCAGTAATAGCTAGCTTTTGTAAAGTCGCACATGACATTCAGTCCGGTGGGAGTATTCTCCCTCCCACCACACCTACCCAGCCCCTTAACATCTCGTTTTGTATAGAAAAAAGAGCATTGCTCTAGCAGTTCAACTGTTACTCTAAAAATTAATAAAGTGCACTTACTCTTGTTAGAATCATAATGATCACGAGATTGATCAATGCTCCTGTGATTGATGTGAAAATTTTTGCATGTCGCTTAACAAAGGTATTTCCTCCTTCGTAGATCACAGTAACAACAGACAATCTATAAATGATGGTTCCTAATACTGCAGCACATACAACTAGGATCTGTAATAAAAAATTGTAATTGAAATTTTGTTCAAGAATTTAAATTAATTTTAGTTAATAATGATGTTATTACCATAAAAAATACTGTGGATATTGTAATTACGAATTTCCATGCTTTCTGCATTGGGGGCATGTACGGCTCTTTACGTCTTGTCACTGGGTTTGTTCTGAATGTGTTAACAGTTTGTTCAAATTCTGGTCTTGGTTCTTCATCCTCTTCTGTATACTGGAGATCCCATTCCCAAGCAATAACAGCCTGCCTTCTTTTCCAAAGCTCAAGAAATGTTGTTGCTGCAAATATTTGTAAACAATATTTTTATTTTTTAAATTTTAGTCAATATTTTTTATTTATTTACTTAGCTATTTTATAAACTTTGTTCTGATTATATTTTATAAACTTTTTATTTATGACTAAATATCTTATAGTTTCATGCTTTACGCATGCATGATATAATCACTCCTATAGTTTAAAGAAATTCAAGTTGTTTTCTTAATTTATTTTGAACTAAATATGACAATATGATTTTATACACCAAACAAATGAAGTGCCATTCATAATTTGGTATTGTCCTATTGAATGGGCACCAATGATAAGATTGTTTTACCTTACATTCCGATGGTAGCACCTCAGTTTAGGAGTTTTGATGTAAGAAAATATATCATGAAGAAATAGCACATATATACAGCCCTGGTGAATAAGTGGTTAAGTCGGATTTTGTCTAGAGAGGGTTAATTGCTTTCAGATAACCGGAATCCTATCATTCTCCTGGTTAATGGCTTAGAATGGAGTTGTAATATATGCGATAACTCCTTTTCAAGCCAATGCCTTACTTAGCCCCTTATTCACTACGAAAATAACTCGATTCCGCTTACTTAAGTAAAAGAAACTCATTTTGGAGTAAGTTAGACCTAATCACTTATTCACTGGGGCTGTTGATATATACTTAAATAACATTTAAATCTAAACAAAAATAATATTTAATTAATAGTAATAACATTTTTTATATTATTCTTTAATGCAAAACTTGATAAATAATCCAGTATTTTAAATATGTATATATATGCATATAAACTATAAAAATTAACTTTTCTTACCCCAAAAAGACATAAATATTGCAAAAAATACTGTTGCAGGGTTATCAAATAAGTAAGTAATTCTTGAAAAGAGGCAGGATACGTTTAATTTTTGATACTCGCAGACTTTGTCGCACAAAGGACACAATGTTATATTTCCCGGTCCATTTCCATCACAGATTTCTTTGCTATAAAATATTTATGACTTTTTTTATTTATATAATTGAATAAATAAAAATAAATTGTTTGGTTATTATAAGTATACCTAGGTATGTTGTCTTCAGATTCCATCGATGACAGACCATATAGGAAACATAATAGTCCGACAATAGCTGGTGCAATCAACATTTCGGTATAAAAACCTAGCCATGCAAAGTAAAGAGCAATTTTATCACCAAAATATTTTCGAACTAGCCAAAGCGGTTGTTTCTTATAACATCTGCCTATTCGAGCCCATTCGAGGTAAAGGAGCTAGGAAAAAACAATTAGAAGTAAATAAATAAATATAATTTAATAAGATTGCAATAGGATAAATCCCAAAAAGAAAACAAAGTGCAGCATATCTTACAGCAGCAGTCCAAACAGACTCATCAACAGCACACTTGCTCGAGGACATTCACAAATGACTCTACTTGGCTTGCTTTTTGGGATTTTTCCTATTGCATTCCCATTAATAATTTATGTCTCTTTTTGAGTTCATAAGAGGAAGAAATTGGCTCAGGTAGAGGTCAAAGAATTAATTACTTAAAAAGTGATAAACTATTTACTGTAAGACAATATTTCGACACACTTTCTAAGTCTTCTTTAGAGCTGGATAGAAAAGATACAAAAAAGATCAAATAATTGAAATATATAAAGATATACTGTCTACGATAAATATCATAGTAGTCACAAGTATGTGAGTGAGAAGAAATGATTATGCAAAAATAAAGAAGGAACAGAGTATGAAGTAGGAGAAGTGTTAATTATTAGTTCATTGTAATTAAATTTAGAAGACTGTAAAGAAAGGTTGTGTATATGTATATTAAGTAGCAATAAATATTTAAAAACTACTAATACAGATATATATTAAATAATTAACTTTTTTGACATCCACTTTGACCATTCTCTTCTCTCTATGTATAGGATCAAATCATTATTCTTCAAGATGATAATAATGACTCATTAACACTGATTTTTTTTTTAATTATTTATTTATTGATATTTACAACTATATTACAATAATATAACAAGTAAATTGGCTGAGTGATACATAATGACATGATATAATGACAAGTAGAGACAACTACCCACTGGTAGTACTCAAATCGCATGTTCAACTAAGAAGTTCACGTGGCCATCTTCTTCTCAGACGCCTCGGAGGATTATCGGGAATTGAAGAGGAAGCTAGGTTTGAAACTAGAGGGTTTGAGTGGAAATGAAGTTTGTTATGAAAGGATAGATACCGGGTTCGGGCCAAATCAGCAACAAATGGGACATTAAGGTCATTATGGATGACTATATTCTTAACAAAATAAGGAGCGTTGAGGATTTTACGAAGGATTTTGGATTGTAGGGATTGGATACGAGAAGAATTCGATGGCTTAGTGGAGCCCCAAAGCTCTACTCCGTAAGTCCAGATAGGTCGTATGATGGTCATGTAGAGGAGTCTTTTGTAATTAATTGGGAGCTTAGAGCGTTTGTCTAGTAAATGTTGAAGTAGCCTGAAATGTCGAGCGGTTTCTTGTCTTTTCAGTCTTGTATGAGGATTCCAGGTTAATCGTTTGTCGAGATGCAACCCTAAGTATCGGATCTGTTCTACAGGCACAAGTGGGATATTATTAAAGGATACTGAAGGGTAGGAAGTCATTGGTTTACGACATGAGGTTAAAGTGATTTGATGGGATTTTTGAGAATTTATTTTAATTCTCCAGTTCTGGCACCATTCTTCAAGATCAGTGATATGGGATTGGAGGCTTTGGGACACAATAACTGGATTGGTATTGACTGATAATACACATGTATCATCAGCATACGTGGTAAGGATAGTATTAGGATAAGTTGGGATGTCAGCTGTATAAACTGTATAAAGAATTGGGCCAAGGATACTACCTTGAGGAACACCAGCAGATCGGGAAAAGAGGGATGAATAGACATTATTATGGTTTAGTTGGAAAGTTCTGTTTGTGAGATAGGATTGAAGGACGAGAAAGTAGGTAGGCGGTAGAAATTTATGGAGCTTATTGAGCAATCCCGGATACCAGACTCGGTCGAAGGCCTGTTCCACGTCAAGAAAGACACCCGAACAATATGATCCACGTTCTAATGCAGAGGAGACTACATCCACCACACGATGACATTGCTGAATAGTGGAGTGGGATGCTCGGAATCCAAACTGGTGATCTGGAATTATGTGATTTGCATCAAGGATGGGGTGCAATCGTTTGAGGATGAGTTTTTCAAGGATTTTACCCATACAAGGTAGAAGAGCGATAGGACGGTAAGAGGAAGAACACTGATATTTAATTAATAAAGTATTGTAAAACTTAATAAAATGGAAATTAACTTTTATTTGTTCAACTTACTCTTCTGTCGAACACTACACCGTCTGCAGCATCATGTTCATAACTTCCTTCATGAAGTGGAAAGACTGACAGATAGGTTTCGTTGTTAAGCAATCGCCGGATTCCCATCTGAAAAATTGATTTATTACACGTTCAGGTGAAAAAAGTATTTTCCATTACAAAATAAAAATGATTTTGAATTAAAGAGACTCGTTGAAAATAAACTAGATTTAAAGTTTTTCTAAAAAAGAAATTCTTGATATTGCAATCCCAATAGTGTAATTATAAAATAAAAGTAAATTCTAATGTATTGAGCATAATAAGATGATAAAGAGAGGTGTATTTCATCACAAGTAATCAATAAGTAATTGACAATAAGTTCAATTTTATTATAGAAATTAATCAACAGCCTAAATACCAATTTGCTTTAGGAATAAGTAATTTACATTTTTAAAGTGATGAAGCAGATATATTGGTTCCTAAAAGCCATCGTATAGTCGAGGAATAGGTGCCTGCTAGTTAGTGATTACAAAATAGATTACTACAGATACCAACAAGGATTTTAGCAAAATGGACGAATATTACGAATTTTGAAGGTATCTTATGGGTCAGGGGTGGCTAACCCAAATGACCTTAAAGGCCGGTTTTAGAAATACATCATAACTAGATGGGCTGCTAATAAAATTATATATCTCTATATTTGATTTAGAGTCACAATTAATATATTTTTTTAATTTAAAAATTGAAACTGAACATATCTACATATCTTATTCAATTGTATAAATAAATAAAAGTCATAAATATTTTATGGCAAACAAATCTGTGATGGAAATGAACCGGGAAATATAACATTGTGTCCTTTGTGCGCCAAAGAAAAGTTAATTTTTATAGTTTATATGTATATATATATATAGGGAAGAAAATAGTTGGGGGTGCAGTCAATTAAAACACTAAATAAGTGGATACTTATTTAATTCAGTGAATTAAATAAGTATCCACTTATTTAGTGTTTTAATTGACTGCACCCCCAACTATTTTCTTCCTTACATCATCCAGTCAACGATCCCTCGCTTCTCATGTATATATATATATACATATTTAAAATATAGTATTATTTATCAAGTTTTGCATTAAAGAATAATATAAAAAATATTATTACTATTAATTAAATATTATTTTTGTTTAAATTTAAATGTTATTTAAGTATATATCAACAGCCCCGGTGAATAAGTGATTAGGTCTAATTTTCTCCAAAATGAGTTTCTTTTACTTAAGTAACCAGAATCGAGTTATTTTCGTAGTGAATAAGAGGATGAGTAAAGCATTGGCTTGAAAAGGAGTTATTGTTTACATTGAAACTCTATTTAAACCCAAAAACTGGGAGAATGATACGATTCAGGTTATCTGAAAGCAATTAACCCTCTCTGGACAAAATCCGACTTAACCACTTATTCACTGGGGCAGTAGATATATAACACAAAATTAGAAGAGAAGAAATTAAGTGAGAATATTTTAAGTAGCTTTTTAGTGAATATACTTTGGATATTAAAAAAAAATAGTTTATTATTATTTTTGTATTTTTCTCACAGATTTCTCACGTCACGGAATTCCAAATTCAAAGGAAGTGTAAATGTTTTACTGAGTCAAGAATTTCCTCACATTTCTGCAGGTGTCCAACAGAACTGCCTTTTGTGCCAATTTTAATTTGTCCAAATGGAGACCAAGGTCTTCTGTAGTGCTTTTCAATGTGAGACCATTCGCATATTAGCACTTTCTCCAAATGATGAAGAGATTTTAACTCAATTTTAACTTTTGGTATTTCCTAATTTTTCTGGCTCTTGTTTATTATGTTTGTATCACATGGGACTGCTATTTCTATAATTCTACCAATTTTTTCCGCTTTATGGATCAACAAAATATCCGGACGGTTATTTATTACCCTGTGGTCCGTGATTTTTGTTCATCCCAGTAAGTTTTTATTTCGTTATTTTCTGAAAATTTTCCCGGGTGATAGCGATCGTAAGGGACCTCCTCTCCGCCCAACAGACCTAATAGCTTGCACCTAATTGCTGTGATATATTTTCGCCACATTGTTATGCCTGATCATGTAGTCCGCCCCAGTCTGTGCTTCGCACCCATTTGCCACATGCTGTATAGACTTATGAGTTTACGAGTAGAGGGGACATTTATCCGTCATCAGTTTCTCCTTAAGAATGTGCTTTCTGTAGGCTCTAGTAGCAATTACCTGGTACTGAATGGCTACGGTAAAACCATCAATCTCTCCAAACAGTTGCCCTATCTTTAACCATTTAACCGAGAGTTCACAGTCAATATCAGGCTGATGCAGTTGATGGTAAATTCTACCATGTAGTTTCTTCTCTTTCCAAATTGGGTCGTATTGATAATCATCAGTAATATCACTCATCAAATCACTTACGTCATTATATATTATTATAATTTATTTATATTATTTTATTAATATATTGATGCCAAAATAAATTATTTTAAAATTACATTGGTTTTCACTACTTTATAAAATAAAGTCCTTTATAAAATAAATATATTTTGTAAAAGTGGGATAGAAAACTGTTTAAGGGAGGGCGCGGTTTGATCATCCCTGTTCTAGGTAATAAATATTTTGAAATTGATATGAAGAATCATAGTTATTTGAATGTTAAAGTTGTCCATGTATTCATATGAAATTGATTGACAGTTTTACTTATTAATGGTGCTTTGTAAGGAGTTTGTGATACAACTTGATTCTTTATTATGGAAAAAAGAGCATACTATAGAAAACTAATGAAAAGGAGTTAAAAATGATAGAATCCGATTCTAATTAATATTTTTGGGGGCAGCTAAAGGATCTAATTTACTATTACAACTACTAAATTTTTGTCCACAGGACTGTTAACAGAAAACTTTCAAGCTAATACGTACTGTTACCTTTTTTTCTTCATCATATTTTGTCCTAAGCAAAATCTGCCAGGCGATTTGTGATCTTTGTGCTGATGTAAAGAATGTTTCTCTGTCTTTCACAACAAATCTGAAACATTTTTGATTTAATGAAGTAGACAATTTGATATTCTATTACTATTCTCTAGAAGATAAGGCAACTTACTGTTCCTCTCTATCTTTGCTGAAAGTTGCTGTGTAAAATGATGGTTCTTCGGCTATGACATTCGGATCCAACTCGAAAATCTTTGCTAACGGGAATGTATAAGGCTCTGGCTCAGGACCTACTTTTTCTTCACCTTCCTTGACGGTAGAGTAGAAAAATAAATATAAACCAAGGTTATTTGGACTATTTATTTAATAATGAAAATAATTTATGACTTACCCAAGCTTTCACTGATAACGAAAAGAACCTCTGTAAAAAATTAACATTAAATTATTAAGAGAACATAACAAAAATAAAGAAATAAAACAAAAATTTAAAAAAAACTTTTATTACGGCACTTCAAAGTCTTAATTATTGCTTAATTGATATTTGAGGCGATTGGGGTCAAAAGAGGGTAACTCCATAATTTCAAAGATTCAATCACTCAAAATTTGTGCTCTTTTAGTCAAGCAATTTATGCTCCTGAAACTTCGGGTTGAGAACCAGACTAAAACCATGAGAAAAAGTGGTATAGTGCCGTATTAGAAAAAGTTGCTTGATTAAAATAGCGGAAAATGTGATAAAGTAGATTTTTGAAATTTTGTGGTTTACACTTTTAATCTTGAAGACTTAATTTTTTTATCATTTATTTAAAAAATTTAAAATCTTTTTGGCCTGTATCCTAATGATTGATTGATTGGATAGAAGAATCACTGAGGTTCTGCAAGAACTTCCCCAGTTGGTAAGCTAATAAACAAAAAGCCATGGATAAAACCATCTTCAACACTTTCATTGAGGAATAACAATAACTAAAGTTAATAACTTAACATGATTCACGATTCATATATAATTATAAATAATAAAAGATCATATATAATAAAAGATTTTGTCAAATATATTTTTTAAAATGATTTTCCACTAAGTAGTTAAGTTAAAGAAATCAACTTTGACTAAGAATATGTTGTAGACCATGATTTCTCCTCATGATTTAAGATACATTCCGTCAAACTCTGTCCCATAGGCCCCCTCCACATTCTGTGATTTTTCTTAGATTACCTTATCATCTTGTTACTTTTATTTCCCACAATTAAAAGTGCTTATTAACAGTATTCTTTCATGTATTTTTATTTTTCTCAATTTCATCGTGAAATTTTTTTTCTACTTACATATTTTTTTTTATTGCTTCACTTTTTACTTTTTCCAATCAGTATATTTTTGAAGCTTTTGCTAAGAAGCCATTTCAGTTGTCAGGAGTTTCTTCCTGAGTTCAAACTTTCTCTGTCATGCGTCATTACCAAAATATCGTAATCATCCTTAGAAAACTACTAATAATAATGTAATAGATAAAAAGAGTATGGCTATGAGATGACAAATCTACTACCTGGAATTCAGCAATAGGTGAAAAGCGAAAAGTGTAATAAGATAAAGAGCAGTCTTAATTGCTTTTTTTTTGTTAAACTTCTATAAAAAATAAATAAAAGTATCTTCAATAGCAGATTTTACTATTGAAGAAAATTGATATAAGTGCAAATTAAAAGAATAAAACATGTTGTTTCTTCCGTGCTATCACAATGAAGAGTAAATATTTCTCATGAATGCATAAAGAGTTTTTTAAAAATCATTTTTCTGTTTATTTTGATTCATGAATTTGAAAGCAAGAAGTGTTTTTGCAGAATAAGAAAAACTTGAGAAACAAGCATTTATCGATATTTCAGAATAAATAAAATCAGTTAAAAATCATTTTTTGATTTGTTACCGGACGTCTTTTTTTTTCATAATGTGACATTGTACTGCCAGAAGAAGAAGGAGGAGAGTCAGCGCGAAAAAGGCGCTTGAAACTCTGCAATTAATGATGGTTTATTCAACTTTTGAAAGAAAAAAATATTATGTTTCTATAATATAAAAAAGAACATATGGTGTTATTATAGTTCATTTTAAAATAATAGTAATAATGATAATTTAGAAAATAATTTAAATATTGTTATTTTGTTTATGTTTATTGAAATTATTGCTGAATGAGTTATCACACAATAATTATTATACATCATACAATACCTTGATAGGCATTTTCATGTTCATAACTTCAGCATAGCGTGTTAAAACTTTCCATGGAACGTGAACCTTTAGGAAATAGGTCTTCTGATCATATGACGCCTGTAATTTTTATATATATAAAAAAAAAGTATTATAAAGATATCTAAACAGTTATTAAGGTTGTAAAATTATGAAAAAAAAAATGATATTTTTATAATAAGCACTTCATCTAAAAAAAATATATATATTTATTTTGAAGAGAAAAGATTTGTCTAGGACCGGGATCCGAACCCGGGTTTCCCACGTCTCCGTGGTGATGCTCTGCCAACTGAGCTAGCCTGGCTCATACCACGGTCAGACAAATCCATTCTCTTCACCGATCCCATATCCCCTTGTTCTAGCAATTTGCGATGTATACAAGGGGAAGAATGTTCATTGAACATTACTTTAATTAGGATCTTGTTGACTTACGTCATTATATTATTATAATTTATTTATTTAAAAAAAAAAAAAAAATTTATATTTAAAAAAAAGTATTATGGAACTATTTACGAATATTTATAACAAAGTTTTGTATGTTGAATATAAAAAAGTTAAACTTATTAATAAAAATTACTATGAAAATTGAATCTATCCTAAATTGTATCATAATCTGAGTTATAAGACATTTTTCATTTTAATTGATGAGGAAATGATTGGAGGAAAGTATCTTGAGCAATGTTGAAAGTGGTCGGGAGTGCAGTCAATCAATTTTACACTAATGAGTACAACTTATTTTGTTCATGCCAATGTTTTGACCTGATTTTTAGGCCAAGACTGAGAATAAAACAAGTTTATTCTGTTTTGTATCATTCTCAGCCTATATTTTATAAGAGTGTGAAATGGTAGGGGGTGTAGTCAATAAATTTTACAATAAATTAGTTTAGCTTATTTTACCTGTGTCAACAGTGCTCAATTTTTCATTTTATTTTGTAACATTTACGACTTACTTTATAAAACGTGTTTAGTAATATTTCTAATTGTGTGCATTAACCTTAATATAGGGTAGTGTTTCTGGATGTCACCCGAGCATTTGACAATGTCTGGGACCGGGGGCTTCTCTTTAAGCTCAGGACTGTTCTACCACACACTTATTATCTAATTCTTCACTCATTCCTTGCAGACAGAATTTTTTAAGTCCGGCAGGGCTCAGAACTATCTTCAATAAGACCGATCTTAGCCGGTGTGCCTCAGAGATCTATACTAGCACCGCTATTGTACATTACATATGCACACGACTTTCCACAAAGTCCTGACATACTGACAGCAACCTATGCTGACGACACTGCCATAATCACCAAACATCAAGACGCGACACAGGCCTCACAAAACTTACAACATAACTTAAAAATGTTAAATGAATGGTACCAACTACGAAAAATCACAACACATCACTTTTACTCTTAGACGTGAAACATGCCTTCCCATTTACCTTAATAACTCACCCATCCCACAGACTGATAAAGTGCAATAACTTGGACTAACGTTTGATAGGAGAATGACATGGGGTACTCACGTTAAGATGAAACGCCAATCACTAAACCACAAACTCAATTTAATGTCTTTGTTATTCAGGAAAAACTCCAAATTAGACATAAGACAGAAATTAAACACGTATAGGTACTTACTAACTAAAACCTGTTTGGAAATATGTATTACAGCTTTACGGGATTGCTAAACAGACTCATAGAAAACAACTGCAAACTTTTCAGCCAACAGTACTTAGACTTATTACCAAAACACCTTGGTATGTCAATAACAATATTTGGCAGACTGACTTAAAAATACTAACGGTTGACGAACACTTACGAACATACTACAAACGCTGTCAAGACAAACTACTCGGACATCCAAACCCATTTATAGAACAAATGGCCACTACTCTGATGCCTGAGAACACTAGGAGGATATTAAAAAGAACATGGATGAGGGATCTATTACTATTGAAAATTGAATCAAGCCAAGGGAGAGGTACCGCTGGGTACTGTTCTTCTTCATGCCTCTCATGTCATTAGATATTATTTTACTGTCAGCCAATCTGCTGATTGTCATTGTTTTAATTTTACAGGTTTGGATAAATATAGAGAAAAAAAACCCCTTCAAAAAAACCTTAATATCAAATAATATGATATGTGTCACCCAATGGGTGCTTCAGGGTCTCCACTGTAGTCAGTTTAAATTCAGAATTGGAACTAATAAATCAAGTATGAAATCATAAATTGACTTTATCTACTGAGCTATTACACTTTGAGTTATCTATTATAAATACAATGCATCAAAGAAGTAACGGTTTATTAAAATCAGTAGAATTTACCTGCTTATTTTCAAGTTCTAACTCAAGCCCTTCTTTTTCTAAATTTTTATGAAACTGTCTCCTTGTTTCCATTCTTATAGTTTCAATTTCTGAGAGAACGCCTAGATCAATGTCATCTTCTTCATAGACTATAACGAGGTCAATCCTCCTTTTTCCATCTCGGAAAAACAAGTCGTCTCGATCCTGTTCAAAAATCATATAAAATGAAAAAAATAATCTTATTCTATCTATTTGTATAAATAAAAATTTTGAGGAATATTTACACTATTTTTTTCTAACGGAGGGATTCCACCTGCTGAATCTTCAGGTACATTATCTTCTGACTGGTCAAATGATTTAAATTCAGGTATGGATACCGTGTCTGGTATTGGAGTCCCAGCCCACTCCCGGCTGTTATTTTGTGTCCTCGGACCTAAAATGGAAAATAAAAAATTTACATATTAATTATTTGTAGTAGTATAAACAATTTTATATCTATTTCATTATTATTATTATGTTACTGTAACAAACTGAGTAAAATTAAAATAGATATATAAAATGTTAATTGTTGAGGCTCTCATCTCTTGTCGAGACATGCTAAATAAACAATTTTGGAATTGAGGCTGGATATGACTCAGGGGTTTCCACTTCCATCCCGAAGCTAATCAAATATTTATTATTTAAATATTAATTAAATTAGATTTTATTTCAAGAATGTTTTTCTACTTTTACGTGCTGCTACTTTGTTTTTGCTTTCACAAGTAGCAGTACCTCCCGGATTCAGGGGTAAAAATATTTATGCTAGCTTGAATGAGCCGTTAAATACCCTTCATTTTTCTCTATAAATCATATTTGAAGGCTGGCACTAGTAAGAAGTATCGAGCCACTCAATTCTGACAAATTAATATTTTATTTTTCATCATTCGTTCGTCGCGTTTCGACCACAAAACAGATGGGAGATCTTTAATGTAAATTGTAATTATTCTTAGTGCCTATATGATTATTGTTATGGATGATGCATCATGTTTTAAATTGAAATTATTATTTTATTAGTGGTTTTGGGGATTATGATTATTGATAAAGAATCTGGTATATGATTTTAGTTCGTATGGTATTAGTCAGTATTATTATTAATGGAGAATCTGGTATATGATTTTAGTTCGTATGTCATTAGTCAGAATTATTATTGATGGTGAATCGTACTATGATCTTTGTTATGGTGTTTATTAAATTTTTTATTATATTATTTTATTAGTCACTAGCCATTATTGGTAAGTAGCTGGATGTAAATATTTCAATATAGTAATTGATTTGAAGATGTTTCTTGTGTTTTTCTATCTCAAGTTTTCCCCTAGGTACCCTTGAATGTCCCGCCTTTCCTACCTGACCTTTTTCTAGTGTCCATAGGGTCCAAGAGAAGAGCCCCTGGTAACATTACTATAAAGTGATTTCTTATTACTTATTATTATTTAATTACAAAGTTTGTTCATTACTGTGTTTCACCTTAGATGTTTATAAGTTGATTGCTAAATGAGACATAATTTTACACTCCTATTTTTTTTTCTAGCTTCATAAGCTGATGACTGAAAAGGGGTAGTATAAGATTATTAAGTAACTTTTTTTTATTGCTCTATTGTAAATTCTATATTTAAGAACGAATTTCTCCTATTTTAATATCCTGTGGTTCATATGATTAGAAACAAACAATATTTTACGTTTAATGAGAGCATTTTATCTATTTTTCTTTATTGTGTAATAGTTAAACAGTGGAAAAAATATATTTTAGAAAAATGTTTACTGATTAATGATCTAGGAATGATGTTTAAAATAATTCATTTTTTTTAGAAGTCCCTTATTCCTAAACTGGATAATTTTGTGGATAGTTGTTAGTCTGTAGTCCTATAGAATGGGAGCTGAGTGACTCAGTGGTAGAGTTCAAATCCCGCTGGAACATATAGTATCTAGGACCCTCCAGGGGCTCACCCACCCTCTATAAAATATAAAAATTGGGTACACGAGTTGTAGTGGTACAGGTTTTTTTAAAATTCCTAAACGGAGATTTTAAAAGAAAATTTATTATTAATGTTTCTAAGCACTTGAATCTTTTATTAGTCAGATATTGGCCTATAACAGTTTTATTGTATTGTCATTCATGTTGGGGTGTTCTACCCCATCTATTTTTTATTATTTACCTGCCTTTTTAATATTATCATAATAACAACAAACACTCTAATTTGTCTTTTCACCAAAATGTTATTTTTCCTTAAATTTACGATAATTACTCTTATTCTTATGTAAAAGTATGTTCAAAAGGAATGAGTATCAACTTCATAGTCACACTGCATACTTAGTAATTGATTTGACTGTTAGGGACTAGTAAGGAAACACTAATTTGTTTTTTTTATACTTCTACATTTATATGATTGTAAATTATTTTATTTTCATATTTTTATGTTATATTTTTTGTTTGGAAAGGGAGATAAGACCAGCACATAAAGTATCTTAAAATAAAAAATATTTATTAAGCACTGGTAGTTAGGCATATTATGCCTACATGTTTTGTCTGTCTAATGTATTTCATTATGTAGATACTATCAACATAAAAACAAAACAAAATATTTTCTTATATACGAATTTAATTTTTTGCGATACTCATTTAAATTATATGGTTTAACATATTCTAATAATGCACATGAAATGCTTATGGTAACTAAAGTATATAAGTTGATACTGTTAATACTATACTTGTATTATGATTCTACAAGACTGCTATTTGTAAGTGCCATTAGATTTATTTATTTCTGGTGTAAAGAAATTGCATAAGTTAAATTTTGCTCAAAAGAACTTAAAATGTCGAGATGAGCATTAATAGATTGGAAAATGTGTTTGAGGGAGTTGTGCGCAATTGATTTTAAACAAAACGGATATGTGAAAATAGGAGCGAAAAATATGATAGTCAAGATCGATGAGACTATATATACAAAATAGAAAAACAACGTTGGTCGTGTATTGCCGCTTTCTGGGAGGTATTTTCCGTGTACTTATTAGTTATTTCAAAGGTATAAAATCATTTTCACATAATATACGTTTTTGATATATGCGGTTACGTCAAAACTCCTAAATAGCGGCGCTAGCGTTAAGATATGAGGTCCAGCAAGCTGATCACTTGGCCCGCCCTTAAATATTTTACAGTTGAAAACCATGTAGTTAGTTATCACGATTCCTACCATTTAGCACTATTGCACTCGCGTGAGTTGTTATAGCGACACTACTCATTTTTCCAGTTCTTCATTCGTTGATTAACTACTTTGTTAATTATTTTGATACATCAATAGTTATGTTTACCAAAGGCGTCCTTGATGTGGGGAGTAGCCCCGCCCGGGTGTATGGAGCCCCTGGAGAGGCGGAGTTCGCGGACAGGGGCCATTCCATCGTCGTCGCTGAGGTCTGGGCTCGGTGTCCGTTTCCAAGTCTTATCAGTCTCAACGCCGTACCAGACCACCACACTTCTCTCTGCAAGAACAAAAATAAAAACATCTTTAATTATATATATAAGCAATCTTATCTCTATTTTTTTTTCTAATAAGAATTTTTTAGTTTGAGACTACTGCTATACTTACTAGACAAACGCTCTAAGCTCGCAACTAATTACAAAAGACTCATATACATGACTATTATAAGACATGCCTATTATTGGACTTACTGAATAGAGCTTTGGGACTCCATTAAGCCATCGATTCCTTACAATCCAAAATCCTTCGTAAATTTCTTGATGCTCCTTACTTTGGTACGAATAAAATCAACCGTAGTTCCCTGATATCCCAATCGTTGCTGATTTTCCCGATCCCGAAATTAGTCTTTTCATGACTAACCTTATTCCCAATCAAAGAGACTATTTTCAAACCTAGCTTCAATTTCCGACAATCCTCCGAGGTGTTTGAATAGAAGATGGAGACCTTTTAAGTGGAAATTGTTATTTTAGTACTAACGCTGGGTAGTTTCTCTACTTGCCTTTATCTATTTCATTGTATAACATTCCTGCCATTATATTTACTTGTTTTGTTGTTATAATACAGTTGTAAATTTCAATAAATACTTTTAGAAAAAAATGAATTATTGAAACTTACAACTTTATAGTAATAATTATACAAGTAAATATAATGAATGGTACGTACGTTCTTTTCAAACGCCTCAGAGGATTATTTGGAATTGAAGAGATAGCTAGACTCGAAACCAGTGGGTTTGAGTACGGATAAAGTGTGTCATGAAAGGATTGATATCTAGTTAATCAGCAACAAATGGGACCTTAAGGTCATTATGAATGACTTTATTCGCTACAAAGCAAGGAGGATTGAGAATGAAGGATTTTGGATTTTAGCATTGAAAGTCCAAATAGGTCTTAAAACAGTCATGCATGTGAGTTATTTGTAAGTAAATGGGAACTTACGGTACGTTTCTAGAATATTAAAATGTATAAGGCATATGTGAACAAATCTTTTAAATCTAACCAAATCAAACCAGAATTGAATAACCAAGATCAGACAGTAGCGACTCTATAACCATTGCTTGGCCTTTTGACCATACAAAAGCTATTCAGGCCTATCAGTTTAATTTCTATTGTAAATTGAAAATTTAAATTGGGCATCAATAGGATGACTGTTTCAATTATGCTGTGACAAATGGAAAATTTTCTATCTTTCATTAGCAAAGAAGTTCAATTATATAAGAATTTAATTTACATGCCAGTTGTCAAAATGTTCTGTGTGTCGATGAATGTTATGATGAATCATCGCAAACATTCATGAGAGATCTTAAGTGATTGTATCGCTTGCTGCTATTTTGCTTCACTCGCACACATATTGTGGAAATTTAGTTCCATATAAGATTACATTTTTAACGTTAATATCTTATTTTGACAACTCGTGACTTCCATTTAAATCTGTTAATCTATCAATCATTGGATCAAGATAAGCGGTTCAACATGGAATTGAAAATATTCCTTTAAATCAAGTGTTGGTTCATTAATTATAAAAAATAATAGTTAATATTACGACTAAAAAAAGTTTACGTAATATACTGCCATAATTTATTTTTACTTTGGAGATCGAAATCTCACGACAGACGTAATCTGGAGACAAGTATTTAGACGATAATCGCGTAATAGTGACCTTTTCAAGACTAATGGCGAACAAACCGTTCTTTCTGGCCAGTGTCCCTTCAAATACACTAGAGCGTCAATTATCCGCAAGAGCGGATTTAAGGGGGCACGGCGGCATGTGCCCCCCCCCCCAGACGGTCTTGTGTTTAGTGTGGAGAATCCATTACAGTACCTACTTATAGGCAAATCACACGATCATAGTTGATAAAATATATAAATAAAATAACAGAAAGAAAATGAGTGAAACCCTTTCTGGTGGAAAAAAAACATTTCTGGCTGGAATTGCAAAATTTGTTCGTTGCCTCCCTTTCATGCACTTACAAATAGGAAAGCACTGCCTATTGTTTTTATATTTTAATAAACCTTTGAAACCTTTCTATAAATACCACAAGTTATTGTTGACTCACCTATCAACTGAGGATATCTTATTAATTACATAAAAAGCAAAACTAAGATAAGTTCTCAGATAATTCATAAAGCAGAGATAATGAAAGTTAAAGGTTTGACAGGGAGGCCTAAAACGTCAGGTCGGAATATCTCTTTGGACACGAGAGGGAATCGACGTCAACTAATCGATATGTTCACCTATCGAATCCACGTCATAGTGGCCCTTTATAATCGATATTTTCACCTATCGAATCGACGTCATAGAGGCACTATATAATTTAGTTACCACAGCTGAGTTATATCGCCATCACTGTCTTTAATTGCCACCTGTTGCCCTGCGATTGACCTATCGGCTTCTTCTTCAATGTCAGTGTCTTCCCATCTCTTCCAGGGTCTCTTTTAATATCACGGAAAATGAAACATAGGCTTTGATATGAGAAAGAGAATTTAAACACATTTACTTTAAGGGTTGTTCCGTGCTATGCAAATAACATCCCCGGAATTTCTCATGGAAATTTGTCACCCAACTGCTGTAATTTTCTCTTATTTTAGTTTTTTGTTTGTTGTAAGTGTAGGATTCGACAGGAACTGGTGATAGCCCCATTGAAAAGCTCCTAGAAACTCGCCAGCTGAAGTGGTTTGGCCATGTTATAAGGATGGACTATAAGAATATAAGTTATAAGGATCCTCTAAAGACCATGGAATATGTCCCAGATGGCAGAAGACCTAGAATCTCCTATCTTGACTACATTGATCGACTCTGTAGGGCGAGGGGGAAGGACCTTCGACAGGCCAGGAACCTAGCTAGAATGGAATTCCAGGCTGGATGCTCCTCTACGCTGAGAAGGCACTAAAGGGGGAAGCTAAAGAAGAAGTTTGTTGTAGTGAAAACTCCCTTAGTCGCGTTGAGTGATTTTCGGTAAAACTTATGAGTTCCCGTCACTAACAACCGGGACATACTCGTGACGCGGCGCGCGAGACTTGGGCGCATAGCCATAGAACTTATTTTTAAAGGATGGAGTTAATAATATTTAACTAAAAGGTCGTTCAATAGTAGTTTAATTTGTACTAATAATTACTTAAAACATCAATAACTAGTTAAACTTTTCGTTGTAATCGTTATTGTCAAACTTAACGATGATAATGATTATAAATAATAAAATTAAGTTTATTAACATCTACGTAAATAAAAATATTGAAAAAAAAGTGCAGGGAGTTGATTTGTCCTGGATCATGTTCAACCGCCAGATTCCCCCTCTTATTTTGGATACCAACTTTGTAGAGGATGGGTGAGCCCCCGGAGGGTCCTAGATCCCATAGGATCCATCTTCGGTCTCTAACAGATTAAATAAAAGTCTAGCAGTGAGCGGAATTGAACCTAGGACCTTCGGCATGACAACTCAGAGCTCTACCATTGAGCCACCCCGTCCCCCAATTAAAAATTCAAGGTATTGTTACGTACAGAGAGAGAGAGAGAGAATACCGGCTGACGGGATTAAGATAAGCCGGAAGGGATTAAAAAACGGTGTAGAAGCATCGCGATCAGCGTGGAATGGCCGAGACTCCCGTCCAACCTTGCCTATATAAACTGCTAGCTGTTTTCAGTAGTAAGTAGTAAAGTTGTCGACTTCAGCGACAGTGACAGTGGCAGTTAGTGGCAGTGTGAACTAGTCTGTGATAAGTGAGTCAGTGTTAAGTGCTAAGTGAGTGTAATAAACAGTTTGTCATATTTGGAGACTATTACGATCGGTGGACTTTAACTAGAGGACTGTAAGTGTTAATTTGTAGTTACAAACTCTAGTCTAGTTTTATTGTAGTTGAACAAATTTAAGTAAATAGTTAAGTTATTTAGTATTAGCAATATCTTATATTATTTATATAATAATAATAATAGTAGTAAGTAGATATCAGTTAAGCCCAGTTTATAATGTAGACTATTGTTATTGTAAATTTATATTAGTTTAATAATTTAATTGTTTTTAGTAATTCCATTGTATTCTTTTTAAGTTGTTAATAAATATTAGTATAGATATTTAAGAAAATATTTTTCTGACCACCCGGACCATTTTCTTCTCCATATATATATATATTATACATTATTATTCGTTCAATTAAGTTGTATTTATATTTTGTATTGAGGATGTGCTCCCCATAATATGTTTTGATTAATAAATAATAAACTACTTGAAAATGTTTATAATTATAGCTCGGTGTGACAATAGACGTGAAAACCAGACTAGTGTTAATAATTTAAATTTAAAAATTATGAAAATTAAAGAATTCAGACAGGGAGCGGAGTGGCTCAGTGGTAGAGCACTGAGTTGCCATGCCGAAAATCCTGGTTCAAATCCCGCTGCTGGCAAGACTTTTATCTAGTCTGTCAGTAGGCGGATATGATGGGTCATATAGGATCTATGACCCCCCGCGGCTCACCCAGCCTCTATAATATGGGTACCCAAAATAAGGGGGAGAAATCTGGCGGTTAAGCGTGACAAATCACCTCCCTCCACAATCGTTGTCCATGAAACAGTACTGCCTCGACCATGTACCGAACTCTAGACCCTTCACGGGTTATAGTGGTACAGATTACAAAAAAAAAAAATTCAGACAATAATCGATTTAAAACTAAGTTATTCTAAAGTTTTGAGTTTTCACTTCTTTCAGCAGTCCTGAAGACTATCTATTTAATTTTGTTTTCCTATTCATTTAACTTCACTTTATTCTGCTTTCGCTAAATGTGCTATAAGAGCTCTACAGTTTCCCTATTCAGGTATTATTAGTGATTTTTAACGAGTACCTGTCATCGTACAGGTCGGGAACCCCATTTTACCCCCCTTCTGAAGGATGGCATAACCTCAGTTCTTCTTCATTGAAATAAGACCCCATTTCTTCCACTTTTGGCAATGCCAAATTTTCTCTTGTTAAATAAAGTTATAGGCTATCTGTTGGTAACCCATATACCTTTGCACGTATATTGCATATACTCAATATCACACTAACACTACATTTACAAGATTGAAACTACATGAAACTCCCTGTTGTTTCAGGATAATTCAACATTTACTAGGTGAAAACTCCCAATTAATTACAAAAGACTCATGTAAATGACTATTATAAGACCTATTTGGACTTACGGAGTAGAGTTTTAGTGCTTCTCTAACCTATCGGATTCCACTCACATCGAATCCTTACATTCCAAAATCCTCCGCTAGATCCTCAATACTTATGTTATAAATAAAATAATCCATAATGACCTTAATGTCCCATTTGTTGGTGATTTGGTCCCAACTCGATATCAATCCTTTCATGACACACTTTAATCCCTATTAAACCCACTGGTTTCAAACCCATCTACTTGTTCAATTCCTTTCGTTTGAAAAGAAGATAGCCTCCTGACCTTCTAAGTTAAATTTGTTTTGTGAGTAGTTTTCTTTACTTGCGTTTATTTCATGCCATTACGCATCATTTATTGTATTTACTGGTTGTATTATTATAATATAGTTTTAAATTTCGATAAATAAATAAAACCAAAAATAAAAGTTGTTTGGTCGTTGACACACTATCAATGAGCTCTCACAATTAATTTTAAATTAATCATCCATTCATATAATAAACCTCAATTTTACTTTCTTTCTTCATCACATTGAGTTAAGTTAATATTTTTCTCGCGTTTTTGAAATCGTCAGCAAGAAAAGAGGTTATTATTTTATAATTTAGGTGGGAATGGAAATTATTGCTTGTAAAATCGATGGGTCCAGGAAGTAATATTGTTTGACCATGTTATTGTAATTCATATGTAATATTAGTAGCGAGCAGTTTTCTTTGCAAACACATTTGACTGCATTGACATGCTTAATACGAATGTCAACATTGTATGTGAATAACAAGAATAGCGATTGACTGAAGTCATACATACACAATGTTACACAAGGATTTTAGCCAATTAAATCAATCAAGTTTTCAATAAATCAATTATATAAATATTGCTTACTCGTGAAAATATTTTTAGAATATAAATATATATATATATGAGTCGTTCATTTCCAAAACGTCCTTTATCCATGAGATGAAAATTTTGGCAAACAACGCAATAAAGCCTATTAATTTAAATTAGGGCATACCAATTTAATACCGTAAATCCTGGTTCAATTCCCGCTGCAGGCCATGATTTTTATTTAGTCTGTTTGCAGCGGGAAATTGATCATATAGGATCTAGGACCCACCCAGCCTCTATAAAATATTATAAAAATAGGGTACCCAAAATAAGGGGGAAAATTGACCTAGGACAAGTCACCTCCTTGCTGAACCGTTGTCCATGAAACAGTACAGTCTCTACCATGTACTGAACCCCAGACCCTTCATGGGTTGTAGTGGTACAGGGCATACCAATTTGGAAATAGTTTCCTTAAATTAAAAAAAAAGATGCTGGATTTATTTGTTTTTTGTTCAAGAATGATATCTTACATTGTTATTTAGTTATAAAAAAAAAAGTTTGGATAAAAGTCGTTTTGGAACCAAAAGATGGATAACAGACGGAAGGACAAGGGACAGTTTGAATAAAAAAACTTCACAAAAACAGGTTTATTCTTCTCTAACGTTAAAATAACAAAACTATTATGAAATAATATAAACTTGTCAACATGGTTGTAATTGAAGGGAATAGTCCTGAATGTAAATTTCTTTTAAAATTCTTCGGCGACCTCCATAAGTGAACCGTCGTTTTCATCATCTGACTGCGCAGTATCATTTTCTGGATTTTCATTTCCAAAATCACTGTTTTTCTAAAAGTTTAAATCTTCATTATCTGCCCAATTTGCTCCAAAGTGAAGTTCAAGAAGATTTTTGACATCTGCAACCTTAGCAGTATTGACAGGCACTCCCGGGAAAAGAAGCGGCAATTCAAAATCTTGAGTTTTATAACCAGGCTTTATGACTTTTTTACATTGTCCAAGATTCGTGTTATACCAAGACTCTCCTGAGACAAGGACTTGACTTGAGTATTGGGCACATTGCTTTTAGTAATTATAAACCATTTCGCAATGGCAAATTTAAAGTGCCAGGATTGCAGTTTCTTCTGAAACTTATCACAGGCTGTATTCCAGTTGAAGACATTGCATTTTTCAATGTAAATTCCATCATGAATGAGTATAATACTATTGCTGCTTGATTAAATTCACAACTTGAACTGTTAAAATTGTAATTAGCTTAATACTGGCTTTAAAAAGAGAGTGCACACTTATGAAAAATCTTTAAAATACTCAACACTGTAGTATGGAAAACAGTATAATAACCATCAATTTCAAAGGTGCATAAAACATATCCTTTCGTCAAAAGTAGCGTGATCTTTTTTCAAGCTGATTAGCAGTTCTACCACAACAAATTTCAGCTTTGAAATATTGGACAAAGAGGTATAAATTAGTATTACAGAGGAAAATATCACTCAACTACATTTGGCATTAGAGACAGTTTGAAAACAAAATTGATTACACCCATTTATTACAATGTGGGATAGAGGACGATTTAATAGTAACCTAATAGTTCCTGTTAGGTGGTGGCCATATTGGATTTGGATATAGGACGTCTAGAAAGCGAACACGAATTTCTCAAAACTTTGCGATTTATTTTAAATGGTTGAAAGGACGTTTTGCAACTAAATATTTGGTTAATTTGATAGGAAAAACTATATAGATTGCCATGCTGACAGTAACTCAATTTCGAAAAAAATTGGATAAAGGACGATTTGGAAATGAGCAACCCTATATCGATGCCTTTAAATTAAATTTAAATAATCATGATATTTATTTTCTCAAGCCAGGTTCTGGAAATATCTATTTTTCACGTCTAATAGTTTCAAATATGAATCCTTTAAAAATATCGTTGCATTTCTACATGGTTTTTCTGGTTGTGATGCAACATCTGGATTTGCCGGTAAATGAAAAATATTTATCGTAAATTCATTATAAGACGATCAAAATTTGGCCAATATTTTTTATAAAAAAGATGCAAACAAAGAAAATATTAAAAAAAAATGGGTTAAAATTGATCGAATCTATTTATAAATGTAAAAATGATAATATAACACTGAATCAATTAAGATTTCGAAAATATCAATTGGCAAAAATCAAATCATCTTTCATATTGGCAAATCTCCCACCCATTGAAGGTGCAGCAGAACAACATTGTTACAGGGCATATTATCAGCTTCAAACTTGGCTGGGTAACGAACTGAGGGCTGGAAGCATCATCAATGTGGCATTATGACCAAATTTACAGAAAAGGAATTCATTCCGGAAATATTGCTCAAAACTATTTGCTGCATCTGTGAAACTGGTTTGCCGAAAACACGGTTTAAAATGCACCAATTTATGCTCAAATTGTCATGGTTCTGAAAAATGCTCTAATGTGAAAGAGGAAGTCAATGATTCAAATGAAATTAATTTTAAATAAATAGCTCAAAATTGCTACTTAAGATTACAATTTTTTTTTCAGATTCGAGTTTTTTCGTTTCTTTGCATTTTATGAGAGCATTAACCATAGTAAAGTATATTTTATTTACACCATCAGAAAGTGGAGATTTCAAAGAACAAAAAGCCTATCGACTTTTTTAAAATAGCAGATATTTTGACGTGAGAATTTTCGATTGGGGTGTTTTTCGATATTAAGTCAAAATAAGGTGAACAAATAAATATTTTAAATAAAAAAAAATTACTGTGTGTTTGGGACATAAAAAGGTAAGTTTTCACAAAATTTCGTGAATTTTTTTTTGTAAAATATAAAAATAAAAAACCAAAAACTTGGTTATTTGAATTTTTCACATAAATTTTGAGGTTATGTGAAAAAAGTGTAAATACAAAAGTTGTAGATCTTTTTATTACCTACAACTTTGCCCTTTAACTTTTTTCCGTAGGACTTGTATTTTTGGCGAAAATCGAGATAAACCGATTTTTACCCTTAAAACCTCCCCCTTTTCCACTCCCCGACCTCAGGTCGCCCGTAAACTATTTTTCCTTTCATTTTTGTTATATTTTCATCCTTTTCCAATGGGTTACACCCTACTATTTTTTTTTGTTAAAAAAATTATCGACCCTGGTCTATTTGTAACCTTTACAGCTTCTCTATTAATTTTTTATCAACAGATGATCTATACCTTCCTGACCACAACTTTACAATATTATTTACATTATTAAAACCCATTTTTGAAAAATTTGTATTGCAATGTGAACTAAGGCATCGATATATATATATGTTATGGTATCACCACTTTAGGATTTTATATAATTGATTTAATTTGAAATAAATAATAAACATATGTTTGTATTAAACTAATTTTAATTGTTTACATCAATCCAAAAATCTCTAATAGCTAAAAAAATTTGGGCTGAAAATTCGGAATCACCAAACCAGCTGTCTATTCTTATGCCCACACTTTTCTTGCAGTTTCGTTTTGAACACTTCCAATATATTTTTTTACCATAATGTATTGCCATATCATGACCTTGAAGCCATACCTTTGTGTCTGGTAACAGTTGGACGGATGATATGGCAGTCTTTTCGTCTTGAACCTCCGGAAATATCCTTTTAAAGTGTGCATTTTCACACAAATAAAACTCACTGTGTAAAAAAACCACATAATTACCAATTTACATATGTTTAATTCTCATGTGTGTTTATAATAATGAAATTGAATAAATTCTAAAGTAGTGATACCATAACATACAAGTACCTATACATATCAATACTATATGTATATATGTAAGTTTGCTACAATGTTGATAACAACACTGTTGCAACCTTCAATGTTTGACTTTTGATTAGGCACATGTGATAAATGTAGTGCTTAAGTTTGGTTATTTAAATGTTGTCTTTGTTTAAAGTTTTTAGTGTTTAATTACTAGTTTGATAGAACGTGTAATTTAATTCCTTTTTACAGACAAAGTATAAAATCACGTTGATACAATCTTACATGTATATATATTAGCATTTTTGAGTTTAGCCTTCAGTGGCAATTGGTTGAAGCTTTTTAAACACGACTTATCCGATATTCCATTTCCAACATATTTTTTATTTTGTTTTTAATAGAGTCGTATTTTGAGTTGTATCGTGTTTGAACTTAAAGTTTTATGGGAATAATATGTTGTTTCAACTTTTGAAAAAATGTTTAATGCTGAATAAATGAATTTCAATTCCACCATTACAATAGGAATCCTTTGCTTAACCAATGCTGAAATTTTCAATTTTTTAACTTACACGGTACTTTCAAATACCTCTATTGAAAAATTATGTTTTTTGAGTAATTACGTTGTTCTTTTGAAGAAGCGATATGGGAATGTAGGAGTTTTGTTTGATTACAACAATCTGAAAAATTCCCAAAAAATAGAAAAAAAGCTATTCGCAAAAGAGGGCCGAGGACTAATAACTAAGCTCACTCCTCCCACCATAAAATATTCTCTTAATCTTATTATTGGAATCACGGAATGAGCCGAGGAAATTATGGGAGATGGCCAATTTGTATAAGGAACCGTTTACCTATCGATCAAATATTTTCTTTACTACGAATATCAGAAAAAAAAAGATTACACGGGGTAGATCATCAGCTTTATATTGATTTTAAAGAAGCTTTTGATTCCATTGACCTCCTCAAGGTATATAATATTATATTTCCCGTAAATTTTATATAATGCACAAGAAACTCATTATGAACAAAATTTGGCTTTCTGTCAGGTTTTTACGAAAATATTCATTTTGACCATCTCTCAATCCATTTTGTTTCATTTTGGCTTGACTTGTGGTAGCATGCCTGTACGTTTCTTGCATATGCTCAAAATTGATATTTTGTGCTTGCTTCCTCACTTTTTGATTATCATCGGAAGTAGTACTTCACTTGAAGGTTTTAATTGATTTTATCGAAAATTTTCTAACATTAATTATTCTTGAATTTAACACTTCACAGTTTTATATAAATATTTAATGAATAATTGGGATCGATGGTGTTCAGTCGCGAATCGTCTAATAAATTAAAATTAAAATCTCGCGGGCCTCGTTCACATTTTCTTACCTTGGCGACTGATAAAAAGGGACTTTGTTTTCCCCCACTCCGTCATTTCGCACTTCACTTGACTTCGCATCCAGACTGCAAGCTATCCACATCTTTCCGCTCACCTCGACAAAAACTAACCTCGCCGTTCACCGCATGGAGGGCATTGATGATATTCGCCCATAGCCCTAGATCGCCTGCTAATAAGAGACAATCAGAGCTCAGGAAACGAATCCTTCGCTTCAACTGTAAGTCCACCTTTTCTCATTCAATTTAATAACCTCAAAGACAACATCATATCATTCGCTGTTCGAGATAAAGACTTTATAATTAATCACCATGTGGCCTACATCGCCCAGTGTCAGTGTGCTCCTGTAACTATTCATTAAGTTCAAAACTAATATTTAATATTATTTCTTTCATCATCAGTTAAGAATAATTCCTTCAGTAAAGACTTCATTATTCCCTTTCTGTAAATAGATATAAGGGATCTTTTGTTTGTCTCTTTCTTGTTAATTTGTTCTAATTTATAATATTCTAATTTGTTCATGTTTTTTTTTCTCTTTCTATGTAAAAGTGATAATTTCTTTAATTTCTTTAAGTAAACAATGCATAACCTGTAATTATATTTAGATTTAATAAACTCCACAAGTTTCAGTATCTGATTTTGTCATTTAATTCCCCGAATCTATTCTACTAATATATCATTATAATTGTTTATCCTTTTTTTCTATTCAGTCTAATCACGCCCGTACAAATGGACTAGACAAAGAAAAAAAACACATGGAGGATGAGAAAAATGATATTAGCTATTCAACTTCAATAAAATAGGCCTTTCGAACAAAACTGAATTATATTATATTTCTGTAACTATAATGAAGAGTCTTTTTGCCACGGAATTAATTTAAACCATGGCTTCGGACCTTGAAGGACGGGGGAAGGAGAGTTATGGCTACTGAAAAAATCCTAATTGGTTTTAGTAAAGAATCGTCCAAAGTCACTGGTAAAATGCTATATGAGCCGTTCACTGCACACATTGACTAACTCCACTTTTTGAAATATCTTAAATTTAAGTGTAAAAGCACTTCAAGCTGACATCCCAACCCATCCTAACACCTTCATCTCCACCTATGCTGAAGACACATGTGTGTTATCAGTTAATAACGACCCATATATTGCATCCCAATCCCTTCAATCACATTTATCATGCCTCGAAGAATGGTGTCGGAATTGGAGAATTAAAATCAATTCCAAAAAGTCCTATCAAAGTACCTTTACCCTAGGACTCAACTTAGACAAACGTCTTAGTTGGAACCCTCACACAAGACTGAAAAGACAAGAAACAGCTAGACGCTTCCGACTACTTCAAGACATACTAGACAAATGCTCAAAGTTTCAGATCAATTACAAAAGACTTATTTATGTTACTGTTATAAGACCTATATGGACTTACGGAATTGAACTATGGGGCTCCACCAAACCATAAAATTCCTCTCGTATTCAATCCTTGCAATCCAAAATCCTTCGCAAAATCCTAAACGCTCCTTATTTTGTCACAAATAAAACCATCCATAATGACCTGAACGTTCCATATGTTACCGATTTAGGCCATTCCAGATACCTATCATTCCATAATAAACTCCAGGCCCATCAGAACCCACTAGTTTCCATCCTTGGATCCAGTTCCATCCCGGACAATCCTCCTAGGCTTCTGAAGAGAAGATGGCCTCGGGACCTTCTATAATAGAAATGTAATTAGTATGTAATTAGCCAATGGGTAGTGCCTCTACACGTCCTTTCATGTATTTATTCATTCATAAACCCCCTTGTACTAGATGTATATATTACAGTTGTACAATTCAATAAAATAATTTAAAAAAAAAAAAGCACTCCGTTTAGTCATAACTTTTTGTATTAATTAAATCTTCCCAAAACAATAAAGGTTAACACCATTAAACGACAAATTTTTTTGGGCACTGAATAATCAATAATTTTTTTTCAGAGGCAATTTTGATTAACTCCGTACTCTTATCCAAATCGTTGCAATAATACAATCTAAACGAACTAGCAAGTGCTAAATGATGAATTTATCGAGTTAGAAAGGTCCAACACCACACATTTTCCAATTTAAATGTGACTATAATGAAGATTCAAAATTTAATACAAAATTGGAAGAAAGCAGATAGGCCACAGGCAGATTGACCACCAAGTTTGAAAAATGTGGATCAGCCTTTATTATATCCTAAAGGTAGGTCTGTAACAAGGGAAAAAAAGAGACATGATGGATCTGGTGAAATTCATTCCTCCTGTTTAACAGATTACTTTAAAAACTTGCGAAGAAATCGAAATGCCGAGCTGTTAAAGAAGACAGTATTTCTATCACTGAAGAATTAATCACAAATAATAATATAAAATAGTAAAACTGTTAATATTAATTTTATGGAAAAATTAAAAAAAAAGAAGCTAATAATTAACTTTTTCTGTTATAAAAAACTTAAAAATTTAAATTTATTACTTTTTTCACTTGCCAAATCGATTAAGATAAGATAAGATGTATAGATAAAAATTCTAGTATTCAAATGATGATAAATTATAAATAAATAATAATAATGGATGGCTATTACAACATGTGATGGATGCCACGAGGTGAAGGGAGAAATGGGTGTGAAGAAAGGGAAGATATAAACAATAAAATGGGTACGAACCAAAAAAAGGAGAAGCGGCAGAGAGAACTGTCAAATATATCTATCTTCTTAAATAGAATAAATAAAAAAATTTCAATAAATAGAATGAATTTTGTTAAAAATGTTAATTTTTACAGGTTGCCTTCTCTTCTTTGGTAACATTTACTGTCACTATGGAAACATGGGATTTTAGTGTAATTTTTTTTATTTTATGAGTTTATAATTTGACACCCGGCAGCCCAAGCTGCAAATAACGTTACCACCGCTTTCGAAGGAAGGGTGTGGTAACAAACAGACTATTCGCCGTTATTTAAAAAATCCATTTTTCCATTATTCCATCCAGATATGAAATCATCACATCCACATCGTACTGATGGGATATTGAACTTATAAAAAAATAAGCTGCATTAACTGATCGGAAAGGACCTATACTTTTAAACTGCAACGCAAGACTTCATATTTCACAACAGTGAAGATACTTAACGAGCCGGGTGACGAAGTCATCCTATACCCATCTTATTCACCTGACTTATCACCAACAGACTTTCACCTGTGTGCACAAATTTGGATACCTTCCTTAAGGGTAAAATTTTTAACAATAAGTCAAAAACGCATTTTCAGTTTTTATTTCACCACAAATTTTTCAGTTCTGGGAGTGAAAATTTGGGAAAAATATATAGAAAATGAGGGAGCATATTTTGAATAAAAATGTTTCGATTTCGTAGAGGTGTTCAACTAAATAACCTTATATATATATATATATATATATATATATATATATATATATATATATATATATATATATATATATATATATATTATAGATGTATTTATCGAGACGTACTTACTGATGTCAAAGCCTGTACGGACCGGAGACCCGAAGACCCAGCGATCTGCCATGCCTATCGGATACTGGACTACAAGTACCCCCACTACGTCCACCAATCATCGATTGACTCTGGTCATCCTGATGAATTGTTGTTGTCCTCAAGTGTAAACAGATAATGGACAAGGTGGAGGAATTGACAGCATGGCTTATAATAGTTGTCACTTTATGCTGCAATGGCTAATTGGTCGATGTTGAAGTGCGAGTCCTAAATTTTGTTCATCCATGCTTAATTAGGATAGAGATCTTTAATGGGTACCTGACACCGTACAGGCTCGGGAACCAATGATTTAAAAAACAATTGGTTGTGTTGAAAAAACAATATGTCATTTGTTAAAGATATAAGGTTTTGGGTGTAGCAAACAAATTCTTTACAGATCGCAGATTCGACAAAGAACAATTACAAACTTATGCTGTTCCAGCAATCTTAACGGTTTTAGGCGTTTTTAGTTGATGTTATTCCTGGAGGTTTAGGCGTATTTCAGTTTTGCTTTCCAAATTTTATTCATTTTTATTGTCATGAAAAAGTGTGTTACAGTATTCAGTAATTTTTACAACAATGTAAAAATGTCATCACTATTTGGTATTAGCAATAGAATCTTCGAGACCCTGGCTGGCAGTGTTATTTTCTAACAGTAATTGGTTTATACTATGGTAAGTACTTTTTGTAGTTGCTTTGTGATTTGCTTCAATTTCAAAGTTATGATTCGTATCCGCGGATCTTGACATCAAATATCTGTATTCGAATCCGTATCCGCGGATATACTTTGTTAATGATATGGCACAGTCCTAATATATGGAGGGTTGGGGTTACAATAGAATAGAAAACAAACTTTATTCTGAAACCAACTCCCTTTAGAATAACAAACACAAACAAAACATAATATATATCTGGCTAGAAAGCAACATAATAATGCAAATCATGAAGTATTTAAAAAGTGACAAAGAAATAAGAAAAATAGAAATAGAAATGAAATAACTAAAAAGTACGAATCTTGACAGGACACGAGCGAGTAATCGTGCAAAAGTGCACTTGTTTAAAAACCAAAAGATTGTTAGGACCAATCCCGTTTCAAGGATTCCTAAAGCATCCCCCACACTTTATGTATGTGAGATTCTCAATCTACTGGGGGCAACTCACAGCGTAGGATTTCTGACCCTATACCGTAAATTACTATCAGGAATTGTTGTGGTTTTCCAGGATGTCAAAAGGCACCCGGAGGTTTGGTCCAGGGACAGTCTGTTTTTGGAAAAGATATACAGGTCTATCTAGATATCTAGGACCACTAACTGCCATTATCCATGGATTTAGATCTGTTTGTCACTGTCCTTGAACACCAGTATACTTCAGTGGAAGGAGACTGGTGAATCGGCCAAAAACGAGCTATTTACGTAGCAATGGGCAGCCTGCATCATGGAAGCCCTAGTTCTTAGCAACGTGAGGTAAACAGTGACGTTTCGATTAACACACCGTATAGCCCGGAGCTTCTCCGTTGCACTATCTATTGTTTCGGTAGGAACTCTGAGGAACTTTCTAGATGGTGTAAAGTTAGCTTTAAAAGAGGTCTGTTCAAATCAATTTATTGATATTAGAGCACAAATCTATCGCAGAATTATGTCCTCAAATAAATGTTATTTTGGATTACTGAAGCGTTTTAAGAACAGGGATATTTCTCAAAACACGAAGGTCCGTTCGTATAAGACCCTGGTAAGACCAGTTCTTACTTATGCCTCCTAATGCTGGACATTACCCAGTTCACAGAAAGCCCTTCTCCTAAGGTTTCAGAGGAAAATATTGAGGAGAATTTATGGCCCAGTTTGCCCCAATGGATAAGGACGAACAAGACTCTACAAGAGCCCAGATATTTTAAGGGTAATAAAAGTAGGCCCGCTTCGATGGCAGGTCATATAATTAGAATGATCAGATTCCTAAAACGATCCTAGACGAGAGCATTTTTGGGACAAGGAGAGTGGGAAGACCTCGGCTCCGATGGATCGATGGAGTGGCGGCGGATTCCAGGTCCATCCGCAATTGGAGAGGCCACCAATAGAGAAGACTGGCGAGCCAAGCCGCAGGAGGCCTTGACTCTACAGGAGTAGTAGCGCCACGGATGATAATGATGATGCTCAAATCACTTGGTTCGGTTTTATGCTCATAAACCTCAGAAGTTCTACAAAGATGAAATTATGGTTTAATAGTAAAATGGTAAATGGTTATCGATCAAAATGGCATACATACTAATGATTCCAATAAAAAATCTTACATATGCCTAATTATTCCGTTGTTTCTTACTATTAATACATTTAACTTAATATGCGATTGGAGTTATCGCATAACATACCGAAGGAGAGCCAAAACGTGACCTGAAGGTAGCACTGGCTAACTAGGACGGAGCTAATTCATCTGTAAAATTATAACTGAATTTCATAAACAATTTTTTTGTTTATGGTAGGCTTCTGATAAGATAAAGCTTTAGAGTCGACCAACTTATCAATTAGAATGAATACGAGTTAAGTTGAACGTTATTCAGCTATCGCATGCGACTTTTATAATATGCTTCCGCCTGAATGATTGTAATCTAGAATGATGTGATACGTATTGTAATCTTGTTCCAATATCAAATATTATTGTTGGCTTCCAATATTAGTGGATTATCGATTAGAAAACTCTAAATATACTTTACGATACAGAACACTAACTGTATTACTTATATACAGACTATCGATTCTCGAGTGGTTGTTTGGTTTTTATAGTAAAAAACTGATAATGGCTATAATTTTCCTCATAATTATAGACAAAACGAATGTTTTTTTTATAACGAAATGATTGACTGTATATGTAATGAGTAATGTATAAAATGGTTATGAGCGCAAATACAAAATTTTACTCAAATAAGCAAAAATTATTTTGTATGTGCTAAAGTTTCTGCCTAAGAGGTCACATAAAAAACACCTGTACAACTACAACCCGTGAACGGGTCTAGGGTTCAGTAGATGGTAGGGACTGTACTATTTCAAGGACAACGGTTCTGCAATGACGTGACTTGTCCTAGATCACGCTCAACCTCCAGCTTTTTCCCTCTTATTTTGGGTACCCAATTGTATAGAGGCTGGTTGAGCCCCAGGAGGGTCCTAGATCCTATATGATCCATCCCCCGCTGCAAACATACGAAATAAAAGTCTTGTCTGCAGCCGGACTTGAACCAGGATTTCCGGCATTGGCAAACGATTTATTATTTTGTTTATAAAGAAATGGTTTACCGGATATGTCTGAGTAATGTATAAAATGGGGGCAAACAATAATTTTTATTCAAATTAGCAAACATTATATTGTATTTGCCAACATTTCTGCCAAGGAGGTCATATCTGGTCTAGTGGTGAGCGTAAAAAGCTACTATGCCCGAGCATAGCGGGTTAATCCTTACGTTTGGCGTCCTTCGGAAGTGACGTAAAACGCTTTTATCATTTCGACAAGAACGAAAAATCAATCAATCAATTTTCTTCAACTTTAGGAATTTAGTTATCGGTCCACATAGGCGTTTATGACATGAATAAAAATTTTAATTTATCTATTCCCTTTTTCGGTCCTGACCATGTACTACGATGTAAGGTACTCTTTAAAGATCTCTGTCCTAATTATATCTGGACAGGCAAATTTTAGGACTCACAATGTAGCACTGTCCGATTAGTCATAGCGGCATAAAGTGACGTTAAATTAATAAACAACACCGTTTCTGCCTAAGTATTTAGACCATCATCAGGCTTGAGAATAAAAACGAAAGCAATACCAAAAGTGCAGTACCAAAGACTATAAAACAACTGTATTAATGTAGCCACAGTAGATTGACATGAAAATTTTTAAGGAGTACGTTAAAAAATTACTTCCTTAAAAAAATCGCAGGACCACCTGCCGGCCTACGAACCCTCGATCTTCGGCTTATTATCTACTATTAGACAATTTTTGAAAGCAGGAAACTTTTTTTATTGAACTTATATTATTATTTCCATAAAACTCAAAGTCCTACTGGAATTTTATTGAAAATTTGCGGCCTCTTAATATTTGCCGCCTTGTAGCCCTCGCACAGCTTTCGGTGACACCGACCGCAAAGGTGTTACACTAAACTTGACCCAGGAGTTGGCACCGTGCCTAGGTCCATAGCCAGCATTCGGAACAATTAATCTTTTAACATGTTTCACCTTACTTCCATACAAACTAGCATCAGCTGATCCCCCGAAAGTCTTTTAAGATGAGGATCGTAAACAATTTCTGCTACATTGAAAAATTGTTCACTTGGAACGCTTGAGGCAGATGATAATAAGTATGTGCGAGCAATGTGACTGAGACCATATATTTTCTGACATATATTCAATGAGCTTTCGTATCTGATATGTAATTTTCAGATTGCTCATCGTCATCATCACTATTTAATATTAGCAATAGACTCTAGTTGAAGTGTTGGCCGTGGAATCAGAAGGGTATTCTAATTAATAACAAACTTTCTAATAATTTGTTTAGCCTTTTGTCGTGCTAATCAGTTGAATTAAAAATATATATAATGTTGATTGATTCAAATACTGAATTTAGTGGGTGTCGAAATAAAACTAAACTGAGTTTCTCTCTGTGAAAAAAGTAAATTTATTTTTATTACAAAAATAATTTCCTGTTACTGATTTACAAACTCATTATTCTATACGGTCTTACCTGTAAACTGTTTTCTTTTTACTAAATAACAAAACACAAATAGGAATAGCCTCCCCGGTTCTTCTCTTACAGCTGTTACCATGGTAACCGTATCAGTCGCATTCAAATGAAAGAGGTTTAATGTACGTCTTTTACAAATATTTAAGTATTGCCCAATCACAGAGCCATTGTTCTTGTCTACTTCTAGCTATTACTCAAAATATAACATTGTTTTTGAATTTGAATGCAAAAATGAAATGCATCAACTTAAAAATCAAACAAGCTACAACTTACTTCAATACAGAGAATGCAGTGAACTAAGATTAAGACATTTTTCTTATAATTTTAAATTATTTTGTTTTATCTATAAAATATAACAATTCATTATCTTATTTAATGGGACACTGCTCAGAGCAATACTAAGTGGATACTCATATTTTAGTAGACACACTAGCGGGTTACAAAATAAATACTAAACTAAACTTTTATTTGTAGAGCATTATCCAGGTAGCTCTACTAAATATTTAAGTACCTATTGTACTGTAGAGTGGGTACCTAATATTTTATTATAGTTAAATTATTTTGTCTACAACATTAAATATATATGTATTTTCATTAATTAACGAAACGGGTGTGGCTCAGTGGCAAAGCATTGAGTTGCCATGTCGGAAATCCTGGTTCAAAACCCGCTGCAGGCAAGACTTTTATTTGCAGCCGGAGATGGATCGTATGGGATCTAAGATCCTCCTGGGACTCACCCATCCTCTATGAAAATAGGGTACCCTTAAATAAGGATGAAATAAATATTAGATAGAAAATATCAACACAGCAGAGATATTTTAGAGTTGAGATCTCTAAAATGCAAATTACTCAATTCACATGAACATTCCCAACAACGGTACTCAGTGCGGAATTAATTGAGAATATATAGATAACTATCTCGAAATTTTGAATGAAATATATCGTAACTTGTAATGAGTTTCTTTTTTTTTTGTCGCTAAATTCGTCCGTCAGGTGTCTCTATCTATCTGGCCTCACTCTACTCTGGACAATTTGTAAATAAAATTGTATATAATCTTTGTTTTTATTATTTATCTATGATTTTTAGTTGGTGTTATGTTATATTATGGTCATGTCGTTGGTGTTACCGTTTGATTTAAAGAATATGAATACAACATTTTCTTTTGGAGTTCGTTTATTTAATCAATTTGGACCTTGGACCGAAAGCCCCACAACCTGGTCACATACTTGTTGGAATCGTGATTCCATATACGTGTATCGTCCAGGTCCATAGCGCGAGAAATTCAATGGCCGTGTTATCTCACGTCGTGGCGATGTTAATTAGCCGCCACGATCACGTGATTTGACACCGTTGGACTTCTTTCTTTGGGGATATTTAAAAGAAAAAGTGTACGTCAATAAGCCAAGAACAATTCAAGAGCTAAAATATAAGATAATTCGGCACATTAATGACATTGAACTTCAATTATGTCTCAGAGTCATTGAAAATATGGACCATCGGATAGAAGTATGCCACCGAAGCAATGGCGAGCATTTGGCCGATATTTTGTTTCACACATAATTCTCATAGATCCTTCTATCATAATAAAACATATTAAGATTATTCTCTGAAAACTTTGTTTTATTTACAATTAACATCGTGCATTATAGTTGGACCACCCTTTATATAGATTTCCATTTTCATTCAAGTTTTTTTTCCCAAGAGGGAACGGTTTTTCCAACTCGTAACGGTTGGAATCCGTACCACTACAACCTGGGAAGGGTCTGGGTTTCAGTACATGGTAGAGACTGTGCTGTTTCTTGGACAACAGTTGTGGAGGGAGGTGATCTGTCCTAGATCAAGCTCGGGATTTTCCTCCTTTATCTTAGGTACCCACCTTACGGCTGGGTTGGTCCCAGAAGGGTCCTACATCCCAAAGAATCGATCTCCGGCCTCAAAAGATAAAATAAAAGACTGCCAGCTAGCGGGATTTGAACCTATGGCCTTTTGCATGTCAACTCAGCGCTCTAACACTGAGTCACTCCGCTATCGTTAATTCAATTTGAATCCAAAAGGTTTAAATTTATTACGTAGTGGACCCACTTCAATGACTTAACCCCATCATCATTTTCAAAAATTTTATCCTGAAGGCAGCTGGCCAATTATATGAATAGATGGACAAGTCTGGCGAATAAGGTGGGTGTGACTTCATAACACAGCTAAGCGAGCTGTCGTGAAACATGATGTCTGGCGTTTTCGTTGAAGAGTGTAGGTCCCTTAGGTTAACCAATCCAGGTTGTTTTTTGATAAACTTTTGCTGCATTTTGCCCTGGAGTACGATGTGAATAGTTCTATCTCTGGGGAGAAAGGATAAATGAATCATTTATGAATTAATTATTAGATTAATTATTTATCAATTAATCTGTAACAGAAAATTTCTCAAACCAAAGGCGAATTGTCTGTTTGTTAAAACACACTTCCCCGAACGCGGTGGTAATGTTTATTGCAGCTTGGGGAGCCGAGTATCTAAGAGAAACGTAAGAAAATGACGTATTTCCATGGCAACATTTGATGCCATACTAAACAATGTACGTTCCATTGTAGTTATTGGAGATATTATCAAGAAAGTGGAGAGTAACAACAGTTCATTAACATACCAAGTCCACTAATTCCACATTGAATTCTAGAAATAATAAAAATGAACATTACACATGAAAGGAACCCATGAATTCGTAGTAACATTAAACATAAACAATAATGTTTATGTAACACTTCTGTTTGATAAGATTACATAGTTAGTAATGACTATGTTGATTTGGGAGCTTACTGATTTAGTAGTTAGCTTGCCCTACTCAAAAATATTACTCCGATTTATTAAACAATAATATCTTTTTTATGGGAGTAGTATAAATATTTAACTATTATTTCACTCTTTATTTTTGTAAATTCAAATGAGCTTATATTTGATAATATATAATGGATAATTATCCATTATTAAAAACTGTTATATTATAATCAATCAAATAGTTCATTCTCATCTACAGTTCGGAAAAATAACGATTACACAAACAAAAAACGGTTAAACTGTTCTTAATTTCTAGTTCCAGTTACTAACTGCTAAAAACATGATACAATTGCAGTTATTAAATTTTAGCTGTGGAATGCCGACCTGTCCTCTGCATAACTTGGCAGTGCAAAAGTAACAATATATTAATAACGTTGAAGCTCACTAATTCAAAGGAGCAGTTACACAATATTAGTCATGCCTCGGTTACGTTCTTGGCAGCCTACACTCGCTTTCCTCGGTTTAATTAAATATTCATTCTCACCGTTGTGTGGTTACCGAAATATGGATATAAATTATGATTTGCGATGTAACAGGATGTCAGTATAAATTTGGCTATTATAAATAAGTATTTTACAGTAATCTTCTAGTGGCACGACAGACGCCTAAAGCGGTCCTTGGCCAGCCCAATCATTTTGGCCCAGGATTGTCTATCAGCAGCTTGGGCTATGTTAATTCCTCCTGGTCTAAGGCATCGTCCCTTTATCCTCCACCGAGATCTAGGCCTTCCCCTAGGTCTGGTCTCGACTGGATGATTTTTGTACCCTTCGAGAGACACCTCCCATCCTCCATCCTAATAACGTGCTCGAGCCATTTTACTCTCTGCACTTTGACAATATTAGAATGGCTGAAATCCAGCTATTCCCTATACAACTCCATATTCCGACGTAGTCACGCGGATCCATTTTCATTTATATGCCCCATTATTCGCCTGAGGATGTTTCTGTCGAAGCGGTCCACCTTCTGTACATCGGACTGGTTGTGAGTTCACGTCTCAGGCTACACCTACATTGGATCCGATTCGGTGCGACGTGATTCTATCACATACGATGCTGGGGTGTATACATTATACATATTTTACTATACATTATAGTCAAATATAAATGTATTAAAAATAATTAATAAATAATCTTAATTTTATAAATTTAAAGAACCAAATGTTATAAATCTCGATATATTTCAGTCATTTGGTTTGCTAGCGACGTCTCATCGTATCACACCGGATCCAATGTAGGTTTAGCCTTATACACAATGAATGTAAATACATGAATATACAATGAATATAAATAAATTAACCAATCTAATAGAGACGGTCATTAGATATCACACAAAGAACATTTTTTCAGTTTTTTTATTGTGCCAAGTCTGGTTCGAGCCTATTACTCTACACCATATATAGAACAATCCTTCATGTTTTATTATTATTGTCCAGGATTCAAATACATTTTTGAGTTCTAGGTTCTTTCCTTTAATGGAAGAACTAGTCGTTGGGAGAACTTCGTCCGCATTGATTTTGAATAAAAACATAAATTGAGTTTAAACGGAGAGTGAATTTTGAACTCCATGAATGAACACCATGGGATGCTATTGGCCGTATGAGGCATTTATAATGTCACACAGTAATCTAGCCAAGGAAAATCTAGAAACTTTTCAATGTAGAAATTAGTTTCTCACTCTTTGACCTTATATCCTCCTTTCCGACAATTTAAAAACTTAAAAAATGCTTTATTTAAGCACTATCAATGTTAAGGTAAATGTATATAAGGAAGAAATAGGGCCGTGTATAGGTCAACAAAAAACTGGGAGAACAGTTTATTTGAAAGTCGACGTATCGACCCACATTGCAGGTCTTCTTCAGGGCTAAATATGCAAGATACAAATAAATCAAAATAGTATATGGTAAAGAGTAGTATATGTAACATATTGATGGAGTAATATTGTATGTAGTAAGTAGTATAAATAAGAATCAGAGAGGATTCAATTCTAAAATAACAAAGAGGTACTATATATTAAAAAGAAGTAATTTTAGAAACTAACAAAATAACAAATGAAAAATTGAAATTTAGATAGAAAAAAAAGAAGATGGCCTCGTGGTCTTCTAAGTTGAACTTGCTAATTGAGTGCAACCGCTGGGTAGTTTCTCTACTTGTCATTTCATGCTATTGTAAATATTTACTTGTGTATAAGGTGGAAAAAATAAATAAAAAGGATTGAATTTGAATAAAAAAGAACCAGTTTTGAGAAAGAAATATAGCAGATAGGGGGACCCTCCAATAAATAATATGTATTTTTTTGAATATTCTTTCATATTATTGATACGCTAGATACTAGTGTAGGTCGCTCAGCAGTATGTCAAGTTCGAGGCATTGTTTATCATCGAACAATGCTCATTCCCAGGCCATTGCATGTCGCATACAACACTTGCTAAATTACATATTTATCGCAAGGTTATGATAAGGAAATAATATATCTATCCTTTCAATTAGTTTAATTATCAGACAAACAGTTTTAATTAGGCTGAATAACTTTTTGTTGTATTAAAATTTCTTTTCCTTTTCTCTTTTCTATATACATACCTTTAAATATCTTAAATAATAAATAACAAGAAACATAAAAATGTATCCGGTTTATTGCAATAGACGGTAATATATTGCTTAATCAACAGGTAGCTATTATAAAGAATTCATTTCAATTGCCAATGCATCAAGTAAAATATCACTTAACGAAAACTAACAATTTTATTAAATGCTGAATAAATAAACAATAGATTTTATTTTATTTTATAAATTTAAAGAACCAAATGTTATGACTCTCGATATATTTCAGTCATTTGGTTTGCTAACGACGTCTCATCGTAACACACCGGATCTAATGTAGGTGTAGCCTTATACACAATGAATATAAATAAATTAATCAATCTAATAGAGATGGTCATTAGATATCACACAAAGAATATTTTTTCAGTTTTTTTATTGTGCCAAGTCTGGTTCGAGCCTATTCCTCTATACCAGATATAGAACAATCCTTTATATTTTATTATTATTGTCCAGGATTCAAATAAATATTTGAGTTCTAGGTTCTTTCCTTTTATGGAAGAACTAGTCGTGGGGAGAACTTCGTCCGCATTGACTTTGAATAAAAACTTAAATTGAGTTTAAACGGAGAGTGAATTTTGAACTCGATGAATTCACGAAGACTTAAAGCATTTTTGTATTCAGCCAGTCCTCTTTCTTGAATTCTTTTCCCTTTGTTGATCGATTTTAATAAAATGAAATATTAAACATTAATGGTATCACATTAATAATAGTAAAATGTCTATATTAATATTATAAAGTTTGTAGCTTATACCGTTTTGGCTGGCTCCGCGATGATCTTTCAGTCAGGACAATCCCTTCAACAGGACAAGCTATCTATCTATCTATCTATCTATCTATATATATAACATGTTACGATTTTCTCTATTTTACGCTTTTAGGGGTTGATTTTCAAAATATAAATACATATAAAAATATGTAGAAGCTTAATCTAAAATTTGGTGGTATTAGCTTTTAAAATTAACTATTTTTATTACAAACGTTTTCCACCCTCTTAGGGAAGGAATTTTCAAAAACCCATTCTTTTTGCGCGTTGACCTTTCAAAATGTACTGTCCAAAAAGTCCAGGTTATGCCGTTTTTGCTCTGCGAAGGTCTGGCAGTCAGGACAAACTCTTTTATATATATATATATATATATATATATATATATAATAGATTTAGGTTTATTCCAACATCCAGTTGAAAACGTTTTTTGATGTGAAAAACAATTCGAAGCATGCTTAGTACGGGTTTTGATTCCTACTAGAATGAGTATACTTGTATCAGTTTTTTGAATATGAAAATTTAATTCCTACAATCACTAGACTGAAAATGCTCGTCGTTCTACATTTTCTAGACAAATGCTCTATGCTCCCAATTATTTACAAATGATTCAATGTCCATAGGAACCCTTTATCTTAGAAATGGTATACGTTTTTCAAATATTTTAAATAATAACTTTAGGTACTTATTGTATATATTTCTGTTAATAACTATACTTAAGTAAATGGAGGATCTTATATTTTAAGAATAATATCCCGTCTACTGTTTAAAATTATATTTATATATGTAATGACTTGTTTTAAAATTTAATTAATCGCGTGAAAATTCTGTCACTTGTTTTTCTCTTCAAGTTATAATCAACGTAAATATTTATAAGTTATGTTAAATTGTAAGCATGGTTTTTTAAGGCTTATTGGAGTCCAGGACACTTTTAGATTCACTGGATCTCCAGATTAAACGTTTCTTTTTTGAATAACTTTAGATTATAAACAAAAATAAGCAATATAATTAATAATTTACAATTTCATTATATTCAATTGAAATGAAATAGCTGATTTATAATTGAAACTGAATTTAAACTTTTGAAAATTATTTGAAGTAGGAAGTTAGTTAAAGTTGAGTATTGTGATTTCTTTAACAATATTTTGCCAACTTATTTTTCACAATCCAACTTTTTTATAAAGCTTTCGTATTTCTAATTTACGAGTGAATGAGTTTTGTTTTCATGATATTGACGATCAAGAATTCTGCGCTATCAATTTATGATATTTTATAATATTAATTAAACGGTTAGCTAACTCAAAGGCTCTTTACTGATAGCAACAATCTCCGTTCGCGGATTGGCGCCCCAACCCACACCCGCCGTAGTTCTTAGTACCTTAGTTAGCCCCACATCTTTACGATCCCACTTTTTGGGATTGACTGCTTTGTATTTATATAACATTGTGCACGTTCTTCGATTCTGCTTTGTACTTCAGTGGATTGGTACTTATTAGGGTCAAATGTTAGAACATCAATGTTAGAGTAGAATATCTTATTTTTGAAGACATAAACATATCCTTTAAGTTAGCGGCTACTTTTTACTCAAATACAGAAGAGTTGAAAGATTTAAAAAAAAATGATGATCGGGCACTGATTTCTGAGAATGATAAATGATATCATTTATAATTTACAGGAGTGGCTCAGTGGTAGAGCACTGAGTTGTCATGTCGGAAATCCTGGTTCAAATCCCGCTGCAGTAAAGATTTTTATTTAGTCTGTTTGCAGCCGGAGATGGAAGATATGGGATCTAGGACCCTCTTGGGGCTCACCCATCCACTATAAAATGTTAGGAAAATAGGGTACCCTTAAATAAGGAGCACAATCTGGCGGTTGAGCGTGACCTAGGACAAATCACTTTGCTGCACAACCGTTGTACAAAAAAAAGTACAGTCTCTACAGTCTACTGAACCCCAGACCCGTTCACGGTAGTGGTACAGGGTCTTTTTCTTTGAACTTTGGAGCGAAGAAATAATGATGTAACAGCTGAAACTCGACTAATAGCACTGTGTATAATGGTTAATTTCAATCGCCTCTTAGGAGCAGCCGTAAAGAAAATAAAAATGCATGGAAGAGGCACAATTTACAACGGTATAACACATCATCTAGCATATGGAGATGATGTGCTCATTATGGCCCAAACTGTACCACCACTTGCAGGCGCTCTTGAAGAAGCTCGAGATCCAGGCCTGGAAATTAATGAAAAAAAGAGCGTTTACATGCGAAATCAAGAGATGGGTAAATGAAAGAAGTAGAAATACAGGTAGGGAACTGGCCCTTCAAGATCTATGACGAATTCAAGTACCTGCGGAGTATGGTAACGTATGAGAACAGAGTAGATAAGGATGTTACGGCACGAATAACGGCGGGAAATAGATGTCTCTTCGGTGTACAGAAAATATTATCCTATAAAAGGATATCAAGAAAGGAAAAGTGTCTCATATATAAAACAATTGTGACTTACGGATGCGAGGCCTGGTCACTGACTAAAGATTGCAAAAGGATCCTTGAAGTATGGGAAAGAAAAGTCCTGCGTAAAATTTTTGGACCTATCAGAATGGAGGACAAGTGGAGAATCAAGTCCAATAAAGAGCTAAGGGAACTACACGAAGAGCCTGATATGGTGAAAGTCACCCAGCTCAAAAGACTACGATGTTTGGGGCATTCGGAGAAGATGGACCCAACGAGAATTCCAAGACGGGTGGTGTATAAGATACATAATGAGGATTCAAGATTAAGAGAAGGCCTCGTCTCAGGTGGCTCGACGATGTGGAGGGGGACTTGAAGGCGATCGGTATAATGCGTTGGAGGCGCCTTGCGGGGGACATACGAGAATGACTGAAGAAATTATTAGAGGCCAAGGTTCTTCAAGGACTGTAGAACCCATAAATAAATAAATAAAATAAAGCTTAATTAGTTGACTGTTGAAAGTTACTTGTTGACCGCAATACTTTTCCACTATAGATTCCCCGCCTAAACATCCCTTCCATTATGTCCGCCTAACTATATATACAGCGGGTAAATATGTAAAAACCTTAACATGCCCTTCATAACTTCATAATATATTCTATCTTGAATTTATTTAAAAATAAAATGTTAGAGGATGAGAAAAAAACCCTAAAGATCATTTCTTTAAAGGATAATGACGCATAGATTTGATATTTAAATTTGTTATAAAATTTTTAGAATTTTTTTTCAAAGAGCTTTAACAATCAAATTAAAATTGTTAGTAGTTGAGATGGATTTCTGTGCGAGGCCTGGCATGTTTTCGGACTAAGTTGGGATCAGTGAAATAAAAAATATATGGAAGTAAACAGAACATTTTAGAAGTGGAAGAGGAATAGACGAAGATGACAAAGACGTCACCTATAGTGGTCAGCATAAAAATCTTCTAGCCACAAGGTCACTATTAGGTAATTACACCTGGATAGACAAAGCATAGGACTCCCACAGTAGCATCGCCCAATTAGCAACAGCAGCAAATAGTGGCTTTAAATGAATAAACAACGAAGATTAAATTGGCATACCAATTTTAAACATATCGATTCTTTTGTTAAAAAAAAAATTATTTTATTGAATTGTACAACTTTAATATATACATCTAGTACAATGGCTAAATGAATAAATAAATACATGACAGATCATTTGGAGGCACTTCTCAATGGCAGCACTCTAATAACATTTCTATAATAGGAGGTCCCGAGGCCATCTTCTCTTTAGATGCCTAGGAGGATTGTCCGGGATGGAATTGGATGCAAGGATGGAATCTAGTGGGTTTGAATGGACCTGGAGTTTATTATGGAATGATAGGTATCTGGATGGGCTAAATCGGTAACATATGGAACGTTAAAGTAGTTATGGATGGTTTTATTTGTGACAAAATAAGGAGCGTTTAGGATTTTGCGAAGGATTTTGGATTGAATACGAGAGGAATTCGATGGTTTGGTGGAGCCCATAGTTCAATTCCGTAAGTCCATATAGGTCTTATGGACCAGTCACATAAATAAGTCTTTTGTAATATATCTGAAGCTTTGAGCGTTTGTCCAATATGTGTTGAAGTAGTCGGAAGCGGCTAGCTGTTTCTTGTCTTTTCAGTCTTGTGTGATGGTTCCATGTAAGACCTTTGTCTAAGGTGAGTCCTAGGTAGCGAATTTGTTCAACAGGAATAAGTGGAGTAAAGGATCCAATAGGATAAGAAGTCATGGGTTTTCGGCGAAGGATAAAGGTAATTTGATGGGACTTGTTGGAATTGACTTTAATTGATGGTGTTAGGATGGGTTGGAATGTCAGCTGTATATACTGTGTAGAGGATAGGACTGAGGAGGCTACCTTGAGGAACTCCAGCAGACTGGGAATAGAGGGACGAGTAGGAACCTTTATAATTTACTTTAAATATTCTGCCAATTAGAAAGTAGCGAATGATTAAAAAGTATGTCGGAGGAAGGAATTGCCGGATTTTGTAAAGGAGACCTGGGTGCCAGACTCGATCAAAAGACAAACGTATGGATTCAAATCCAATACCATAATTGATAATGGATGGGGGGGGGGGGTGGATGGTTAGAGGGGAAGGTCTAGACTACAATGGACAAATATTACAATTTATTATATAATTGTTACAGAAATAATAACAGAAAACAGAAAAATATATTATTTTATCCCTGATGAAGCAGTAAAATTTAAGCCGAAACGTTGCCTCAAATAAAATAAGTAAAACTTATTTTGTGTAACATTTATTGACTGCACTACCACCCTTCCCCCCTCTGCCGACTATTTCACAGTCTTATAAGAAATATCCCGTTAACCAATTCCCCATCAAAAGATCATTGAATGTTTGAGAATAACTGCATTTTAAAAATTCTAGGTGTTTCATCCCCGTATTTTGGGTATTTTCAAAGAGGTATTTCAAATGTTTACGAAACATTTAACATATGAACATAAAACATAAAAAACCCCGTACCACTACTACCCGTGAACGGGTGTGGGGTTTAGTAAATAGTAGAGACTGTAATGTTTCATGGACAACGGTTTTGCACGGAGGTGATTTGTCCTAGATCACGCTCAACCGCCAGATTTTCCTCCTTATTTTGGGTACACTATTTTTATAACATTTTATAGAGGTTGGTTGAGCCCCAGGAGGGTCCTAGAACCTATATGATCCATCTACGCCTGTAAACAGACTAATTAAAAGTCTTCCCCGCAGCGGGATTCGAACCAGGCTATCTGGCATGGGAACTCAGTTCTCTACCACAAGTCTCATATTTGACAAAAGTGACAAAACAATCCTGATATTGGTTCGGAATTAAAAAATAAAAATCCAAGCACATGTTTCTTTTTTCAGACTGCAATGGACAATTGCATTAAATTTGAAGAAAACAGGAAGTTGCGGTTGTTGATGATCGTTAAACTAAAACACTCACGACCTCCATGTAGGAAAAACAATTAAAAAAAAAAAATGTATAAATTCGATGTTATTTCCCGACTATATAAAATATTTACGCGGTCCCGTGTCTGTGCGTTATCAGGTACCCATTAAATATCACTATCCTAAATTACACCAAGATAATAGGCAAAATTTATGACTCTCACTGTAGCCATTGTCCGATTAGCCACAGCAGCATAAATTGACGTTTAATAAATAAACAAAAATACAGAATAAAAACACTATCGTCTTGGAAACATATTAGAAAATCGTATTGTGGTAACGAATTAGAAATTAGAGAATCAAATGAAGTTTCGTCATATTTGCCTAATCAACAGATAGAAAAAAAAAGCAGTGGTGTCCAACCCGCAGCATGCGAGATTCATCACTCCAAATATATATATTTTCAAATGTTTAAAATGGCCAAAGTAGTTAAAACCAGTGTTTAAAAAGAAAAAATTGTTGGTCTATCTCCGTTTTAAAAAATTATGAGATATAACATTATAATTATGTTAACGTGAGTTTAATATCATTATTATTTTATTATTTATGTAAACGAAATAATAGTAACTCATTATATTTCAATTTTTCTATTATTTTTCAAAAAAATGTCTATTTAGGGGTTTAATTTAAATTTGGGGATATAAAAGTGTATTTATATCCCCTCTGCGGAGTTATGATGCAGTTCCAAAGCGGCCCGCCAGAGACATTAGGTTTGGCAACCCCTGGTTTAAGTAATTTTTGAAATAAATCGAATGATGCATTTGTTTTTTAATTGAGTATCAAACATACCCAAAAAGAATACCAAACATACTTTATAGGCCAGCGGGCAGGTACTTGAAGGTTGCAATAATTTGAAGAGATTTAAATTTTTGATATAATGTAAGGGCATGTCTCAACCTGTTACACCTACAGGCCTTACTCTATGCTTAAATTAAAGCTAATTATATTTACTACATTTACTTTCATCGTAGAATTACTCCTTTTGCTGGTATTCCTCTAGAAAGTCAGGTAAAACTTAAAATTTGGAATTTCTTGAAAAAAAATACCACTTTTCAAAGGGGCGTAACTCAGAATCTATTAGACCTATAGAACTGCGGTTGGATTGAAATTGTAGAAAATTTATTCTTATTTAAAATCCTTACCTATGTGTTGTTTTTTTTTAAATGCGCCGATTATGAAATACAGGCCAACAAATGAATTAACTCCGAAAAATTCGAGTTTTTTCGGTCACCAAAAGTTTTCCATGGATTTACACTAGTCAAACATGCCCTTACAACATATCAAAAATGCAACTCTCTTGAAATTATTGCAACCTAAAGCCTTTTTTTGGTACCTCGTCGCTGTACATAAGGACTGGTACATACACATTGTTTTTCCCGACAACAAAGAACATTTGTTCAAATATTAAAGCAAAGCAAATATTTGAACGACGCGTTTGGTCGTAATCGCTTAAGAAAACAGACGCAAACAATAAAATAACGCTACCACCTGAGAAAAAATTGAAAAATAAAATTTGCGTTTCTAGAAAACGCTTTCCAATTTCTTAAAAACATACTAAAATACAATCACTGTTATGGAACATAATTGAAAAATAAAAGCCTTATTTATAGATTTATTTAATCACTTCATACTCACGCCATCCTCGAAAAATCGGAAATAGTTGTTTAGCAATAGATGGACGAAAGGAACGTCATTATTATCTTTATTTCGCTTTTCACAAGTTCAGATGCACCGATTTAAAAATTGGATGATTTTTTGTTTTTTTTCACAAGCTTTGTATTTAGGTAAATAATTATTATGTTTTCCTCTTTATAATTATTCTTAACTATTTTTTCTTTCTTTTAATTTGTTATTAGGGGTTAATTCATAATTTATTTACTGAATTCTAATTGTATTTTGCCTCCAAGACCCTATTGTCCATATTTTGTGACTTGTATCATTATTATAAAATGACTTGTTCCAGAATAAATAAAGAACTTTATTTAAGCTCAAAACCATCTGTTCAAGAAAGTTCGGACAATTGTCCAGTTTGAAATTCCGAAGAAAAAGAAGACACTGTTCATTTCTTGGGAACCTGTCATGTATATGGTGAGAAAGAGAATGTTGGTCAGAAAGAAATACTTTAGGAGCGAGACTTGTGCCACTGAAGAATTACTTAGCTTATTAAATGGCGCCAATTGGAAACCGTTAAGTCAGTACGTGCAGGAGGCCATGTCCCGAAGATCGCGGTTGATTAGCCAATAGATAGATGGGTAGATGTTGATACAATCATAGATTGAAGGGGTAAAATACAAAAATAGGGAACCAAATGTAATAAAATAAATTTAAAAAAAACAACACTAAATTATAATAATTGAAATATGAAATATACTTATAATTTATTTTATCTTATTTTTATTAATTGTTATAATTTTTAATTGAAAAGAAAGATACCCAGGACCGGGACTCGAACCCGGCTCGGCAACGTCTCATGGCGTGGTGCTCTCCCAACTCAGACAGGTTAGCTCAAAATATTTAGATATATACTTATATTGATTTATGAACTATTAAAGGCTTTAATTGAATATCTTTATTACTTTTATTATTATTGGATGGATTATCATATATTAATTTTTTAATTGTCTTTATTTATGTATATATAAATATATACATATATATATATATATATATATATATATATATATATATATATATATATATATATATATATATATTTATTCATTAATTTATACTTTAGAGATAAGAAAAATAAGATGAGATTATTAACACAGACTTCGACAGACGGATCACCCATTGTCTAGTGTTTTAGTTAAATTTTAATGATTTTTTTACTGTACATATATATTTATTTGTATTTTTTTTCCTAATAAACGCGTTCAATCAATCAATCAAATAAAGAACTTATTATCATTATCGTTTCATCGAATAACAAACATTTCCGTAAAAAATAGTACCATACTATTTACAAAGATTATTTCACAAACATCGTTTTTTTCAAAATTGGAAGAATTGAATGAACCTTTTTTTTCGTAACCGATTAATAAATTAACAAGCGAAACGATAAATTAACTAAACAACGATTAAAAGTTAAAAAATGATCTCAATTATGATAGTTTAGATTTCCCTATTTACTAATGGTAAATAATGAATAGGTTGTTATGTAGAATTTTCTCTAAAATGGGTTTATTGGACTTAAAGATTATTTTCGTTATGAATCGGGGGCTAAGTCAGACATTGGCTTGTAAAGGAGTTATTGCTTATATTACAATTCCATTTAACACCAAAAACTAAGAGAATTACACGAATTCGCTTCTCTTAAAACAATTAACTCTTTCTGGACAAAATTCGACTTAACTTCTTATTTTCTGAGGATATCTGTAGATGAGATAAAAATAATATTTTTAAATCAGGTCGTATTGTTTTAGTCAGAAAAATAACGAAAAAATAAAGCAGAAGGTCAACTAATACTATTAAAAAAATAACGCAGTAAATAAATAAATAATAGTACTCACCAGACTTTATTTCCAGTTGCAATTGCTGAGTATTCGCAGAGCATATGGTGGCTTGATCTGTCCAAAAAATTATTTTAGTTTTATTAAAATCAATCTAACACACATATTTCAATAACTTCCGATTATTATTATTTTTTTGTTTTTAAGCTTAAATTCAAAACGAAAAAATAAATCGGCTAACCTGCCAGTCCATGGAAGGGAGAAGACATGGGCCTACGAGATGACCGACATCCGTTATACTCCCACTGACGTTTCGGCCCCCCGACAATCCCACGACTGGCTGAGACAAGACAGCGACTCTACTGGCCATCTCCCCCTCTCTTCCACTGCCAGGTGCCGCCTAATATTTAAAACATTGTCCTATCGACCAACTATTTTTGTATCGCTCGTGTAGCAATTTAATGTAAATTAATTATTTCCTGTTAGTTGCTCGCTGGTGGGACCGAGAGGGAACTGATTGGTCCTTTCATTACTCGAATATACCTGGGTAGTTGTAATAATCATAGGAGGGGTTAGAATCGATTGTTAATCCTATCGATCAAATCGAGTCAACTTTCAAGGCTGCTTTATGTAAAAAATTCAGTCGCCTATGAATTTACAATAGGGGAGAGACATAGTGAGGACAATTTATTTTACTAGCTATGAAATATACATCTGTATTCTTCTGCGAATTATTTTTTTTCGTTCTTTCTTAAATTGATATTTAGCATAGGATTGACAATGTAGCGATCAATCGATATTTGATGGCCTTTATATAATCGATTATCCTTTGGGTTTATAATAAGTACTAGTAACAACAATCACGCCAAATGAAATATAGAACATGGATTCGATCACACTATGCCAAAATAATTGCGATTGACCCTCAATGGTCTAGAATCTATGAAAACAATACCAAAAATAAAAAAATTTCCTTTTTGTACAGAGAGAAACTCAGTTTAGTTTTATTTCGACACAATAAATTAAGTTGTGAATCAATCAATATTTTATATATATATATATATGTATATATTATGTTTTGGTTCTTGAGTTTCAGCCAGTTTATTTCAACTTCTTTAGGTGACGTTTCGAGACTAGGTTAGTCTCATACTCATGCCCTAACAGTGAAAAAATGAGTTTTTAGTAAAAGCATTAAATAGCACACTAAAATAAATATAAAATGACACGTGTAAGTTGTAATGGATAGGGTGTACTTACATGTTCCAAAGAATTGATCAGTTTATCATCAACCAGATACTTCGCAATATATCATAGAATGTTTATATTGCATTAGCTATGATCAACGAATAAGTAATCTATTTTTAGGAACAGCAATTTTATTTAATTGTTGTAATTAAATTTGCATAACACGAGCTTAGACCTTGAACATCCTATTTTTTGTTTACAGCGCTATAGTTATAATTTCTTTTATAGTCCGTTTGAAACTATTTTTCTCTTGATGTATCACCTTAGGTTTATCAAATTTAAATGTATGTTGTGTATTTCTAAAATGTGTAGTGAGCGCTGTTTGATCTGGTTTATTGGGTTTTTTTATTATCGAATCACAACTATATTTGTGTTGGTGCACTCTTCGTTTTAAGTATTGTTCCGATGTTCCGAAATAGGATTTACCACATTTATCTTCACGACATTTGATTTTTTTTTAAATTATTTTATTGAATTGTACAACTGTAATATATACATCTAGTACAAGGGCTGTATGAATAAATAAATGCATGAAAGGACGTGTAGAGGCACTACCCATTGGCAGCACTCTAATTACATTTCTATTATAGAAGGTCTCGAGGCCATCTTCTCTTCAGACGCCTAGGAGGATTGTCCGGGATGGAATTGGAACCAAGGATGGAAACTAGTGGGCTTGGATGAGCCTGGAGTTTATTATGGAATGATAGGTATCTGGAATGGGCTAAATCGGTAACATATGGAACGTTCAGGTCATTATGGATGGTTTTATTTGTGACAAAATAAGGAGCGTTTAGGATTTTGCGAAGGATTTTGGATTGCAAGGATTGAATACGAGAGGAATTTGATGGTTTGGTGGAGCCCCATAGTTCAATTCCGTAAGTCCATATAGGTCTTATAACAGTAACATAAATAAGTCTTTTACATTTGATTTTAACTCTAATTTATCAGAATCTTCAGTTTTGTAAATAGTCTTGACACAGTGGCTGTGTTTTTAAAAGTAATTGCGGAATCAGTGTTACTTTTATTACCGGTGAGTGTTTTGCTAGTCTTTCTGAAAGTGTTGGTATATAGGGTATAGTATAGTATTTTTTTAGGATTGGTTTCATTTAGGTTGTTTTGGTTAGGAAGTGTTTTTGTTGTTTTAAGTAAATATATATATATATATATATATATATATATATATATATATATATATATATATATATATATATATATATATATATAAAGTTATAATTAGACTGAAAATACACCATAAAAAAAATAGGGTTTCGGGCAGAGTAACGACACATATTTACGTAACAACTTAACTTTATTTCTCTTACCTCTCGTATATATATATATATAGGCGATAATGTTTATAAAGTAATAACGACAAACCTTAATCCTCTACTTACATATTATTTATGCTTAGTGTCTATCTGTCATTATAACTTATATAAATGTATTAAACATGGTATCAAAGGTGATTGCTAAGTAAGTTTTATATTCATATTTTTATATTTCTCAATAACTCTGGTTGACCGTTAAAATTATATGAAGATAGACTGCATGAGAAAATCCCAGATATTAGAAAACCGGTTTGGCCGATGTTATTAGAGCTAATCTATCTTTGTCTGGGAAAAACTTAAAGATTGCTTGTTTCCCTAAATAACATACCACCAAACGTAGTTTTTAATGTATACAACTGAGATATAGGAAAAATAAAACAGAAGTGCAATAAATTTATACATTTAATTTGAATCATTTAATCACAAAACATTTAATAATGTAAAACTTCTTACAATTTAAAATGCCAATTAACTTGTAAACAGCTCTAGTGAGGGATTTGGTAAAAGAACTGTTGTTGTCAAAGCAGTGGTGAACACACAGTTTTTGTGTGTCTACGGGGTGTTTCGGAATTGCTCGGCACTATTTTAGGTATGTGTTCTCTAACACAAAATAAACAAAAAAGTTCATATTAACATAAACATTATCTCAAACTCATTTATTAAACAGATAACAAAGGTTAAAGATTTATTATTTATTATTATCATGATCTATTTTTTTTTTCGCATTTGCGGGTTCAAAACAGAGATGGGGGACAAGTCCAACCATTTTATATTTTTCATCTCTAAACATTCAGAAATTGTTGGCTGTGTTTAGGAGAACTGCCTGTTGAGCCTCCTTTAAAACCTCGACCGGAATTCCCAGTTTCTCAATGCCCTCCACCGTGGATTTAGGAACCAATCCATTCCTGGAGATTATAATAGGTGTTACCACCACGCTTTCCATATGGTATAGCTCCTTAAGCTCACCCGCAAGTTCTTGATACTTTCGAAGTTTCTCTCCAACAGTTGAGTTTACATTATTGTTGAGGTTACATTATCGCAATATCGTAATTATTATTACGTCTCCGTTTTGTTGAATGCAACATTCAGCACGACAAATCCATGCTTTTCTGACTCTTCGTATAGCATCAGGATGGTGCTTGATAGTTACTGCGGCTTCTACAATTAGTTACTCCGATTTCTTAGCTCTTCTTGTACAATTCAAGAATCTAATATTTATTAACAAATTAGAAAGAATACAATTAGATTATTTAAAACAGTTAAATTATTAAACTAATATAAATTTACAATAACAATATTCTACTAAATGTTATCTAATTTCTAAGATAATATACAAATAATATAAGATATTGCTAATACTAAATAACGAAACTATTTATATAAATTTGTACAAATACAATAATATTACACTATAGTTTACAATAACAAATTAACACTTACAGTTCGCTAACTAAAGTCCACCGACCATAAGATTCTCCAAATATGACAAACTGCCACACAGTTTATTACACTTATTACACGGCCACTAATTGTCACTGTTGCTCACTAAGCACTTATTACAGACTAATACTAACTAACTCACACACACTGCCACTAGTTAACGACTGCTTATTACTCACTGGCTTATTACTAACTGGCTTATTACTGACTGGGCCGGTCGAACAGCTGGCCTTTTTATATAGGCAAGGTAGGTCGGGGTGGGGCATTTCTCGGAACAAGACCGAGAACCGCCTAGCCCAATCCAGTAGGCTCTACGCCATTCTATAATCCCTTCCGCTTAATCCCATTGTTTGCCTAATCCTCTCAGCCGGTCCTCCTTCCCGCTCTGACCGTAACAATATTATTTATAATTTGAAAAGTCGTTTAAAAGCAAAGGAGTCAGATACAAGCTATAGAAATGAGAAACCTGCGAAAAATATGAAATAAAACTAAGAGAGATAGGAAGCGAAACGCAACCCAATGGGATAATATCGACATTCAACCAACGGAGACCCTCCTAGAGGAAAACAAACTAAGGTGGTGTTGACACCTCCTTAGGATGAACCCAGAATCCAGAGGAAGGCCTCGCATATCCTGGGAGGAAAGCGTAAGGAATGCTTTCAGGAGGAGAGGAATAGACTGGAACCGAAGGAGAGATTAGACTCAGGAAAGAGATACTTGGTCCAGGCTTAATAGACAGGATCCTCACACCGCACTGCGGTAGAACAGGAAAGGATTATAATGATGATGAAAAATCATTAAATAATAAACTTAATGACCAATGGTTAAATTAAATATAAATGAGATATAGTTGATTATGAATTGATTCCTTGTAATATACTTATGACGTATTTTCGATGGATACTGACCTATCATTATAGGAATTTATTGCGTGTTTGGATACGTAACATGAACGTAATCATCGAGTCAGAGAATCCTTAGTGTGATATCGATTATTAATCGATAGTGATTGGTCTTGTTCTAGTGACCTCTTTTCGTTGAGTGTGGGCGGCGTCACGACACCACCAGTCCACATTTCATTTTTTATAATTAATGATTTTTCTTTTTTTTTCTACCCACGCTCGCCTGATTAGATTGGACGTGTGAGCTATCCTCGCATGAGCTTGACGTTTTTCTAAACAACTCGTAATCGAGACCATCTTGATTGCTTTTATGATTTAGCGGAGCATCACTGAATCAATTATTGAACGAAATATAGGAACCGTCTATAATTTTCTAGATGGGCAAATTGATTAGTGGAAAAAAGTTGTTTAAAAGCTGATTTATTATTAACAAAGACTAAATGTATATGAAAACCTGAACCACTACAACCCGTAAAGGGTTTTGGGTTCAGTACATGATAGAGACTGTACTGTTCAAGACGATGGTCCAAGGAGGTGATTTGTCTGAGATTACGGTCAACTGCCAGGTTTTCCTCCAATTAAGAGTTATCTTTTTAAAAAGGCCGGATGGGCCTCAGGAAGGTCTTTTAATAACACAGAGTCCATCCTTGGCTCTTAGCAGATTAAATAATTTTCCTGCCACAGCTAGATTTGAACCTGAAACCTTCGGTGTACCTGCTCAGCACTCCAGAAACTGAGCTACCCCCTCACTTAAACATAGTTACATTTTTAAATATCAACAATCACTAATTACTAATTCTGTAGGAAACTTTACCGGCTCACAGCGATGGATTTTGATGAAAGATGTGTCAACAGAAATTAAATTTCACGGAAAAGTGTTATACGAGATAATATGATATGATATAAATGTGATATACTTGTACGAGGGCTATTCAGAAAGTAAGGAACCTTTTAGAATTTAAAATAAACCAAGTAAAGGAAAAACATTTTATTCTATACAGGTGAAAGAGGGACTAGAATACTACTTTTCAACATAATCACAATTCAAATTCAGGCACTTATCATAGCGGTGGACAAGCTTTGAAATTCGTCTGTCATAGAATTCTGCCACCTGTGATCTCTGCCACTTAGTGACGCGTACCTGGAGGTCCTCATCGTCGTCAAAACGCTGTGTTGCTAGCCAGGTCTTCATTTTCGGGAACAATTGAAAATCACTTGGAGCAAGATCAGGACTGTAGGGGGGATGAGGAAAAACTTCCCAGTCGAACGAGTTCAGGAGCTCTTACGTACGATTTTCCGTGTGAGGTCGGGCAAAAGCAATCCCGTACACTTTACATAGTTCCCTTTAAGTTTTCTATTGGTTTTAATTTGTTTGCCAACGAAAAACGAATCACTGACCGCACCTCACAACAGGCGGGATTTTGGATTGCAGCACACATTTCAAATTGGAATATAAACAAAAAGGGGCACAGTGGAGATGTTCCCGTTGTCACAGCTGAGTGCTGACTGAGGTGCCGAGCACGAGCACACCAATGTATAGGATATTGGCGCACGCCATCAGGGCGCGTTCCTTACTTTCTGAATAGCCCTCGTATCTTTATTTAGATTCTCAAATTCCTTTTAGGGCTTAGATTAATCGACTATAAAACTAAGAGATGTTTCAAAATTTTGATTTGATGTGTCTAAATTCTACCAGCAGCTAAAGGAGCAATAAATGACAACGTAGGAAAGCAGACATCATCTCGAAGACTAAAGCCCAGGTTGCTGCAGTACATCTTATTATAAGTTGTATAAGTATATATTCCTAGTGATATTACTACCTTAAATTTATTTTACAGCTATTTTATATTTGCAGATTTTTAGACATTTAACCAATAGTTATAACGATGTATTTAGTTAGGGGTGTCTATTGTACGAGACTATACCCCCCCCCCATAATCAATTGCTATCATAAATAAAAAAATCAATATTATAACAACCATGTAAAGGCCCACCAGGCCGATCTGGTTGCACTATGAGCGTCTTTTACGGCAGTGACTCGCTTATCAACATAAGTTGATATATTAAACGGACATTCTTGATATTATTTAATTCTTGAGAGAAGAATAAACAATAAACATACTTTGTATTGTGTTATCGCTGGTATCCAGACATCCATGATTTTGCCAACTGTTACAAAGTTTACTGCCATTGAGTAGAGGAGAAAATCACTGCACTGCGACTCTATTTCAATATTGTGACACTACTAACATGACAGAAACGGTTATTGCGTTAACGGCACTAAATTTCTAAAGGATTATCCAGGAATTTAATTTAAAGATCTGCAACTGGCCTATACTTCTGGTATTTCGGTAGAGAATATAGTAGTTTTATAGACAGAAATGATCGCAATGAAAATAAAGAAATAAAATAAACAAAAGGTTAAACTATGAAATTACTAGAGTGAAATGACATGTAAGATAATAACATGAGAAATATTTTTTTACTATGTAAAGGGTGACCTGAAATTAGTGGCGGAGCCGTTAAAGGGTGATAGTATGGGGCAGTTCCAGTCAATATTAATGTGAGACCTACTGTCCTAAAGTTAACCCTTTAATATTTGCATATTCTTCGATACTAAACGATATTCTTCTTTCTCCATCAGCCATTGTTAGTCAGATTAACATGACAATCAGTCACACAGCAGCCAAATCGTAAGGAATCACAGAAAACAGGATCAGTCCAGGGTCATCCGAAAAGAATCAATCACAAAAGTCCCAGGAAAAAGCCAAGTCGCTAGAAAAATCCAATCTGAGAGCAAGTAAGTTAAGAGAGCACATCCGAACACAGCAAGCCCGTAAGAGCGGACTGAGGCAGGGAGGGGCAAAGCAAGGCGCTCGACTCCTGCGTCGGAGCCGTTTGTTCTCGGGCTCTACCTGGGTTTTTTCCATTGATCATATCTTCGTGGCTTCTTAACCGATTTTATATTTTAATACCTCATTTTAAAGGTAATGAAACGTAGATGTTTTTAACTATTCTGTACGGACTTTTTTTTTTTAGAGCCACCGTATTTTTATTTTCATTTAATTTTTTTGTTTAACGATTTTCGCATAAGATACCGACTATTACGAAGATTTGACTATTAATATTCCTTATTTAGAATAGGTTTGTGGCAAAAAAAAAAAAATGTGGGCCAGAAAGACCAATTTTTAGGATTTATAGCTATTTTAAGATTTTAAATAGGATTTTTTTGTAAAATTCTTTTAGTAGGTTAGCTTTAGGGGAGTAGGTCTCATAGTAATATCGACTGGAATTGCCCCATGCTATCACCCCTTAACGGCTCCGCCACTAATTTCAGGTCACCCTGTATAATGAACGTCATGTTATTGGTGAAAGTCAAAATGAGTTTTAAATCAATTAATAATAAAACCAATATGCATTATAGTTATGACAGAAAGGAGAAAAAATGCCAGAGAGAATGAGGGCGGAAAATATGTAACAAAATAGAAAATGCTAGAGGGATGTAGCGTCTAAGAGCAATTAAACAAATATTAAACCAAATAGGATCTAAAAATCTTTTTTTTTAATGTTGCCTATTTACAAAGTAATAATAATTAATTATATTTAAGAACTATAATTATAATTTCATCAAGTAATGTTTATAATTAAATATTGTAAGGAGTTGACACAAAAACAAATATAATAAAAATAAATGAATAAGTAAATAATATTATATATCTATAGTATTATTAAGCTTGCTAATAAATTAGTACATCACATTCCAAAGGAAAGATTTATTATAATACTATTTACCTTAATAACTGTACATAAATAAATAAATAAAGATGTAGACCCATTCCTATTGCCTGCAAGGCATGATGGATCTTAATGATGCCTTAATCATTTAAATTTTCCTGGAAAAAAGCATTCTTCTATAAAAAGAGCTTAAAGATAGTTAAGATGTTTCTTTAACCATATTTAAGTAACATGGCCATCTTTTTGATAAACAGTTTAAATAGTGAAATGTGAAAAATAGTTGTCGGCAAACCAAGAAATTATTAGAATGTAGAACACTTTTACTCCTTTCGCTACACTCACTTTCAGAGCTTGTGCTCTTGTTTCAATAATAGCTTCAATTGCTATTGTATCTCATTTATTATTAATTAAAAAATCAATAACTTGTCAGCTAATTTTTATTTATTAATTATAATATGTTTATATCTAACACAGTACCTTTATTGTCTGCGTAATCTTGACTGATTGTGCTGACTCTATTTCTCTTGATACTAGCCGATGAACTCCTGCGTTGATTATTGTCCATCTTCAAGTTACCTCCATCCCAGAAACTGGAAAAAATGGTAGATAGGCATTCAATAAACTCTTTGAAAGAAAATAATTAAATATTAATCATATAAAATATATAATAAAACCAACTTATTCTTTATTGTTAACATGGTTTCGTTAAAATAGTAATAGTTAGTTAAAGATACCTTCATGGGGTTTCCAATATTTTACAAATATATCAAAATATCCTTTATTTCTACAAATTATTCACTGTTTTAAATTACAATTATATAATTTTAATTTTTTAACTTAAAAAAAATGTTATCGCTAGTTTTTATTTTCACTTTAAGTCGAGAAAATTATGAATTTATAAAAGATGGGAACAAAGTCCTAAAAGTATATTAGTATTTCTAAAAACTTATTGTGCTGTCAAAATTTCTAACTCTCAACAATTGGACAATTGAGAAAATGGGTATGGATTGTTTTTTTCACTTTTGATAAAATGTTTATGATAATTTACTTCATTGCTGTTTGAAGTTGGGTGGCACCAAATTATCAAAACTACTAAAATTAAACATCAATATTGTGATTAAACCTTTTCTTCATTTTGTTTGCGAACATCATAAGACATGGTAAGTAAGATTGAATACAGCTTATTTAAGCATTATCCCCCTAATCCTCAAACTAATTTGGGAGAAAGAAAGGAAGAAAAATTACCTGATACATGGGGAGTACTTATTAAGGTTTAATAGTTCAGATTTTGATTTTGTGATCAGTGAAAAGAAAAGAGCCAAAGAAGATAATGTGTGATTTTACAGGAGCTCAGGATTTTCTCATAGTAGACTAAGAGCTCACATTTGTTTTTTGTTAATGGTTACAATGTTTAAAAAATCTAGAGCAAAACATATGTTTCCAAAACTGCAAACTCCCACTGCAGCATAGACTGACATTGTATTAATAAACAAACAGAGATGTATGACGATGAATGCTGAAACTATCAAATAGCTTTGAGTTTAGAGAAACCAATGAAAATCATTGTTGATGATGAATTACTGAAATAATCAAAATCCAATGTTAGATTGTGAAGAACGCTTTGCAGAATACAAAACAGATGTCCCTATTTAATTGGGAGTTTGATAAGCTTCCTTTCCGTTTGAAATCATATATTTCTACTTTTTGTTGAAGTTTAATAAAGTTTTTAAGATATATATTGATGCTAAAAAGTTAAAGAGTTTTTATTAAATTAAGAAGAGTGGGATGGGACAGTGTGTGGCATGCTGAGCTTCTATATCTCCTTCAAATCTGGTTGTAGTAGATATATTATTTTATTTGGTTAGCAGCCATGGATGGGCCCTGTGCGGTTTACATACTCTCAATCATCCAGCTGTTATAGAGTGGGCGTCCTTAATTGAGGGAAAACCTGACTGTAGAGCAAGATCTTGGACAAATCACTTCCTTGACCAAAAAAAGTACAGTCTCTACCATGCACTGAACCCAAAACCCTTTATGATTGTGGTAGTTGAACAATTTTTGCCTTTACAAAGTTTTCACTGCAGAGGTCTGTCCCATTTTTTAGGACCAAGGTATGCAACTATTTTATTTAATTTATTTCAAATGACTTTGCAGTTAACATTCTAATAACCATATACTAATATTTCGAGGGTTTACAAGTATCATCCCTAATGAAAAGTTGAATGTGAAATCGACGGACAATTTACATCTGATTGTTCAGAATTGAACAACAAATTTTACAGGATTATACTTATCCCTGTCCCAATACTCATCAAATATACTTATGCTAAAATAATATATAGTAATCGAGAATTGGCAAATAAAGAAAAGATTTATAATTCAAAGTTAAACTAATTATTTTCAATTAACTTTCCAAAAACCTTTAGTCTATATTTTTCCTTACCCTTTTGGAGTAATTACTTGAAATTATAACCTTTTTAGTGTTTTTTTTATTATATTAAATTCTATCAATAAAAAAATCGGTATTGAACATGACTGTTTGGATATAGATTAGAACTATTATTAAAAATAATATAAATTTAGCACACTTTAAATGGTATATATACATGTATAATGGTATGTATATATATTCAAAATTTTAAAAACAAGAAGAATCTAGTTTGTATTTTTTCTGTACTGAAAGCAATAAAAAAAAAAAAATACTTACAGCCATGATGAGGAAAAGGGCGAGTGAAGGGAGCTAGGTAGTTGGGTAAAGAGCTTGGCTTCTCTAAGTATGGGCTACTTCTCTGCTCATTTTCTTTTCATTCTCAATAAATTTGTAGTTAACATTTTCGAATGTTTAATTTTTTTTAATTTGTAAATCAGTAATCATTACAATAAATTAGTAAAAGATCTTGCCAGAATTATCATAGAAATTTATATTAAAAATTTTTAAATTAATTTGAGATTTATAGGTTAACATTTTGTTTATCTTCTTAATTAATGTAGCTGACGGTACTAAAGCAGTTCAAAAGAAAAATGCCTAACTAACAGGACCTAAATTCATCTGATTCGAATACTTATGTGACTCATTTTTGCTTAAGTTATTTATTTAAGGCATGGGCAACTTACATATAAGAGGAAAATGAAGAAGGACCCTATCAGGAATGTGTGGAAACTATATGGGAGGAAGTAGTTGAAGCGGCTGTGGAAAGATTAAAGATAGGAAAAGGACCGGGGAGTGATTGAATCGCGCCTGAATTCGTAAAATATGGAGGGCAAAGTATGAATGGGATTCTTCCAGGTTTATTCCAAAAAGCATATGCAGAAAAAAGGATACCCAAAGAATGGGAATATAATATCATCGTACCTATCTTTAAGAAAAGGAGTCATAGCGAATACCAAAACTACAGGCCCACCTGTCTATCTCAAGTAGTATACAAATTATACACATCTATTCTTGAGAGAAGATTGAGATATATAAGTAAGAACCAGTTAGAAGAGGAACAAGCGGCATTCAGACCATCACAACAAACCCCAGATCACATCTTTGCTTTGAGGACTATAATAGAAAAGACATAGGAGCATGACCGAAATACATATTGGACCTTCCTGGATATATGGGTGGCTTTTGATTCTGTCCCAAGAAAAGAAATTTGGTGTGCACTAAAAAAGAAGAACATGCTAAGAGACCTTATACAAGCAATCCAGTCAACCTAAAAAGACTCAAAAGGGATGGTAAGGATTAATGGGAAGGAACCCAAAAGCTTCAGGATAGACAGAGGTGTCTAGCAAGGAGTTAGTCTCACCCCCCTACTCTTTATTATATTCATGGACAAGATAGTCAAGATATGTAAGCGTAGATCAGCAAGAGCAATAATAGGCAAATGGAATATGAGAACAATACTCACACAAGCTCTTGTATATGCAGATGCTATTGTCCTCATAGCTGACTCAGCAGCTGCACTACAACTAGCGATCATAGAATTTGAAGCTGAGCTAGAAAGAAAGGGAATGGTCATAAATGAGGAAAAAAGATATGCAGATAGGGCGAAATGGCGAAGAAATACTAATCTGCAAGGGTAGAACTCTGAAGACGGTCGATGACTATGTGTACCTAGAGACAGTAGTCAGAAGAAATGGAAAAATAGACCAAGAAATATCAAATAGTATACAAAAAGCTAATGATGACTATTATCAAATCTGCAAAACTGTTGTAGGGAAGAGAGAGGTTGAAAATAAGACTAAAATAAATATATCTAACACACTGTACCTCCCAAGCCTTTTGTATGGAAGTGAAAACTGGGTCCTACTTAATACTCGTAATCACAAAAGCAGACTGACCGCATCCGTAATAAAATACCAAAGGAGAGTGGCTGGCCGAACGAGAAGAGATCATATTTGCAATGAACGGATCGGAGAAGAAGTTAGGGTCCCACCATTGTTAGAAACCCTGGAGAGGAAAACACTCAAATGGTTCAGTCATGTGATGAGGATGAACGAGGAGAAGGAACCCCGGAAGTTTTTTGAAGCAAAGCCAAAAGAGATGGAAAAAGGAAGCGTGTACGGCCATGACTAAAATGGGCAGACGAGGTCGAGAAGGATCCAGTTAGCATTGTTTAATCTAGAGCTTGGAGGTCCTTGACACAGGATAGAGAAGAGTGGAGGCAACGTCTTGATGCCCCCAAGACCCGTACAGATTTGTAGAGCCAGAGTTGGTTGATTGATGGGGAACCACAACAACTGACAAACGAAGTTCCTCCTATTCAATTTAGGAAAGGAAAGATCAGTATATTACCATGGACATTGCTAAAGTGCCTTACAATAAGACAGCTGCATTGGGCCTATGTGAAAATGTGAATAGTTAATATTCTTATGTATATATTTCAAGATTGGATTGTTCATTCAAAAAAATGGATACATCATCTATGAATGTGTTAATCAGTTTTGAATTTAAAGAATGTAAATTATGTAAAGAATAGATTAACAGCGCAAAATTGTCGACATTCACTAAAAATTTAAATATAGATTTTATTTCATAAGGTATCCTATCCTGGGTAACATAATTAGTGAGATTTCAGCAATTAATTTTTGGTCCTTTTCAAACTAATGCCAAGAAATAAACAAATAACAAAGGTAAAATCAAAAGTTTAGCATTCGATGCATTTTCATTTTAACTTCAATAATCAACTTTAAATATGAACTCCTTGTTAGTCATTGTTTACAATTTTAAATTGTTTAAAGATCAATTAGTCGCAAGAGCCAGATTCTGGTTTTTAATAATGAAGTTTTTAGAGGTATTTTTATGTTTTCTCCCTCAGAAATATTCTTAATTTTTCTAGTAGCTCTGGTAACATTGTGTGTTTATGTTATTATCAACTTGCCATTAGGTTTTGGGCCAGAAAAACATCAGATTGAAAGGTTTTAGTATGAAATCAAAAAATTTGTATTTAAATATGATAATGAATGTTATATTTGTTTTATTACTCCTTTAAAAATGTTTTTACCAACCATGATTCTGTGAAAAGTGTTGGAAGAATGATCAAGCTCTATCAGGGTGAGTTTCAAACAACAGGCAATTTTCAATTCCTTAGAAATAAAATGGTTCCCAAAGATCAAATTCATATTGGTTACAATAAGATCTTTTGAAACATTTCTTTCTGATGGCCAATATGAATTCAGTAATTCACTGAAGTTCTATTAGTAATTAAATGATTATTGTGGTAGATGTTCAAAAACAAGATTTTTTAAATATTCAAATAGAACTTTTTTATATCCATCAAATCAAACATATTTTTAAAGTATTCAAATTTTAATTGACTACTTGTAAAAATTATTTTAAGTAATTTTTTATAATGAACTAGGTTGATGTTATTAACAAAATATGTAATAATATTGTAATGGAAAAACAAAACCTCAAACTACAAACTGAAAAAAGATATTTAAAATTAAGTTATTTATATTTAAAGTGGTTTTCACTTTTATTATTAATCGACTATAACTGTTGGCCGAGAAGAATGAATAACACATGAGTAGACCTTGAGCTACCATTTTCTTTTCATTAAATAAAACTTTATAATTATAGTTATAAATGTTGGCTACTTTTCTTTTGCATATATTTATGATTATTTATTATTATCATAATTTATTTTATTTTATTTGTTACTAATTTTTAAATATTTATATTTGAAAAGAAAAGATATGTCCAGGACCGGGACTCGAACCCGGGTCTTCCAGATAGCTAGTCTAATATAGTATCTGGTATCTAGTATCTGGAAGACCCGTGTTCAAGTCCCGGTCCTGGACATATCTTTTCTTTTCAAATAAAAATATTCATTATTATCCTTATGAAGTGATATTCCCAAATTAATTTTTAGACATTTATTAAACATTTAGTGTTTTAATTCCTTGAAAATTGCCTGTTATATGATAATCACACTCATAAAGGCCTTACAGCATCATAGTTCGTTATTAATGAAATTAAATCATAACCTGGAATATATTTTCATTAAATTCAGAAATCTGCATAGCTGTCTAAAGGCTGCTACAATGGCTTGTACTGGAATGTTCAATGTTGTTTTTATGTTCTGCTTCCATTTGGTAAACTTTGATTCGGTTTGTTTTGTGTTTCTCTCTATTTCTCCTAATATATCCATTTATATCCATCAATGTAAAGCTGAAATGTTTAAAAAAATAATTAAAATCTTGATTAAAAGGAAGTGATGTATTATCAAATAAAACACTATCTTGGAAGTGCCTATCTGGTTTGAGCCTGTGTGCAATTAGCAGAAATGTATGACCCGCTGATGATTTCTTGGTTAGGAAAAAACAGGCATAAGAAAAAATATTCATGGAGAGGATGTGAAAAAAAAAGACGTTGCTAAATAGTGTAAAAAAATAAATATTAACAATTAAAATCTGAAATTATTTAAAGTACAGAGAAGTAAGGAATAATGCAAATGGTATGCTATACTTTTATCCTGAATACATACATAGGTAACCCTAACAATCAAAAACCTCATCAGATAGTTTGAAAACAGCTATTGGAGGAAGGACGAAGAGAGAAATAATAGTGTTGAGAAAGTGTTGCAGCAATTTAGTTTCTTTAATTTAATTAGCTTTAGAGTTATCTAAAACAAAATATAGAGCTACAATCTAGTGGGAAACCACCATGTTTTTTTTAATATGAGTTACATTCATTTTTCTCATTTATGTAACAACAGATTTACTTTAATCAATCTTGATAAAATACAAATTTTTAATCTTCCTTTTTTTTTTTTTAAATTTCTAGATTATTTTTGGTCTCAACCGAGAATGACACCCGAATGCCAAGCCAATTGCACCCATTCTAGTTATGACAGAGATCATATGTTTCAGCTGATTTTTAAACCAGGATTTTACTCATTTTTTTTCCTTATTGATACCAAAACTCTGGTTTTAATTTAAATTAGTTTAATCAAAATTTAAAAACCTTATACAAACCTAGTATGTAATAAAAAAATCATATAATTAATTTTGCTCTTACTATCCAAACTTTATATACATTCAAATATATGTTATTAAAAAACCAAAATATCACAAATAGCGAACACTTCAGAATCCACATAAGTTTTACTAAAAGACCTCATTAAAAATCAGTGTATTTGTTTGGGGAAAGAGATAAATCAATAATAGTATCAAAACTCAAGTATATTAGTTTTAATGATATTATGGAAATTTTTTTTATTGTTTTGGACTGTTGTAGATCAGTTCAATTTACAAAACAGTATAATTAATGTCAATAAAATATCTTTGACGTAATCTAAACAATTGGTACTTGATGATCAGGCAACTGGCAATGATTACACTACATGAAACACATCAATATATCCATTAATTTTTAGGAAATCATTGCATATTTTAAAAACCTCCACTGTAGTTGGAAAAATATAATTATGAAATATGTAACATTTTATGCATATTCAAATTTAATTTATATTAATTGATTTTTAAGGTAAAATTTCTTAAGCTCGATTTATTAAGTAACTTTACACACATACACACACACACACACACACACACACACACACACACACACACACACACACACACACACACACACACACACACACACACACACACACACACACAAATTGAACAAAGAGTCATCTCACCTCCCCACAAGGCCGGAAATTATGGACAATATTGTTAGGACGTTATTCCCGGAACAGCCGAATACTATTGGATGTATAAAAGACATCTGTGTATCTGATTTTCCACTCGTCACAGAGGAAGAGTTGGAGGACATTGCCACAGATATAAAACTAGGAAAGGCGCCTGGTTTGGATGGTATTCCAAATGTAGCCCCTAAGGTGGCTCTCAAAAGCGTCCAGACCTCTTTAAGGAGGTTTTCAATTCCTGCCTACATGAAGGGTCGTTCCCGGCCCCATGGAAGAGACAGCGTCTCGTTCTGATCCCGAAGGGTAAAGGAACCTTCGAGGACCCGTCATCCTATCGCCCAATCTGTTTGTTGGATACTATAGGAAAGGTGTTTGAGGGGTGAACGATGCACGTCTCCAATTTAACATACATATCAGCGCCAAAGCGGAAAGAGTTACTTTATTATGGACCTTATGCCAAATATTGGAGGACCCAAAGAGAGTCGCTGAAAGGTCCTAGCAACTGTTGTCTCCTCAATTCTTTTATACACAGCTCGATTCTGGAAAGAAGCCATGTGGTTGAATCGTACAGGAGACAGATGGTCTCAGTGCATAGAAGAGGTTTATTGAGGGTAACAAGTGCTTATCGGACTGTTTCCTACGAAGCTTCACGTGTGATTGCCTGCATGCCCCTGGTCGAGATGTTGGTCGAAGAGAGGAACAGATGGTACAATCGTGGTTCTCGAGGGTCAAGAGATGAAGAGAGGAAAACAACCAACGTCCGTTGGCAACAGCGTTGGAATACGGCTAATACCGGAAGGTGGACGTACAGGTTGCAGTCCGACATATGTTCATGGTATGACCGTAATCATGGTGAGGTGGATTTTCATCTGACGCAGACAATTCTGGACATGGATGCTTTAGAGCCTACCAATACAGATTCAAACTGACGACAGTGCTGAATGCCCAACGTGTATGGCGGTAGAGGAAATACCAGAGCATGTATTTTTTTAATGTACCCGCTTCACTGACGAGAGAAGGAAATTAGAGGTAGCTCGTGGAAAGGTGACTACTGAAAATTTAGTGAGCTGTATGCTAAAGTCGGATGAACAGTGGGCAGTGGTCAAAATATTCGCTATAGGGGTCCTCAAAAGATTGAGAGAGAAGGAAAGGACAAGGAGAGAGAACCAGTAAAGACTGGTGCCTTCTTGAGGAAGAAGAATCTAGACAAAGAAGCCACATGTTGGAAGTGGCACACAGCCATTCCCCTCTACGAAGTAATGCCTAACGGCGGTCCCGTGTAGTGTGGAAAACAGGTGTAGGGAGGTGGTTTTAGTGGGTAAAAATCCCACAAACGGATAGTCAGGGGTCTATCCGCGTCTTTTGAAGATTTCCACCTGCCCGCTTAAAAACCAAACAAAAAAACACACACACACATATATGAATACTTAAAATTAAGGTTTTGAAAGGTAATTGAAAATATGTTGCTATTTATTATCTTTAATGCATAATTAATATTGCAGCAATAGTTAATTCTGAAAAAAAATATGAATAATGATACTTGTTAAATCAATGGTTTTGTGGTATAAAAAAATTGTTCTAGCTGAACTGTAAAATAAAACTAATTTTGTAAAATGAACTTAATCAACTAACCAGCCAATGTTTGAAAATTCAGGTACCATGAACATACACTAAAGAAATAAAGATCAAAGTCAGAACATCACACATCAACAGTCCAAATATATTCATCAACCAGAGGCAGCAAACGCACTTCATAATGTTCAATGAAATATGAACTATATAAGTATTTGTCTGTGCATGGGAGATTTGTAAAATACCCTTACCACTACAGGTATGCTACAATTCAATACTACAATCCATGAAGTCCTTGCCAATGGTTGTGAAGAGTATGTGATTTGGCTAAGATCTACCACGAGGTTTTTCATCTACTTTTGAGGAAGTTCGCTGCGAGAGCAACAGGAGGGTTTCCAGTGCCCACAGAGTCTATTCACTTTTTCATTAGGTGACAAAATTAACAATTGCTTTGCCATAACTGGTCTCTAACTTTTAACCTAGAGCTTAGTAACCCAGTAGCCTGTTACTTCCATTTATTTTACATTCGTCATACAAAAGTGGGTATCTGTTCCACAGGTTGTTGCTTAGAGTAGAGTTTAAACATTTGTTAACTAACTGTTTATTCGTTTCATTATTAATATTTTCCAAAAATAAAAGTATATCATGAGCTTTGACATGGAAACTAGAATGTAATCTTGGATAATGAGTGGATTTCGGTTTATCATTTCATCAAGAATTAAAAGTATCAACTGACATTTCGAAGTTTAGTTGATATGTGTTTGTCGAAAAGTTCATTTCTATATGAAATGATTACCGATGTATACACTTTTCACATAATTACATTATCTTTTTCATGCTAAAACTCTTTATAACTTGTAAATTGTGAAAATATGGAAAGAGAGCGACAGAAAAGTTAACATTTGTTGTGACCGAAACCGAAGTTACAATCTGCTGAACAATTAGCCAAAACGGCAATCTCTGTAAAAATATTCATTTTTTCCCTGAACATTCCTCTTACGTCTTTTCAATTATAACTTCAGAGTTTCTTGTAAATAATGTACTTTCCATTAAATTATCTTCAGAATAACAATTACAGCGATATTATTAGGGATTCTGAGAGTCGAATAGTTTATAATATTTTAAAGCTCGCTTTAAGTAAGCGTTGGTAAATTTGTTCGTTTTTTGTTAAAAGGAGTTAGGTATAAACAATCAGATCGTTCTATTAAGAAATCGATTTGAAGATTCTCTAATGTTCCACTTGTCCTAACGCCTAATGGATAATAATAACAAATTCTCGAATGAAAATGTAGTCGTTAAGGACGCTCACTGGACAAGAGAGTGACGTGAATGTGATGAGTGACGTTTAAGGGAACAATGACCCATAAAATATCGATAATGTAGAAATCGAGATCCTTCATAAATGCTCGTTCACAAAGGCTAATGCTTCCTTTTCAGGTAGATCCATTCATTGTTTATTTATAGAACTCCTACCGTGCCTATTGCTCGTTAGTTTTTTTTTTATATTACTTACTAGCTGTCCCGGCAGAAGTTGTCCTGTCCTATTACCCTAAAACAAAGGGCTTCCAAATTTTCTCCAACCATTTAAATGGCAACTCCATCGATTGTTGGTGCATTGAAACATCTCGCATGTTTTCCTACAGGAGTTTTATCAGCTCTGATTACAATTTTATGATTGAGTTTAGTTTCAAGCAATGAAATCAATTGATTTTGTTGATGAAACAAAGTTTGTAATTGATCTACAATAAAACCGCTCACTAAACTGTTATTTGCACAACGCTGATCAATTTCTTCTGGTGTATTGCCCATTTATTCCATTTGCAGGAATTTATCGTCGCCATCTGTCACCGGCAACAGGGAACCTGCTTTATGATATATTTGGCCTTGTATCAGAAAATTAAACAGAAAAGCTTTTATTTTTGCACAAAAACTTATATTATTTTATTATATTATAGGGACTGGACCCTAATAAACTTTTACTTACAACTAGCGCGCCTTTGTTTTGCTTTGATTGACGTCAAATGTTTGACAGCTGGGAACAGAGTGGTTTGTATGGGCAAAGAAAATTGTTGTTTTTATTATATCTCTCGTAATTTTTACGGGTTTTCTCTCCATAAGTAACTTCTTTGTGCCTTAAAAAAATATTTAAAAAAAGTTAGCCGAATTGGTCAAGCCGTACTCGAGTTTTGAGGTTAGCAAGGAAATGGCGATTCATTTATTATTAAATAGATATAAGATAGGTAAGATTACGTAGCATCCAAAATGGCGGCATAACCAAGGATTTTTTTTTGGTGCTACATGCACTCAGGCATGTCATCTAAAAGAGGGTAAGAGATGGCGACAAGGACGGATTTAAGGGGCACGTGCCCCCCCGCCCGATGTATTTTTGTGTACTGTGGAAAATCCATTACAGTACATAATAGGCAATCAGAATTAATAGGCAAATCACACGAATAAAATATGAAAGGCATAAAATATGAATAAAATAACAGAAAGAACATGAGTGTAATTATTGTTTTCATAATGAAGGATACAAATAGTCTGGGGGTGCAGTTAATAATAACTCTAAATAAGAAACACTTATTTATTATAAGTGCCGACGTTTCGGTTTTAGCCCTGAAGATGGCCTACATTGTAGACCGAAACGTCGGCGCATATAATAAATAAGTATTTTCTATGTCCTTCATTAGATCTTACAGACAACTATTTTCCTCTCTATTATTGTTTTGATAATTTAATAAATTTTCGAAACCTTTCTATAAATACTAGAAGGTTATTTCTAAGTTATTGTTGATTTTTTTGCCCGTCTGCCCGTTATGCCCCCCAGAACAAAATCCTGGATCCGCCCTTGGATGGCGATCTTAACGAATGCTGTTTTAACGTGAATCGCGTTCTAGTTTTCTGAGTTTTAAAATATATTCATGAATTTTCCTTTATGTAAACCATTTCCCTACAGAAATAAAAGTTTTCCGTATTGCTGTGATCCATCAATCTAGTCTGATCTGTCACTGTTCTTGAACCTTAGTTAACTGAGCAATGCCAGATTACCATCAGTTAGGAATAGCATCGATAGTTAAAAATATCAAGGTTGAAATCGATTATAATTATCGATGAGACGGTTATACCCTCTAGAATATTTTGAAATAAACACGAATCTGCATGGGACCATTCATAGTTAATGACGGACCTTTACCGTAATTTTAATTGTTTCTGCTTCTATTCAAAATTGTTTTCTGCTTCTATTCAAAATTGTTCCTGCTTCTATTCAAAATGTATTCAAAACTGTTTCTGTTTCTATTCTTAGTAGAAGGGTAACTCATTGGCTTTTCCTTTATTTTGACATTTATCTTCTAATGGGAATTTAAATAAAAATCAATTTGGTTTTTTGTGATGAAGGTTTAATGTTAGGTGTAATCATAGATATATCGAGAAACTGGTCATACTCTAAGCACGATTGGTTTTAAACGTAAACATTTAATTCTGTCGGAAATTCTTGATAAGGGAACTTGTAAACTACAGAAATCAAAGTCAAACAACTTTCCCCCTATAAGACAAGACGTGTAATTTTGAATGAACACATTACATACCACAGGTGTAGTGGTACAGGTTTTTTTCTTTATGGTTCGATTCCACATATGAAACCAAGGAATTTTATATTGACTACTTAAAAAAAAAGGATCCTTGCTTAAAAAGTATTTTACTGCGTAATTTGATTTGGTTTTTAGTGGCAATATATAATGGAATACCTATATGTCAGCATAGGTATTCCATTATATATTGCCACTAAAAACCAAATCAAATTACGCAGTAAAATACTTTTTAAGCAAGGATCCTTTTTTTTTAAGTAGTCAATATAAAATTCCTTGGTTTCATATGTGGAATCGAACCATAAAGAAAAAAACCTGTACCACTACAACCCTTTAACGGGTCGGGGGTTCAGTACATGGTAGAGACTGTACTGTATCATCGACAACAGTTCTGCAAGGATATGATTTGTCCTATATCACGCTCAACCACCAGATTTCTCCCCCTTATTTTAGGTACCCTATTTTTATATTATTTTATAGAGACTGGGTGAGGCCCAGGAGGCCCTTGATCCCATATGATCTATCTCCGGCTGCAAACAAACTAAATTAAAGTGTTGCCCTCAGCGGTATTCGAATCAGGATTTTAGGCATGGGAACTCAGTGCTCTACCATTGAGCCGCTCCACTCCCATGGAATCGAACCATAGACTAAACTACACAAAAAATTTTGTGTTAGTTTAGAAACCTTATAACATTTAAAAAAATATTTTTTGCGACTTAAGTATACTACGACTGGATGTGTATCCGATTGTAATCCGAAAAGCATTTCTGTTTAACAAATAATAAAACTTTAACAATTAGTGAGAGTGGTCTGTTTTGATTCAGAAGGAAAAAAAGTAATGTTCATGTAATGTAATCATTAATAAATAATCAATTATACGTAGCTTTTTTGACTTGTTATACAAAACTTTTTCCATCGGTGAGTGATTCATAAAAATTTGTCTGTCATTACAGTTCTTGAGTTATATTATTATGAGGCTTTATGACCAATAACCAATTAAAAAATGTATTTTGTCTTTTTTTTTTACTGAACTAAAAGTGCCTATTTACTCACTGACCTTCGCTTAGTTTATGAACACCTGATGGTTGCCCATGCACTGCTTACAATGGTTCTATAAATGTTCTCTTTGAATTTCCAGGAAAGGGTATTTTGGTTATTTAAACTGATCTATTCCTGTTCAAGCATGGGAAGAAAACATTCTGTTGCGCAGATTGTAACTTTCTTTAGATTGTTATCGCGTGTTCAAAACCCGAAATAGATTTGCCATAGATTATGTAATGTATGATAAGTTAATTTATACAACTGATCGTATATTGTCACTTCAAATAAAAAAGCAGTTTAGTTGTAAAGAAGTTAAAAGCATCACCTTTCAGAAATAATCCATAATGTAGAGTTGATTTGATCTTTTCAGTTAAGACTTAATATTTTCCGTCTGTGTCTTTATTCATTTGTCTTTTTATATCCTAAATGGTACATACATTTTATTATATAATAATATAAATAACGTTATATAGTCGGTGGAATGTCTTCAAATACATAGGTTCTACGGCAAATAGAGAAGGAGGTTGTGGACTGGAAGTAGGAAGAAGAAACGAACAGGCAAGAGAGCCAACAAGAATGCTTCATTCAGTACTCTGGCCCAATATTCTTTCTAAACAGAATAAAAAGAAAATTTTCTGTTTGTTTTTTTAACGCCCTGGTTCAAATCCCGCTGCAGGCCATGGCTATTATTTACTCTATTACCAGCTGGAGATGGATCATATAGGATCTAGGACCCTCCTGGGGCTCAGCCAGCCTCTATAAAATATAAAAATAGAGTACCCGAAATAAGGGGAAAAAATCTACTGTTGAGAGTGATCTAGGACAAGTCACCTCCTTGCAGAACCGTTGTCCATGAAACAGTACAGTCTCTGCCATGTACTGAACCCCGGACCCGTTCACGGGTTGTAGTGGTACAAGTTGTTTTTTAACAGCTACTGGCTGTAAGTAGGTTAAATAATTTATCTGACACAGTCGGATTTGAACCCGTAACATTTAGCATAGCAATACAGCGCTTTACATTCTTATCTCACTTTCATATAATCAGTAAACTCTGAACTAAAGAGAGAGAGAGAGGGGACTGTTTTGCAAAATTTTAACTGAAACTGACTGTATGAAATATTGTATTGTTTTTGTACATTTAACGTAACTTTATGCCGCTATGGCTAATCGGACGATGCTACATTGGGAGCTCTAAATTTTCCATATCCAGGTTTTATTAGGATAGTGATTTTTAACGAGTACCTGACAGGCTCGGGACCCCCGTTTTACGTCCCTTCCGAAGGACGGAGAAACTAAGGATTTTTTACTATCTTAAAAAAATCCTGGGCCACCTGCCAGGCTACAAACCCCAAAATCTTGGGCTTAGTGAAATATTTTATTTGTTTATGTTATTAATTTAGTCATGATCAATTGAGGGACAGAGAAACCTTTTAAGGGCACGCCCAGCCTTCATGAATCTTATAACCTTAATAAGGAAAAAATTATAAATGTATTGAATGGTATATTATTGTACTAATAAAAAGATACTTTACACGGACACCGGTTCTGCAAGGAGGTGACTTGTTCTAGATCACCCTCAACCGCCAGATTTTCCTCCTTATTTTGGGTACCCTATTTTTATAATATTTTAAAAAGCCTGAGTGAGCCCCAGGAGGGTCCTTGATCTCATATTTTCCATGAGCGGCTGGAGACTAAATAAAAGTCTTGCCCACAGCGGGATTTGAACCAGGGCAGTTCCCTACTTACTTCAAGTTCCTTAATATATACTTGTCAAGTGAAAAAAATAATATACTATATGAATAAGAAAGATATCATTGAAAATCTGAAGCACCAGAAGATAATTCATTACCGATCGCTACTGAATATTTAATTGACGATGATTAATCGATATATTATTAAAAGAGAGCAATTAGCAGGTAATGCCATGTTAATATCCTTTATTTTCGATTACCTTGTTAGTCATAATTAAATAAATTATCTTATGTTTATTCATTAGTATAATAATGTCATATAAATAATACGCAGGCGTCTTCGTTTTGTTATTACTTACTTAGATGTTTCTGGGTCGTTTGCATTCTGTGGCTTTGAAACATCAGAACTTATCTTAAACTTATTTCGATAGATTTTAAGTATTAAATTAGACATATTACCTAATTATCTCTAAACAGGAAAATATCTTGTAAGAATATACACCATATCATGCTTACTTGAAACAACTCACTCAGGCCACTTGAGATTTAGGGTGGTTAACATAGCAAACTTCTATGCCGCAGGTCTTAGCCCGACAGATGAATGTCTTACGTTTTTTTAAAATAAGTACAAAATCGTGAGTTATGCTGTTCTTCGGGGAGGGGGGGTCGTAAAATAGCACTTTAAAGAAATGAAAATCCTAAAAACGGCGGTGCTACCCCCTTGTACAAATTTTACAGCTGTTCCTTTAATTGTACTTCAGAATTTATTTAAAGTTTTAGTAGAGGTTATTATTCAAGACCAGTTATTGTCGGGAGCGAATATATTTTTAAACCTTATGAAAGTGATGCTGCAATACTTTTTTATTAATTACTTCAATGAAGCACAAAGCATTTATGTATCACTTTCCCGTGATAGTAAATCCGTTTCTAATACGTGTTGTAATGACACGTTAATCGGAAGTAGTAGCGAAATTTTTTCTATATTTACATCCCTTTACTGAAACTTTAATATGGCTGAAATCACCTTTTTTTGGTGGTTTGCTGCCAGTCGATCCGCTATTCGTTCTTTATTATGTTACCTTTTTTTTGGGGGGGGGGTTATAGGTTATAGTTAACCAGATAAAAAGTTTATTTTACCATAACCTTACACTTGAATAAAATATTTCAGCTCCAATCCCAACGCCCAAAGGAAGATTAATCCATGTACCTTTGGTACCTTTGCGTTGAGTGCACCGCATCGACCGATTTCCGATGGAATAATGAAAACATTGCCACCTTTTTCTAAAGTTTTAAATGATTTATGTAAGTTTTTTCTTATACCTTCATTTTTTCTTATAACAACAGGGTGGCACATTATTTGATATGTAAAATTGTGTATTATATATGGAAAAATAAATATTTATTTATTAATGTAGGAAAGAAATTCGTTGACTGGTAGGTACTAATATAGGATGGAAATAGTTGGGGGTGCAGTCAAAAAAACACAGCAAATAAGTTGAAACCTATTATATTATATGTTTGCCGACGTTTCGACCTACTGTGTAGGTCATCTTCAGGGACAATATGAGCGGCTGCTCGGTGCAGACGGTAACTGGGGGTTTATATATAGGGATAACCCCCCATTACCTTCTGCACCAAGCAGCCGCTTTTCAACCTTCCCGCTTTCAACTTATTTGCTGTGTTTTTTTGACTGCACCCCCAACTATTTCCATCCTATAAATATTTTTTTACTCCAATTTTATTTTTATTTACCTAAATATAGTTTTTCAGTGTCTAGCTTCAAAGGTTTCTATCACAATTCGACTCATGCAGAAATTAACGTTGAAAACTTTAATTCCTCAAAATTTCGACCTGTTGCAATATAGCGTACAGTAGCTATCAACCGTTGTTTTGGGCATGCACTTTTCCTCATATTTGTATATTGTTTTTTAATATGACGAGAAACTATATTTAATAAATTATTGAATAAGTTTTCATTCATACGAAAATATTTATAATAATCTAATTGTTCCTTTACTGAAATTCCGTTGACAAAGTATAAATGGGTGAACTTATCCCAGTCCAATAGCCAATTCCAATCCACCCACAATCGTCTTTTCCTCTTTTTTTGCCAATGCCATGGCGATCAAAATTGGTAAAGATGCTCTATCCATCAGAAAAATAGATATAAATCCGCGTGAGAAAACTGTTCTTATGGCGAGCTTACTGTGAACTGAGTTAAATATTAACAGTAATATTGACCGTGTATTGTGTAAAAATGCTGAAGGGCGACGCCTTTAAGTCTAATCGGACGATGCTACAAAGGAAGAAATACATTTTTCTTATCCAGGAAAAATTTGAATAGGGATCTTTAACCCTTAAAGTGCGAGTGACTCTCGGGCTCTTTCCATTGCTGGGTACTGAATACTTTTCAGCTTTATTTCTTGATTAAAAGTTCATAGCGCGTATTTCTTTTACACCTGATTGTTTAATTAAACGTTATTTTCAAGCATATACTTAATATTGAAATGAGTAAAATTTGTATTGTTACAGCATAAGTGCCTTCGAAGCTATTTAGGGTCTTGGGCTATTACGAAATATATATCTATAATAACTGTCTTAAAATTATTTAAAAAATCAGGATAATTTCCACTCTTTAATATTTTGACTTACTTTTCATTTGTTTTCTATTAACCTGAATGTTTCGTAATCTTTCTTTCTTTAATACCTTAGCTAAACTTATACGTATGTATTTGTCCTTTATAAATATATGCGTAATATTATAATCATAATTTCATGTAATCATTTTATGAATAACCGAAAAAATTAAAGCACGCATATACGCCCTCATAGTACATACGCCCATAGCACTTTAAGGGTTAAAGAGTACCTGGCATCTCAAAGGCTCGGGACTAAAGATTTTTTATTCCATTTTAAGAAATCCTGGGGCTACCTGCTGGGCTGTGTACTCGCGATATTTGGGGTAGAAGGTTGTGCAAATCGCTACCCCACAAGTGACACAGGACTGTTGTTGAATTTCATCTATCGGTGCAGGGTTCAGTTCAGACACTGTATAAGTCATTGATATCGGAGTAATGTTGTAGCTCATTGTCTTGTACCGGCGGATACTGAAAAGAAGTTAAACCCGAGGTCTTTAGCTTGAGAAATGGATTTAATTGGAGAGGTTTGTTCATGAATGATCTTACCTAGCATTGCGACCGGTTTCCATTGTCAACTCTACGGCATCACTCAACGTGTCCCTGGGACTGCAAAATTATTAATTCGATACAGCCCTAGCACATCATGAAGCGATAAATTTCTTGTTTTTGTCCTTGCGGGAGAGAAAGATAGAAGGAGAGGAAAAAAAAAGAGAAGAAATCTTCAAGAGAAGTACACTTACCGCGGTATTTTTTGCTCCTGAAGATTTTTTTTCCCTTCCCGACCAGTCCAGATACATAAATCATTGAATGGGATGCTTCTAAGACGGGAAACTTGAAGAAATGGCAAATATACGATATTATACAACCGCCTTATTTGCTAGAAAGGTTTGTTTTGCTTTGGACTCTAAAGGTAGATAAACTGAGATAATAATGATAATAAAAAAAAAAGAAGCTTCGCGAACCAGAAGCTTCGCACCATTCAGTACCGCACATACCTAGTGGGTTCATGGCTGAAGAAATTATATTTATAATATGGACTTACTACTCAGGATGTTATGACATAACTCCTTTGTGGGAAGCGTTGTCAACTTGCTTAACCTCTCGTTATCTTTCATATATATAATAATATTATATATTAATATAATGTTTTTCAATATTTTTATTTTGATGAGAAAGGATTTGTCCAGGCGGGGATTCGAACACGGGTCTTCTGCATTCTCTGGCGCATGGCTCTATACAACTGAGCTACCTGGCTCGTAACACGGCCAGACAAATCCATCCTATATCCCCGTGCTCTCGCAATTTTATGTACACGGGGAAGAATGTTCATTGAACATTACATTTAAAAAAAATTAGGATCTCGTTGATTTACGTCAATTTTATTTATTTATTTTTTTTAGATATACTTTATTGAATTATTACAATCTGCCAGTTATGGGCAATAAGTAATAGTGCAGCGTAGCTATACTTTCATTCCATATAAATAAAACATAAATAAAATAAATAAATGTAATAAATATATATACATGCGGTGTAAAACAACAAAATAAATGCGCGAATGTAACACAAATAAAATAATTTTGTACCATAATTACACTATTTACAATTCATCTGCGGTCGCCGAACTAAGCTTCTTCCTCAGGAATGAGGGCAAAGCAGGAGTCTGAGAGACCCCTGCACCTTTTCCCAGCCGCGTCACTGGCATTAAACGCCAAAGGAAGTTGGTTAATGGGACTTACGTCAATTTTATATTATAATTTAACAATGATGTAGAGATTTTGCAGGACTTAAATTTACCCAAGTTAAGATGGCCCGGTTAAGTAATATGATGAACCCGGAAGAAATTCTACGGAAGGTATTAAGTCAGGGGTTCCCAACCTTTTCTTTGTCAGGGGCCACTTTTATATTATTCTTGTTATCAGGGACCACTATGTGAGTATACAAAAATAAACTATAATAATCAAACTAAAACTTTAATAAAAAACTCAATAGGAAATTACATATCAAGAAATAATAATATTTTTAGGATAAACTTCTGTAATTTTGTGACGACTCACTGCCCGATAAATTTAAAATCATTCGCGGAGCATATTTTGGCTTCTGCGGACCACTAGTAAGGAACCACTGTATTAAATGAACCATATGATCGGAAAAACTGGCGGTCGATGGTGGATCAGATCAAGTCTCAACTTTGGATGTAAAGCCTATGAATATTCCAAAGAAGACTAAATCAAATTAAATTATAATGTTTTTCCATATTCGATAGAAATTTTAACCCATTTTTCGGACAAGAATTACATTCTTTAACTTACACTTGTCTTTGTTTATTTCCGCCTAAACCCAAATACGATAGTCACTCTTAATCCAATCCTTACAACTATACCTGGTTCGACACCATTCGATTCAGCGCTTTTAGTTTTGTCATCCGTTGATCTTAACACAATTGATTTCATCAATATAATTATTATAACAAATTGCTGTTTACTAACCTACGACTATCAGTCACCATTAGTATTATATATTGGCACTACATTCGAAGTTGAGACTTCGTCTGCTCCACCACCGACCGCTATTTTTCCCCCATCAAATGCTGCCTTCCAATTACCAAGCAGAATCTGGCATCAGTAGCTACGGAATCTTCCCGTCTAAGTTTTGGACGATCAACTCACTTAACACCTTCCGTATACCTGGCTAAATTTATGTCCAGCACAATCTCTAATCATTGTTAAGATTCCTTAATATGTTATAGTTATTTTCCTTCCTCGCTAGGCTTGATTAATGCATCTCCGCATGAATCTCCGTAGAATATTCCTCTCACATCTCAGGAGCGACAAGTCAACTGTTTTAGCCATCTTCCTCATTTCTGATCCATAAGTAAAGACTAGGCGGTTCAGCGTCTTATGAATTCTAGTCCGTAACATGAAATCGCCCGTAGTTCGCGACGGTATAACTTCACTTCACTACCATTCCGCTTTTTATAAATACCTAAATTATCCAATGGGCTTATCATTAATACCAATCGTTTAACGCTCCACCTGATTAAATTTCAGATATAATTACGTGAGTGATCCTAAGTTTTTATCTTAGCTTATTCTCGCTATTAATAACTTCGCAATAATTATTATATCGCATTTTCATAACATTTGTTTTTAAGAGAAGCGCAATTTAATAAAAATATTTTTTTGTACATTATATTATTTTGTTTACAGATTGTATAAGGCAGAAAAATTGTTGGGTGTCTTGATCCTGTTCTGTAGAGTAAACAGGTTAACATCAAATTAAAAAAAATGATGATCCCCTACGGATCCGAAACATGGACAATTACGAAGAAGGATTGTGCTGTTTCCAGAATTCAGCACGTCCCAAATAGAACAATTAGGCTACTATTTGACTAAGAAACAACGATCCTCTTCGTAGTAGAAACAAGAATATTGAAATGGTATGCCCACTTAAAAAGAATGGGAGAGACACGATGGCCAAAAATAATCGTATAATTGCACTGTGGAAATGAGGAAAAGTTGTAAATAAAAAATCGTTTAAAAAACCTATTATATTATATCACTACAAGTGTTAAGGCAAATTAAATGAGATATGTCATCCTTATAGTAATGGATTTTTTAATGTCTCAGAAATTTAAGTAACAGGAATGAGAGACACATAAAAAGGTAGAATTTAAAAAATAAAATGGCAAATTATAGGCGTTCCAACAAGGGTTGCCTCAACTAGCCAGAGCAGAGCTCCACGCCTCTCGATCCATCCAATCTTCTTCCTGGAGACCCCTACCGGCCACCTCCTCCTGGACTCCCTCCATTCACCTGCTTCTGGCCCGTCCGCGTTCTCTCCTTCTTGGTAGAACCCAATCCAACACTCGGGCGCCATGCTCTTAACATGGCCGTATCATTTTAGGCGGCGTGCCCCGATCCTTTCATCTGTAGATATATCCACATCCATCCTCTGTCGGATGTCTTGGTTTCTTATTTTATCCAGCCCAGTGACTCGGAGACACCTCCTCATAGTCCAGGTTTCCGAAGAATAACACAGGATGGATTCGACTATGGTTGAGAAAGTACAGCGGTTTTTTTTCTGGAGATCTCTTTATTTCAGAGGACCGGATCTAGCGTTCTGGTACCCTTTTGGGCATGCTCAACCTTTTTTCTGACGTCATACTCAGACGACCCGGTTGTTTCCAGATAAGGTCCGAGGTACTTAAATACATTTTTTTACAGACCTCCCTGTACACCTGAAGCACAATAGTATCAGGATCTCCTTAATCATAAGATTATTAAAAAAACATCGAAAATTATTAAAAGTCATTAAAAAGGCGATTTTTTAGTAATTTTCTCGATTACTCGAGATTTTTCCTTAATATATAAAAACAATAAAGACAATAACTTAAAAAATACTAATACGGACTTTCTTTATCTTTTGAGCCTTCTTAAAGATGGTAACTCATTAATAAGATATGTTAATAATATGAAAATTAAGCTGTAATCATAATTGAGTGGAAAATACGTAAAATCTATTGTGATTTTTATCCAGCTATCTATCAAATGTCGCTACAACCCTGCGATGGATCCTGGGCCTCTCTATTACTCTTTTAGGCATTTCATCGGGACTCATCCGTAAAACATGCCGTTCCAACCCGAGGCGTCACAGAATAATAAAGGTCACAACAACTACATCCAGGAGCAGCTCATAGAGTTCCTTATGTCTTCTTCTTCTCTTACCGGCCCATAGATTCTTCGAAGGATCTTCCTCTCGAAGACCAGGAGATTATTTCTATCCTGTGTGGGTAGTGCCCATGTTAGAACAGGCCTGATCAGTGTTTTATATAAATGGACCTTTGTTTTCCTGCTGATGAGCTTTTACATATATTTTGTTTTATTTCCATTAATAACCAGTCCCATCTGGCAACTCTCGGTAGGCTTAAGAGAGACTCAGCAAGCGCAGTAAAGGATCGTGCCACTATATCAAGGTCATCCGCAAAACCGAGCAGAAGGAACGATCTAAATAAATATGGTACCATTATTCTGGATACCTGTTTCTCTCACTACTCTTTCCAACACCAAATTAAACAGGTGGCACGCCAAAGCAAAAAGCCATAATCAAAATTGTAATTTTTACTGAACATTATATTTCAATCCAATCATATAACAAATGACATACGAAACCATAATTTTCTGTTATTTAAAAAAAAAATTATATCATTATCTGCAATTTAAATATGTTTTCCATTCTTATTTTGTATCACCAGTTGTTACATAATGCACCGCATTCTTATATTTTCTCACTAGTTATTTCATAATTTATCTTACTCTCTGTATTTCATAACATTATTATCTATCCTGTTCTTTTTCCATGATACATCACTTCCGACAAAATCCGACTTAAGAACTTATTCATACCGGGGCTGTAGATAGATACACAATCAGTCTTACTTTTCATACTTAACATGTTCTTGAAGTAGGACTTATGAATAAGATAGAAACGATTTTGTAGAAATCGATTTAGGAAAAGAATAAATTGATCAATCTATTTTTATCCCTTTCTTTTTTACTCGGTACATGGCTTCTGTTTATTTCTCCTTTACATTTTTAACTCACCTTCTGTTTGTTTATCACTTGAAGTGTCATGCAAGATCATTTAATATTTTGTTGTATTATCTTTTTTTCTTAATGGGAATCTGGGTCTTATTTTTCCAGGAGGTGGGATATTTACCTTCGTACGTTAACATTGTTAGTGCCATGTAGGATAGTGAGTATTTTATATTTATTATTTTCCCATTTATTATTTTTTTTCTGACCAGATGGAGAAAGAAGAAGAGGAAGGCCTAGAATGCGATGGCTGGACGATGTGGAAGCAGACCTTAAGCTCCTGAGGGTAAGAACATGGAGAAGAGCAGCGGGAGATCGTTCAAAGTGAAGGAGAATTGTCGAGTAGGCCAAGGTCCTCCATGGACCATAGCGCCATGTGATGATGATTATTCTTAAATATTTTCATTTTGAAGAGAAAAGATTTGTCCTAGACGGGACTCGAACCCGGGTCGCCCACGTCACTAGCTTGGTTCTCTAACCGACTGAGCTCACCTGGCTCGTAACACGGGCAGACAAATCCAATCTCTAAGTAATGTTCAATGAACATTCTTCTCCTTGTATACATAGCAAATTGCGAGAACACGGGGATATAGGATAGACGAAGCGTATGGATTTGTCTGGCCTGACTACGACCCTTAGTAGCTCAGTTGGGAGAGTGTCACACTAGATATGCGGAAGACTCGTTCGAATCCCGGGCAGGACAAATCTTTTCTCATCAAAATAATTATTGTTTTTCATAATATATGTATTATAACAGTAATAACTCTTAATTGGATGTTGTTAAATAATGGACTGTTTCCTTCAGAAAAAGAACAGTAATTCTATTTTAAATTCCACTTTCACTTTAAATTTAAAAGATTTTTAAAGTTCAAAAGTGTTTAAATAAATATTAATGTCCTTGATCCCTGCGTCGGAGCCCTTTGTTCTTGGGAGCCTTTCTTCTAGGGCACTACCCGGCTTCTCCATTTGCCAATTCCATCGATCATATCTTCGGGGTTTATTAGCCGATTTTTGATTTTAATACCTCATTTGAAAGGCTATGAAACGTAGATGTTTTTTAATTATTATGTACGCAATAATTTAGGGAGAATTGTTTGACTAAATCGACGTTTTAGAGGCAGCCAACGTATATATTTTTTTTTATTTAATGTTTTTGTTTAACGATTTTCGCGTAAGATACATACAATTACGAAGATTTTACTATTAATATTCCTTATTTGTAATATCTTTGTTGCAAAACAGATTAAAAAAATGGGCCAGAAAGACCAATTTTTAGGATTTATAGCTATTTTAAGATTTTAAATAGGATTTTTTGTAAAATTCTTTAAATAGGAATATCTTGGAAAGGGTTAACTTCAGGACACTAGGTCTCATAGTAATATCGACTGGAATCGCCCCATACTATCACCCTTTACCGGCTCCGCCACTACTTACCAGTCACCCTGTATATGTATGTACACTTTATGTGACATGTTGAGTAGCCTGCTTCCTGCATATGACTGCACTGCCTTGTATCTTAAGGGTAGATACACCAATCCTAAGGCACACATAAGCTACCTCCTCAATACCTCTTTCCCTGCATATGTAGGTACTTCTAATGTTCCAAATAGTGTCACATATAGCAGTACATTTTTTTCTGTTATAAATACAGAAAGGGACTTCTGTTCAAATGATGCCTGAATCGGTGCAGTATCGACAGGTGCCTTTGTTTACTGTTGTTTAACAGTCTGAAGGCTTTTTGTTTAAGGTTTTTTCATTTATGTCTTTAAAAAGTCGGTGCCTTGTTGGAATGTGAGAGTATACTTTATTAATTATTTTTTATGTTGAGTATTATCTGAGGAGATAAGCCTCAATAAAGTGAGTTTCATTAATTGGGGGAAAATTAATCTGACGAGTCAACTCTGGACAGTGTATTCTCTACGAAATACTGAACCCAAGACCCTTCTGGATTGCAGTGGCACAGGTTTCATTGTGTCCTGAGGATGCTGAATTAGCGAAATATTGGCATTAGTTCCTGTTGTTTTAGAGGCCTTTTGTTTAAAATACAAAAATTCCATTCATTAAAACAATAAAAATAATAATCTCTCAATACGGCCGCGGGACCAGTTTATTAGGGCAGTTCGGAAGGTCACGCATAATCTAATTCTCCGACCGCCCGCCAAGATGTCTGGTCGAATGTAGCGTCCCTGGCCAGTATCGATTATATTAATATTCGATGTATCGGAGATAGCTTCCACGCAACACCTCCGTCATCCGATATATATATTTCATTCGGTCGCCCGCCTACGCTCGTCATCCATCGCATGTCAATATGGCGTCCTTCTTGGAGCCCTAGTCATCGGATCACTGGTGACGTCTAAGGAGTCATCGTGAAATGGGTCTAAGATCAATCTATTTCCAACGACTAACCTGATAAACGTTAACTAAGGATATAATGTGGTGGTTAGCATAACAACCGTCTATGCCCAAGGTCGTAGGCTCACAGTATATCAGGTGTCCTTAGAATATTTAGTAGAGAATCTGAGGTCATGCTGCCCTTCGGAGGGGAAGTAAAATAGCAGACCCTCCTATTGTATCTTAATTATTCCTGGTTAGTCAAATTTTAGGACTCCTACTGAAGCATTATCGGATTAACAGGTACCGTTGCAGTTTAAGGTGACGTTAAATGAAACAAATAAATCATGAAGTTCGATTGTCAAAGTAGGATAAAGTTCGATAAACAAAAAACAGTAGATGGCAGATTAGATTTTTTTAAAATTCGAAAATAGAATTAAGGCAGCGAGAAGTGAGTAAAAAAATGTTTTATTAAACATTATTTATGGATCTTAATGTTGACATATTAAGACATAGAGAAAACCCCTCTGATGTTTTTTATAATAAAAGCCGTCCCAAGCTTCCCTGTCATTGCTATGGATCATACAAGGCGATAAAGGTTTTAGTAGAATTTCTTAAAATAGGAATGTAGAATTTACTGTCCTAAAAAGGCGGTAGGGTGTGGAGTGGCTCAGTGGTAGAGCACTGAGTTGCCATGCTGGAAATCCTGGTTCAAATCCTACTGCAGGAAAGACTTTTATTTAGTCTATTTGCAGCTGGAGATGATCATATTATCTCATCATATCACCCAGCCTCTATAAAATATTATAAAAATAGGGTATCCAAAATAAGGGGGGAAATCTGGTGGTTGAGTGTGACCTAGGTCAAGTCACCTCCTTGCAGAAAAAAAAAATCCTATCCTCCAACCTCCCTATATTTGTGTTTCCGTTCCTCTGTCATTCATTTCTTCTATTTTTGTGTTATACCTCTTCAAAAGCTTGTTGGAAAATCTTATTGGTCAATCTACAGTTCTCCATTCGATTTAGACGTGGAAAAACCACGAGTCCTTGTTTTCCCGTTAAATTGTTTCTATATCTTAATATATTTCGTAATTTTTTGCTATGTGGGAGCGGAGTGGCTGAGTGGTAGAGCACTGAATTGCCATGCCGAAAATTCTGGTTCAAATCCCCCGGCAGGCAAGACTTTTATTTAGACTGTTAGTAGCCGGAGACGGATGTTGTTTTTACTGTATTAATTGAAATTAAAAAATCTTTCACAAAATAAACCTAAATGTGACCTTACATCTGGAGATAGTTTCAAGTCTTACCACTGATGCATTCCTAGCTTCACTGGATCGGCTTATAGCCAGACGAGGCAAACCCTTTAACATCTATACCGATTGTGGAACCAACTTCGTAGGAGCAGCTCGGGAGATGAAGGAAATTTCAGAATGGTTTAGAGTACCTGCAAATCAACATACCATAGCAAATCACTTGGTAGAGAAAGAAATAGTATGGCACTTTAACCCCTCTGCAGCTCCCCACTTTGGAGGCATAAATGAGGCAGGGGTTAAATCAGTAAAACACCATCTAACACGAATTTTATCTTCTACTCCATACACCTTCGAGGAATTTTACACAATTGCCGCCCAAATTGAAGCCATATTGAACTCGCGGCCACTATATCCGTTATCATCTGAGCCAGAAGATTTCCAATACCTAACTTCAACTCATTTTTTAATAGGCGACTGTTTAACGTCTCGTCCCACTCATGACTGGACGAATGTGGCTGAAAATCGCCTCAGCAGTTGGCAGCTGATACAGCAACGTACACAACATTTTTGGACGAAATGTCGTCATGATTATTTTAACACATTACAGCAAAGAATCAAATGGGCAAAACAAGCTACGTATTCACCGCAAATTGGTGACTTGGTTTTAATTCATGACAAAACAGCTTCGCCCCTTTCCTGGCCAACGGCACGTATAACAGCCTTACACAAAGGTGCTGATGACGTTGTAAGAGTAGTCACCATTGAAACAATTAATAGGGAATTCCAGCGTCCCGTTGTCAACTTAATTCCGCTTCTTAACTCTGAAAATGATGAATAGCCATGAAGGTTCAAATTTCCATAACATCTCATGGAAATTTTGTCTCTCTGACGTGAGACAGATTGGTTGATAAAACATTGGTCCACCGGGCCGGGAAAAAAAAAGGATCTTACAGGATCTAGGACCCTCCTAGATCATTGTGGGAACCAAATAAAAATAGGGTACCTAAAATAAGGGGGATAAATCTGGCGGTTGAGCGTGATCTAAGACAAATTACCTCCCTGCACAACTATTGTCCATGAAACAGTACAGTCTGTACCATATACTGAACCCTAGACCCGTTCAAGGGTTGTAGTGGTACAGGTTTTTTTTTGTTTTTAGAAAGGGGGTAGTAGTACGACGGTAAATGAAAACAGATTCTAAAATGAGAAACAATAGAATTAAGGAAGGTGCTAAGACCTTAAGGAAAAAATTGCAGAAATAACAAGGAAAAAGTGAAAGAGAGGTATTCAGAGCGTGTTGACAGAAGAACACGTTGAAGATCTGGAAGAGGAGACACAGAAGGAGAGAAGATTTGAAGATTGGAGGGAAAAACAATGTAACAGCCGATATTTGACCTTACAGACCAATCTGACCAAGCATCCTTTTATTTTCTCTTTCACAAATAAGTCTTATGATCCATTTAAATATGTATAAGTTTTTATGGCATTTAATTAGATGGTGTTATATTTATATGTCTTAAAAAGAATTAATAATAAATAAATGACCTGCGAATCAGTTCCCAATCTCAGGATGTTTTTTCCTTTATGTCTGTGCTATTAAAAACAATTAAGAGTGCTAAAGTCAGATCGGAAAAGATCAAGAAATCGCGTATTCTATATCTGGGGCACATCATGGGAAATGACAAATATCGACTACTGTAGGTGATAACGCAGGGAAAGATTGATAGTAAGAGTGCAGGAGGAAGGAGGCACTCCTGCCTGCAGAATTTTAGGTAATGGTTCCGTCTCAGGACTGTCAAATTATTTCAAGGTGCGGCGAACAAAATTAAGATCGCCAGGTTAACCGCCGAATCGGATAAGTCACAAAAAGAAGAAGAAGAAAAGATTTAGATTTTTTTAAATAGTATTTTAAGTGATTTAATAATGTATCTAAATGTTGTTCCTTTTAAAACTGTTAGAGTGAGATTTACTAAATTTTGGTTAAATTTGCGCGATTTAAATTTTGACTAACTAGAGCCGCATTGAGCGATTTTCAGTAGGGGGAAAACTTATGCGTTCGCGACACCAACATGCTCGTAAGGTTTGAGACTGGTGACGCATATCAGCCCACAATCTGTTTTAATCATCTTTAGTTTAATCGATACAAGAATAACACTATTTAACTAAAATGTCTTTTAATAGTTGTGAAATTCATAATAATAATAAATAAAAATACCTATTAGTAGATAAATCTTTATTTCCTCTAAACAAAATATTTGTTAAAGTTAAATGCGTTGTTTTAAGTTGCTAATGGATGCAAAAACACCAGAATTTTGATGATATTGCTACACATTATAAAACAAAATCATCGGCTGTCTGTTCGCGGTAAATTCAATGACTAGTGCACCGATTTTCATGTGGTTTTCACCAATAGATAGAGTGATTCACGACAAAGGTTCAGGCATATAATTTGTCAAAGTTTTGTGTAAATTAGATGGAATATAACGATAATTGCTAGAAGTGTAGGATACTATAATACCTGGGTGTTTTCATCAAAGACGCTGCTAAAGCACATTGAGATATAAAAAAACAATGCGGAATATTCCTTTAATATAAAAAGTCCTATGCATATAAAAATTAACACGCGTGAAAATAAATGGCTAAAAGAATTGTTTTTATGTTTATAATATTTACAAAATAAAGTACATCGAAATACTTCATGTAGTGTAAGCATTATATTAAATTTAATATAATGCTTACAATTATATTTAAATCTAATCCACATATTCGACGCATCAAACTTACGCGATCCTTGGACAGACATTACATTTAGGCATAATCTGCTCTACTGCCCGTGCAAAGTCAGGTCGGGTCGCTAGTAAATAATATAATTATATACTAACTGTTATTTCGTTGAAATTGCATTGATATTTAGTATTGAGCGTGTGCAGTCCTTCATATGTTTCGGTTAATACATAATAATCTACTTGAAAATGTATATAATTATTTCTCGGAGTGCCAATAGATGTAATTACCAGGCCAATGTTGATAGTTTCAATTTACAAATTATGAAATTTAAATAATTCAACAAACCTGAACCACTAAGACCCGTGAAAGAGTCTGGGGTTCAGTACGTGGTAGAGACTGTACAGTTTCATGGACAACGGTCACTGCAAGGAGGTGACTTGTCCTAAGTCACGCTCAACCGCGAGGTTTTCCCCCTTATTTTGGGTACCCTATTTTTATAATATTTTATAGAGGCTGGGTAAGCCCCAGGAGGGTCCTAGATCCCATATTATCCATCTCCCTCCGCAAATCAGAAATTCAAAAAAGAACATAATTATTCAAAAGTCTTGAGTTTCCACTTCTGTCGGCCATGTGGACTGCATATTTTAATTTTTTTGTTTGTTGTTAATCTCTTTCAAAGTTTTCAGTACTCTTTCAAATGATGGTGATTTTGAGTGTAGTTGTAAAAGACGTACACTAAACGTCTTTCATTTGAATGTGACTGATACGGTTACCATGGTAACAGCTGGGAGAGAAGAACCGGGGAGGTTATTCCTATTTGTGTTTTGTTATTTAGTTAGAAAAAAACAACAGTTTTGTTTATTTTTTTACAGGTAAGACTATATAGAATAATGAGTTCGTAAATCAGTTACAGGAAATTATTGTTGTAATAAAAATTAATTCAATTTTTTTACAGAGAGAAACTCAGTTTAGTTTTATTTCGACATCCACTAAATTCAGTATTTGAATCAATCAACATTTTATAAATATATGCAAATACATGATCATGTATGTATATGTATATTTTAGTCCTTATCACTTAGTTATTACATTTTAACTAGAGGCCTTGGAAGGGCGAACGACCCATGAACTAGTTTCATTTTGGGTTATTCTAAGAAATAATGAACAGAATCGATTCATTCGATAGGCTCAGTCAATCCTTGACATTTGAATAGGTGAAGATTGCCTTTAAATAGCGGTTTAATATGTAACACTGGCTCGGGAAAGGCAGGGGGTATTTTTAGTAGGCCTAGAAGTCAACGGCTCTGAAATTTCGTGACTATCTCGGTCAATAATTAATAAGTTTTCTTGTTGGAACGATGTGTTTGGTCAAGAGCGATTAAAATAGAATTTGAAATTGTATTATAGCTCTTAATTACCAAGGAAAAAATTATAATAAAAGTATTTATTTCATAAATTATACAAACGCCATTTGGCACATATTGTATTTTCGATCTCCTTTTTAAAACTTCCCCTAAGGGATTCTAGCGGGAGAAACCTATCATTGAAGGCACTCCACCCCTAGCGTGGTTCATCTCACTGTAGTAGATCTCTGCTTCAGAGACGTTTCAGTCTCCTTGTCGGATTCTGTGGTAATATGTCTGTCAGTGATGATTGTACCAGTAAGTTTCGATGTCCAGCAAGTGAGTCATGAAAATTGTTGTAGGTTTTCTTGATTGGGTTAGTCACAATGGAGATCTTTGTGCAATATAACGAAGAAATTTTGATTGAAAGATTAGAATGGTCTGCAAGTGGGATTTTTTGCATGAGCCTTACATTTGCTAGGCATAGGTCCATATTGGTTTAAGTAGCATGTTGTATATACCAAGGAATAAATTATGAAAAAAATCCCTACTATAGAGATCAGCTGGTTTTGATAATTAGTTACTGGAGGAGGTGTACTCTTGTTCGTCTAATGGCGGACCAATCACCACTTACAAATTATGTAACTGTTTATTAAATTCTACTTCAGTAGGTACTTATCGAATTAGTAGAGATACCTCGATATTATAGAAATTAATGTTAGTATATTACTTACTTGTTACTCTCCTACAGGGCCTATTAAAATATAAGTGCCCACTTAGTATTTTTTGGAGATATTGAATGTTTTTTTTAATAAAAAAGCAGGATTAAGATGGTAGAGGCATGTTCACAAAATGGAAAAAAAAAGGCTCCCATAGCCTGGTCATGGAGGGATGTACAGATAGAGAAAGAGGAAGAGCATGTCCTGGAATCCGATGGCTGGACGACGTGGAAGCAGACCTTAGGCTCCTGGGTGTGAGCGCATGGAGAAGAGCCGTCTGTTTAAGATATATGAAGAATTTAAAGATTTGGATTAAATTAAATTTAAATTTAAATTAATGGAAATAGGCCTACTTCATAAGGACAAATAATGCCGTAATGGTCACAAAATGATACTAGATGATGAATGGTTACATATGGAGATGTCACAAGGCGAGTTGTCGAATGGAAAGTAGTAATCCACGCCATTAGAGAAGGTACGTGGACTGCTGGTTCTTAAGTTACATTAAATACGGCTTTGGCATTCATCAATTCCAATCAATCAATCATCAATCAAAAGAAGCTTCACTTATGCAGTGCCTAACAGGGACGAAAAACACTATTAGCAAGCATCCCTAAACAATTATCATGTCTGACTTATGGAAACCCTCATCAAACTAGTCGGAAATGAGAACAAACATTATACAGTGAACCACTCAGAACATACTGTGGATCCGTCAACTGGAGCGCACAAGCACTCGATTGAGTCACTATGGGCTGCAGCCAAAAGAAGAAATAAAGTAGAGGCAGGAACTAAAAGATCCTGGACACGTATTTGTGTGAATTTATGTGGTGACAGAGGAATAAAGACAAAAATCTTTTTGAGGTTATTATAAATCTATCTACATTTTGGTCTTTAGAATAACTGTTACTACTTTTGGTCTTTAGAATAACTGTTTTTTTCACAACATGTGTTTTATTTTTAATATAAAAATAAATGTGGGGATTAAACGAAAAGGTCCTTCAAGGACCATAGCGCTGTATGATGATGATGATTGCATATTTTGCATGAAATAAAATAATGAAGCTATTTTATATTTTATAATAGGATGTAAATAGTTGGGGGTGCAGAAACACAATTTCACAAGGTCAAGAAACACAATTTTATGTTTTATGTTTGTTTTTGTAAGGGGAAATGGCGGCAAATACCGCATTATATGTGAAGCGCAAACATTCTTACCTTTTTAAGGGTTGATTCGTCCTTCCTTAATTATATTATTTTTTGTAAAATTTATTAATCTTTAACTTAAATAAAAATAATTAAAAAAAGGAAAGAGAGAACCCGTTAAAACAAAGTGAATTTTATTGAACGAATTTTATTGATGCACACTGTAAACATATTAATAAAAAGAAATTATAATTAAAAAAATGTTCATTCTGCTGCAATATTTAAATTAAAACCAATCTTTAGTAATAAATCTAATTGGATTAAATTAAAAATATTGTACCGTTTCGTAATGAACTAAAGTACTTTGAGAGAACAAAAAAGAACAGTTCATAACTTTCTCTTATGATGCTAAATCTAAACTATTTGAGTATAAACAAAAATTTTCTTTTTCTCATATTAGCTTTTTGGCATCCATCATATGTTATTATTATTTGAGATTTCATTAGCATTTAACATCACTTTTTCATCATATTTTATTATATTTCCATGCTCATACCATATTGTTACTTATATTTCTATACGTTCCTTGTATATTTATGTCATATATTTATACCAGTTCATACTATATGTATGCATTTTAAAAACTGTTATACTCTATATTTATATCTTGACTTGCTACTGTTATTTTTCCTTTATTTACTCTTTAATATCATTTTGGCTATACCTTCTTTCATTTTACTTATGTAAACTCCCCAGGAGTCTATTATCTTACATTTTATAGTTTTTATATATATTCTACTACCTTTTCCATAATTTTACTTCTCACCTCTGATGTTTATACTTTTTCTTTTTTTAAATAACTATCTGCTTACTTCCTTCTTTTATCTTTGTAAACAAATCTTTTTGGCATCACCACCGTTCTGTACATTTTCTCTGTAATATTTTTATTCATATATATCCCTCACTTTTGTTCTAAATTTCTACCTCTCTACATATATATTTTTTCTCATTTATCATATACTTATTCTGCATTGTATTTTTATAGTTCTGTTATTTTGTCTGTTTTTCTTTCTTAGCCCTGAAGATGACCCACAAAGTGGGTCGAAACGTCGGCACATAATTAAATAAGTAACAACTTATTTAGTGTTTTTATTTGACTGCACCCCCAACTATTTTCTTCCTTACGTCTATTTTCCAGTCAACCATCCCCTCGCTTCTTATAAACAAAAATGTTCAATTGATCAATTGAAAAAATTAATATTTGTAAAATTTGTAAAATGTGTATTCTGTAAAAAAACACAGAAGAATAAAAATTCCTTAACTGTCGTCGTCGGCGGGGCGATCGACGATGTGGAGACGTCCGTATAGTTTTAATCGACTCTATATCTTTGTAACGCCTGAGGTCCTCACTACTTCAGTGCGAGCGAGGATTTTAGACCAAGACCAGGTCGATTCGATGAGATCCAATCGACTGGGAGACCAATACTGTACTGATCTAATTCCCAACTGCAGGCGGGCAGCGAATTAGTCTATAGTCCACAATAACAACTGCACTTGTTTAAAAATGTACACTCTCTAGGTTGGTATAGCCGAGGTAAACAATAATTACAGCAGCTGATCAAATCCACTATCGAGCTGTCTTTTTTTTTTTTAACTTATAAATTATATTAAATTCGTCTAATTATTTAAACAATAATTAACAAAAAAAAAACATATCAATAAACAAACAATAACATTACGAAAATAAATATTTATATTATTATATTTACAAAAAAAATGAAAGTGGAAACAAAAAGTAGATGAAAAAATAGCTTTTGAGGAAAATGTTTTATTCTTATTTTAATGCATCATATGTATAGGAATAACAGCTCTGAAACCGATGAATTTATTTTTATTGTTTCATTATTTTCAATTAAAATAAAAAAAGTCTCTTGGATGATAATAGTTGACCTTTATTATGTATGTGGAAGAAAATGGTACGGGTGGAGGTCAATCAATTTCTCTTAGATAGAGGGAAAAAAAGAAACAGGGCTCTAAGACACATCCTTGCAGATAATAAAAAGCAGACGGAAATGGGCTGGAAATCTCTGCGGTGCAAGGACAACAGGTGGTGGAAAATATACACGCAATGGACACCATATGACCGAAAAAAGGTGAGAGGCAAACAACTGAAGAGATTAAGAGATCCATTTAGGCTTTTGGCAGGATCCCTCTGGTGGAGAGCTGCTAAGGATAGAAGAGATATGTGGAAGAAAAAATGGTTGGCCCTTACAAATCCCACATCCCAGTAGAGCTAGTCTAGTCAGGGAAGTGTTAATGACTACTACTCCTAAAGGAAGGCCTATGCAAGGGAAAAAAATGTGTGTGTATATATATTTATATATAATGTGAAGAATTGTTTTGTTTTTTTATGTTGTTTGTAAGTTTGTTTTATAGTAATTGTATAATTTACGCATAAATGAAGGCTATTTTCATAGCCATTTCAAGAACCAACTATAGCTAATTGGAGCTGGAGTTTTAAACTTTGGCTCTTAAAAGCTTATAAGAATTCAGGTATGCTGAAGATAGAGTTCTTCAACGAGTTCCTACCTGCCGGAATGTATTTTACTACTATCCAATCAAGAACTGTATGATGATACACTAAATTGACCCAACAGTAAAATAAATATCCTTAGTGCGAACAAAATACAACTGTGTTTCCCATCTCAATAAAATTACCAATTCTCTTATTTCTGACCTTACTTCCTTTTGCAAAAAAAGGGATGAGAAAAAAAAACACGATAGTTTACGATTTTCAGATTTCAACAGATAAATATAACCTTTAAAAAGTTTTTATTTTATTTTATTTGTTATTAATTTTTAAATATTTTTATTTGAAAAAAAAATATGTCCAGGACCGGGACTCGAACCCGGACCGTCCAGATCGCTAGTCTGGACTCTACCATTTGAGCTATCTTGGCCCTAATCAAGCACGCTTCTCGGTCGTGGTTATATCCTTTCTTTTCACTGATCCTAAGTCCCCGCGTTCTCGCATTTTTGCGAAGTAAACGAGGGGAAGAATGTTCTTTGAACATTATTTTAATTTGGATCTTGTTGACTTACGTCATTATAATTATTATAATTTATTGTATTTTATTTGTTATTAATTTTTAAATGTTTTTATTTAAAAAGAAAAGATATGTATACCCATTTTGACAAGTTTAAACATGAGGTCTTTCCTTTACTGTATAGCAGTTGAATAAATTTCATCCATTGCTTTGTACAAGAATGTAAATAGCTTAAAGCTTTAAGAAACAAAAGTACGTTTAGATGCATGTGACTATTTATTTTTTAACGCCCACACCAGGATTCGTAACAGTCTTGATCGGCGCATTGGGAAACTTGATCCTATGCCTCTTGGTCGACCTGTCCATGTTCACAATGGTAAGGCGATATGGATTGCCGCCATAAACTTCCTGCGCAAGTTGTAATCCCATTAACTTCTTGGGAAACAGTAAAGTATAACACCCTGTGGGAATGATAAAGTTCGAATTTATTTATCAGAAAATATAATCAACTGTTTTGGCAGCTCCATTTATCTGTCAAAGAATGACAAGATGAACAAATATGTAAACATGTGTATATCTGATTTTGCCTTTGTTAATCATTTTATGTGGCTATATAAAATATATTCCTATGTACTAAGAGTGGAAGGATGGAAGAATATAGGAAGGAACCGGAAAGAAAATAACATGATAGAAAGAATTGAAATCTACACGTTGGTGTCAGGGATTTTTAAACGCATCATTTTTGTAAAAAAAAAATTTACTAAAATGGTGATTAATCTTTATACTTGGCTTAGAAACAGTTCAGTCTCTATCACATAATGAACCTAATACCTTTAGTGGGTTGCAATGGTGCAGTATTTTTTTTCCATACTTTATACAATATACTGAATCCAAGACCCTTCATAGCCTATTTTCTGTTTATATATATATATATATATATGTATGGGCAAATAATAAATGGATTCTAAAAATATATAAGTATGTCACAACTAAAAGCAGCAGTGTTTGGTCTATTGATAAGTTAAGAACAAACGGAAATCTTTAAATTGTAAAGAATAAATTGATTCACCATTAGTTGAATGGGAATATCCATCTTTGGTATCGCGTTCAGAGTCATTGAGGACTCGAGTGTTTGTTTCTTTAGAGGTTGGTGTGAGGGCAAACAAACATTGACGAGTCTCATCCAAACAATGATTTGAATATCAGTTGGTTTGCAAGGTGTCTAACCTTAACTAATGATACTTTATGGAGAATAATATGGCCAAAAACATTTTCCTACAGAAAAAGATGTACATGCATAGACACACACACATCTTTATTACCTATCATCTTTAATTGAGGTAGATCATAATATTATCCATATCAGATAATATATTCCTATTAAATACAATTTAAATAAGGATGCTCTCCTTTTTTTTATTTGCAATTTTTTCTTTTATGTGCCTTTAATGGCTCATCATAAAGATCCCATTAACCTGGATCGTAATAAAAATGAACTTTCTCATTACAATAAAACATATTTTTATCCCAATATTTATAATTTTTTAAATGATCATTGGGTAGTTATAGAGGAAATACTCAATGAACTTTTATTCAATAAAATTTTCATTCATGGATCTGGGCCGCTTATTAATACTTCCTGAATTTCATGAATGACATGGGCTTCGCCCATGAATGAATTATATGGAGATCATGGTAACAAAATTTCTGTGACAATATATTAGGATTAGCAGATCTGTAAGATTGGAAAAAGATGCAAATCTTGTTTTAGTTGAGATCTTGATAAGGGTGTGAACATTTATCAATGACATTCTGGCTGGAATATCGTTTGATAGGATTATTAGCGTTCGCCCACTCTTGTGAATGATTGACATGTCAGCCAGACCATATAGGGCACACTCAGCCATTGTACTACAAGCTCCGAACAAATTGCTACAATGTCACAATACCCTATCAAGATATGTGGCGCCGTATATACCGCATTCCTATACTGATGTATGGATTCAGTCCAAACGGATTATTCTGAATTATTTAACTTTTTATTTATTCATATCCACAAATATATGGATACATAGTATTATCGGTTATTCAGTTGCTACATTTGAAATATTTTAAATAGGTACCTTAACGAAAATGAAAGTCATTGTACATAGATACATGGAATGGAATAGATAGATATTTTTATCTGGAGCCAGGTATTTTTTAATAACAAATATAAATTTAACATTATAGAATAAAATTACATACACATTTATATAATAAAAAAAAGGTTATATAATAAACATCAGATGGTACAATGTAACAAAAAAGTATATATAGACCTTAAAAACATGTTTTTTTCATAACAAAACCTAAACAAGATAAACGACAAAAAAGAAAAGTTTGCTAATTTTGATTTCCATTGACCAGCTTCTATTGGCGTTTAATGCCAGTGATGCTGCTGGGAAAGGGGGCAGGGGCCTCCCGGACTCTTTCTTTACCCTCATTCCTGGGGAAGAACCTTAGTTCGGGGACCCCAGGAAAATTGTAAATAGTGTAATTAGATTTTATTTTTATTATCTTTTTTGCATTTTTTATTTTATTTTATTACAGCATATATATTTTTTATTACATTCATTTATTTATTTATTTTTTATTTCATTTTATATTTGTTTTATGGAATGATTGTAAGCGATTGATCACTGTTACGTATTGCCCACGAGTGGCAGATTGTAACATTTCAATAAAATGAGTGTTTCTATCTCATTTATTCCTAATTATGATTATTATTCAAAAATAAAAATTATTAAATAACAACAAATATATGTAGATAACTCTGATCGGTGTAAGCCTAAATTGGAAACACAAGTATGTGGATTGAGAAGATATTGAAAAATTGTGGAATGGGAAGAAGCATGGCGGATATAAGAAAATAATTCTATTAAGAGTTCCACAGGGTGCAAAGCGGGTGAGGTAGGTGCACTATTTTATATTTACTAATCTGTGTGTGTGTATAATTATCATATATTGATACATATATCCATATACTGGAGCCGTAACAAACCTCTATAACATGGGTACCCTTAATTGTTGGAAAAACCAGGCGATGAGCGTGATTGCTGAAGTTATATCCCGGCACATTCGTTGTCTTGTGTGTGGTAATATATGTATTTGATAAGATAATGTTTTAAAAAATATTGTATATTAATAATCTTTATAATGATAGAAAATATTTAGTTGATCTCATGTTCAGAACCTCACGTTACCGAACCAGCCCGTTTCTTTTAAAAGACCTTATATACTTTTGTGTTCTGTTCATGTTGTATTCTCTTTCAATTGTTCCTCTTTTTTTCTTTGTAAATTACATTTAATTTATATTTATTTGATGGTGATTATTTCAATATTTTTATTTTGAAGAGAAAAGATTTGTCCTGGCCGGGATTCGAACCCGGATCTTCCGCATCTCTAGTCCGGCACTCTCCCAACTGAGATACCAGGGGTCGTAACCAGGCCAGGCATCCTTTCTCTTCACCGATCCTTTATCCCCAGATAACGAGATCATTATTAAAAAAAATAAAATAAAGTAGTAGACATTCAATGAACATTCGTCCCCGTATATACATCACAAAAATTGTGAGAACTTGGGATATATGATCGGTGAAGACAGAGGATTTGTCTGGCCTGGTTACGACCCCTGGTAGCTCAGTTGGGAGAGTGCCGCACTGGAGATACGGAAGACCCGGGTTCGAATCCCGGGCAGGACACATTTTTTCTCTTCTAAATAATTTTGTTTTCATAATACATGAATTATATCAGTAATAACTCTTAATTGGATGTTGTTAAATAATGGACCGTTACCTCCAGAAAAAGAACAGTAATTCTATTTAAAATTATTGCTGATCTTTAACGTTCAAAAGTGTTTAAATAAATATTGATGGATTTCATCATCACTTAAAATTGCCCGTGATATATACCAGGATGAGATTATTAGTGGACAAAAGATATTATTTTCTTTATACTAATTAAAGGGCAGGGAAATAGCATATCATTTTTAATACCGAAAGACCTTTTTTATTATCGATATTGGAGTAATTTTTGTTCTCCGTAGCTTCTCTTTTATTATTGTGTTCATATATTTATTATTTCATACTCAGATAAGCGCCTTATTGGAATTATTAACAAATTTAGGCGTTTGGTCGTTGGTGAATATATTAGAAATATTTTAACATGTCGTTCCTAAGCTCAAGGTCTATGGTTGCATGAGAGGGAATATTTCATTCATCTTAAATAAAACATACTGTGCCATTAGCGAGGAAGATGAAGGAATGACTAGGTTTTTATTTTATGATTGATAAGAAAGGTCTACAAAAAAACTTTTTTTTAAAATTGTCTTGATTTAGATAACTGATCTTAATGAGGATTTTTGTTCTGATTTCAAAAATGACACTGTTTTTTTTTTTCTATCACGTAAGGCTTGCCTACAAAATGTTCAAGTTTTGGGAAACATTTTGTAGTTTCGAAACAATTCAGCAACCAAAGTTTTGTGTTTGGGTCTTTTTTGTTTCCCTTTAAAGAAAGCCTGTTACAACAAGTTAAAATGAATTCCAGGCATTTTTTCCATTTTAGTGACAAAGCTTTTATATTTTAAAAGTTTTCTGAGGTCAGGCCCAACAAAGACTCCCTCTTTCAGCTTATCATCGGATATACTAGGAAACTGTTCACGAAGATACTTGAAACACTCTAATTCTTTGGGTAATGCTTTCAAAAACTGTTTCATTAGCCCCAATTTGATACGAAGTGGTGGAAGTAAGATCTTTCTAGGATCCACCAAACTTTGTCTTTCAATACTTTATCTTTCAACTACAGGAATAAGAGCCTTTCTGACTGGCCACGTCCGCTTGACATAGTGTTGTTTCCTGTCACGGCTGTCCCATTCGCAGAGGAAACATGGAAACTTTTTGTAACAACTTTGTTGACTCAGTAACATGGCAATAACTTTCAAATCCTCACAAATGGTCTATTTATGGTCAGAGTAGCTGAGCTTATTAAGAAGAAACTCGAGATTTTCGACAGACAGTAGGATTGGGGAGGGAGCAGATCCCTGAAAATAAGAAAGTTTCAGGTGAAATCAGCACAAAAAATAGTTTTAAACCCACTAGTTAAACATGCAACAATATTTTCATCGCAGACCTGTGTAATTATTAAGTACAATTAGTTTTTAGTAATTCATTAGAGATAATCATAGAAATATTATTATAAAAATAGTAGTGAAAATACATAAAGACATCAAAGATGTTATAATGCATGCCCTGCTTCATTTATTAAGAACTCTAATTACTAAAACATAAAAAGATATATGAATAATTTCATCGTTCTTTTTGAGATCTTCCCTCTTAACGCATCCGGGGGTTCACCCAGCCTCTATTAAATGGGTAACCTTAATTGGGAAAAAAAAACCTAGCGGTTGAGCGTGATATCAGAACTACACCACAGTCGCAATTAGTGAATCATTTATAAAAGACAAGATGCTTGGAATCCTATGAATATTTAATTACCATAAAACCACTTTAGTTCTTTAAGTACCTTTACTCCTTCAAAAATTTTAAAAGGGTATTTCAAAATGTAATTATAACTTCTATTTTTACCAAATTATGTAATACTTATAATTGTACATATGAGCCGTTCAATGGACAAATTGATTAACTCCATAAAGCAGAAAGTTAAAAATGCGAGAAAATAGTGTGCATTGTTTTTTTAAAATCCCATTATAATATAAATTCAAATGAATATTGTTTAATGGATAAATATAGATGTAGCTTTCATCTAAAAGTATACAAAATTAATAAAAAAGACTAGTCAAAAAGCTTTCGTCAAAAATGTTACTATTTTTATGTGATCGGTGGAGTTAATCGATTTTTGAAGTGGGAAATGTAATAAATTTAAATTTTTAAGTTTTTTATCACAGAAAAAGATAATTATTAGATATTTTTATTACTTTCCATAAAAATTAATATTAACAGTTTTGTTATATTATATAATTATTTTAGATTAATTCCTCAGTGCTGGAAATGATGTTTTCTTTATCAGCTGTATGTAAAGGCTCGTCATTTCGATTTCTTCGCCAGTTTTTAACGTAATCTGTTTAGCAGGAAGAATGAATTTCATTAGATCCATCATGTCCCTCCTTTTTCCCTTGTTACAGACCTACCTTTAGGATATAATAAAGGCTGATACGCATTTTTCAAACTTTGTGGTCTATCTGCCTGTAGGGTTTCTGATTTCCTTAGATTGCATTATATTTTGAATCTTCAATATATATTTAAATTGGAAAAAGTATGGTTTGGACCTTTCTAATTAGATGCAATTTATAATTTAGGACTTTCTAGTGCGTTTAAATGGTATTTTTGCAACGATTTGCATTAGAGTATGGAGTTTATCAATATGAACTCAAAAAAAAAAAATGTATTATTCAGTAGCCAAAAATTTTTTGTCGTTTAATGGTATTAACATTTATTGTTTGGGAAAGATTATATTAATATAAATGTTATGACTACACCAAGTGTTTTTAAATTTAAGATTTTTCAAAATTAGTCAATTTGTGCAGTGAACGGCTCTTATATTTCTGTATATATAATAACTCACATTTGAACATGTTCTTCCGGTGTCACAAGTTAAACTGACTAAATGCAGCTTTGCATGTCTCTAGTTAGCCCATAATAATCGGGTTTCCAGATCGAATGAAACCGTTTAGATCTATCTATTATCTAAACCCATAGCGCGATGCATTGTTGAGCGACGTTTTAATACACTAAATATCAATAAGAGAATATTTTATTTTATATGACTTTTATTTGAATTATATGTAAAAATATATTCATTGTAGGTTACTTTAATAAGCACATACTTTATGTTACTGCGCTACTTTCGGGATTTAAATACAAGTTGGAGTTTAAAATTTTCTTCCAACTGTTCTTATGGCTGTAAAACTTGGGCGTAAAATATTCTATCCAAAAAAGGATGAGAGTACTGAAGCACTACACAGGTTGCATTTAAATAGTTGTTTTAAAACTGTAAATAAATAGGAAATTATTAAAACTACTATTTCCTAATCATAATTAGTAACCAAGTAAAAAAAAAATCCTTTAGACATAATAGCTAATTCCATAAGAGTGCTAGATAATATGTACAAGATGGGTAAAAATCGTAAAAAAAATTATATAAATGGAAACCTGAAGGAGTAAGACCAAGCAGATGGCGTCTTCGAGGATATGACGATCAAAGTAAGATAATTTGAGAAGAGAGGTGGAGATACGGAGTCCTTCAACCTATTCTGATTACTATCACAGACAGTTTGTACCGAAGAAACGCCAACAACTTTTAAGTTGAAGAAATAAAATGATTGTATATGAAATCCTAGAAATCAATTACCTAGTGTGTTCACGCGGTATGGCCCTGGAAGCGGAGTGGCTCAGTGGTAGAGCACTGAGTTGTCATGCCGGAAATCCTGGTTCAAATCCCGCTGTGGTCAACACTTTTATTTAGTCTGTTTGCAGCCGGAGATAGATCATATAGGATCTAGGACCTACTTGGGTTCACCCAGACTCTATAAAATGTTATAAAAATGGGTACCCAAAATAAGGGGGGATCTGGCGGTTGAGCGTGATCTAGGACAAATCACCTCTTTGCTGAACCGTTGTCCATGAAACAGTATAGTCCAGTACCACGGGTTTTAGTGGTACAGGTTATTTTTATGCAATAATAATTATTACTACAGTATATGTATCGAGTAGGCTAAGGCTAATTAATGGGCTGTAGAGCCACGAAAGAAGAAATAAAATGATAAAAATTATAAAAAATAAATTATATAAATTTTAATGAGTAAAATACTAGAAATATAAATTGTTATAAAAATATTTCCACAGCACACGGATAACTATAACTTGTACCGCTACAACTCGTGAAGGGTTTGGGGTTCAGTACATGGTCGAGACGGTACTGTTTTATGGACAATAGTTGTGCAGGGAGGTTATTATTCTTAGATCACGCTCAACCACCAGATTTTCCCCCTTATTTTGGGTACCCACAATGGTCTAGGAGGGTCCTAGATCCTGTATGATCCATCTCTGGTTACTAACAGACTAAATAAAAGTCTTGCCTGCAGCGGGATTTGAACCATAATTTTCGGCATGGAAACTCAGTGATCTACCACTGAGCCACTCCGCTCCCTCATAGCACAAGGATCGAAATTACGAAATAAGTTATATTGGGTTGTCACACATTAAATGACCGTTTTTAGAATCAGGAAGAAAATAAAAATTTGAGATCAAATCTAATATTTTTTATTCAAAGTATTTACCTTCATTTTCGATACACTTCTGCCAACGGCTTACCAAGTTCTCTATCCCAGATTTGAAAAAGTTGAGTCACGTGATGAAAGTAATTCAGAAAATGCATTTTTAATGTCTAAATCATTGGTAAACAATTTTCCTCGCAGAAAGTTGTTTTGAGTTCCTGCCCTTTAGTATCCTTTAATAATATCCCACTGGTGCCTGTAGAACAGATCCGATACTTAGGATTGCATCTCGACAAACGGTTAACCTGGAATCCTCATACTAGACTGAAAAGACAAGAAACCGCTCGACGTTTCAGGCTACTTCAACACTTATTAGACAAACGCTCTAACCTCCCAATTAACTACAACAGACTCATCTACATGACCATTATACGACCTATTTGGACTTACGGAGTAGAGCTTTGGGGCTCCACTAAGCCATCGAATTCCTCTCGTATCCAATCCCTACAATCCAAAATCCTTCGTAAAATCCTCAACGCTCCTTATTTTGTTAAGAATAAAGTCATCCATAACGACCTTAATCCCAGTTGCTGATTTTGCCGGAACCCGGTATCTATTCTTTCATAACAAACTTCATTCCCACTCAAACCCTCTAGTTTCAAACCTAGGTTCCTCTTCAATTCCCGATAATTCTCCGAGGCGTCTGAAAAGAAGATGGCCACGTGACCTTCTTAGTTGAACTAGTGATTAGAGTACTGCCAGTGGGTAGTTTCTCTACTTGCCATTAACTCATGCTATTATGTATCACATAGCGTATTTACTTGATGTATTATTGTAATACAGTTGTAAATATCAATAAATACATTTTTTTTTTAAATATATATTTAAACACCATTTGCACTAACCGGACATGACATACTTCCTTAGGGCAAAAGTATAGGCTCTATTAAGCTCCTGGACCACGCAAAACGTATATGCATTCACATGATAGATTTTGTTAAAATGCCATTCAATCCGTTAACCGAATTGGGTTAAATGAGTACAATTATCAAGCGGTTTATTAAAATTTATAAAAATAATCATAAAAATAGCAAAAACTTGGATTATCATAAAAATTGTGTCATTTTTGTACCAATGAAATGGATATTGGCAATGAAGTATAAATAGGAAAAAAAATATGAATGGTTAAAAAAATATCGATTCGACAAAATCTGTAACGCATACATTCTTAATACAATCGATTTATTCCTCTCGGTCAGAAAGGTTTGCATTCATTTAAATTTAATGTAAACTCATTCTATTCGAGGAATAACCTTGGCCTAGAAAATTAAACCAATATTGGCTCCAACATTCGAGGGCACGAATCCCTTATTGGTAAACTTATTTTTATTTATTTTTGGTCGTCTCACATCCAAATCTATTGCATCCAAGTATCATAGAAGGCTTGGAGTTGGGCATAGGGACCCAACATCATAGTGAACCATAGTTTTCGTTGCGCAGCGGTAGTCCATAACTACATATCCTTTGTGACCGATTCACCAACCGACTCGGGTACTAGGACAGTGACAAACCGGTCTAGATCCATGTATTATGGCACTTTGAGGCCATCAGGCGCACCTTTTTTTTTTTATAATACACTTTTTTTAAATAGTATTGCAATCTTCCTCTTGTAGGCAATAAGCAATAACGCTAAGTAGCTAGAGAAAATACCGGAATCATACAAAAAATAAAATAAAAATATCTACATGCGGATAATAATGATAAAATATAATAATAGATACTTGCGAAAATGATAATAAAACGAATATATAAAAATAAAATAATTGCTCACATTTGTACCATAATTACAATATTTACAATTAGCCTGGAATCCCCGAACTAAGCTTCTTCCCCAGGAATGACGGCCTAGCAGGAGTCCAGGAGGCCCCTGCGCCCTTTCCCATCCGAGTCACTGGTATTAAACGCCAATGGATGTTGATTAAGGGCGCATGACATTAGACACACAGTGCCAGTACTTCAATTAACATTATGTATAACAAATCTCGGGGGCATTGACTGTTTAGACGGCGGGGTGAATATGCGGACGTGTGGAACTGGATAGTGACTGAGCCAGGGGATTGGGATGACAGGCAAGGTTTTGGAGAATGTTTGAAAATTTAGTAGGGGAAGGGTCGAGGACGAAAGGAATGTTGAGATCATCATGGGGGTGGAGTGAAAAAGGGGGGGGGGCAAAGTTTGTATGCTTGTTCACGTGTTTCTCACTCGCAAAACCTAAATATTGTTACGGGCTACTGGGTGTAAAATGGACGAAACTATTACTTAATTCAAGAATCTAATATTTATTAACAAATTAAAAAGAATACAATGAGATTATTTAATACAATTAAATTATTAAACTAATATCAATTTACAATAATAATATTCGACTAAATGTTATCTAATTTCTAAGATAATATACAAATAATATAAGATATTGTTTATACTAAGTAACTAAACTATTTATATAAATTTGTACAAATACAATAATATTACACTATAGTTTACAATTACAAATTAACACTTACAGTTCGCTAACTAAAGTCCACCGTCCGTAAGACTCTTCAAATATGACAAACTGCCACACAGTTTATTACACTTATTACACGGTCACTAATTGTCACTGTTGCTCACTAAGCACTTATTACAGACTGATACTAATACTAACTAACTCACATACACTGCCACTAGTTAACGACTGCTACTCACTGGCTTATTACAGACTCGTCTTATTACTACTGCCGCGGCCGAAAACGCTGTCCTTTTTATATAGGCAAGGTAGGTCGTGGTGGGGCATTACTCGGAACACGGACGAGGACCACCTAGACCGATCTAGAAGGCTCTACGCCATTCTATAATCCCTTCCGCTTAATCCCATTGTTTGCCTAATCCGCTCTAGGCAGATCAGAAGCCGGTCCTACTTCCTGCTCTGACCGTAACACTGCCCCCTCCTTAAAAGTGCTCTGCCCCAGAGCATAGTCCGGAGAAATCGGGCGGTTATGAGCTTCCCTCGATGGAAACGCATTTCCTTTCCAGGGGTTGAACGTGCACACCAATATGGCGACTCCAGAGTTGGCGAATGTCTGTTCAAGCATGTTCCTAACAACCTTCCACTCCAGGCCGTCATATCCACAGCCCAACTTAGGGATCGCGAGCTTGGTGACACGCAGTCTCAGAAGCTTACTCCGCAAGTCGTCGAGGCTTCGCCGCAGTGCGTCATATGTGGGCTTCTGATCAGTAGCACACTTGGTAACTAAGTAGAACAGGTGTCGTCCTTCGTGCGTATAGTGGAGTGCTTTCCCGACGCTTGGTCCTTGGCGTTCCAGTTCCTCAGTTCCAGCAAACTTCTTCCTGAAGACCGTTGCAATCCCTCGGGAAGTCCTCAGATCTTCGGCGACACAATGGGCCAGAGAATAGTCCGCGGGTAACGAGAAGATATCTCTGTATACTGTCTGAGTTACTCCACGGGAACCTTGTACCTTAGGTTGTGCAACTGATACCTTACTGGTCTCCACGTTGTTGAGGTACCTGACTTGCTGGTCTTTTGTCAGGCCATGGTCTCCTTTGTATGGGGCCAGTCTATTAAAATGGACTACCCTGGGTTTTCCTTTTGGCTGCTTTCTGATCCTATAGATGACGTCGTTTATCCTATTGATGATCTCAAACGGGCCATCCCAGGAGTTCTGAAGTTTAGGTGAGTAGCCTCGCCTTCTTCGAGGATCGTGTAGCCAGACCAAATCTCCAGGTTGGAATCCACCTTTCTCTGCCCTGATGTCGTAACGCTCCTTCATTCTGTCACTGGCTCCCTGGATGTTTACACGAACCTTCTCGTGGATGTTATCCATCCGCTTCCGTAGATTCGTGACGTACTCCTCTCCGGCAACTTCCTCATTAGGCTTGAACCCGAATTTCAGATCACAAGGCAAACGAAGTTCTCGGCCAAACACCACATTTGCGGGGGTCTGCCCCGTTGCTTCATGGACTGAACTGCGGTAGGCTAACAGGAACAAGTGAAGATACTGGTCCCAGTCTCGCTGATGGTCGGAAACCACTTTAGACAAATATCGACCCATTGTCCTGTTCATGCGCTCCACCATGCCATCCGATTGAGGGTGAAGAGGTGTCGTCCTGGTCTTCCGAATTCCCAGTGCTTCACACATTTCGGAGAAGACTGCAGACTCAAAGTTTCTTCCCTGGTCAGCGTGAAGTTCCATGGGTACTCCAAACCGGCTGACGAGCTGCTTCACAAGTACGTCTGCAACCGTGACTGCCTCTTGATTCGGAAGGGCATACGCTTCCACCCACTTAGAAAAATAGTCCATGGCCACGAGAATATATCGGTTACCTTCGTCTGTCACAGGGAAAGGGCCAGCGATGTCGATCGCTATCCTCTCGAACGGTGCTCCCACGTTGTACTTCTTCATAGGGGCCCTCATTCTTCTTGTTGGTCCGTTGGAAGCCGCACAAGTCGCACAACGCCTGCACCAGTCCAACACATCGTCCTTAAGGTTTGTCCAGTAAAAGCGTTCACGAACTTTTTCCAATGTACGGTGAACTCCAAGATGGCCGCCAGTTACACCGTCATGTAGTTCCCTAAGCACTTCGGGCACTTTATTCCTTGGAACGATGAGCTGTAGCCTACGCTGATCTCCTTCCGCGTTCTCCAATGCCCGTTTCAGCAGCCCGTTGTCCACTAAAATGGAGTTCCATTGGGCCCAGTACGTTTTTACATTCTTCGACATTGGAGCAACATCCTGCCAGGTCGGTCTTCCTCGCCCCGATATTTTCCATTCCTTTATTTGTTTTAAGTCCGGGTCCTCGTCCTGTTCCTTTGACACCATTGCATCTTGCCAACTGTCGATGACAACTGTAGTCCTCAACACCGCTGCCTGCTTCTCTTCTTGTCGAGAACAATGGTTGCAGCCTTCATCACAAGGTCTTCTTGACAAAGCATCCGCATTCCTGTGGCTCGTTCCAGAACGATGAGCAGATTCAAAGTCGTACTCTTGAAGGCGCTCGATCCACCTCGCCACTTGTCCCTCCGGTGACTTGAATCGCAGCAGCCACATTAGACCCGCGTGGTCCGTTCTCAGCAGGAACCTTCTTCCGTATAGATATTTATGGAAGTGCTCTATGGATTTTACTACTGCCAAAAGCTCTTTCCTTGTGACACAGTAGTTGCGTTCCGGAGCTGAGAGTGCTTTGCTGAAATACCCAATCACCCTTTCTTCTCCGTCTTGGAGCTGAGAGAGGACACTTCCGATGGCGATGTTGCTGGCATCTGTGTCAAGTATGAACTTGCCCTCGGGACGTGGATAGCTCAGAATAGGAGCACTACTCAATTTTCTCTTCAGCTCCTCGAAGGATGCCTGGCACTCGTGGTCCCAATGGAAAGTCCTCTTCTCCTCGGTAAGCCTGGTAAGAGGTTTTGCGATGTCAGCAAATCCTTTCACGTACCTCCGGTAATAAGTGCAGAGCCCGAGAAAACTTCTCACCTGGTGCTTATCTCGAGGTACTGGCCAGTTGGTGATCGCTGCTATCTTCTCTGGATCAACAGCAACTCCGTTGTCTGACACAATATGCCCCAGGTAGTTGACTTGCCTTCGGAAGAGATTACACTTCTTCGGGTTCAACTTTAGGTTCGCTGCACGCAGTCGTTCGAAGACCTTCTCCAGATTCTTCAGATGGTGAGCGAAGGACTTCCCCAGCACAATGATGTCGTCTAGGTACACCAGGCATACTTCCCAAGAGAGACCTCTTAACACGTTTTCCATCAGCCTCTCGAATGTGGCAGGAGCATTGCAAAGCCCGAACGGCATTACTGTAAACTGCCAGAGCCCAGTGCCAATTGAAAACGCCGTCTTCTCTTTATCTTCAGGTGCCAATCCAACCTGCCAATATCCACTGCGGAGATCCAAGGTAGAGAAGAGTTTACACCCCTCTAGGGTGTCCAGCGTATCGTCAATCCTGGGAAGCGGATAGCTGTCCTTCTTGGTGACGTTGTTTAGAAGACGGTAGTCTACGCAGAACCTCGTTGTGCCGTCTTTCTTCTTCACCAATACGACAGGAGACATCCAGGGGCTACTTGAAGGCTCAATGACACCATCAGCCGCCATCTCCTTAATAATCTCCTCGGCGTCCTCCCGTTTAGCTAACGGCAGCCTCCGCGGGACCTGTCGGATAGGCTTCGCATCCCCAGTGTTAATCCTGTGCTGGACGATATCCGTTCTACCCCGTGGTCCTGGTCCGATCTCGAAGACGTCATGCCATCGGGTAATCATGTCTTTTACTTCCTCGCTCTGTTCAGGCGAAAGGTCGCGACATGATTCGTCCACAAATCGTTTAAGTTCCTCTGGGAGCCCTCGAAGCTCGGTGGGATGACGTTGCAGTTGATGAACCACTGAGGTAGCGGTGGTACACTCCCCGACCGGTGTTCCTTTCTTCAGCGTTACCGGGAAGCCGTTCAGATTCATTAGCCGAATTGGGGTGGTGCGTCCTACCTTGATGAGAGACCTAGCGACCAGTACGCCGCGTCCGATCTCTTGTTCTTGGTGCCTTCCGGGTTCAACTAGTACACATTGACCCTCCGGTAGATGTCCTTCGACCGTCCCATGTGTCACGATTTGGCTCTGTGCAGGTAAAATGGTGTCTTCTGGTAGCAGAACTCGTGCGCTGAAGTCCTTCTCCTGCCGAAGTATGACTTCCTCGTCTCCCAGCGTCATCACACCTCTCGACATATCCAGTTTGATCCCGTATGTGATCATAAAGTCCATGCCCAATATGACATCTTCATCGATCTCTGCCACGAGAGCGCGGTGCTTCAGATGTTGACCCCCGATGATGAAGGTGGCAACTGTCTCCCCGTAGACCTTGGCTGGCTGTCCCGTGGCAGTCCGTAATGCCCAAGTTGTTGGTAAGATCTTCTCAGCTGGAAGTGTTTTCGATTTCAAGATTGTCATGGTTGCGCCGGTATCTATTAGCAGACTTCGCAGCTGCCCGTTCACCATCCCATCAACGTAGAAACTGTTCGTTCTGCTTCCTATTGACGCAACTCTGATGGCCTTCCTGGGGCCTTTGACGTTACGGGTTGACAGTTGCCCCTTCCCATCAACCCTACTTAGTTTTCCTGTGGCTTTTCTTGCTTCTTCGATGGACACTTGCTTCTAGGGTGTCCCAGTTGGCCGCAGCTCCAACAGCGTATCTCCTTCTTACGGGTCCCGAGAGCCTCCAAAACTTTACTTACTATGTCTTCGATGCTAGGGACCACATTAGGCTCCGCTTCTGCTGCTCTAACTCGCGCATGGCCCCGTACAGACTGCCTAACAGCCTCGAACTCCATGGCCTGGGATAATGCGTCTCCCAATGTTTTCGGCCTGGCGAGCTTCACTGCTTGCTGTGTCTCTGGATCCCGAAGTCCATCCAGGAATTTGTCGACAGCCAAGCTTTCGTAGACATCGTCGGTGACCGATGGATAGGCGTTCCTCACCAGCCGGGCAATATCCGCTTCAAATTCCTGGATGGACTTCGGGATCCAGAGACACAGCAAGCAGTGAAGCTCGCCAGTAGAGCCTTCTAGATCGGTCTAGGTGGTCCTCGTCCGTGTTCCGAGTAATACCCCACACCTGACACCAATTTGTTACGGGCTACTGGGTGTAAAATGGACGAAACTATTACTTAATTCAAGAATCTAATATTTATTAACAAATTAAAAAGAATACAATGAGATTATTTAATACAATTAAATTATTAAACTAATATCAATTTACAATAATAATATTCTACTAAATGTTATCTAATTTCTAAGATAATATACAAATAATATAAGATATTGTTTATACTAAGTAACTAAACTATTTATATAAATTTGTACAAATACAATAATATTACACTATAGTTTACAATTACAAATTAACACTTACAGTTCGCTAACTAAAGTCCACCGTCCGTAAGACTCTTCAAATATGACAAACTGCCACACAGTTTATTACACTTATTACACGGTCACTAATTGTCACTGTTGCTCACTAAGCACTTATTACAGACTGATACTAATACTAACTAACTCACATACACTGCCACTAGTTAACGACTGCTACTCACTGGCTTATTACAGACTCGTCTTATTACTACTGCCGCGGCCGAAAACGCTGTCCTTTTTATATAGGCAAGGTAGGTCGTGGTGGGGCATTACTCGGAACACGGACGAGGACCACCTAGACCGATCTAGAAGGCTCTACGCCATTCTATAATCCCTTCCGCTTAATCCCATTGTTTGCCTAATCCGCTCTAGGCAGATCAGAAGCCGGTCCTACTTCCTGCTCTGACCGTAACAATATTTTCGCTAAACAAAACAAATCAAGCAACATAGTAAACTTCTCGCTGCCGCAAGTGAAACCGTTATACTAAGTAATCCTTTTCAATAACATTACATACTCATCCTTTACTGACATGAGTAACAGTCAAATTCTGTCCGTCCCGTTTGTTAATCGGTGTCAATGTATGTTTCACGGCTGTGCTGATCCGTCTGCGATGAAATTTGATACCCATAATCTCAAGCCTGGGGAAGGCTTACCAACACACCACATAGGCGAAGTTTATATAAAACTGTAACCTGATTGACTAATATGCACATCGGTCAACGCACAGCAGAAACCACTGGACTTAGCATCTTGAAATTCGCAGAAAGGCACCTTGTATAGCTTAAATGAGCTCTAAGAAAGGAATTTGGAAAATTCCACCCCAAGGGTTTCCCCCTTGTTATAATGGTGACTCAAAGATTGTATGGAATCAGTCAGGTTTGAAGTTAGACATTTGAAATTTCGGAGTAATTTATAGTTTAAAAAAATACGAGTAACTTATAGTTAAAAAAAATTAAATTATTTATTTAAAATGATCTGTCACGAACCTTAATGTGGAAGAGCAAATACTACGTGAGGGAATCCGTGGGCGAAAGGTAGTTTGTATATAAACTACCCGGGGTGTACCCCCTGGGCTCAAATATTGTATGGAATCAGTCAGTTTTGAAGTTAGGCGTCTGAAATTTCGGATGTACCAGTAACTTATAGTTAAAAATTTTTTTTTTTAATTTAATTTAATGATATTTACAACTATAATGCTATTATAACAAGTAAATGTGCTAATATGTAGAATATGACATGAAAAACACTTGTGGAGAAACTACCCATCGGTAGCACTCCAATAAAGTTCTATAGTAGATGATCTCGAGCCCATCTTATTTTCAGACGCCTCGGAGGGTTATCAGGAATAGTATGGGAAGCAAGTTGCGGGAATAACGGGTTCAAGTGTGTATGGAGCTTGTCATGGAAAGATATGTATCTAGTTTGGGCCAAATCAGTAACATATGGGATATTAAGATCCTGATGGATGAGTTTGTTTGTGACATAATAAGGAGCATTGAGGATTTTACGAAGGATTTTGGATTGTAAGGATTGGATACGAGATGAATTGGATGGTTTAGTAGAGCACCAAAGCTCAACAACGTATGTCCAAATAGGTCTGATAACTGTCATGTTAATGAGTCTTTTGTAATTTATTGGGAGCTTAGAGCGTTTGTCCAGTAAGTGTTGAAGTAGGCGAAAACGTCGAGCAGTTTTTAGTCTTTTCAGTATTGTATGAGGATTCCAAGTGAGACGTTTATCCAGATGGAGTCCTAGGTAAGGTATCTGTTCGACAAATTTCAGTGGAATATTATTAAAGGATACAGTAGGGCACGGTTTTAGCATTGCATACTCTTCAATCCCATACCACTGACCTTGAAATCTAGTGTCAAAACTGGATGATTAAAATCCCACAAATCCCGTCAAATCACATTTACCCTCCGTCGTAAACTAACGAGTTCCTGTCCTTTTGTACCGTTTAATAACATCCCACTGATTGCTGTAGAACAGGTCCGATACTTAGGACTACACCTTGACAAACTCTTAACTTGGAATCCTCATACTAGACTGATACGACAAGAAGCAGCACACTGTTTCAGGATACTTCAACATTCACTAGACAAACGCTCTAAGTTTTCAATTAACGACAACAGACTCATATACATGACAATCATTGGACCCATCTGGAATAACCGGTGTACAGTGAACTATTTCTCTCGATAATTTGTTACAATAACGGTAATATCTACAATTTTATCACAATGGAGACTGGATTCATCACAGGAAGTAGTTGTAACTTACCTAAGATTGATTCTTTGATGGTGGCAAGTTTTTTTGCTAGAAACAGCTTTTGAGCTGCGGAGCTTAGAACCTATAAGTTTACGCTGATAGACTGTATTTACCAATGAAAGGGACACTTTACTCATTCCACATTCTATTATATCATATTCAGAACTACTTATCATCTGTCTAAACCAAATAAAAAGTTAGGTTATGTGCAAAGATTTAGTACATAGTATATTTACAGTCCTACTATGTTTATTCCAGATCTTCAAGAGATTCTGTTGAATATTTGATTTAGTGTAAATTAAAACTTTCCATCGATTTAGACTTATGTACAAGTATTTTTCTGTTAGGAATGTATATCAACCAATGCTGACTGAAGAAAAAAAATGTAAATCTTGAGTTTTTAAATTAACTTAAAAGTTCAGTATATCCTTAAAAATCTACTCTTCTTATTCTAGAACGATAAATGAATATTCATTTCAACAAGTCAAGTCAAGTTACATGACAGTTATATAATTTTATAAAAATTAAAGCAAATTTTGTTTTTTTAATTAATTTTATTTCAGTAAGTGACTTAAAGGTTTAGATTTTTATTTATATAATTTTATTGGTGAGATTTGATTGATTTGCTATTACATATATGAAACTTGTTTTGTCTACTTAGTTTTATTAATTTTATCAGTATTTATTTATCTTTTTTTCGCTTCTTATGTTCTAAGCGATAACCTTCAAATTCACCAGTTCTCGGTTTTGAGATTTATATTGTTACGGGCTACTAGGTGTAAAATGGACTAAACTATTACTTAATTCAAGAATCTAATATTTATTAACAAATTAGAAAGAATACAAAGAGATTATTTAAAACAGTTAAATTATTAAACTAATATCAATTTACAATAATAATATTCTACTAAATGTTATCTAATTTCTAAGATAATAAACAAATAATATAAGATATTGTTTATACTAAGTAACTAAACTATTTATATAAATTTGTACAAATACAATAATATTACACTATAGTTTACAATTACAAATTAACACTTACAGTTCGCTAACTAAAGTCCACCGACCGTAAGACTCTCCAAATATGACAAACTGCCACACAGTTTATTACACTTATTACACGGTCAGTAATTGTCACTGATGCTCACTAAGCACTTATTACAGACTGATACTAATACTAACTAACTCACACACACTGCCACTAGTTAACGACTGCTACTCACTGGCTTATTACTAACTCGTCTTATTACTCACTCACTTATTACTGACTGCAGCGGCCGAAAACGCTGTCCTTTTTATATAGGCAAGGTAGGTCGTGGTGGGGCATTACTCGGAACACGGACGAGGACCACCTAGACCGATCTAGAAGGCTCTACGCCATTCTATAATCCTTTCCGCTTAATCCCATTGTTTGCCTAATCCGCTCTAGGCAGATCAGAAGCCGGTCCTACTTCCTGCTCTGACCGTAACACTGCCCCCTCCTTAAAAGTGCTCTGCCCCAGAGCATAGTCCGGAGAAATCGGGCGGTTATGAGCTTCCCTCGATGGAAACGCATTTCCTTTCCAGGGGTTGAACGTGCACACCAATATGGCGACTCCAGAGTTGGCGAATGTCTGTTCAAGCATTTTCCTAACAACCTTCCACTCCAGGCCGTCATATCCACAGCCCAACTTAGGGATCGCGAGCTTGGTGACACGCAGTCTCAGAAGCTTACTCCGCAAGTCGTCGAGGCTTCGCCGCAGTGCGTCATATGTGGGCTTCTGATCAGTAGCACACTTGGTAACTAAGTAGAACAGGTGTCGTCCTTCGTGCGTATGGTGGAGTGCTTTCCCGACGCTTGGTCCTTGGCGTTCCAGTTCCTCAGTTCCAGCAAACTTCTTCCTGAAGACCGTTGCAATGCCTCGGGAAGTCCTCAGATCTTCGGCGACACAATGGGCCAGAGAATAGTCCGCGGGTAACGAGAAGATATCTCTGTATACTGTCTGAGTTACTCCACGGGAACCTTGTGCCTTAGGTTGTGCAACTGATACCTTACTGGTCTCCACGTTGTTGAGATACCTGACTTGCTGGTCTTTTGTCGGGCCATGATCTCCTTTGTATGGGGCCAGTCTATTAAAATGGACTACCCTGGGTTTTCCTTTTGGCTGCTTCCTGATCCTATAGATGACGTCGTTTATCCTATTGATAATCTCAAACGGGCCATCCCAGGAGTTCTGAAGTTTAGGTGAGTAGCCTCGCCTTCTTCGAGGATCATGTAGCCAGACCAAATCTCCAGGTTGGAATCCACCTTTCTCTGCCCTGATGTCGTAACGCTCCTTCATTCTGTCACTGGCTCCCTGGATGTTTGCACGAACCTTCTCGTGGATATTATCCATCCGCTTCCGTAGATTCGTGACGTATTCCTCTCCGTTAACTTCCTCGTCTGGCTTGAACCCGAATTTCAGATCACAAGGCAAACGAAGTTCTCGGCCGAACCCCACATTTGCGGGGGTCTGCCCCGTTGCTTCATGGACTGAACTGCGGTAGGCTAACAAGAACAAGTGAAGATACTGGTCCCAGTCTCGCTGATGGTCGGAGACCACTTTAGACAAATATCGACCCATCGTCCTGTTCATGCGCTCCACCATGCCATCCGATTGAGGGTGAAGAGGCGTTGTCCTGGTCTTCCGTATCCCCAGTGCTTCGCACATTCCGGAGAAGACTGCAGACTCAAAGTTTCTTCCCTGGTCAGCGTGAAGTTCCATGGGTACTCCAAACCGGCTGACGAGCTGCTTCACAAGTACGTCTGCAACCGTGACTGCCTCTTGATTCGGAAGGGCATACGCTTCCACCCACTTAGAAAAATAGTCCATGGCCACGAGAATATATCGGTTGCCTTCGTCTGTCACAGGGAAAGGGCCAGCGATGTCAATCGCTATCCTCTCGAACGGTGCTCCCACGTTGTACTTCTTCATAGGGGCCTTCTTTCTTCTTGTTGGTCCGTTAGAAGCCGCACAAGTCGCACAACGCCTGCACCAGTCCAACACATCGTCCTTAAGGTTTGCCCAGTAAAAGCGTTCACGAACTTTTTCCAATGTACGGTGAACTCCAAGATGGCCGCCAGTTACACCGTCATGTAGTTCCCTAAGCACTTCGGGCACTTTATTCCTTGGGACGATGAGCTGTAGCCTACGCTGATCTCCTTCCACGTTCTCCAATGCCCGTTTCAGCAGCCCGTTGTCCACTAAAATGGAGTCCCATTGGGCCCAGTGCGTTTTTACATTCTTCGACATTGGAGCAACATCCTGCCAGGCAGGTCTTCCTCGCCCCGATATCTTCCATTCCTTTATTTGTTTCAAGTCCGGGTCCTCGTCTTGCGCCTTTGACACCTCTGTGTCCCGCCAACTGTCGATAACAACCGTTGTCCTCAATACTGTTGCCTGCTTCTCTTCTTGTCGGGAACAATGCCTGCATTCTTCATCTTCACATGGTCTTCTTGACAGCGCATCCGCATTCCTGTGGCTCGTTCCAGAACGATGAGCAGATTCAAAATCGTACTCTTGAAGGCGCTCGATCCACCTCGCCACTTGTCCCTCCGGTGACTTGAATCGCAGCAGCCACATTAGAGCCGCGTGGTCCGTTCTCAGCAGGAACCTTCTTCCGTATAGATATTTATGGAAGTGCTCGATGGATTTTACAACTGCCAGAAGCTCTTTCCTTGTGACACAGTAGTTGCGCTCCGGAGCTGAGAGTGCCTTGCTGAAATATCCAATCACCCTTTCTTCTCCGTCTTGGAGCTGAGAGAGGACACTTCCAATGGCGATGTTGCTGGCATCTGTGTCGAGTATGAACTTGCCCTCGGGACGTGGATAGCACAGAATAGGAGCACTACTCAATTTTCTCTTCAGCTCCTCGAAGGATGCCTGGCACTCGTGGTCCCAATGGAAAGTCCTTTTCTCCTCGGTAAGCCTGGTAAGAGGTTTTGCGATGTCAGCAAATCCTTTCACGTACCTCCGGTAATAGGTGCAGAGCCCGAGAAAACTTCTCACCTGGTGCTTATCTCGAGGTACTGGCCAGTCGGTGATCGCTGCTATCTTCTCTGGGTCAACAGCAACTCCGTTGTCTGACACAATATGCCCCAGGTAGTTGACTTGCCTTCGGAAGAGATTACACTTCTTCGGGTTCAACTTTAGGTTTGCTGCACGCAGTCGTTCGAAGACCTTCTCCAGATTCTTCAGATGGTGATCGAAGGACTTTCCCAGCACAATGATGTCGTCTAGGTAAACCAGGCATACTTCCCAAGAGAGACCTCTTAACACGTTTTCCATCAGCCTCTCGAATGTGGCAGGAGCATTGCAAAGCCCGAACGGCATTACTGTAAACTGCCAGAGCCCAGTGCCAATTGAAAACGCCGTCTTCTCTTTATCTTCAGGTGCCAATCCAACTTGCCAATATCCACTGCGGAGATCCAAGGTAGAGAAGAGTTTACACCCCTCCAGGGTGTCCAGCGTATCGTCAATCCTGGGAAGCGGATAACTGTCCTTCTTGGTGACGTTGTTTAGAAGACGGTAGTCTACACAGAACCTTGTCGTTCCGTCTTTCTTCTTCACCAATACGACAAGAGACATCCAGGGGCTACTCGAAGGCTCAATGACACCATCAGCTGCCATCTCCTTAATAATCTCCTCGGCGTCCTCCCGTTTAGCTAACGGCAGCCTCCGCGGGACCTGTCGGATAGGATTCGCATCCCCAGTGTTAATCCTGTGCTGGACGATATCCGTTCTACCCCGTGGTCCTGGGCCGATCTCGAAGATGTCATGCCATCGGGTAATCATGTTTTTTACCTCCTCGCTCTGTTCAGGTGAAAGGTCGCGACATGATTCATCCACAAATCCTTTTAGTTCCTCTGGGAGCCCTCGAAGCTCGGTGGGATGACGTTGCAGCTGACGAACCACTGAGGTAGCGGTGGTACACTCCCCGACCGGTGTTCCTTTCTTTAGCGTTACCGGGAAGCTGTTCAGGTTCATTAGCCGAATTGGAGTGGTAGGTCCGATCTTGATGAGAGACCTAGCAACCAGTACACCGCGTCCAACCTCTTGTTCTTCGTGCCTTCCAGGTTCGAGTAGCGCACATTGACCCGCGGGTAGATGGCCTTCGACCGTCCCATGCGTCACGATTTGGCTCCGTGCCGGTAAAGTGGTGTCTTCTGGTAGCAGCACTCGTGCGCAGAAGTTCTTTTCCTGCCGAAGTATGACTTCCTCGTCTCCCAGCGTCATCACACCTCTCGACATATCCAGCTTGATCCCGTATGCGATCATGAAGTCCATGCCCAATATGACATCTTCATCGATCTCTGCCACGAGAGCGCGGTGCTGCAGATGTTGACTCCCGATGTGGAAGGTGGCATCTGTCTCCCCGTAGACCTTGGCTGGCTGTCCCGTTGCAGTCCGTAATGCCCAAGTGGTCGGTATGATCTTCTCAGCTGGATGTGTCTTCGCGTTCAAGATCGTCATGCTCGCGCCGGTATCCACTAGAAGACTTCGCAGCTGCCCGTTCACCATTCCATCAACATAGAAGCTGTTTGTTCTGCTTCCTATTGACGCAACTCTGATGGCAATCCTGGGGGCTTTGACGTAACGGGTTGGACACTTGCTTCTAGTGTGTCCAAGCTGGCCGCAGCCCCAACAGCGTATCTCCTTCTTATGGGTCCTGAGAGCATCCAACACTTTGGTCACTATGTCCTCGACGCTGGTTACCGCATTAGGCTCTGCTCCTGCTGCTCGAACTCGCGCATGGCCCCGTACAGACTGTCTGACAGCTTCAAACTCCATGGCCTGAGATAATGCGTCTCCCAACGTTTTCGGCCGGGCGAGCTTCACCGCTTGTTGTGTCTGTGGGTCCCGCAGTCCATCCAGGAATTTGTCGACAGCCAAACTCTCGTAGACATAGTCAGTGACCGATGGGTAGGCGTTCCTCACCAGCCGGGCAATATCCGCTTCAAATTCCTGCAGGTTCTCGTTGTCCTTCTGGACCCTGTTTCTTAACTGTGAGCGATATAGCTGGTCCATGTGGCGGTGTCCGAAACGCATCTCCAGTCTTCTAATCAGCTTCCCGTAGTTGGACCGCTCCGACATGGGCATCCCCTGCAGCACTCTCAAGGCGTCTCCACGCAAGGCCAGGCACAATGCTGAAGCTTGGGTCTCCTGTGACCACCCGTGGATCGAAGCCGCTGTCTCGAAGAGAGTCATGTAGTCCTCCCACGGCGTCTTTCCGTCGAATACTGGAATGGTGTTGTGAGCTGGTGGCGTCCCATTATAGGCGGATAGAATGCTATTACGATGGCTGCCCTCGGAGGAAAGGTCGGTGTCGTTCGTCGGTGGATTGCTCTTACGTCCCTCGAGAGCTTCCATTCTTAGCCTAATTTCGTTCACTTTTTCTCCTAGCCTAGATTCTACATCTGCTACTTTATTATTTACATCGGCTAACTTATTATCTACATTTTTCATTAACTTAGTCTCTAATGTGCCTAACTTAGACTCTAATGTATCCATTAAATCATTTTTTACAGTACCTAGCTTATTTTCTACATTGCCTAGTTCATTTTTAACACTGCTTAATTCATTACCTAGCTTATTTTCTACATTGCCTAATTCATTTTTAAAAGTTGCAGACAACTTGCTCAAATCAGTTTCAAACAGAACGTCATCTGGATTTTCCCCTAATTCTACAAAAAATTGACGCAAGCGATGTTGCAGTACACTTTTATTTCCGGAAGAATCCAGATCACGTTCTTCTAATTCCCGTTTTAAATCCGCAACTTTTAAATCCATCAATTTAAGACTTTGAGAAGCCATTTTTCAAACAGTAGCCCAATTATTACAAAATGCAAGACAAAATAACAATTACACAAGATCCCACTTCTGACACCAATTTGTTACGGGCTACTAGGTGTAAAATGGACTAAACTATTACTTAATTCAAGAATCTAATATTTATTAACAAATTAACAAGAATACAATGAGATTATTTAAAACAGTTAAATTATTAAACTAATATCAATATACAATAATAATATTCTACTAAATGTTATCTAATTTCTAAGATAATATACAAATAATATAAGATATTGTTTATACTAAGTAACTAAACTATTTATATAAATTTGTACAAATACAATAATATTACAGTATAGTTTACAATTACAAATTAACACTTACAGTTCGCTAACTAAAGTCCACCGACCGTAAGACTCTTCAAATATGACAAACTGCCACACAGTTTATTACACTTATTACACGGTCACTAATTGTCACTGTTGCTCACTAAGCACTTATTACAGACTGATACTAATACTAACTAACTCACACACACTGCCACTAGTTAACGACTGCTACTCACTGGCTTATTACTAACTCGTCTTATTACTCACTCACTTATTACTGACTGCCGCGGCCGAAAACGCTGTCCTTTTTATATAGGCAAGGTAGGTCGTGGTGGGGCATTACTCGGAACACGGACGAGGACCACCTAGACCGATCTAGAAGGCTCTACGCCATTCTATAATCCTTTCCGCTTAATCCCATTGTTTGCCTAATCCGCTCTAGGCAGATCAGAAGCCGGTCCTACTTCCTGCTCTGACCGTAACAATATAAAACTCTCTAGTATATCTGCAGGAGTTAGCAAATCTTTTCTAGTTAAATCCAACCTTCATAATCCTTTCGATTTTCAATTCCCGTCAATTAATACAATTATAACAAATCCATTTAATTCCCAGATAATTGAAAATAGATAATAACCCTGTTGAAATGCAGCTGTATTATATCGTACATAATTGTCCATGTCATTTTGAAGCTGAAATTTGATTTATATTAAGCAATTAGTTATTTAAAAGAAGAAAAAGAACAAACAAACAACACTAATAAATATTTGATGCTTTATTTTCGTCACACATCTATTTTTTTACAATGGTACTTGTTTTTAATCAGAACTTACATCGAAGTGATCTTCACAAAAATAACAGGTACTTGTTGTTGCCAATGATTCTGGATGTCTTCTAGCAAGTGTTAACCACTTTCTTCTTATTTTTGCAACTTTTGGAACGTTTATGAAAAGTTTTTGCGGCGTACTGACTGACGTACTTTTGCACATCGGCATTGAAGAGCATATGTCATACAACGTATTCATTTGTATGGCTTTTATTAAATTTATTCGTAAAAATTCAGTCAAAATCAGTTTGACAGGGCGCGAGATTGCTTGACGGACAGGAATGTGACGTAGATCATAGCCACTTGACAGTTCGAAGCGTTTTAGCGGGAATTTTGAAAACGATTTACAATTAAAGTTTTTTATTTGAAATTTGACATATTTTTTCATAAAATTATTTTTTCCTGCAACCGTTGAGTAATGCTATCCATTACTCAAGTAAAACTGGTGTGGAGAGTCCCACTTTCCTCCACTAGTGATAGAAAGTAACAGCCACCTAGATCGAATTTGACAATCAGCACTGTTATTTTAAATGTTAAATGGTGGTATTATAATATTATTCATTTTATATTCCTAAAATGTCAAAATAAATAATTTTAGAACTATTTTATATTTAATTCAAGATAAATTTTATTTATTTTGAAGCGATTTTATAGAAATATTTTATATAACCTTAAATGTTCACTTCACCTCAACCTTCAACCTTCACACATCAGAAATTTGTAGATCTAGCATTAAAACAGTGATCAGACCACAAACAAACTAAAAAACGGAAATAGATAGTGATGAATTCATAGAATTTACTCCTCCATTCATAAAAGAACAGGCTGAACAGGCAGTTAATCAACTTTTACCAAAAACATCTAAAGTCAGATATGAAGAGAAATATAAATATAAATCAAGATATAATAATATACGTTTATTTTATTTTTGTATGTGTTATCAGAATATTATTTTCTAAATAATAATAAATAAATGTTTCAATGAGTAAACCGTCCTAGAGTTATAATTTGCACGGTTAGTAATAGAAAATTGTAAGAGGTAGCGCTAGTGTAGTTTTAACAAATATTAAGTTTCACCTTTAATTTCTTAATTTTTAAATGGTTGCAGGAAAAATGTAAAATTAAACACGTGAGAAAAGTGCTTATAACACCTTCGTTTAAGTAAAATTCACTCGGGTGTAATAAAGTGGCACTTTCCTCACTTGTCAAAGAAATGACTATGTTCTTGTTTTTGCAAGGTCTATCTATTAAATAAAAGACATTCCAAAAATTAGTCAACTGATGATCCTCCGAGGCGTCTGAAAAGAAGATGGCCTCGTGACCTAAGTTGAACTCATTATTAGAGTACTATCACTGGGTAGTTTAATTGTATTAATGAATTAAATGTAATCATTTTATACTCTAAGACATAATAATACCCTGTACAGAAACCTGTATTGTTATTCTAAAAGGACTTGTCCCAGAATAAATAAAGACTTTAATAATATTATTTAACAATGAAAAATCAAAATATCTTTTATAGAAAGGTATACCGGGGGTTTTTGAATTACACGGCTCTATTTTAGGTAAATGTTCTCTAACACAAAATAATCATAAAAGTTCAAATTAACATATTTCTCAAACTCATTTATCAAACAGATATCAAAGGTTAAAGATTTATTATTTATTTACTACGTTAAGACTGACTGTACAAAGTTTAGCGTGTTTAATACCGTTACAGGTTTTACAGGTTTTAATCACCTGATAAACAAATGAACGATAAGCAATGACAGTAGTTGCTCATCTGTCTGTCTAGTACTGTTTGTTTTAGTGTGAGTGAATACTGTGAGACAGTTCAATTTATGATTATCATGGGAGACACCACAAATTTATTCGGATTTCCAGAATAAACAGACATCCTTTTAACTTATGGCATGGTACATCGAAACGGTGCTGCTGCTGTTCGAAGATATCTTGAAAAATTTCCTAACCGAATAATACCAAATCGTAAAACGTTTGAGGCCTTAGGGTTAATGACACGCTAAAATCTTTACGAGTATACGCCGGTCGACAAAGATTTCGACGAACAGCAAACGTTGAAGAAGAAATACTCGATGCTGTTCAGTGATCTCCAACTACTAGTACCAGAAGATTGTCACGTCGTTTCAATGTTCTACCAGCGTATGGAGAACTTTACGCGAACAACTATTGTATCCATTTCTCATATTGAGTTTCAGGCAAGATTTATTACCACAAGATTATAAAAAGCGCAGAAATTTCACCCAGAGGTTAATTCGACAATGCACACGAAATCCTAACTTCCTGAACTGCATTTTGGTTACTGATGAATCTTGCTGGCCACCACGATCTCCGGATTTAACGCCATTAGATTATTTTGTGTGGGGCTGGATGAAGTCTATGGTTTATTCTGCGGCAGTTGGCAGGCAAGAAGAGCTAAGAAATCGGATCGTGGAAGGCCCAGTAACTATCAAGCACCATCCTGATGCTATACGAAGAGCCAGAGAAGAATGGATTCTTCGTGCTGAATGTTACATTCAACAAAACGAAGGCCCCTTTGAACAGTTACTCTAAATATTGTAATAATAATGCATAAATAGTAATAATAAATAATAAATCTTAAACCTTTGAATATCTGTTTAATAAATGAGTTTGAGATATATGTTAATATGAACTTTTTTGTTTATTTTGTGTTAGAAAACACATACCTGTGCAATTCCGAAACACCCTGTATAATTTAATATATATTTCATGTTCCCTGTAGCATGTTCAGCTGATGACTGCTACATCATGAATGTACATTACCTAATTTAATTGCGTCCTATTCATTGAATTCGTGTGGAGATCAAGTTATTTTTAGATTGTAACGAAAGAACAGAATTATTTATGCTAAAGGTAATTTACTTTAATTTTGATCAAATATTAAGGGCTATACAATTATGCAACTTCATTTAATCATATTAAATAACGTTTAATCATAGGTAGTTAACGTTTTAATAAAGGTACCACGATATTATTAATACAAATAATAGTAATAAAGTCTTTATTTATTCTGGGACAAGTCCCTTAAGAATAACAATACAGGTTTCTATACAGGATATTATTATGTCTTAGAGTATAATGGGATTACATTTAATTAATTAATACAATTTAATATACAAATAAGATAGTATTAATAAGGAAATAATTACGAACTACCTCCAGTGATAACATTTAATAAATTAAAAAAAAATAAACTGACAATAATTACAGAGAGAGAAAAAAAAGGTAATTACATATTTTTAAATATTTTTGATTTGAAGAGAAAATATTTGTCCTGGACGGGATTCGAACCCGGGTCATCTGCATCCCCGGTGCAGTGCTCTAAACCACTGAGCAACCAGGGCTCGTATACAAGTCAGACAAATCCGTTTTCTTCACCAATCCTATAACCCCGCGTTCTCGCAATTTTTGCGATGTATACACGGGGAAGAATTGCGAGAACACGGGGGGTTATAGGATCGGAAAGAGAACAGATTTGTCTAACTTGTATACGAGCCCTGGTTGCTCAGTGGTTTAGAACGCTGCAACGGAGATGCAGACGACCCGGGTTCGAATCCCGGCCAGGACAAATATTTTCTCTTAAAACAAAAATAAATTTAAAAATAAGACCATCATAATGACAATTATAAAAAATAAATTATACATAATTACAGAGATTTGAAAATTACAATGCCAAGTAGAAACAAACAAAGCAGATAATGAAAATTATAATTGTTTATTCTAAAAATCAAAGTGTACCCCCATTAAATATGAAAAGGTACCCACACTGTATTGTTTTAATAATGAGTATTTTGTATTAATTTAAATAATGAAATGCTTTTTTAATTTTAAGTTTCAGTTATATATAGAAAAGATGTATATGTATTATGGTAGAAGTAATATGTATTATTATTATTTATTTTCATTCTCTTTATTGACGTAACAGTCCTAAAATCGAAATAGGGGAATAAGATATAGTTTCCTTAATTTTTTAAATCGATTCATTCATACTCCGTGTTTTCCATTAAAGTTCAAGAGCAGTTATAAATTTCGGGTAACTGTTAAAATAATAAAAAAATTATGGCATTTTGATGTTGATTTGTCAATTTTTAAAAATATTTGTAATTTAACTGATGATATCGTTTTCTTGATTTCCACATTACCATTTAATTATTTGTAAGTATTTTATTTTTCATTATTTAGTTTTACCATCATGAAATAACAATTGAACAAAAAATCAAATGACATTTACAAAACAACACAACTAAATCCTGGGTTGAAAATTTATCTGTTAAGTATCTGACTCATAGAAATAAAAAAGAAAAAAGTTATTAAAAAATAACAGAATTGTTATATAAATATGACTTCTGAAAATCAACCGTTTGTTCCACTGCTGTTGGATGAGATTTTTTTTTTTTTTATGAAATATTTATTTTCTTCTTGTTTTTATTTTATAATATATTATTAATCTTCATTAGTGAAACATCTAAAAGTTTTGTCTGGAATAAAAACCTTTCATAACTTATTTTGTATTTTGAATGTTAATTGAAATGTTGGTATATGTATGAAATGTATGTATGTATGTATATATATATATATATATATATGTGTAAGTTTGAATATTCACGCCAAACTTAACCGATGTGAAGATAACCTTAGGCACAGATGTGAGGAAGGTTATGCAGACATCTGCTTGCTGAGAGACTCGCTGGAGTTAACATTTGTTAAATTAATATTATTTGTGTTATTATGGAATATTGACAATTGTGTTGACTCAGGTTTGTAATTAAAGATACCTGTAGTTATTTAGTTATTTATAAGTTTGTAAATATGTTTTTTTTAATTACAGTTCTTCACTGCATCCACGTGTTTTATTCCATTCACCTCCTTGGTTAAGTCGTTGAATTCACGACTTACAAATCAACACAATGGAGAAGATAAAGGTAAAATTTCATTTTATATCTGAAGCCGGAACAAACTCTAAGAGCACAGTTGTAAAGGTTAAAACTATACAACTGGTGAATCAGGAGGAAATTTTTGCTTTCCCAAAGGACCAACAAACTAGTGAAGCACATAAACAATTGTTTGCCACCAATATTGTTAAGAATGTTGTAAAAAGTTTGAATGTGCGGGATAAATATAGGAATGTAGTTATATCTTTAACAGATGAACTGAAGCTTATTTATTTGGACGAGGAAGGTAATGTAGCCTTTCATGATATGTATTTAGATGAAGTGCAAGAAAAACAAAAATAAAGTGTACCAAGCACCAACACAGAAAGGTGTCTATGCACTCTATAGCCAAGGATATGCTTTTGGAAAAATTTGATGGGAATAGCTGTAATGCTAAAACATGGATGAATCTATTTATACAGGAGTGTAATAGGTCAGGTTTGAAAGAAAATAAATATGGTGAGGCCCTACGGTTATTTTTGGAAGGATCTGCACTGACTTGGTATACAATCTATATGCAGACAAATTCATTAACTCGTGCATGGGAATTTTGGAACAATTCTTTTTTGGATACTTTTGATGAACAGTCCTGGGATAAAGTTGAATATGCTTACAGCTTTAAATACTTTAATGGATCATTTTTAGATTTTGCTTTAAAGTAGTCTTTTGATAGAAGTCTTTTGATAGAAGTCTTTTGATAGAAGTCGATTGATAGAAGTCGATTTGATAGAAGTCGATCCAGACTTAACTTTAACGTCACAAATAAATTTGATAGTAGTGTCATTACCACAATTTATTAAAAATAGACTAAATAAAAAATAATCAGTGACCATAGAATATTTAATGTCTAGATTAAGACTTTTTGTCAGCCAAATAAAGTAATGAAACCAAAACAAAATATGAGTGAGAAGAAAAATTGTATCCATTGTGAAAAATTAGGGAATAAAAATAGATTTCATCCTGATAATTTATGTCGCAATAGAAAAGTCATGATGAGAATTTGAAGATTACACAAAATTATAAATTGTCAGAAGAGAAAAAAGTTAATATGAATTTTATCCAAGAAAACAAGGAACATGTTATCAACAACTTAGACGACATCTTATTAGAATATGAAGAACTGTTTGCAAAAGATAAATTCGATATTGGTAGAACAAGAAACTATGAAGCGGCTATAAGATTAACTGTAAATAAATACACATCGAAAAAACCTTACAGATGCACATTAGAGGACAAAATAGAGATTGAAAAACTAATCAAGGAATTGTTAAAAGCAGGACTAATTCAATAGTCTTGTAGTCCTTATGCCGCCCCAATAACATTAGTCTATAAAAAAGAAGAAAGGAGAAAATCTCGTTTATGCATAGACTTCAGAGAACTAAACAAAATAGTCGTTCCAGAGAGTCAACCATTCCCAAGAATTGAAGATTTGACAGTACGTGCTGGTGGCTGTAAGTACTACACTAAACTAGACATAAACTCAGCGTTTTGGTCGATACCAGAACGAGAAAAGGACAGATATAAAACGGCTTTTGTGACACATCATGGACACTGGGAATGGACATGTCTCCCGTTCGGATTGAAATCGTCACCAGCTATTTTCCAAAGAATATTGTCTAGTGTCTTAAGAAAAAATGGTTTAGAAGCCTTTGCGATGAACTATATAGATGATATACTGATTTATTCCGAAAATTGTGGAGATCATATAACACATATAGAATTAAAACTAAAAGCATTAAAAAGTGAAGGTCTCAAATTAAATAAATCAAAATGTAAATTTGTACAAAGAAAAACCACATATTTAGGACACGGAATTGGTGACAACTCAGTTGGACCGTTAAATGATAACCTGGTGGCCATAAATTAATTTCCTAGACCACAAACAAAAAAACAAATAAGACAGTTTTTAGGAAAAATTAGTTTTTATTTAGAGTATATACCGAAATACACGATATCATTAGAACCATTATATAATCTATTGAGGAAAAATGTAGATTATAATTGGACAGAAGAATGCGAAGAGAGTTTTAATAAAATATAACAAATCCTATGTTCGGATCTAGTATTGGCAATTTTTAACCCACGAGCTCCGATATATATTTATACTGATGCCTCTATAAAAGGAGTTGGTGCAATTTTAAATCAGCCACAAGACGATTAATCTTTGAAGCCGGTATTTAATTTTTCCAGAAAACTGACGGAAGCCCAAAAAAGGAAGAAGGCCATATACTTAGAAAGTTTGGCCATAAAAGAGGCAATATTATATTGGCAATATTATTTATTAGGAAAAAGATTTATCATTTTCACAGATCATAAGCCACTGGAAAACTTCAACGTAAAAAACTGCAAAGATCCAGAACTATTGCAAATATTGAATTACATTTCACAATTTGATTTTATTATAGTTTATAATCCCGGTAAAGATAATTTAGAAGCAGATTGCATTTCCAGAAACCCAGTTTTCGAATCAAGTGAAGAAGAAAATCGTATAGATTTAGCAATCAAAATAACAATTTTTTTAAAATTGGAAGATGTAGTAAACTATCAAAAACAACTGACCCCGGACAAAAACAGTTTTTTGGAAAATTATGTCATTCATAAAAAGTTAAACAACAGAAAAAAGATCTGGCTAACAGAAGAATTTGGAAAAAAATTGATAAAGCATGTACATATAAAGCAAGGACACATTGGAACGAAACAATTAACGTTAATAATAGGTCGCAAATTTTATCTTATACAAACATATTAAACAAACATGCCGTTCTTGTGAAACTTGTATTAAGAATAAGACAAGAATAGGTTGTTTTAAAGCACCCATGTCACAGTTGGGTCCTGCAAAAGAACCTTTTGAAATTGTATCTTTAGATACAATTGGTAGTTTTACTGGAAATAGAAGTACAAAGAAATATCTGCACCTAATTGTAGATCACTTCACAAGATATGCTTTCATTGCTACATCTAAGACACAGATTGCCAAAGACTTTATAAAATTATTAAAAACAGTGGAAAACAAAGGCAAAATAAAAACTTTGTTAACAGATCAGTATTCTGGAATCAACTCCACACAATTTAAACAATATGTGAAGTCAAAAGGGATAAATTTAATTTTCACAGCCGTAGACTCTGCATTCTCAAATAGGCTGAATGAAAGAACAATTCAAACGTTGGTAAATAGAATAAGGTGTAAAATATATAAAGACAAGGAACGTCCATGGCCTATTATAGCAGAAGTGTGTGTTCAAGAATACAACACTACAATCCATAGTTCAACAGGTTTTACTCCAAATTATTTACTAACAGGAATTGAAAAGTCAATCTTACCAAAAGAATTGGAAATAAATAAAGAAGAGAACTTAGAAGAAAATAGATCAATAGAGAACTTGAAAAAAAGTACATGAACAAAATAAGAAGTACTATGACCAAAATGTAAAGGAAATCATACATAAAGAAGGTGACTTGGTTTACATTCAATATAGTAATGATCTAAATAGAGGTAAATTGGAAGTGATTAGATCAGGTCCTCACAGAATAAAAGAAAAATTATCTAACGTGATGTGATGTATATCATCGACAGTGGTTTCAGAAAGAAAGAATTAAATTTATTTCACGTCAGCAAATTGGTTCCTTATCGAGATGACGGTAGTCCTCTTCCAAAAAAGGGGGGATGTAAGTTTGAATATTCATGCCAAACTTAACAGCTGTGAAGATAACCTTAGGCACAGATGTGAGGAAGGTTATGACAGACATCTGCTTACTGAGAGACTCGCTGGAGTTAACATTTGTTAAATTAATATTATTTGTGTTATTATGGAATATTGACAATTGTGTTGATTCAGGTTTGTAATTAAAGATACCTGTAGTTATTTAGTTATTTATAAGTTTGTAAATATGTTTTTTTTAATTACAGTTCTTCACTGCATCCACGTGTTTTATTCCATTCACCTCCTTGGTTAAGTCGTTGAATTCACGACTTACAAATCAACACAATGGAGAAGATAAAGGTAAAATTTCATTTTATATCTGAAGCCGGAACAAACTCTAAGAGCACAGTTGTAAAGGTTAAAACTATACAATTGGTGAATCAGGAGGAAATTTTTGCTTTCCCAAAGGACCAACAAACTAGTGAAGCACACAAACAATTGGTTAAGTCGTTGAATTCACGACTTACATATATATATTTAATTATCTTTAACCTCATTTGAATCCAAACTTTTCCCACGTCTTCTAAGTTCCCAATCAGATGCTTTATAATCAATAAATAATTTATAGATATATTCAGCCTCATCGACTGTATATACTGTAAATATTCCTCACTCATAATGATATAATCTTTTTTATTATTAGATGCTATTATTTATTCACTTATTTTTCCATAAGCCTATTTCTTTTTATTGTAAATTTGTCTGGGTTTTTTTTTATTTTGTACCACATTTTCTGATTCTCTACTAAAATATACCTGTTAGTTATTTACTTGGCCAGATATATATTTATTTAATTTTGTTCATCTCTGTTATTAAAAAGGGACTTAGTCCCAGAATAAAATAATTTTTCTTTTCTATTCTATTCTATATATGTCGGACTTGGATACGACCCCTGGTAGCTCAGTGGTTAGAGCACTCCACTAGAGAGGGACAAATCTTTTCTCTTCAAAAATAAAAATATTTGAAAATAGTCACCATCAATAGAACAATAAATAATAATAAATTATATATATATATATCCCGGTCCTGGACAAATCTTTTATAAATAAATAAATTGTATATATATATATAATTCTCAACAGAAAGTTTTAGGAGTTCAAGGCGTACTTGATAAAAATCCAGTATTTGCATTTTCAACAAGATTTCACTAGTCTAATTTATCATTTTATTGACAAGTATAGCTGTAATGTGTCTGTGTTTAATATTATGTGTAATGTTTAATATCTAGAAAACATGAAGTGTGATTAAACATAAGGATGGATTGGGATGGTCAGGGGTCACATCGTAGGCCAAAACCTTGGCACAATTAAGAAATAAGTTCTGCTTATAGTAATGTAAATATGTAATGGTAGGTAATGTAATTATGTATACTCTCTAGTGGTAATTATGTAGATACTGTAAACATTTATATTCTCCAGTAGTGAGGGCAATAATAACCATTTGTAGTTGTTTGCCCTTAAAAAAAATAAAACAAACAACAAACAGTTCTGCTTATTTTGTATTAGCGTTGACTGCACCTCCGGCCAATTCAATCCAACATTAGAGTTATCCAGTCAACTATTTTCCATTCAAATATAATTAATCTTGTATATTCAAGAAAATATAAAATATCAAGCCACGTGAATGACTCACATATTCACGTGGTTTGATGTTTTTAATTGTCATGTGCTAATTAAAAATTGGCATCATAAAACCACTGTTCCTGACTTTGTTAATCCAGTTTTATAGATGTTATTTAAAAAAGAGAATGCAGGAAAATCAGGTTAGCGCATTTGTCTTATAACTATTAGTAATACTTTTTTATGGATAATATAACAATAATAATATTTATTTTTGTGCTATAAGTTCTAATTCTAATGAAAACTTTTCCATTTATTTCTATAAGTGATTAATTTGAACTTCGAAATCATACTAAAGTATTTAACAATAATTATAATATTTATGTAATATCATTCAGAGTGCTGAAATTTAAATGGCACGCGTTTATATTTCGTATACTTCATTATATTTCATGTCTTATCTATTTCTAACCTTTTATCGAACTCGATGATTCAAGAAATTCGATAATTTATAAGAAAATCTAGTACATATATGATATTCAGATAAATTATATTTAGTAGCAGATGGTGCTAACATGCTAACTAAATAATTGGTAGATATATAATAAGCTCACCGATCAATGTGGCAGTGACAATGGGAGGTGCGGACGTGGCGGCCTCCAGCGGCAGCACTGAGGATCAACCGCCGGATTCGTCAATTTTTAATAAGCCGCTAGTGAAGGTGTCATGGCGACTGTTTGCAACAAACCCATTCTATTTTCTCATTACGCTCATCGTTTCCGTAAAATCGTCCCCCAATAGTCGTTGGTCTTTATTAGGAATGTAAGAATGGAACGACGAAGTGGAAATGTAGGTAATGTTTGGAACGAAAGCCATTTTTTTATGAATAAGTATTGACTGATTCGACCCCACTTAAGTATATCTCTGTATTGTATACAAACATTTTCCGAATAGTAGTTAAATTATTATTATATACGTGGAAGATAATGGTCCGTGTAGAGGTCAAGAAAATACTCTTATATAGGAAGAAATATTTATTGGTAAGCCAACGATTCGACCAATATTGCAGGTCTTCTTCATGGCTAAATATATGAGATACAAAAAAATTAAAATAATACAGTCGCACCATAGCCCAAGAAATGAGACATATGTTTAATTCACTTTCCACCTCTGCCGGACCACTTGACTTATGCACTCCCTTTCCAAAGTCACAAACCACCATCAAAACCAACCCCAAGTTGAATCTATCAGACTCCTCGAAATCACATTATTCATCAATAGCTCTAAGACAAAAAACTCTTGCAATATTATCTGAAAAATATAAAAGCCATCATAAAATATATACCGACGCGTCAAAAGATAAAAACAAGGTTGCTATTGGAATATATGATGCAGATTCCAACCAGAAATCATCAATGAACCTCCCCACAAAATTCAGTATATACAGTGCCGAATTATATGCCGTTACTGAAGCCTTCAGGTTAGCCAATAGATCATACAAAAATACAAAAATAGTCATCTTAACAGACTCCGCTTCGGTATGCAAAACTCTTAAAAACATCCATCGACAGCACATTTCATCATACCTAATAAACGATATAATACACGTGGTCAATGGTACATCAAATAAATTCACAGTTCAGTGGGTACCTGGGCACGTTGGTCTGTACGGAAACGAATTGGCAGACAAACTCGCAAAACAGGGGATAGAAGGGCCAAAGAACGCTAAGTTACCTTTACAGGAGGTTGTTAGGTGGATTAAACAACAACAAGTTAGCGAATGGCAAGATAGGTATGCCTGGGAATCGAGAACGAAAGGTAGGGACCACTACGCCATCCACCCGACCGTAAGTCTGCGCCCATGGTTCTCTAATACTACCTTCATGCTAAACAGAAAGCAAATAGCGATAATCACTAGGCTTAGAATTAACCATGGTCGCACGAATCGCGGACTTACAATGATTAAAGTAAAAAAGAACGAGAAATGTACGGAATGTAAAATTGTCGAAGACCCAATCCATGTCGTCGCCAAGTGCAAAAAATACAACGACAAACGGATCAAATATCCCGACATTCAAAATGACATGGTCTTTCAAAATAAATTCAAAATTTTGGACAGAAGCCTTTTAGAGTCCTTATGCCGGTTCTTGAACGAATGCGATATTGATTTTTAAAAGTTAAATTAACTAGGGTAGTGTCAAGTATATGAATACGGGCTGTATAGGACTTCAAAGGAAGTCTTTAGCCAACAAAAAAAAAAAAAAAAAAAAAAAAAAAATAATACAGTCCACAGAACAGCATTATATGTAACACAATAGAATAATGTATGATGCAGTAAGTATAAAATATAATCCAGAGGGGATTGAATTATATAATGACAAAGAAGTACTATATATAACGGAAACCAGTTAGCAGCAGCAGTTAGCTATGAAACCGTGAACTTCCAGTGAGGGTTCCGTCGAAAGCCTTGAAGAAGACCAGTAATTTAGCTCGAAACGTTGGCTATTTAATAAACATTTCCCCCAATCTTAGAGAAATGTATTGACCTCCACCCGGACCATTTTCTTCCACATATATTTTAAGGTCAACTATTATCATTCAAGATCATTTTTTTTATTATTATCAGCATCAATAAAATAAATAATGATATAAATATACTTATATATATATAAATAAAAACACATCATTCATTTATCAGTTGGACAATTTTAATCTGAAGACTGAATATGTTATTTCCGATTTTTTTGGAATTGTAAGGATATAAGGTGATTGAATGTACGGGATTCGAAGGTTGAAAGATTATTGGAGCGACGAATAGAGGAAGTCATAGAGTTCCAAATGGACGAGGATCGGATAAGGAAAGATGTTTATCATTTGATTGTAAAAAAAACAAAACAATCTTGAAACTTATGAACGGAATTTATTTTTCCTGAGAACCATTTTTAACTTATATTATAGATAAGATTTTAAGGTACTTGTGTACATAACGCACGGCGGAAGCAGGCCAATGTTCTGCGCATGCCCCAGCGGTTACATTTTATAACAACTACATTTCTACCAGTTACCTTGGATAACCTTACATTTTTGATAGACATCATTGTTTGTTTACTAGTCTGTTCGAGCGTTGTTGTGTTTGTTGCTCAGTTGTTCTTTGTTAATAATACAAGATAATGTCGATATTTTGTTGTTTGGTGTTTCTTAGTTATACGACAATGCTTATTTGGGATTTGGCAAGAACCGAGGAAGATGCAATTCATTTTTGGCAGGAGAAAAACATTTTGCAGAAAAATAGGAAATGTAGGAATAGAGACTGTTTTCAATCCATGTTGAACTGTATAGCAACCCATTTTCCACCGAAATGCGATTGAATGTTAAGTTTTTAAATAATTTTTTGAATTTTAAATATTTTATATATGTTGCATTATTTTACATCCTACACTTATTATTTATGATTAAATATACTTATTATTTATTTATTATACTTTATACTAGTTTTAGATAATTATTTTAATTTTAAATCGTTTATATATTGGAGTATTTATTGATCTCATTATTATATTTATTTACATTATATACCAAATTATTTTATAATATGTTATATGACATTACAGTACTGTTTATTCCTGTAAGGTCACATTATGCTGCTATGTCTAAATGGACAATGCTACAGTAGAAACTCTAAATTTTGCCTATCCAAGTATAATTTGGAAATCTTTAACGAGCACGCTCATCTTACAGGCTTGGAACCGCCATATTACATCCTTATGCGAAGGATGGCATAACCAAGGATTTTTACATGGCTTTTAAAAAATTCTGATGGGCGCACAAAAAACGCTAAAAAGCGCTTAACATTTTTTTCCCCTATATTCAATCAATTGAGGATTAGTAAATTTGCATAGCCCTACCTTTTAGGCAATCGGAACTGGAATTTTAGAGCCCTTTAGACGGTGAAGAACCATGGGTGTGGGAATTTAAAATAATTGCTTTTAAGGAAATAGTCTATACTTTTTTCTGATTAAAGGCGGATATATTTAATTACTCTCGGCCAAATATTGTCCAATGATACTAATACGAGGCAGAAAATGAATAATCCAATGTTCAAACAGAAAATCTGTTTTGATCAGCACCGAAAAACTAGGGAATTCAAGGTTTTTAAAGCATTTTCTTCTTCAAAACAAATATGGCCTCCTACGTACTCTTTGTAATAAATATTAATTAGTCATCAAGGGTCTGAATGAAGATCATGTAAGGGAATTCATTTCTATTACATGCCATCCCACGCAAGTCAATATAGTATGAATAATACCTTTTTTTGAAAAATATTTGTTATATTTCCTGACAATTGTCTTGGATAATGAACATTTCATTATCCTCTAATTCGTTTCATAGTATATAATACTATTTAATTACTTGGTAACACAAACAATTCTGCCAAATTTCTAGGCTATTCTTCAATCTCCTGAGTATTTAATCATTTTTTTAGCGTTTTCGCCCCACTGTGCGGCATTCTTCGGTATGGTAGCTTGTTACGCTGAAGTGTTTATGTGCTCACTGATGTTTATTGGTTATGTTATTCACTGTTATGGTTCTATATATTAACCATATTTATTCGATAAGACATAATGGGTTACTAACCTGACCACAATGGCCGGGACGGAGCCACCTCCGTGGGACAGTCCAGACATCACTGATTGTTCCCTCAAAGGACTTACATTCACTAACAGATGAGAGGGAAAGAAGCTACTGCCGACATCAAAGAACAGTCAAATGTCACAAGGATTTATTATTAGAAGCCCTTGTTTGTTCTGTCGAGAGGCACGCGCGCATTCCTTCTGTTATTTATCTGACGTACCGCGTGCCTCGGAGCATCGTCTTGCGTTCTTGGCATATCTTAATCGTGTGGATATCGAAGTAGGTGGTAGAACCATGATTTATACACCGATCGTTGTATGATTTACACAACAAAATAAAGAAATCATATTTCAATGTTCATCATCCTACCATTTAAGAAATTATAAATTTCTAACTGTACATTATTTCTAATTGTTTGGTCTTTACTGGTGCGAATAAACACTTTATTTTAATGTAGAAAAGCGAAAACTCTTAAGAAATAAAATAAAAATATTAAGACCTGAATGGAAAAAACCCTAACGCCTTTTAAGCATCAAGAACAATAGGAATTTTAAATACCTGTAGATAATTCTCCAATGGAGGGAGTATGAGGACATACACAAAATAATAAGAACAACAAACTAACCGTTCTCCCTTCAGCAAAATCAAAAGGAGAACGATTAGTTTCAGCTAAACAAGAAGATAATCAACAAAAAATAAAGGTAATCTTATAAACATAAACCAAATTAAATTTTGGTCTTATATAAAATCTAATAAATTATATCTAAAAATAAAAATAACACCACATAATATAATTATAATTATTCTTACTTCATAAGAAATAACCTGAGCAACAGAACGAAGACTTCCTAATAAAGCATAATTAGAATTAGAAGATCAACCCGGTAATATATCTCCATAAACACCTATACCTGTGCAAATCATAAAAAACAAAAGACCATAATTATAGTTATAGATATTTACCAAAAAAGGAAATAAAGATCATAATAAAAAAATATATAAATAACAAAAAACCCATCAGAGAAAGGCTGTAAAAGACCTATCAACCCTAAATTATTAGGACCTTTATGTAATTGAATATACCCTAAAACCTCACGCTCCAAAAGCGTAATAAAAGAAACACAGACTAAAATACAAACAATTATTAACAAATAAATTAATAGAAACAATACTATTTGAAATAAATAGTTACATAAATAAATTCTAAATTTACTTCACTAATCTGTCAAAATAATGTTACAACTAAAGTTTTACGATTATGAGGAGGATTTTCAGTTGACAATGCTACATTAACGATTTTATTATTTTTAATAACCTTTTAGAGTTAAATTCTAATTATGACAAATCCCCCTTTCATGCTAGATAGGGAATTATATTTTGTAATAATTATAAGGTTACAAATTTTCCATGTCATTCAGTAATTGAATTTAAGCTTTAATGAGAGCGGGATGCTGCCTTTGAATGCTGTCTTGTTGTTTGTTTGTTTGTTCATTTAATGTCACTTGATGCTGCTATGGCTAATCGGACGATGCTACAGGGGGAGCTCTAAATTTTGCCTATCCAGGTTTAATTAGGAAAGGGATTTTTAACGAGTACCTGACATCGTACTGGCTCGGGACCCCCGTTTAACACCCCTTCCGAAGGACGGCGTAACTAAGGATTTTTTACTCCCTTTAAAAATCCTAGGCCCACCTGCCGGGCTACGAAGCCGCGATCTTGGGCTTAGTAGTTTGTTACCCTAACCACTAGACCACAGGTCGGCCCCATTGCTGTCTTGTTGGACAGTGACTTTGACATCTGCTTCATTTATTTTTCTCTTTATATAAACAGAACATTAATATACCTCCATATACAGGCGTCTTCAGGACAGAAAGAGAATAACTTCAAATGAAAAACAATTAATAAGGCAAATCCAATCCCTAATTTGCAGCAAGACACCAACCAAAACATAGCACCACCACCAAAGCCCATATGCAACTCAGAAAACCAACGCTTTGTACTTTTTTCCATTAAAAAAAATTACTCTATGCATCTGAAGTTGCATGAATAGTCGAAATAATGACAGCTATTTTTAAATATTTTTATTTTGAAGAGAAAAGATTTGCCCCAGCCGGGATTCGAACCCGGATCTCCGCTTCACCGTGGTAACGCTCTAACCATTTGAGCCACCGGGGTCGCTCCCTACCTAGGACAAATCTGTTCTCTTCATCTCTTCAAAATAAAAATATTTAAAAATTAAAGCAATGATTAAAAAATTATAATAAATTATAAATAATATAATGACGTATGCTAAAAAGGTCCTAAAATTAAAAGTAGTATTCAATAAACATTCTTCCTCGTGTATAAATCTCAAAATTGCGAGAACACGGGTGATATGGGATCGGTGAAGAGAACAGATTTGTCCTAGGTGGGGAGCGACCCCAGTGGCACAAATGGTTACAGCGTTGCCACGGTGAGGCAGAGATCCGGGTTCGAATCCCAGCTAGGGGCGAATCTTTTCTCTTCAAAATAAAAATATTTAAAAATTAAAGCAATGATTAAAAAATTATAATAAATGACAGATATTTTTGTTTCCATTTTTCGTTATAGTGGATTATGGGTTGTTGTTTAGAATTAGTCCACTAAAGTCTTAACAAGTATTAATATATCTTTCCTCTTCTTGTATTCATATTTTAATTATAATATTGAATTTTGGGATAATTTAGCCTGATATAATTCATTTAACATTGTTATTTGTTTATATTTAAAACCTGTACCACTACAACCCGTGAACGGGTCTGGGTTGAGTACATGGTAGAGATTTTACTGTTTCATGGACAACAGTTCTGCAAGGAGGTGACTTGTCCTAGGTCACGCTCAACCGCCAGATTCCCCCCCCCCCGTATTTTAACCCTATCTTACCCTATCTTAATAATATTTTATAGAGGCTGGGTGAGCCCCAGGAGGGTCCTAGATCCCTATAAGATCCATCACCGACTGCTAACATACTAAATAAAAGTCTTGCCCGCAGCGGGATTTGAACCAGGATTTCCGGCAAGGCAACTCAGTGCTCTACCACTGAGCCACTCCCCTCCCTTTATTTGTTTATATTATTTCTTACTAATTTAAAAGGTGGGATTCGATTTCCTTATAGACACCATAAACAGTTAGTACCCCTACAATCCGTTTATCCCGGAACAATGACAGGACTCGAGATGACACGGCCAATCATATCAAAAGGCGGGTGGGCGGATAGGAACCGCTAAATATGAAACATCACCGCCATCTTGCTTCAATCCGACGAAGCTGGTTCGAATGACACGCGGGTGACCTTAATCCTCGACGTAGGAGCCTTAACCGAAAATTTCTTATCCCACAATCGATTATTTTTTATCGATAGTACCCTCACGCCCCACCTCGACATTTAATATTGATATTATCCTAAATTGGAAACCTAATTTACACGATGCATATTTGATCCATTTGTTCTATTTTTGTCTGGAACCGTTACTGATTCATCGCACGGATTATAAATAAATCATGTATTGTTTTATAGGTCATTGTGTAGTGACCTATAGCTTGCACAATGTTTCGTTATTGTATAAAATACAAAAAATATTTTATGATTTTAAATTATTATTAACCTATTGTACATTGTGCATTCCGATTAGGATGAAATAGACTACTTATTACAAATCTTGCTAATGTTATATTTAAATATTTGTATTAATTGTTATTTTGATGGTAATTATTTTAAAATATTTTTGTTTTAAAGAGAAAAAAGATTTGTCCAGGCCGGGATTCGAACCCGGGTCATCTGCATCTCCTGTGCAATGCTCTAAACCACTGAGCTACCAGGTGTCGTATCCAAATCATACAAATCAGTTCTCTTTACCGATCCTGTATCCCGATCCAGGTCTTTTCTCTTCAAAACAAAAATAATTACCATTAAAATAACAATATATAAAAATAAATTATAAATAATATAATGTAATTCAACAAGATACTAATTAAAGTTCGAGTAAGTAAGCAAAAATTTCGAGATAAAGGATCGGTGAAGGGAACGGATATGTATGACTTGGATAAGACTCCTGGTAGCTGTTTTCAAAACAAAAATATAATATTTAAATAGTTCAAATGTTTTCACTTTTTTTTAAAACTTTATCCTATAATATATCTTACTCATTCTTACGCCATTCTTTACTCGTGAAATAAAGTTTCAAAAATACTTGGTTGTTTTTCTATTTAATTGTACATTTTCTAGCCTGCATCACTAGAATGGTCTTGGGCTCAGAACATGATAGAGGCTATTCTAGGACTACGGTAGTGCAGGGGGATGATTTTTCCAAGATTACGCTCAACCGTCATGTTATCCCAAAATTTAGTGTACTCAATCGATAGAGGCTGGGTTACCTCCAGGAGAGGCTGTAAGCCTCAGAAAGCCCATCAATGGCTGCTAACAGATTAAAAAAAAGTTTCTGCAAATTAATTCAGCTCTCTACACACTAAGCCACCTCGCTTTTTGTGTGATATATTCACACTCTTTACGGATCGGAAACCTGGCCTCTGTCCAGGGCAGATGCCAATAGTTTACTGCTCTTCGAAAGAAAAATATTAAGAAGGATATATGTAGCAGTTAGAGTTGGCGATCAATTTAGACTCAGGCAGAATGCAGAGATATATCGGATGTATCAGGAGCTAGACGTGGTTCAGTATAGAAGAATAGCTAGGCTTAGATGGGCTGGACATGTGGCCAGAATGGAGGACAACGCTACTCATAAGAGACTGCTATTTGGGTATGTTGACGGAAAAAGGAAACGCGGACGGCGACGATTAAGATGGGCAGACGAGGTCGAGAAAGATGCAGGTAGCATTGTTGGATCCAGAGCTTGGAGGAGCTTGGCACAGGACAGAGAAGAGTGGAGGCGGCGCCTTGATGCGGCCAAGACCCGTACTGGGTTGTAGAGCCAGTGTTGATTGATATTCACACTCTTTACAAAGTTTAATATAAATTGTAAATGGAATTGCTAAGGTTAATTAATAAAAACCCACTAATAATTTATTTATATATTTAATACCAGACTGAAACGTCAAGAAACTGCTCGCCGTTTCAGGCTACTTCAACTAGGAACAAACATTCTGACAAATCATCTTTTGTCTTAAACAAATGAATTTCTTTCTTTAAGTATAATAACCAACGAACTCCTGTAGAACAGAGCCGCTGCTTAGGAATACAACTTGACAAACGTTTAACTTGGAATCCTCTTACTAGACAGAAACATAAAGAACAACTCGCCGTTTCAGGCTACATCAACACTTATTAGACAAAGTAAATAGACAAACTTCTAAGTTCTCAATTAATTACAAAAGACTCATGACTATTAAAAGACATATTTGTATTTACGAAGTAGAACTTAGGGTCTCCACTAAGCCATCGAATTCCTCTAGTATCCAATCCTTTGTTAAATCCTCAATGCTCCTTACATTCCAACCAATAAAGTCATTCATAACAACATCAATTTCCTGTTTTCTGCTAATTTGGTCAAAACCCGATTTCTTTCCTTTTATGACAAACTTTTTCTCACTCAAACCCACTAGTTTCAAACCTAGCTTCTTTGTTAATTCCCAATTAATCCTCGTGATCTTCTAATTTTATGTTGTTACTTGATTATTAACAGTGGACAGTTTCTCTACTTGCCTGTATCACATTCCATTACGTATTATCCATTTTATTTAATTGATGTATTAGTTATATGATCCAGTTGTACAGTTCAATAAATACTTATTTAATATATATTTTTATTTATTATGGGGTATCGTACTGATGGTCCCGGGTTCCAATCCGGCGGTGGCAGTCAAGTTTTTATAGTTTGTTAACAACCATGTATAGACCCTTAGGGATTTCCTCACCACCCTGCGGCTCACCCAGCCTCCAAGAGGTGGTTAGCCTTAATTAGAGAGAAATGGGGAGGTTAGCAGGGTCAATATTATATTTCAATTCCTTCTTCAGGATATTTTTCTGTTCTAATAAAAACTGTAATCAAAGGTGACAAATATTATTTCTTATGACATTAAGATTCATAATTTCATAAAATTATGATATTATTACATTTACTTTAATACACTAATAACTTTTTTTTTGTTACAATCAACTAATCATTAGGATATTATGTGTTTTAACGAACCATTCTCATTACAGGAAAACTCACGCAATGTAGCCATTAGCGATAGAGATAGATAGTTTCGCCTTATTAACAAACAAATGAAACAGATAAATGATAAACCTTAAATATAATAATAAAATTTGAGATAGGTTTATTGTTTTGATATCAATAAATTTGTATGACATTAATTTATTATGTATTAATATATTGTCCGTTATCCTCATAAATGCCCTATGAGAATTTTATAAATATATATAATCTATATATATATATTTATATATATATATATATATATATGTGTATATATATATATATAATACCACCCCCATAATAATAAATTATTAAGCTTATAATTAAACAAAAAAAACGTAAACGTGTAGCACTACAACGCGTGGACGGGTCTGGGGTTCAGTACATGGTAGAAACTGTCCTATTTCATGGACCAGGGTTCTGCAAGGAGGTGACTTGTCTTCACCCTCAACCGCCAGATTCCCCCCTTATTTTGGGTACCCTATTTTTATATTTTTTTATAGAGGCTTGGTGAGCCCCAGAAGGGTCCTAGATCCTATATAATCCCTCTCCGGCTGCAAACAGACTTAATAATAGTCTTGCCCGCAGCGGGATTTGAACCAGGATTCCGGCAAGGCAACTCATTGCTCTACCACTGTCGACTTCGCTCCCTACTCTCTTTTTAGGACAGTAAAATTATTTCCTATTTTTTCGAAATTATAGGAAGCTTGGGACGGCTTTCAGAATAAAACACATCACAAGGTTTCCTCTATGTCTTCATATGTCATCATTAAGATTTTTTACTCACTTCTCGCTCCCTTAGTTCTATTTAGGAATTTTAAAAGGTGGCTAATCTGCCATCTGTAGATTGCATGTTGTTTATTTAACGTCACTTTATGCTATTTTGATAGTCGAACTTCCTGATTTGTTTGTTTCATTTAACATCACCTTAAACTGATACGGTATCTGTTAATCGGATGATGCTTCAGTAGGAGTCCTATACTTTGCCTATTAGGATTGGAACATTAAGGAGTACTTGACATCGCACAGACTCGGAATTGCCATTTTACTTCACCTCCGAAGGACAGCATAACCTCAGATTCTCTACTAAATATTCTAAGGCCAGCTGACGGATTGTGAACCTACGACCTTGGGCATAGACGGTCGTTATGCTAAACACATCTATAGTTTATATTAATGTTTTGAATATTGAAATACATTAAATTTGCTATAGAATGTTTTTGTTTAGAGATTATACATTTAGTAAAATACATTTAGTCAGGGTAAAACCTGGAGCGTGATCGTGACTTCTGCACAATTGTTAATTTTTACGGTTCTCGCACTTCATTGCTGGAGGCGACTACAACGCTAAACACCAACGATGGGGTTGTCGAACATCCAACTCCCGAGGAAATATCCTGTCTACTGTAACATCCACGAAGAGTTATTCCATCCTGGCACCAAACAACCCCACCTATTGGCCTACATCCATCAAAAAACGTCCCGACATCCTTGACATATTTATCACATCCCAGATTTCCACCAACCAAACCGATCTGATCCTTGGACGACCTTTCATCAGATCATAGCCCAGTTTTCCTTTTATTACATTCAAGTTTCGTTCCCAAGCCTCCCCTTCCTAAATTGATTACAGGACGTTTAAACTGGGACAACTTCTGTTATGATTTGGAGAACCAACTGGACTTAAAAATTTCACTTAAAATAATACAAGACATCGATACAGCCATAGAAAAACTTACAACATCAATAAAAACCACTTTAAACGATAATACCTCAATCATAAAATTAACGATTCTCAGAAGACTGACCACCCACAGCATATTCGTACCTTATTAAAAGAGAAACGCAGAGCAAGAACGAAGTGGCATAGAACTCGGTACCCAGGAGCTAAATCTATCTACACTAGATTGACTAACCAACTAAAAGCAGAAATTAGAAAAATCAAAATTCATAACATAACTGAATATCTAACGTCTTCAGACAAATCATTATGGATGACCACCAAAAAGAGCCTTTAATTCAAAGACTTTAACCATCCACTCTTAACTGAATCCAATGACTGGACAAGATCTGATGAAGAGAAAGCACAGTTGTTCGGCCAATTCCTTTCTAAAACTTTCCAGCCTCTTCCTGATATCATGAATCCATCTCACCATGAATATATACAAAGAGAGTTAAATATTCTCATAGAATTATTAAATCCGAATAAAGAAGGATCAGCTTATGATAAAACACCATTATTGGAAAATGGAAGAGACTCTTCGAACGTGGATGAAGAAGAAATGCCACCGGATAGGGAAGAAATAGTGGAAATAATTGGAGCACTCCATAACAACAGAGCACCTGGAATAGACGGTATACCGAATGAGGTCCTGAAGTGTGGGGGTGAGGCGGTGGTGGATGAAGTATATAACCTCGTATTTGATGTATGGATGGAGAGTGTTGTGCCCAATACATAAGAAGGGAGACAGATTAAACTGCCAAAACTATAGAGGTATCGCTCTATTGCCCACTGTCTACAAGGTACTTTCAGTTGCAATAAATAGGAGAATTATGGCATGGGCTGACAGAAATATTGGTGAATACCAAAGTGGCTTCCGGCCAACTAGAAGCACAACGGATCATATCTTCTCCATACGGCAGATGCTAGAGAAAGCATATGAGTACAATGTTGACCTCCACCACCTCTTCATAGATTTCTGCCAGGCCTACGATAGTCTTGACAGGAATGAACTGCTCAAAGTAATGAAAACTCTAGGGGTCCCGGAAAAGCTAGTCGGATTGAGTGCGATGACCTTGCAAAACACCAGATGTAGGGTGAAGATTCAAAATATGATATCAGAAGATTTTGAGGTTGAGAATGGTCTGCGCCAGGGAGATCCCCTCTCACCTGTATTATTTAACATCGCACTCGAGCAAGCTGCGAGATCAATCAGGACCAACCCAGGAGGAACGATATGTAATAGGATGACCCAACACTTAGCGTATGCTGATGACGTGGTGATATCAGCAAGGTCAAAAGCAGCGCTTTCAGGAGCTTTGCAGGAATTTGAAGAAGCTGGGAAAAAATTGGGTCTGGTGATAAATAAGGAAAAAACCCAATATATGATTTCCACAAAAAATGATGGGCAGGAAGAGCTGAGTCATGTGCAACTGCTCCACCACACATTTAAGAAAGTGGACAGCTTCAAATATCTGGGGGCTTTAGTGACAAGAAAGAATGACATCACTGCAGAAATTAAAGCAAGAATTTCAGCAGGGAACAGATGTCTCTTTGCACTGCGAAAAGCATTAAGATTTCGAAACTTGTCACGGAGGGCAAAATTATTGATTTATAAAACAATCCGATAAGACCGATTGTTACATACGCTTGTGAAACGTGGGTCCTGACACAGGAATGCGAAAAGTTGCTGCAGATCTGGGAGAGGAAGGTGCTTCGGCAGATATTTGGGCCAGTATGTAATGAAGGCCAATGGAGGTCTAGAAATAATAGAGAGCTTCAGGACCTATACAATGAACCAGACCTAGTCATCTATGTCAAATCTACACGTATAAGATGGCTTGGGCACGTAGAAAGAATGGGAGAAGATAGGTACCCAAAGAAGCTATTATATGGCAAACCAGGAGGCAAAAGAAGAAGAGGAAGGCCCAGGCTGCGATGGCTGGATGATGTAGAGAGCGATCTGCAGAGGATGGGGATCAGACAGTGGAGAGGTCGAGCTGCTGACAGGGAGGACTGGAGAGGCGTTGTTGCGGAGGCCAGGGCTCTGCAAGGGCTGTAGAGCCATGGGAAGAAGAAGAAGAAGTTAAATATTCTCCTTAAAATGACCCTTCCTCCCAAAGCATTCCATCCTTCAAAAATATCGAATATTATTCACAGACTACCTTCTCGTAAAGCTCCTGTACACGACCTATTTACGTTTCACATCCTAAAACATCTTCCTACAAAAGCCATTCTATTCCTGACCTACATATTTTCCTTACCTAAATTATCCGTCGTGAAAATGATACCTAAACCTAAAAAGAAACCGGAATACCCTTCATCTTACCGCCCTATCTCCTCCTTCTGGCGGTAAAATCCTAGAAATGCTCATCCTGTAACGATTGTACCCCATCCGGAATGCAAATCTCATTATCCCAGATCACCAGTTTGGATTCAGAACATCCCACTCCATTATCCAGTATCGTGTGGTGGATGTTGTTTCCTTAGAATTGGAACGTGGATTGTATTGTCCAGCGGTCTTCCTTGATGTTGAACAGGCTTTCGAGCGAGTCTGGCACCCCACGTTGCTTTACAAACTCCTACCTCCTACATACTTTCTCATTATCCAATCTTATCTCTCCAACAGGTCATTCACAGCAAATCATAATAATGTCTACTCATCCCTCTTTCTTCAATCTGCTGGCGTTACTGAAGGCAGTATCCTCGGCCCAATTCTCAACACAGTTTATACAGCTGACATCCCAACTCATCCCAATACTATCCTTACCACGTATGTGGATGGCACATGTCTATTATCAGTCAACACTGATCCATCAATCCAGTCAACAACGCTCTAAGCTACTAATTAATAACAAGAGACTCGTACACATGACAATCATGAGACCCATCTGGACTTACGGAATGGTGCTTTGGAGCTCCACTAAACCATCGAATTCTCCTCGTATTCAATCCTTACAATCCAAAATCCTTTTTCCATTTTCTTCGTAAAATGCTCAATGGTCCTTATTTTGTTACGAACAAAGTAATCCATAATGCCCTTAATGTCCCGTTTATTGCTGATTTGGCCCGAATCCGATGCCAATATTTTCACGACAAACTTCATTTCCACTCAAACCCACTAGTTTCAAACCTCGCAACCTCTTCAATCCTCCTAGGCGTCTGAAAAGAAGATGGCCTCGTGACCTTTTAAGCTGAACTTTTTTTTTTAGTACTACCACTAGGTAGTTACTCTACTTTTCTTTTCATGCCAATGTATTCATTCATTATAATTACATGATGTATTCTGTATACAGTTGTACATTTCAATAAATATATATTTTTTTTAAACAAAAAACTGTACGGTTCTTTCTCTATTGTGCCCTTGGCACTACTATCACAGGGTTTTTTTCAATAATGAGGCTGTCAATTATTTAATCAATCTTAGCAAGAAATTAAAATAGGTATATTTGCACATTATCAATTGTAGGCGAGTAAAAAATGAAATTCTTACAATTCTTTTGAATGTAATTGTTTATAGTTCTTTCAAATAATGTAATACGGGAACCCGTAGTCGGATTAAAAATAAATTAAATAATTTATAGTATAAAAAAAGCGTTATTGATTCATACAGCTGATAGTCGATTTATTTTTTGATTGGCTTTAAAAGGAATGTTGCTGCGTGTGTCTCACATAAATCTCAACTGTTTTTTCCCGTTTAAAATAACATAGGTAGCCGTTTATGATGTTTTACATTTTCATAACAAAAAAAAAAAAGAATCATTCAAAATAAAAAGTTTTTCTAAAAACTCGGACATACATAATGAGGAGAACTCACCATTCAGAACACACTCGATAATAAATTTCGTGAGTGCTCTGAATTCGGTCGAGTGTAAATGAGGTGGGGGCAAAAAGATGCCCTAATGGAGACGGCAAAAACGATAAAGGCGACAATAAAGGAGGGCAATAAAGAAGAACAATAAAGGTGATTGTTACATTTATTTATGCGGTGCTACCCGACAACATGTCCGACCAACATGTCCCTCTTGTACGAATATAGTTCTTCCTTTTTCCTTTCCGCTGTATTTTTAAAGAAGCGAAATTTTTTCGTAGGGTCTTTGTGCCGCCTGGGCACGTCCTGCCGGGAGACGGCCGGCCATCTCCCGACAGGAACCTTCGCACTTTTTCCCCGCCCTAATAACCTTTAAACGGGTATAAATCTTCAGGTTCTTTCGATTTATCGGATATGATTTATTGTACTTTGGTTTAGAAACGAGCCCTTGAATTCAAACACTAAGCGAAAGTTTTCATGATAAGTCCATCTTTTAAAACGTATCAGTTTTTATGAACACTATTTACTATAAACTACATTTAGATAAACCTGAAATTTAAGCCTTATATTATTACTATTCTCATTAGGTCGATAAATAAAAAAAATATAGGGGGTTATGAGAACTTCCGAAAGTATAAACACGAAACTTTAGAATACCTGCGTTCTTTTTTGAATTTCTAATTCAATTAGGAAATTATTTAAATCATTCATTTAAACATTAGTCTGGTTTTCAAATCTATTGGCACTCTTAGCAATAATTAGTTTCTTTATTCAAAACACATGAAGTGCTGCCTTGCCTCAATTCAAAATATCAATACAAAGTAATTGAAATTATAATTAGTATACAATAATAATAATAGCAACGCTGGAATCAATCCAACATATCACTGGAGGATGCGGTGTTTTGACTGGTACCGAGTGTCTCCAGAGGCTTAACGATGTGGCGAAAATTTTGCATCAAGCCCTGGTGATGAAATACCACCTATTCGATAATAAGACGCCATATCATCCCAATAGATTTCTACAAAAAGGTCCCCTTAAGCTATATTGGGATGCATCCATTATAACAGACCACACTGCGCATTATAAAAGATCAGATATCCTCCTTATAGAGATATACAGATATCCACTAGAGTATATACATATTTACATTACCTACATAATTACGTTTATACACGCACATTCTTTTTACATTATTACATAGTAAAAATATTGTTACATATTTAAATAATAACATACCATGCTATATTAGGCATATAATAGAAACATATTAACATATTAAACATATAATAGAAAGGTAACTTATATGAAGTTATTCATATTAAAATAAAACGTTATACACATTTATATAAACTTTATAATATAATATAAAATTTATATTATTTATATAAACGTTATTCACATTGGTAGTTTAAACATAGTATAAAACGTTATAAATATTAATGTATTAATTTATATTATTTACACAAACGTTATACATATTAATAGCTATTTTTCTTATACATATGCATAGATATATGCATGCTTGTTTAACTGCGCTAATGAGTTTCGATCAAACATTTATTGGTTGTTTCAATACATAGTTGTATAGTGATATAACATTTTATCGGCTTAGTCATTTGTCGTGTTGGATCAGTTAAATATGGATCAAATATGAATCAGTTAAAGTGTAGTATCTCCGAACGTGATTTCATCTTTCTGTAGTAGATCCCTGCTCCAGAGACGTTTCAGTCTCCTGGTCGGATTCTGTGCTAATGTGTCTGTCAGTAATGATTGTACCAGTAATTTTGGGTGTCCAGCAAGTGAGTCATCAAATTTTCTGTATTTTTCTTGATTGTGTCATTCATGAATAGGATGTTCAGGTCTTATTGTAATGATTTATTAGTTATGTAAAAGGGTCAATGAGTAATTTAATCAAGGAATTTTGATTGAAAGGTTTGAATGGTCTATAACCGAGATTTTTTGCATGACCCTCAGACTTTCGAGGCATAGGTCCATATTGGTTTAAGTAGCATGTTGTATATTGCAGTTTTGTTAGTGAATGTTTGTTTATTTTTGTATTTAAGTAGTCGTCTTAGGAGTGAGAGTCGGTGGTTCAACCTTCCTTAAGTTTAACTTGTTTGTATAATAGGGAGAATAGAAAATTACAAAATCATTTTAAATTCTACAACAAATAATCTGTGCATATGGTTGTTAACTATTATTAAATAACTGTCAATTTTTGTAATTTATATATTGCTATAATTTTTTTTTGTTTCCATTTCTCCTTCAAAAACACTTTCTAATTCCTATTTTCGGGATTATCGAGGGAAAAGTCGATCCGGACTTCACGCCCTACGCACACTGAGTGGCGTTATCTTAAAACGAAATTTGAATTATTGCCCTCTTGGGAAGTCATTTCTATAAGAACAGGTTTTGTCAGCGAATTTCCATTTGTATTGACATTCTTGACTATATCTTAGTTCTTAAAAGGATGTAAGTTTCGAAATGGCAGGATTAATAAAAAAAAAAAAGTAGGGTAGGATTAGAAGATTACTTAACTCTTGGCTAGTTCCGAAGTGGTATTAGGCTCAATTTTGGAATTTTATAGTGTTTTTGTATCTTATATAATATTTTTATTAATATCGCGTGGGTTGTGTCACATAACATAAATACATAGAAGAAACTAATGAAATGATTGAACAAATTAAACCAGATTATAAAGAAAAATTAAACAATATATTTTATTAACATAAGTGTCGTATATTTATGAATATATTTATTTTTAAGCTCAATAAATATAAAAATATACTGCTGAGTATTTAGTAACATATGCTTGCCATGATGAAGATCGCCATTATCATAGCTCATCCTACCTACCGCTCATGCAATGGAGGTTTCCTTCTGTACAACCCGGACCACGCCATACGATCCTCTACCATTTCTCTTCTTCTGTCTCTTTGCGAAGCTTTCCGTAACACCATCTTCTCAGGTATGTCGGGGTCTCCCTCTGGACCTTCTTCCATCAACTTTAGCCTCGTATGTCATCTTGGCCTGCCTGTTGTTTTCCATTCTTAAAACATGTCCAAACCATCTTAGACTGTTTTCTTCAATGATTTTTTCCGCAGGCTCCCCTCCGGGGCTTGATATAATAATTGGAACTCCACCTGCTTCCTCCAAAAGGTAGTTACCGCTCTCAAGCCAGGAAAAAGGGCTTATTTGTACCCTCCTTGCAACCTGAGGGTACAAATATGCACTGTCCAAGGAAGTAGCATCATCCAGAACACCAGGAAAGGTGAAGCAGGGAGAAGGGTGTGTCTGTACACCCTTTAAGGGGCAGCCCTCATACAATACTTTGGTGTATGGGGCGATAATCCACAAGCTGAATAAAAAAATCAAAAGGAAAGAAATAACAAGCATTGGACATGATGAAGATTCCGAGTGCAAATCCAGCCATGGCAGATGCATTATTCAATCTGTTCACAGCCAAAAATAGACCTAGCGAGATCTAAATACCTTCCTGAGCCTCTATAAGTGGATAATATAATATCCTAAATTGATGAAAGAATCTGATGTTAGAGCAAGTTCTCGGACAAATCACCTCCCAGCACAACCTTTGTCCAAGCAACAGAACAGTATCTACCACGTATTGAATCTCAGACCCTTCGTGGGTTGTAGTGGTAGAGGTTTATATATTTTATAAGATTGATTTTTAATTTTTTTAAAAATATTTTGTTGCATGGGTGTAAATTTTTTGTCTGTAAATTTTTTTTGTTTCAAATCTCCGTTTATTCAAATAAAAATATTTACAATACAATATTAATACAATACAAAATAATATACATAGCATATATTTATAATTACAATACTTTTTCTACCCGAAGGTATTTTAATGTCTGAAAATCATTGTATACATTACAATTATATGAATACTAGCTTATTCTATTTTTGCAGTTTCTGGGATGGAGATTACTTTTTAAATATCATACCACGTTCAAATCGGGCTAGGGTAGATAAAATTCATTTCTTCACTTCAATAGACAAACTTCATTTCCACTCAAACCCACTAGTTTCAAACCTCGCAACCTCTTCAATTCCTGATAAACCTCTGAGGCGTCTGAAAAGAAGATGGCTTCGTGAACTTTTAAGTTGAAATTTATATTTGATTACTACCACTTGGGAGTTTCTCTACTTGCCTTTGTCTGTGGATATGATTTACCTTTCACTATATTTACTTGATGTATTCTGTATACAGTTGTAAACTTCAATTTCACAGACCCTCCCTCGGCTCAAAGCGCCTATCTGAAATGAACACCTTTAATTGAGAGAAAACCTTGCAGTTGAGGAAGATCTAGGAAAAATCATTTCCCTGTACAACCGTTGTCCTTGGAACAGTATAGTTTTAACCATTACCATGGATTAATTGATAATACTGGTACTTGATATTTACTATTCAAATACCATCCATCTTTGTGATTGGCTACTGTTCAAGTCCAATTAGTCAGTTTATAAAGACTATTAGAGATAAGTCAACAACAGTTTGTGTAAGCAAACTCATCCCAGATCCAGATGTGTCTATTTGACGTCAGAATATCAGGCTTGTTACAGCTGCCTTATAAGTCATTTCTTATCGTGTTATGTATCTAAATATTTTTCAATAGAGATTATATTACAATTTCATAATATCTATTGCCTCATGTATTTACTGTATAAATATATCATAAATGTATAATATATCACATACATAAATGTATAAATATATCACATACATAAATAATGTATAAATTCTGTGGGTACGAGATTTATTTTTTTTACATGAATAAATAACACCAAACAAGAAACCTAGAGTCACTAAAAATGTTTATTGATATTTCTCTAGAACATTCAGTCATTATCCGATCATAAGGCTAATATACAAAAGATATATTTAAAGAATAATATTTTACAGAATGAAATAATAATAAGACTGGATCCAACCACCGTTATTAACAGCTGTTTTACTTAACCTTTCTCAGCTGATGTTCTATAACCTTCCTTATGCTTCAGTAATTGCATTTCCATCTTAGAAGTGATGAGATGGTGTTTCAAGCTGGAGTTTCCTTTTTGTGTATGAGCTTGCTTTTTAATTTTTTTAGTACGTTTAATTTTATTTTGCCCATTCGTCCCCGATGATGTCTGAATATCGGCACGTTTTGTTATTTTTTAGGGGTTTTTTCCATATAAGTACGAAAAATTTAATTTTGGAGACCCGCCATCTGCTTAATACAACCAAAAAACCACCTAGATGGTCACACTGGATGTTTTTTGAAAAAGAAAGTCCTGCCGCTTAAAGCATTCCTTTTGATCGATAATGCGGCATCACATCCTAACGAAGAAGAAATGTATAATGGTGATAACACGGCCAAGATCAGCCACGCAGAAGGTTCCTTCGACAGGAAAAAACATGACGTATGTGAAACAACAAGACGAAACCGAGCTTACAGGCGTTCTTTTTTCAAGAGATGGAATATGCACGCTGCTACCAAATGAGAAGCCGTGCAAAAGCAGAAGAAAGTAAAGGAATATTTTTATATTTGAGGTTTGAAATTTATCTTTTTAATATTGAGGTAAGTACCATCTCCGGTGTTTATATAGTGACCAAAAAGAAAAGTGCAGTAACCCAAAATCGAAATTTTTAAGACTAATAGTTTTTGAGTTATACGAGAGACGGTTGTGCTTCCAAGTATAAGGCTGAAAACTAGTCATAGTATGAATTGAAATAAAAATCATTTCACGATTACAATATGCGTATAAACAAACAAATTCCAGTAGACTTATTTTTCTGCTAAGCACTTAAAATGATTCAAATCCTAGGAATTTGTTATTATAAAAAAAAAAACCTTGTACCATTACAAGAGATGGAGGATCTTGTAGATACTGTGATGCTGTTACTATAGGGACTTGACAAGAACCACTTGGTTTTTACACCAATAAGAGTATCCATTTTATACAGGCTAGGTGATCCCCAGAGGTCTTACACATCCAATAGGGTCTATGCATGGCTGTTTGTAGATTAATTAATTTATCTGTCATAACCGGATTTAAACCCGGGACCAATATATTTACATTCCTGAAAACAAATAATTTAAAATCTTCGGGGAAGGGTTAATGAAGAAAAAAAAACCTATACCACTACAACCCGTGAACGGGTTTAGGGTTCAGTACATGGTAGAGACTAATCTTTCATGGACAACAGTTCTGCAAGGAGGTGACTTGTCCTAGGTCACACTCAACCGCCAGATTTCCCCCGCTTATTTTGGGTATCCTATTTTTATAATACTTTATAGAGGCTGGGTGAACCCCAGGAGGGTCCTAGATCTCATATGATCCGTCTCCGGCTTCAAACATACTAAATAAAAGTCTTGCCTGCAGCGGGATTTGAACCAGGATTTCCGCCATGGCAACTCAGTGCTCTACCACCGAGGCAGTCCGCTCCAAATGAAGAAAAACCCCTTTATATATTGAAATTTATTTTATATTATGATCTTCAGCGTAGAAACTCACATCACCAGCATAGCACATTACCACTGAGCTAGCTAAATCCATATCTACTTATTATGAGTATTAAAATTTTTTAGTGTATTAAGTATGATATTTGTATAATAATATCAATAATAGAGTGTTTCTCTTTCGGAAGAAAATTTCATAATACGAGTATGTTAGAAATTCATTATAAGTTGAAATTTTAATAATGTTCATATTAAAAAAAAATAAGTATATACGCTTTTAAATTAATCTAACGTTAAAATTTTAAGTGAGCTATTGAGCAAAATTAAGTTAGAACAAGAACTGAACTCATTGATAAAAATTATGGACTCTGTCATTTTCAATTATAATTTATAATGCCGCCCGCTTATTTATTTCTTTCTCGACGCATTTATTAAACTTTCAAAGTCAATTAATTAATTTAGGAATTCATGGAGCGAAGAAGGGGCGGCTTTTTCGACCTTAAACTGCCACATTGATCGCTGGAAAGAAACTTTTTTTGTATTTCATCGATTGGCAGAACTGCAATTATATCTGTTTAATACTGGAGAGAAAGAAAAGCGGTGACAGGTGATGTCTTCATCTTCTCGATTGAGAAGGCTCTGGAATGAGTTATCATTAAAGCTTGTGTAATCGCGTTCGAATCTCGGCTAGTATGGCAACTATCGATTATTCGACACATTGTAAAACACTGATGGATTTTTTATTTTCATTCAAATTATCACCAGTTAATTTTAGAAATACTTCTTTGTTATACGCTCCACCAACAAAAACCAAATCAATAAAAACTTATATTGGATATAAATATATAATGTTGATTAATTCAAATACTGGTTTTAGTCTGAGTCGAAATAAAACTAAACCGAATTTCTCGTAAATTTAAAATAAATTTATTTGTATTATAACAATAATTTCCTACAACTGATTTACAAATTCACTGTACTATACAGTCTTACATGTAAAAAGAGAAACAACATTTAATGTCAACATTTCACACACCTTTTACGGAACCGTTTTCTTTCAACTAAATACCAAGACACAAATGAGAATAATCTCCCCGGCTGTTCTGTCACGGCTGTTACCATAATAACCGTATCAGTCACGTTCAAATGAAAGAATGTTATATTTTTGATGTGCTAGGCTGGGGTTCCATATTTGTAAAACATTTAAAAATTAAATAATGCATAAAATCGAAACAAAATAAGGAAAATATTTCTTCTTTTCTTCTCCACACGAATCTGCCAGCAAGGACCACGCGAATATCACTTAAAACTTCTTCACACTCTCCGCCTTCCTTCTACTCCAAAACTCTCTCATCTTCCTGGACTGTTCCTCTCGCTCTTCCTTAGTCCATTTGCTCCCTCGTCTCTCCTTCCTTCCTGCAAGAACTACAACTTCTTTTAGTTTTTCCCGAAAAGCTATCTATCCAAGCAATCGTTATCCTTGATTTTTAGCCTATCCAGCTCCTCTTTTATTTGTTTCACATTTCCACCTATACTCTTGTAGCTTAATACTTTATCACGTTGAAGGTCACTGGTTCAAATCCGGCTGTGGTAGATAAACTATTGGATATTTTCACAGCCACAGACCCTCCTGGAAATGATCCAGCCTCTATGAAGTGGGTACCTTTAAGTGGTGGTAAAATATGGTGGTTGAACTTGAACATAGACAAATCCCCTCCCTGCACAACCGTTGTACAAGAAACAACAAAGACATTACCCTGTACTGAACCATAGAACCTTAATAGGTTGTAGTGGAACAGAATTTTTTTTTTTTAACAATTACTCATTTAATCATATTTATGATAAATTGTAAGAAAGTTATATGGTTTTTGACTTCTGTACATTATTCAAAAGAATAATAATATTCTGGTGAATAATGAATACTAAAGCTTAATTAATGATTTGGCTTTAAACAGAGTCCGCTAGAGGCCGTCGACCGCGTTTTCATGGTTCGTTTCCTAGAGATTTTATCAGATCACTACGGCATGATTAAATGGACGATTAAAAACACATCAGAACTGAAGAAGCATTTCTTTGAACACTTGAGTTTAATCTAAAGTATAATAAAGTAGCCAATTAATTATCATAAGCTTTATAAATCAAATTAGTATATTTAAAATTATTTCCTATATCAGCGATTTTAACCTAGAATGCGATTGCTGGACGATGTAGAAGACTAACTAAGGCTCCTTAGGGTATGAACATGGAGAAGGAAAGCGGAAGTTCGGTCAGAATGGAGGAAAATTGACGAGAATTAATTACAATTGAATTAATAAATGAGCAAGAAATAAAGAAAAAAATATTGAAAAAATAATTGAATTACCTCCTAAAGCAATATTTAAAGAAAACTATTTCCTATAAAGGGAGAAGAAAATAAAAGATAATAGAAATGAGATAACATATATCTATTGCGGCACTACAACACAGTTGTTTTACCTGAAGCCAATTGTTTTACAAAAAATCATGACATCAATAAAAAAGGACGGAAAATTCTTAGAAGAATTTATGGCGCTTTTCTCCGGGATGGAATCTGGATCAAAAGACCTAATGAGGAACTCTATGAAAATACAGAAAACATCACGGTTAAATTTAGAAAAAGACGTCTACAATTCTACGGACACCTATGTTGGATGATGATAGCATACTCACTAAGAAAATTTTCAATATTGCAAATGCTAGTAAATTAAAGTCTAATTGGATGAAAGAAACACAAGAAGATATGAAATTATTTAAAATCTCCAAAGATGAAATTCAGAATAGACAACAATCTAGGAATAAGATCAGGAATAAGAAAATTGAACAAGACTCAAGTAAAGAAACAGCATCGAAAAAGTGGACAGAGGAAAGAAAAAACACAGTGAATTAATGAAGAGGCGTTGGGAAGAAAAGAAGAGAGGAAAAGCAGTGAAGCTGTGATTGATTCAAGTTCTCGCGCTCTCCTAATGGGGAATAATTGACCATAATAATATACACATACACACACACACACACATATATATATATAAATAAATACATATTTTATGAAAAACAAAATAACAAAAAATAAAATTATGAAAGAAAAAATATAAACAATAATATGAAAAATATTTAAAATAAATAAGTATAAAAATATGTCACTGGAATTGTGAGCAGCCAGATTCGAAGAGAAATATAATGTATGTTTCATACAAACCTCACACACACGCGTATGCACACATACAATTATATAGATACATACATATACAACCATATGCATATACATATATATTTATTGGTCGGATTTATTGTGCCTAAACTGCGCCAACAGATCGTTGGAAATGCTCATTAGAACACATTTGTGGTCTACCGTGAGCAACCGCGGCACCCAACGTGCGGACAGCTTTCTCATATCTAAATGTTGATTTAATATGTAACGAACACGTTCTTTTCACATGTTCATAACCTCTGCTATCTCAGTCACTTTAATTCGGCTGTGGTCTAGCAATATTTGATGATTTTTGACGATGTTTTCGTCATTAGTTGCAGTTTTTGGACTTCCCGAACGTTCATTGTCTTTCAAGCTCTTACGGCCACGTTTAAATTCAGCTGCCCAAAATTTCACTGTGGTAAATGATGGTGCAGAGTCCTCATGCACAGAATCCAACTCATCTTTGATTTGCATAGGCGTATTGCTTTTCAAAAACAAATATTTAATGGCAGCTCGAAACTCGATTTTGTCCATTTTCACAAAAACAGTCACATCAACTAACTAAACCGACTGTTAGATAAAAACTGCGCGTCCAAATTGCCTGAAACTTTGGTGAGTAACTGGTCAACAGATATACAACGAAACTCTCGTTGGGTTCCGAAACTTTTCAGACCACCCTCGCAGATCTGAGAGCCGAGAACGGGTGTTACGGGAGTGGACTGTGGTTTTGAATTGAAGATCTTTGGCGGGATTGGATAACTTGGTAAATATAGGATGCTAGTAAGTACTTACGGCGACAGGAAGAGTAAAGCCACTTCAACTCTTTGTAATATCGGGTGATACAGGCGTCTCTCGGGATACCAAAGGGATTTTGTGGCGTCTATTTCGATTTTCCATTTGTGGAATCTCTTATCCGATTCCATAATAAATAAATAGGTTATTTTGAAAATTATAAATGCAGAATAATATAAAACGTGGAGCTTAACATGCTGAGAGAGCTGCACAGGCTTGTAGAATGAATATGAGAAGACTAATGAATGTCAAATAAGTAGAATTAAATTTTAAAATATTAATTATTAATTATTATCATTATTTTCACTTTTTGTTAAATATTTATAAGAATATAAATAGATGCTGGTTTTTTTGTTTCTCTACTTACTTGAGCTAGCCTCTTTTATTTTTAGAAACATAAGCAACAAATTTGTATCTCATATAGGTCAGTAATATAAATATATCATATATAATTGTTGCTATGTATTTATTATTTAAATGGATATGGATGATACCATCATTAACCTGCGCCCTACACAAATCCATTATTCCGTAACCTCGCTTCTCAATAAATTCTTGATAATGTTCCAACTGTTGAAAAGATTATGGCGCCGTGCCCTTACTTAATAATATAGCCATTCCATTCCTCGTTTTTATATTTCGTGGCATAACAACATTTTTAATTAAGCATTCTCAAGATTATATTAACAGAGAAGCGCTTTAAATCGATTAGGTGTCATAAGGAATACATGACTTTTTCCGGAGGGTCCACTCCGAGGATTGATCTAATGATCGAGTTGCGAATTCGGTCTCGTCTTGTTTTCCCCTCTATCTTCCTTAGGAATCTCATTTCTGAAGCCTGGATCCTACTTTTATGTTTGGTGGTTAGCGCCCAAGATTCCGAAGGTTATGTTAATATTGGGAGAAAATTAGATTTGCATACCCTCAACTTTGTCTCCTTGGGCACTTCTCTTTTGTTCAGGAGCCTTTTATGTAGTGCATGGAACAATTTACCGGCTGAGTCAACCCTCTCCCGGATTTCATTTTCCATGACTCCATTCTCATCAAGGTGTGCTCCCAAATATTTAAAGATTCTCATCTTTTCGATGGGCTTGTTCTTGATTCTTATCACTCTCATTTTTCGCTGAGGAATCCTGTCAATTCTCGTAACTTATGATTTGTCAGGTCTTATATCCATATTGATCTTCTCTAGTTCATGTTGAAGAACCCTGATATTGTGTATATATATCTCGTCTCCACAAAATAATTCACCTTATTGAAAGGCACGAGAAATTGTAATTATTTGGCAGATTTTCGCTTTGAGTTGAGTCACAACAAGTTTTTACTTTTCATTCGTTCCCGTTTTAATATTTTCCAAATATACAAGTTATCATGATCTTTAGTAAATAAAAGATAATGTAATTATGGGAAAATAGTTGACTGGATAATTCTAATAATGGATTGAATTGGTCAGGGGTGCAGTCAAAGATAATACAATATAAGTGAAACTTATTTTTAATTGTGCCAACGTTTCGGCCTATGGCTTAGGCCATCTTCAGGGCGAATGTGAGTGTCTTTTCTATGGTGACTCGTCAAACACCCAAATGAGAAAAAACTTGTTGTGTGAGTTGATTGAAATAAGTTTGACTTATTTTGTGTTATCTTTGACTGTACGCCAATTCAATCCATCATTATAACTACGGGAAATGTGTACATTTCGGAAATGATCTCATATAGAACTGAACGTTTCAACTAAGATTTGACTAAGATAAGTGTTTCAACTAACAGTTAGTCTACGAACTGTTAGTTGAAACCCTTATTTCTTGATTAGATGATTACCGAAATATACACATTACTCATAATTACATTTTCTATTCCATATCAAATCTCACGTTAACTTTTATTTTTGGAAAATATTAAAAATGAAACGAATAAACAGTTAAAACTTGTTGTAACACAACTCGAAGCGACAACCTGCGGAACAGATACCATAAAAATATTTCAAAACAAATAATACTTCAAATAGTGGAGCCTTTGCTCAACAGTTCAAAATTATCAAACATCTACTGAACCCAAGACCCTTCCTGGGTTGTAGTGGTACAGTTTTTTTTTTTTTTTTGTTTTTTTTTTACTCTTGTAATTATTCCATTTAACGAATTTAAATGTATCTATAAAGAATCATAATATACAATGAAATATACATATCTATGACTAAGAATATTCAATATAGTCACTACATCGAAATTGGGCACTTCCTGGTAAATAGAAACCACAGAAGACTTGAGAAGATTAAACATCACCATTGAAGACATTCAAGATCGTAAAACCTGTAGAGACAAAATTATGAACCAGAAACTTGAAGTTATATCACAACCTACACTAAGCAGGCGTAAATGGACAAATGAACAGGAGAAGGCTCAAAGTGAAAAAATGAAAAGGTTTTGGGAAGACAAACAGAAGAAATAAGTCACCACCAAAAGTTAGATTTTTGTGTTTTCAGCGCTCTCCTTCGAGGGGAATATGCGCCAATAATAATAATAATAATGTAAAGCCATCATATTATAAGAACCATCCCAATAGACTTCTACAAAAAGGTCCTCTTAAGCTTTATTGGGATGAGTCCATTATAACAGACCATATTGCGCATCAGAATACACCAGATATCCTCCTTATAAAGTCGAGTGAGAGCATGTATAATTGATATTGCGATCTCTAACGACAATAATGTAAACTAAACTGTTGGAGAGAAACTTCGAAAGTATCAAGAACTTGCGGCTGAGCTTAAGGAGCTATACCATATGGAAAGTTTGGCGGTAACACTTATTATAATATCCACGAATGGATTGGTTCCTAAATCCACGGTGGAGGGCATTGAGAAACTGGGAATTCCGGTCGAGGTTTTAAAGGAGCTCAACAGGCAGTTCTCCTAGACACAGCCAGGATCGTCAGAAAATCTTTGAATGTTTAGAGATGAAAAATATAAGAATTAAAAAATAATAACTGCAGATGGTTGGACTTGTCCCCCATCTCTGTTTTGAACCCGCAAATGCGAGGGAAAAAATAGATAATAATAATAATTAAAAATATATATATATATATATGAGTAACTAAAGTTATTTTCTACTCCCTGACAAGGATCTGAATCCCCTTCACTCACCTACTTCCTGCAGATCTCCCAGGGACTTCATCTATGTCCAGAGATAAGTAATCCAGAGATAAATAAAGAACATGGCTACGGGTCGCAGTAACGTGACTGCTCTATAAAAATAACATCCTGGCCAGGAACTTATTTCTTTTTAAACATTTCAAAAGATATGCATCAGGGAGGGGTTTTACCAAACAAATTGTGTTTCTTATTAAATAATTTCAAGTTTCATGTATTTATTTTATTGAAAAATATATGTCTCATTGCCGGATAAGTATTATGGTGCAATGGATTTATGTTTAAACCAAGAATGTTCTACTAAGAACCCGGATTAGGTTTAGTACAAGGAATCGTATGTCTATCTTTAAGATATTTGTTAAGATGGAAGTAATTGGAAACTCAATCAACCGCCATATTTCCACTACTAAAGTGTAATCACTTCTATGATGCTGCATAAGGTATAAGAGACAAGATAAAACCGCTTGATGTTGCATATATTAAGAGGGTGAGTGCTTACTAAGCCCACAGGGGCATTTCACAGCTGTTACCAGAATTAAAAAAATATCTATCTCAGCCGGGCTCGTTCTGACTCGATTTAATAACAGTTATCTATTTACCATACCTACGACCTACTCCCACTCCACAGAATAAAATATTTAACCAAAGAAACAATATTTTTCGGTAAAACTCCTGTTGCTACACAAGACTCGCTCTTGTGAAGAAATTAAAACCATTCGATAACAATAAAAAGGAAACATTAATCAAAGTATATAATATTTTTATTTTGAAGAGAAAAGATTGGCCCTGGCCGGGTTAGGAACCCGGGTCGCCCGCCTCTCCGTGGCAGTCCTCTTACCAATTGAGCTAGCAGAGATCGCCTACCAGTCAGGCAAATCCGTTCTCTTCACCGATCCTATATCCCCGTGTTCTCGCAATTTTTGCGATGTATGCACGGGGAAGAATGTTCATTCAACATAACTTTAATTAGGATCATGTTATATTGTTTATTCGAATCCCGGCCAGGACAAATCTTTTCTCTTCAAAACAAAAATATTAAAAAACAATCACCATCAAAATATAAATTAATAAAAATATATTATAAATAATATATTAACGTAAGAAAACAAGATCCTAATTAAAGTAATGTTTAATGAACATTGTTCCTCGTGTATACATGGCAAAATTGCGAGAACACGGGGATATAGGATCGGTGAAGAGAACGGATTTGCCTGACTTTGAGGCGACCCCTGGTAGCTCAATTGGTTAGAGCACTGAGAGGCGGACGAACCAGGTTAGAATCCCGGCCAGGGCTAATCTTTTTTCATAAAAATACAAATATTTAAAAATTAATGAATTAATAAAAACATTACAATAATATCATTTTCAAAAAGAGGTAAATAATTAAAATAAAAACTACAGAATCGTAGAAAGTAATAAATTATTCAAATTGAAGAAAAAAACTAATCTAAAAAAACTAAAAACTAATAAAAAAACTGACCCGGGTTCGAAGCCGGCTGGGGACTAATCTTTTCTCTTCAAAATAACAATATTTAAAAATTAAAGCAATGATTAATAAATTATAATAAATTATAAATAATATAATGACGTATGTCAAAAAGATCTTAAAATTAAAAGTAATGTTCAATGAACATTCTTCCTCGTGTATAGATCGCAAAATTGCGAGAACACGGGGAATATGGGATCGGTGAAGAGAACAAATTTGTCCTAGGCAGGGAGCGACCCCGGTGGATCAAATGGTTAGAGCGTTGCCACGGTGAGGCGGAGATCCGGGTTCGAATCGCGGCTGGGGACAAATCTTTTCTCTTCAAAATAAAAAGATTTAAAAATTAAAGCAATGATTAAAAAATTATAATAAAAAACTAATGACTTGATCTGTAAAACTGTAAATCTGTGACACTTACAAACACGAACGCATTAAGGAATGTCGATTCAGTAGATGAGAGGTACTGCACTGTTCATAATAGTAGTTGACTGAGTGAGCTCCGGAGGCCAGAGGTCAGTAAACATAATAACTTCTAGACTAGATGCGAAATTAAAATTTGAGAAAGGTTATTGGAATATTCCATTATTGGTAAGCGCATGCGCAATAGAAAGCTCAAGACTGCCTACGCAGCCCAGCCCAGAATTCCAAGCCCTCAGGCTAAATGAGATTATTCTCTTGACAACTTTCCAACATTAACTTGCAGATAACGCACTGGCCGGGAGGTACGGCTGACGGCGATCGTGGGTCGAGTCTCTTTCGCAACGCTGAATTCGCCGCAGGTACGCTTTCAAGGTGTGATATGATGGCGAAGAGAATTATGACGAAAGGTACACAAGATAATGTAGGAGTTATATCTGGCTTAAATTACAATGTAAAACTGTGACAGAGCGGGTGATCTCCTGTGTTCTAGTGGTTAGCATAACAACTTAGGTGATCTTAGATTATTATAAATGGAATAAAAAATCCTTGGTTACGCCGTCCTTTGGAAGGGCCGTAAGTTGGGGATCCCGAGCCTGTACGATATCAGGTACTCAATAAAGATAACTATCCAATTTAAACCTGGATATGCAAAATTCAGGACTCCGGTTGTAGCATCGTCCGATTCGCCAAAGTAGCATAAAGTGATATTAAATGAAAAAACAAACAAACTTTATAACAGCCTTAATAAAAATCGTTGACAGGATTTATTCTTATTCTTGTATCATTTGCCCCTACGCTATTTCGCATTAAAAAAATTTGATCTATTTGTTTCTTATCTTTGCTTTGCAAGAACAAGTTTTGAAAATGATGAATAGTTCTTGAGGCAGGTCTCTTGGCCATATAGTGACGTTAAATAAACAAACATAACGATATAGTGTTTCTAACTTTATTCTATTTACATGGTGCATAGTATATACTCCCGGTATATATGTGGATATACTTTGCAATACATCATCCTATAATAATAACACAGCGTAATCTAATAATTCGTTCACTTAATGAAAACCTATTTCCAGTCGGTTTTTTTGCCAAATAACTTTATTTTGCGGATACGTTTCGACTAATTTGTCATTTACAATCCATCAAGAACTTCCTTCATCTAAGAAGAGTTACAAGTCATCTTTTACTCTTTTTTTTAAATTCATGTCATTAGCTAAAAACTTTTCTTGGAGGTCCATTGTCCTCCATGGTCCTTTTGTTAATATTTTAAACTTTGACAGACCAAAGTTTAAAATATTAACATGAGGACCATGGAGGACAATGGACCTCCAAGAAAAGTTTTTAGCTAATGACATGAATTTAAAAAAAAGAGTAAAAGATGACTTGTAACTCTTCTTAGATTAAGGAAGTTCTTGATGGATTGTAAATGACAAATTAGTCGAAACGTATCCGCAAAATAAAGTTATTTGGCAAAAAAACCGACTGGAAATAGGTTTTCATTAAGTGAACGAATTATTAGATAATGCAATCCAGTTTACATCCTTTCAAAATAACACAGCGTTTTAAAGCTTGAAACCAACCGTTCGGTATATTATCACAGGATTATAATGACTGGAGTCTATGGCGGTGTCATGGAATCGTAACAATGGAAGCTGACTATAATATAAGTCTGTTTCATTTAACGACACTTTGGCTAATTAGACGGTGCAATAGTGGAAGCCCTAAATATTACTTATACAGATGATTATAAAGGATCTGTATCCTGTACAATAAAACCAGTATTCATATCCAAGCCAACCAGTATCGTATCCAAGCCAGACAAATCCATTCACTTCAACGATCCTACTTGGCTTGGATACGACTCCTGGTAACTCAGTGGTTTAGAGCACTGCACTAGAAATGCAGACGACCCGGATTTGAATCACGGCCATAATAAATATTTTCTCTTCAAAACAAAAATATTTAAAAATAATCACTATCAAAAGAACAATAAATAAAAATAAAGGGTCTGTTTCGGAAAACGCATTTTATTTTTTAGATATCTGTTATTTACGCTATTAAATAAAATGCTCATAACAAAACATGTGTATATTTATAAATAAACTTAAAACAAAACAATTGAAATTAAATTGGTTGTTAAAAATAAGTAATGCTTTCTAAAATCTTAGAAACTAAACATTATTTCTCGTAACTTCTCCTACATAAAATACGCATAAATATGAATCCAACATATTTCTAATCGTTCCAAATTCTTTTTTGTTTCTTCATTTTACTGAAGGCCAAAATGATTCCAACCTCTGGGTATTAGAACCTTTGTTTGAGACAACGAATTTTTTTTAAATTGTTAATAATCTAATGTTTATACCTCATGCCTTTAATTTGCTTTATTCCCTCATAGGCCTTCTAGCAATCATAATATATTGTTGTCCTAGGTCGTATTGCAGCTTTAATGCAAGAAGTCAGCATTTCAGGTGTTCTGCATGGGACAAGATATAGTTAACATTCCCTAGTTTCCCTGCATACGCCTCCGAACACCCATTGCTGCGGGTGTATCCTCCCCATATTATATTTCCTTTTGAAGAAGTAGGACTCATCGATTTTAACACTATAACCTTCTCCTCCAATCATTAAAGGCTTTGCTAATATATCATCTAACACTACTACATTAACGATAATAATAGTATAAATTTATAAGTATTGACCTATGCTTAAATTATATATTTCTATCTATTAGAATGCACCGGTAACCGGCTTCATTCATCGAGTTAAGCATGCTATATCGCGGGATAGTTAAATTGTGCTATTCTTCGTGTTGAAGCAATAGCAAGCAGGAGAAAACAATTCCAATAGCAGCCTCAGTGCTGTTTATTTATTTACACATATATTTATTATATATCTTAACACATTGACGGCCGGGAACGAGATTTCTCGTTTTCATTAGACATTTGTTGGTGACCGGTTCTCGTTTTGGTGATAAGCTCCAGTCACATAGTAAATTGATATAATATATATGATAAAAATTATATTGATAAATCACCTTATAGTAAATTTCAGCAAAACATTAGCGGGCGACAATGTGTTTATAGTGATATGGGCACTCGGACGATGCTATAGTGGTAGTCTTAAATTTTGTTCAATCCAGGTATAATTAGAATTGGTAAATTTAACGAGTACCTGACAGTACACAGGCTAGGGACCCCATTCTACACCCTCTCCAAAGTAGGGGATAAATACGGATTTTTTAAAGAAATCATAAGGCCACCTGCTGGGTGAAAGCGCAATCTTGGGATTAGTAGGTTCATAAGCAAACCACTGCTCAACGGGTGATCCTTTATAAATATAAATGTAAAAATGAATACTGCTCATATAAAATACTTGGCATTGCGTAATTATTTCACCAAAATAATATTTTCGAGTTGGGCCAAATAATTACATATTTAGTAAAAAATTATTTCATAATCGTCGTTGTGAATTATACTGCTTCGCTATGTTAAAAAACAAAACAAAAAAAAATCCACGGTTAGCCACCCAAATATGGACTTAATTTGTATCTAATTTAAGCGATTTACTAATGGAGCTTCATCCAATTATTTTCATTAAATGGAAACATCGATTAGTCCACATCGCATTGCTGACACATCTCACACCAGGTGTCGAAGAATGTAGTGACGGCGGTCTAAGAGCACATTCCGAAGAAAGATATGTCATCTCCTCGGTCATCAATTAGCCTGCTATGTTCTCCGCGTTCCTGGACTGCCCAGCCCTCCTTGTCCAGAGCTCTCAATCCTGGCGTCGAAGAGTACGGAATAACGGACGTATTCTGTGATAAACGTAATATAATAATAAAGGAAGCATTAGTTCAATAATTAGTTTAATTGAAATAAAAGGGATGGTTGAAATGTTGGAGATCAAAGAACGGAAAATATTGGGCAATAAATTATTCAACGACAATTTAGTCCACTAACGAAATGAGACCCTTTAAAAAGTAACAGAAAGAATCTCAGACACAATGAGGGAAAGAAGAATTAATTCATATACTGCGAATGAATGAAAGGAGGCTAACGAAAAGAATATTATAATTCTTTAGAAATAAAAACAAAACCTAATCCGCCCTGGTTGAATGAGGCAGGGAGGGACATGAGAGAACTCGGTGTAACGGTTGATATGTGAAGGGATGGAACTGCCAAGAGCATAACCCGAGACAAGAGGATGAGGTTTGAGGGGAGAACGTGACGAAGGATCAACGAGGAAAGGAGACGCAGAAGAGAGAGTATGAAGAGATACTTTGTCGAAAAAGAGTCGCGGAACAACCACTAATAGAGACCTCAATTCTACTACCCAAACAATTTATTAAAAATATCAAGAAATTTCAGTTAACTTGATATATTATTTTCCAGGATCCATGGTCCATTTTTGGACTTGATTAGTATCAAGCTGAATCTTCGTGAATAGCATCATTTCGATGAGACGCCCAAAAATTTCCTGTGCGAAAATTCTCGATTGAGGTAACTAACTGAGGTAGCAAGGATAAAACATGTCGATTTGACGACTCTAAAAAATTCATTACTAACTGGGTTTTTTTTGTTAAAACTCAAGATAATTATCTAAATTATTTGAAAAAATATTTGTCCTACAAAATGTATCGTTTGATCAAAGAATCCCCTCCTTCCAATATAAATGAAAACAAAAAATCAGCTGGTTAGTAATCATTTTTGATGACCTCGTTATCGATACATATTGGAAGGAGGGAACTTTTTGACCAAACCATACATTTTGTAAGACAAATATTTTTTCAAATAATTTAGATAATTATCTCGAGATTTAACAAAAAAAAAACAGTTAGTAATTAATTTTTGAGAATCATCACATCGACATATTTTATCCTTGCTACCTCTGTTAGCTACCATAATCGAGAATTTTCGCACAGGAAATTGTTGGGCGTATTATCGAAACAAAGCTTTTCATGAAGATTTAGCTTGATAGTAATCAAGTGCAAAAATGGATTATCGATCCTGGACTATTAATATCTGACGTACTAATTTTCATCTAGGATTATCAATTAACTGTATGTGTATCCAGCATATATGCATTTGTGTACGAATGTGTACGATATATGTATGAGTACAGTGTATGTATGCAGTATTTTTATTTATTTATTACTGGGATCTAGAGTCCTTGAAGAACCTTGGCCTCGGCTAATTTCTACTGCAATTCGCCTCTGCCAGCCGCAAGGCGCCTCCAGCAGTTTATACCGATCGCCTTCAGTTCACCCTCCACATCGTCGAGCCACCTGAGATGGGGCTACCCTCTTAATCTTGAACCATCGTCCGGAACCTCGTACATCATCCTTCTTGGAGTTCTCGTTGGGTTCGTCCTCTCCACATGCCCCAACCATCGTAGTCTTTGGACTTTCGTTATATCAGGCTCGTCGTGTAGGCCCCCTATCTCTTTATAGGACCTGATTCTCCACTCGTCCTCCACTCTGGTTGGTCAAAAAGTTGTACTCAGGACTTTTCTTTCCCATGCTTCGAGAATCCTTTTGCAATCTTTTGTCAGTGACCAGGCATCGCATCCTTAAGTCACAATTGATCTTACATCGTGTTATATATGAGACACTTTGCCTTTCTTGACATCCTTTCATTGCACAATATAATATGCAGTATATGTGTGATTAATATTTTACTACGTAACAATATTCCAATTATTTATTAATGCCACACGTATGCATATATGTGTAAGCTATCAATATGTATAAGAAATATACCTATAAAAATGTATATATTTATTAGATCTCAATTTAATATAAATAACTTTACATAAGTAATTATCTTTCTATTATGTGTTTAATGTAGTGCAGTACAGTATAGTAGTGTTTAATATTTTAATAAGGAACAATATTTTTACTATGTACTAATGTTACAAGTATGTATATATGTAAGATGTATATCATATAGATAAAAATGAAGTGCCAAATGTGTTGCTAAGCGCAAAATTCGAGAACGGCTCGACCGATTCGGCTAATGTTTTTTCATATATTTGTTAAGGCACAAAGAAGGTTCTTATGGAGAGAAAAAACGTAAAAATTTCTAGGGAAATAATAAAATCAACACTTTATTTCTCTTGGTGTTATTCTGTTATTCATATGTATTCTTAATAATCTATCCGCCGCTCTGTATGTCTTTACTTTTGTATAAATTTTACATGTTATTCTACAATTGTTTCTTTGTACAGCAATGTTTTTATAGTTTTTTTATGTTTTCTTTCTGTGCCCTGAAGGTGGCTTACACCGTAGTCCGAATCGCTGAAACATAAAAATGAGCATAACTTATTTTTGTTATCATTGACTGCATACCCTGACCAATTCTATCCTTCTTTAGAATCAACCAGTCAACTATTTTCCTCTCTAACAGAAATAAACGTTATTCGAAAATGGCATAATTTCTTATTATCCAACATTGTCCACAATATTGTAATATGTAAAATCATTTTAGATATGTTTTTATAAAAGGCCCATTGTTTTCATGTGTTTCTTCTGGGCACTATTATGATAGTTTAGACCTGAAAAGCCAGCGGAACGATTTTATTGTCCCTGCATGACGAAGTAGGTAAATTGAGGATACACAGTTAGTGTATAGTGTACAGCTTTATGCGTACCGGAACTCTACAATTTTCCTGAGTAATTGAGCAAACGTCTTATTCTAAACATGTTACCAAGCCTAAAAACTTTTAGTATATGAATATATGTATTATATATTGTAACGGAAGATAAATTTTAGTTTTGTGGAAAATTGTCATATTTAAATTTAATGTCTGATATAATTACAATATAATAACACAGGCCACCAAAAAAAATTTGTTTGAAAACATTTTTAACTTTAATAGTTGATATTTATAATACATATGTGGAAAAATTCCAACTAAAAACCTTAAGTCTCTAAACTAAAACAGGAAATTAAAAATACCTGTCCAATATTTCGCCTATTCAGGCATCCTCAGGGCAGAAAGAGAATAATAGAAATCCAAAAGATGAATAATGCACCCAAAAAACACAAAGGTTTTAGTTTAGAGACTTAAGGTTTTTAGTTGGAATTTTTCCACTTATGTATTAACATTTATTTAATGTATCTGTTGAGCGTTCCCTTTTTCAATATACAGTTGATATTTATAGATCTTTATGTGCAGAATCTAAATCTAGCCTTAGTTTTTTTTTATCACCCAGACTTTTCCAGCAATATGCTTTGTTTTAATAGTATGAACCCCTATAAACCCCTATACGGTATACGGGGGAATTAATGAAACATCATGTTACATCATAAGCATGGTTTGTATTTACAGTGGCTACTTACAACAGTGATATAATGTGCTAATACAGGTTTCACTTGCCAACTGGAATTGGTCTATCTTTCTCTTTTTTTTCTTTGAAGCTTCTTTTGTAGCTTTTTCTACGATGAGTCGCTTGTTGAACTTTTCGGTGTAGTGACGGAACAGTAGTCCCCCATCATGTTGGTGTTCCAGTGGCCCTGTAGCGTTTTCCCATCACTTTAACGTCCTGATGAAAACGCTCACCTTGCTCCTCACTAACATCTCCCAAATTGTCCGGGAAGTAATCAAAAAGTGAACTTTCAGGCTCATCAAACATCCTATTTTTTTAAACATCTGTAACATGTTAGCTACAATATAAACGTCTCTCGTTTTTATTTCCCAAGAACTTTGTAACGACTTGCTTGAATAAGACCCATGCCTCTTTCTCATTTAAGGTCATTGTGGATTCAAAGTTAACATCAAACATCATTTTTCTATTGTCAGGTTCGACAAAGACGCCTCTTTCATATATATACAGAATGATCAACAGGAATAGATGCGTACATGCTACCATTGTGTAATAAAACAGCCTTTAAACTAGTTTTCGATGAATCAACGATCAACCTCCAGTCTTCCTTTTTGTATTCAATACCAAACTCTTTCATCACACCGGGAATGTACACAAAATCACCTACTTGTTCAAACAACGTGGAAAAATAAAAACCCAAAATAAGGGGGAAGACCTGATGGTTGAGCGTGACCTAGGACAAGTCACCTCCTTGCAGAACCGTTGTCCATGAAACAGTATATCTCTACCATGTACTGAACCCCAGACCCGTTCAGAGTGGTACAGGTTTTTTAATGAAGAAAAAATGAATATTGATATAAAACAGCGTGGGGTGCTTGATATTAATTGTTGTAAATATTTTATCGACTAATATTGGTTAAAGTAATGTCATTATGAAAATATCTTAAAAAACACTGTACGTATTTTTCCGAGAAGCGAGGAATGGTTGACTGGATGATGTAAGGAAGAAAATAGTTGGGGGTGCAGTAAAATAAAACACTAAATAAGCGGATACTTATTTAATTAAGTGCCGACGTTATTTAAGTGAAGACCGCGTCTACTCGTACTACAGCGTCCTATAGCCCTGAAGATGACTCAAAAAGTGGGTCGAAACGTCGGCACTTAATTAAATAAGTATCCACTTATTTAGTGTTTTATTTGACTGCACCCCCAACTATTTTCTTCCTTACGTATTTTTCCGATAAAATGATCTTCTTAAATCACTATATTTCTTTTTTACAACTTATTGAAAATTATTTTCTACTTTTTGTTTTGTTTAATATTTAGCCGAGTTTTTTAAACTGTTATTATTTTTTTTTTAAAGAATCTTAGAAAAAAAGTCTGTACATTGTGTCAATTCTTCTACCTGAAGGCTGTTTAGGTTTTCTATATGTATTTGTTTCATATACAAAATATATAGTGTTATATAGTAATCTATATATTTTAGTTATTATATGGACAGCTCCCTTCACATATTATAGAGGAGAGAGCGACTATGCTAACTATTTCAGTGTGGGAGGACTGGTATTTACTCTTGCTTTCTCCTTATCCTTCGTGATATACCCCTTTATTTACACCACCATTTTGTATTATTAATAAATAATAATAATAATATATCTGAATATATCTATGTCTATATTTGTACATATGACTGAAAATAATTCTGTGTGTTCATTATCGTTCTGGGTTTCCAATGGAAATGTTCCTTTTTATTTTTATTTCACTGTTCTTACCTTCATTGCAAAATAATGATTTGATTCTATTATTATATATCTAATTTTTTTTTTAATAAAGTATTGTATTCAAAAAAAATTTTTGTTTTCATATTTCAACGGAAATATCCATTATTTACCAAGTGAAAAATTGAATTTTCGTGGTTGGGATTTGTGTTAAACCTGGTTTTACACATTTGATTTAGACACTACATGGTCATTTTGATTAAAATCGTATTAACGAGCCATAATTTTAATTGGTTATTTTTAATTTTATTCTAGAATTGATACTTGAGCTTTTTACTTAGTCTACCAGGAAGAGAGCTAGGGATAGGAATCATGATAAAAATGAACTTGGCAAGTAGTTTTCCTTAATATGTTATGTTTAATGATCGTACCTACCAATTATTTTCATTTTTTTAAATGTAATCTGTATTAAGTAATTAGGGCTAAGATAGTGATATTCCTCCTCCTTGGACCTATTTAAAACCTAAATTAAATCTAAAACTGACAAAATTTATAAAAGAAAGTACAAAGCCCGTTGTATATACAGAAATGTTCAATAAAATAATTAAATCTATACCTGAGCACTTATTAAGATTCACTGACGGGTCTAAATCGGTTACTTCAACAGGTTCTGCCTGTGTCACACCCGATGGTATCTACAAATGTAAGCTACATCAACTTAGCTGTATACAGTCCGCAGAAATCAATGCCATCGGAATGGCTCTCCGATATGTCATGAAATCACCTGTTGAAAATTTGGTAGTAGTAGATTATTTGAGTGTCTTAAAAGCCATGAGTAACATTGAGTCCACCCTGGGATAGAATTTATTTTAAACCTTTCAAAACAGCTGCATGATGTTGGAACATCGATCAATTTTATCTGGTCACCGCCACATGTAGGTATTACAGGTAATGAACAGTCTGGAGAAGCTCTTGCTCTTCCAGGTCGTGGTAAAGCTGTATTGAATCCATCTGAGCTAGCGTGACCACTAAGACAGCACATACTCCAAGAGTGGCAGCCCTTATGGGAAAGTAGCACCGCAAATAAATTGATACATATAAAAAGTGATGTTGGACCATGGAGCAGCTCCTGTCGTAGCATCCGAAGAGAGGAAGTGATCCTTACAAATGAGGAGAGGACATACCACGCTCACCTAATCTCTAAAGACCATCTTACAATTCCGATCTCCTTAAGTTCAAAACCTTGGTCCACTCCCGTAACACCCGTTCTTGGCTCTCAGACCTAAATACAGCCTTCCACCGAACTGCTTTTGATAGAGCTTTCCTTATCCGATCCTCGTCCCTTAGGAACTCTATACCTTCTTCCATTCGTCGTTCCAATAATCTTTCACCCTTCAAATCCCGTATATCCAATCACCTTATGTCCTTACAGTTCCCAAAAAATTGGAAATAACATACTCAGTTTATAGATTAAAATTACCTAAATGTTAAAAGAATGATGTGTTTTTATTTATAAGTTTTTATTTATATCATTGACGCTTCACTCATCCAGTTAAATATTTTTAAAAACAAGTTATCTTAGTTGATATTGTTTGTATTTTTGTTTCATTATTTATTTTGTTTTTTTCTACTTGACATTGTAATTTTCATACATATACGTTTCTCTCTCTATAATTATTAAAATATTATTTGTATGATGTTTTTTATTTCTTGTACTCTGTTTTTTTTCTTTATATGTTATCACTGGAAGTAATATGCAAAGAACAGTGGATACTTTGAACTGTATTTTAAAGTAACCGAAGAAAAATCAACAGGTGGAATCTTATGGCAAGGGGTTTTTGTTGTTGCCATGGATACACCCAGAACGGACTGTATATTTTAGGAATATGGCATAGGATTTATTATTTTAATGATTATAACATACTTATTGCATTAAAACATTTATTTTTCAATATAAAATGCTTTATAGGGGAGTATTAATAGCAAACCTTAGCAGAGAAGATTACAACCAAATTTAGAAAGGATCAAAGAGACAGACATAAGATATCCTGTAAGGAATAATGTCTAAATCGGTCCCATACTAAAAGCTAATAGCCCACTCAGCAGCTACTGAAATAGTCACCGACAGATATCCTTTTCTCACCTCATCAATACTAAAGAGGTCCTCATCACCCTTTTTCATGGGAGCTCAGTTTATTTAAGGATGATCCTTACAGCTGTTGTCTCCAGGAGAATTGTGGTAATTGATACTTGCCCACTTCCCGAGTACTTCTTCAAAATAGGATTGCGTTATCAGTCGACGATTATTGCTACCCACCACAATTTATGACAACTCACTAAATAATGTGGATCCAGGATTTTTTTCTGGGGAGGAACAACGGACAGACGGGCAAAATAATCAACAATAACTTAGAAATAAACTTTTAGTATTTATAAAAAGGTTTCAAAGGTTTATTAAAATATCAAATTAATAGGTTAACACATGATCTTTCTGTTATTTTATTCATATATTTTAACAACTATGATCATGTGATTTGCCTTTAAGTATGTACTGTAATGAATTCTCCACAGTACACAAAAACCGTCTGGGGGCACGTGTAAACCACAGAATTAATACTCGTACTAAAGACAATTGCCCTCTACGCTTAAATGATTCACTTTTTTTTTTATGTACTATTATTGTAATTGTCTAACCAAACTCCCTGTATGTTACTAATGTAAAAACCAGAAATAAATAAAATTATAAGAAATAAATAAATAATAAATATATTGGTAAAAAATTCAAGAATTCACTTGCGTTGCTTTGGAACGAATCTATTCATTAAAATGTGATTTTTAATTATATAAAAACAGAGATTAAAGTTTTTCTTCTTGGTAGAATAGCCCGTATATAAGTATTTAAAATCATGAAAAATATGATACCCCCCTCATTATGAAGGGGAAAAAAGCAAACATTTACACAAGGAACAGATGGTGAAATAATGACATAAAAGGAATATGATAAACAGTGGTAAGTGGAAGTGAGTACAGGTAAAGGTGTACAGAGTGGTCATTAGCTAATTAAAGAGAACACCTTAAGGCCGTAAAAGGAGTCGGGTAATTAAACGATTATTTATAGTTCTCCTGATGAGGAAATAAGGAATAAGACGAGTCCTGTTATAAATCTCTCCTTCGTAAGGACCTGAGTGGGCGGAAGAACCCGATCTGCCCTTTTTCAATTCAGGTTATCTTAAGTCCAATTAAATATATTTTATTAATATATGAATAATATTTGAATTTTATTTTGGTAAAAATTTAGTTTTGGGTATTTTACGATTACAGTTTTTTGCCCATTAAATTAATTGAGTCACTTGACAGTATCGGTCCTGAACAGCTAATGTGTGTATATATATTTTTTTTTTCTGTTCTCTGTCAGGATATATATATTTTCTTTTATTTATTTCTTATATGTAAATAAATAATATATGAATGTTTGTAGGTATGTGTTTGTGGGTGTGGGTGTGTGTATATAATATTATTATTAAATATTGTAAATATTCCACACTCATTATGATACTGTTATCATATTATTAGATGTTCTTTTCTACTTTATTATTTTTTCATTAGCCAATTTCTGTTTATTGTAAATTTATACTCTATTATTTTATTTTATATATTTTCTTTGTTTGTTTTATATATGTATATATATATATTTTTTCTCTCTATCAGAACATACGTTTTAGTTAATATTTAATTATAGTATTACAATAATGTAGTTGTTTGGCCAGACATTTCCTATTAATTTCTGTACAATATTGTTATTCTTAAGGGACTTGGTCCCAGAATACAATTATTTTTCTATTTCTATTTCTATGTATGTATATATGTAATATGTATATGCATGTATACACACACATACATATACAGGGTGTCATGGGAGGCAAAACTCAACTTTATAACGACCAGTGGACTCACTCAAATCAATTTTCTTTGTAACACAGGCTGATTCTAGGCTGACAACTGACCAGTATAAATTAATAAAAACAAAAAATTTAAAAGTACATGTTCTAGCTGAACATGCATAATCCCAATAATACATACACACATATCACATAATGACCATAATTGTTCACAACAAAAGGCATAACGGATACTTAAGTTATGATGCATGCGAAATTATTGCAAACTCTCAATTAATTATTGTATTAACTTTGAATAAGCTCGAGACACTCATTATTTAATTATTTTCTCATTCCTAGCACACAAATATTTTTCTATTCGACAAATAGATCTTTATCATCAAAGAGACAGATCCCAGCCGGAGTGCCACAGGGATCAATACTTGGACTTTTCTTATACACAATATACATACACGACAAACCGCAATGTTCCGACCTACTGACAACTGATAATACGGCCCATAATTACAGCTTTCACACCATTTACAACTTAGCTTACGAAGCATTAATGAAATGTGTAAACTAAATTTTTCATCCTTTGGCTGCCCAGTGCTTGTTCTTCCATTGAAAACATTCTGCCCTTTCTTATCTTCTAATCATCGGACAGATTTCCCACCTCCCATACATATCTTCGGAACATTTTTCTGTATTATATGTTTTGTATAGAGAAAGATCTGGAATGGAACAATTGCTAAATTCCTGTGGGGTTCCTTAATTGTTCGTTTTCCTATTTTTTTAAATGTGAGAATTCTGTTTACAACCCATTCTGTTCTCATCATTTTAGTATGTCCAAAAAAAGACAATCTCATTGTCTTAATTGTTGTGGTAACATTTTAAATGAAATTCGTGTGGTTTATTTTTTTTTTGAGAGGGTCTGCTGTTTATCGAACAGACCATGTTTGGTTTTGGAAGTGATAAGTAGCAAATAAGAAGCAAATGAAGCATATCATAGTCAAATATGAGAGTAGAAAGACCTAAAAGTTCAAGCTCTGAACCCCTGAAGGCGAAAAAGTTCAACGGGAGTATACGACTTGAATAGGCACTTCTTGAGAGGAAGCGCAGACGCTAGGACCAAAGTTGAAGCCGGAAACAGGAGCCTGTCAGGCTGGCTTGGCAGAGATAAGGATGGGAAGAACCAGATGCTCTGACCACAGGCCTTGATCTACTTGAAGAAGAACTCCAAAAGTTTATTTATTTATTTAGTCTTCTCTTCTTCTACCGCCAACGGTGTGAGGATCCGTTATTTAGAGTCTGATCCATAAATCCCTCTCCCGTACTAATCGTCCTCTCCCTCCCTATTCCAACCCTCTTCTGTCAAAGGCCTCCTGGATTGCGCCTTCCCAAGTCTTCCTTTCGGTCTCATTCCCTCCACCTTTGTCTCATATACGGCCTTCGCCATTCTGTTTTCCGCCATTCTGGAAACATGGCCGAACCATCTCTTCGATAATATCCCCAGCTGGCGGAAGTCCCACATTTGATAGTGTCGTTACGTTTCGCACTGGATCTCTCCTGTTCTTACTTTCCATTCTTCTTAGATATCCCATCTCCATGGCTTGAAGTTGGCTCTTGTGCTTTTTGGTTAGAGTCCAAGATTCACTTGAATAGGTGAGAATCGGCAAGAAAGTGTTTTTATGAACTACTTTTTCAGTGTTTTTTGACACTAAATAAATCCTTTTTGAAAGAATCAAAACACCTGTTGGCAGCTTTTTTTCGTTCTTTTATTTCGCCATCTACCCAGCCGTGTTCGTTAAGGTGTGTACCGAAGTTTTTAAAATCCCTTACTTGCTCTAACCTCGTGATTTTTACTCCTACGACTCGGTTCCCATGCTCGCCTTTTCTTGCTATTCTCATGATTTTGGTTTTCCCTGTATTTATTGACATCTTAATCACGTCCAACTGTTCTTGTAGGATGCGTAAATTGAACTGGAGGCTCTTGCAATTGTTTGATAAAACAATTATGTCATCAGAACTCCAAAAGCACTCTTATTATATAAGAGTACATCTAATTCATTTACGTATTTTATGCCAATCCTCTAGTTACCTGAAACATTAATCGTAATTTTTCAATGTATAAACTAATAGTGTCCAAAATTATATCTATAAATTATATTTTTTAATGATTGAACTCTGTAGGTAATCCCTTCCTCACCATACATCTGTTATTACATTATTAATATTATTGTAAAGGGAGCAGATTGGCTCAATGAAAGAGCACTGAGTGCCATGCCGAATATCCTGGTTTAAATCCCGAGACTTTTATTTAGTCTGTTGGCTGCCGGAGATGGATCATATAGGATCTAGGACCCTCCTGGGGCTCACCCACCCTCTATAAAATATTATGAACATAGGGTACCCAAAATAAGGGGTGGAAATCTGGCGGTTGAGGGTGACCTAGGACAAGTCACCTCCTTGCAGAACCGTTGTTCATGAAACAGTACAGTATCTACCATGCACTGAACCCCAGACTCTTTGACGGGTTGCAGTGGTACAGATTTTTAAATGAAAAATATTCCGTTTTGAAACATTACTGAGGATGTAAAAAAAAACTACATTCTAAAATAACACAAAGATTTTAGTCTGCCTATGGGTCAATTCCGTGGGAGTGGAGTGGCACAGTGGTAGAGCTCTGAGTTTCCATGCAGGAAATCTTGCTTCAAATCCCGCTAGCATTTAATAGCGGTGCAAGTTTTTTTTTTGTAATTTTATCGTTAAGGCAATAAGTTAACTGATTAGTAAATTTGTATATAAACAATCTGGAAAAGAATCCAATTTAACATAAAAGTAGGACATTAAAATAAGTTGTCTAATTATCGTTAATAAAGTTGTTCTATAAAATAAATTAAATGTTCACTCCCTTGAAAATTTGTTCCTCATTTTTATATTTTCAAGTGTGATGAGTTCAAACCTGAAGTCGAAATAAATTCTATCTACCTCCATTATTGAAAAATTAGACATTGTTTTAGAAAAATTTGAAATCACGTATTTTTTAAAAGATTATATATTTTCTTGTGTGCTGAATTTGAATGTACAATAAAAAAATTCTACTAAGCACCATTTTTTAGGGATCGGAGATTGTTTTTGAGAAAAAACAATCTGAAATAACACTTATTTAATTTTTTGTTGTTGAATTTTTTTTCACGGAAGGGTTTAGAAACCACGCGAATATCATTAGTTTCACATCTTTTCAAACCCCTTCTCTCCTTTCTTTCCTCCATTCCTCGGTCCACGCTATTCCTTTTCTCTCATCTCTCTTTCCCACAAGGACCTTAATTCCTTTTAGTCTCTTCCCATAATCGCCCCTATCGAAACAGTCTTGGTCCCTATTTTTAGTCTCTCAGTTTCTTCCTTCATCTTTTTGTACTCCCCCCCCAGTAATCTTGTATCCTCTCATTTTATAGATGATTTCTCTATTTAATCTCTTTGGGTGCATCCTCACCATATGTCCGTAGAGCATCAAAGTTCTTATTCTTATGTCCATCTCCAAATTATTTACTCCGTCCTATTAGGTCTTAACCTATAGCCTTCCTGTGCCTTCTTTGGGTCGTCAATTTTTCTTAATATTCTTCTTTCTATCCCTAACATTTTCCTTAGGCTGGGGAGGGAAGCGGTTTCCATTCCGTACAGTATCACCGGTTTGACGACCGTATTGTAGTGTCTTATCTTCGCGTTTGTTGACAGACTCCTTTTATTATAAAAAATGCTTGTCGCGAAGCTTAGTCTTTCTATTTTAGTTATTTAGACAGACTGCCATCACCTGGTTTACGAGTTCTATCCACCCGGGTTTTTCTTCGGAGTTGTCCTTCTGCTAGGTAGAGTCTCGCGCTAGGGGGCAGCGCTTATTTAGTGCCGGGGCTCCTCGCCACGTAACCGAAGTCGTCTGAGGGCCCGGTGGGGTATTAATGAACATGTCCACGCCACGAACCATGCCCCCCCGCCCTAGACTCGGCCGCTCTTGATCCGGAGCTGATATTCACATACGTCCACACACATATGTCCAGCTATCCTGTCGGCGAAAAACAGGGAACTGCGCTATCCATTGCGACCCGTCTGTTACCTAGAGGTAGGCATATAAGAGGGCAGGAGATATGTAATATATTGTAAACACAACTTGTAAATTATATAGGTATTTTAATTGTTTGCAAAAGTTTTCATTGATGAAAACATTTCGAAAATCACCTCAGTTTTTGACCTTTACCACAAATTTGACAAAAAATGGACACTTCGGATTCGTGTTCGCCACACTTCAAACTTTTTGGTTGAAGGGAGGATTTTTATGCAGAACAGTGTAATTACTAATGGCATCCTTAATAAATATCTTTCATTGAAATCATTTCTTTCTTTTTTTATCCCTTACTTTGTTACGAACAAAGTAATCCACGATGGACCTTAATGCCACATTTGTTGCTGATTTGGCCCGAATCCGATATCAATCCTTTCATGACAAACTTCATTCCCACTCAAACTAGCTTCAAAGATAGGTACTTCTTCAAATCCTGATAATCTTCCGAGGTGTTTGAAAAGAAGATGGCTTCGTGATTAACTTAGTGATCTAAGTTGAACTTTTTATTTCAGTACTAACACTGGGTAGTTTCTCTACTTGTCTTTATCTCGGGACTATCATTGATTATATTTACTTGATGTATTCAATATACAGTTGTAAATTTCAGTAAATATATTTTTTTTAAGATGTTTCCTACTACAATAACGTCTTTCGGGGTATCACATATTACAATATTTCTTAATTAATATAGGAGACATGTTTACTTGTTATATCGAAATGTATTGATTTCAATTTTAATCTGTTTCAGAAATACTCGGGTTTTCACAAATATTGCATTGCGACAAATGTAAGATAAAATATCAAAACAGAAGATACACAATCAATTTGAAAGGATAACTTGTTTTTTGTTACAGAAACGTATGCGTGCTGGAAGCAATAAAGCAAGAATAAATTTCATTAACATTCCAAATTTATGTTATTTAATATTAGAAATATTACTATTGGAAATTTGTTTACATTATTACATCCAGATCCGAAAACAAAAAGCCGATAGCAATAAATATTTTTTGATAACCAATTAATTAGTATCAGGGAAGAAGAAAAAAAAAAGAAATTAATTCCCAAAAGTTCCGTAAATTGCTACTAATGAAAGGCTAAATGATGTGCGAGACTTAATTCAAATCCAGATTATCCCGACAGAGGCGAGGCTTTAAATCAATCTTAACGGGTTCGAGACCCGTTGATTTATGAATAATTTAAATCAATTGGGTATTATGCAACGACTAATTCGTTCGAGTCGAAACGGCCCGACAAAGACGGAGGTGATTGGTAAAAAATATAGCGCTGTGAACGTTCTTGTAATTTTTTCAACCGCTCCTAATTCCTTTACATATCATTTCGATAATTTATTTTACCATAAGAAAATAATTTTGCATAGCCTGCGGCAAATATTCAATTCCACGTGGTCTGTAATAATTTCTTTCTTGTGTTGAGGTCCATAATTCAAATTTTCAGTTTGTCCACTTATCTCTGTAACGCACACAGGAGTATTGGACTCGAAAAGTCGATCAAAATGCGAAAATAAATTTTGGACAATTCCGGGAACCTACGCCTACCTATGTTATGGCAAACATGCTTAGACCATTAGGTCTTAATGTTTTCTGGGTAAACGTCAATACCTGTCGCGTTAATAGTCGTGTAATGAAGGTATCGCAAGTCGCACATGGTGTTACCAAGTGAATGAAAGAAATATCTGTGTGTTACATATTAGTTTTATGTGTGTTATCAAGTCAATAGTGGTGATTTTTATAATGGATGTTATACAGCCAGGTATGTAGAATCAGAATGTAACAACGTGAATCTAGTAATGCCTTTCAATGTTATTTTTATAGTTTTTTGTTGACTGATTGATTTTGTACACATTTTTTCAAAAGAGATATGTAAATTAGTAATTTTGATATACTTCCGGACTTTTTTCGGGTTTGATTATTGATTTTTCTTTAACTTTAGAGTGTTGTTTCACAGTTTGATCAAAAATTAGGTGCCTAAACATGCATTAAATCAATAAAATGTCAGTTAATGTAGAACAAAACGAGGTTATTTATTCATGTTAGAGAGGAAATAGTTGACTGGAAGAACTAATAGAGGATGGAAATTGTTGGTAGGTGCAGTCAAAATATACACACAAATAAGTGGAAACTTATTTTTTATTTGTGCCTACGTTTTGACCTACTTTGTAGGTCATCTTCACAGCTATTTCTTCCATCATCGCTTTAGACATCCACCATATGTTGTAATCAAAGAGTTCATTTATATCTCCATTCTCAAACTGATATTTTATATCTCTCATTCTATAGTTTCTTCTATCCTTACATCATATTTTATACTAATATAACTTCATTCCTATTGTATACTTTTATATAACATCCGATACTTATATTTAAAATTTTATATTTATATTTTACTTCTCTACCTGTCATACACGAGATTCCTATTCATTACTTTCTACATAATTCTTCAGTACTTATTCTATGGCATCATATTTTGTATCAATTTTCTTTTGTTTTACTTATGTAACTCTCCAGGAGTCTATTATCATACATTTTATATTTTATCTTTATTAAACTATTTTCTCCATACTTATATATCTCACTTTTTATATTTATACTTTTTCATTTTGAAACTTTCTGTTTAAAATGTTTTCTCTCTTTGTATTTTGTTTTGCATTATCACCTTTCTGTATATTTATTCTGTGATTTTTTTATTAATATACCCTTTCATAATATATCCTTCACTATTTTGTTTAACTTTTCTATATCTCTATATTATTATTATAATTTTATTTTATTTTATTATATTCTTAGTACTGTTATGCATTTTTATAGTAAATTTATTAATCTGTTTTTTCTCATAGCCCTGAAGATGACCTACAAAGTAGGCACAAATAATAAGTTTCCACTTATTTGTGTGTGACTGCACCCCCAACAATTTCTATCCTCTTCTAGAGGTTATTTATTATTTTCACTGTTTTATTTATTTAAAATTTCACTGATAATCCTATTTTATAGTTCTAAGCTATATTATACAAAAGTAATGAAATAGCATCAAAACTTACATAAAAATAATTTTGATCGACTTTTATTATCAAATACTCTATGTGGAACGTCCTAAATATACAATAATCGTACACTAATGAACAAAACATTGTATTTATAACAATGAATATACATACGACTGCTTATGTTATAATGAGGGTTTTGAAAATGCTAGAAAAATATATACAAATTACGTATTTTTAAAACTTCCATAATCGTGTGTTATAAAACGGATACCAAATGCTCACCCATCTTTCTCCATTAGCCTTGGATTCTGTAAATAAAGACTATTCCAACTATAAATTATTTCATGTATCATTTCTAATAAATGTATCCAAGTAGCTCAATTATGCTATAATACAGGACCATCATTCTTTAATATGGAACTGTCCATCCAGCTTTATTATCGACTGATTCCCGGTGTGGGCAGGTGTTACCCACGAATCGATTAGTACCGGGGAGTCGATCTGACAAACGATGTCGATATTTAAATAAGGCGGTAGATAAAATTGGAAAAGTGGTTTCTATTCACCCTTCGCGAAGGCAGACACAATCTGAGCCTCCTGATCAAACGTCAGTTCTTTTCAGAGGTGTATTGATAGATCTAGGGGATTAGCTCGCTAAATATTTCAAGGAGGTTTAACATCTGAGTCCTGGTAGGAATGGAATCCATTAAAGGATTAATCCCACTGGGCAACGGCTTCTGAAGGGACTAGAATGTGGGCAGGTAATCGATAAATCAACATAAATCGATGTTTATGGTAATAATGATAGATCACAGGAGGGTATCTTATAAATTAACATATATTCACAAATGCCATTAAAATGTATACTGTCTTACAAATAACGCGAATTAATATTACTTCTATAAACAGGAATGAGGCCGGGCCAGAAGAGGGGTGACATTTTTCTAAAATCTATAAAAAGAATGGTATTTTTCTAAGACCCTGAAAATCATTGTTACAAATTAAATAGATGATTCTTCAATCATTTATTAAATCAATGCATTACATGTTTTTTATTTAATTTGAATTAAAATACATTGTTCACGTAGGCTTCCACAGTCGTTAATATTCTTCTTATATTCTACTTCTGGGATGGACCGTGTCAGGAAGGTTCCCTGAGGAAGCTCACAGCACACTGAGTGAAAGCTTGGTTTATAGCATCAACATGACACGGTCCATTCCGGAAGTAGAATATAAGAAGAATTAAAAGACATTGCTGACATTTTGATGATTTTGTGTAACATTGGCTTTTTGGTTTGGCAATATTTAAACGTAAAATTTTTATGTAAGTAAAAATAAACAATTTTTACCCCAATTTTAAAAAACAAATATAAGTCAGATAGAATAAGATATTATAGGAACAGAAAAATACATGAATTGAAAATTTCAAACATAACCAGAATAGAAAAATATATGACCATTGAATCCAACGATCATTAGAACAAAACGAGATATTATAAATAAATGAATAAGTTATCAGATATAAATAAATGTACTATAACAATTCAGGCTGTAATACAAATTATTCTAATTAAAGGATATTAGATATACTCAGACCTGATTCAGCTCACCTCACATCGATAATTAACTAGTGAATAAAGAAATTAATACGATAAATTACTTTAATACAATTTACAATTACATTATTACAATTTATATATATACATATACACATAATAGTTAAGTGATATTTTTTTTACTTTCACAGTACATCTTAGATCAAGAGAAGAAGTAAAAAAGTAATACTTATATTTAAAAAAGTAATATTTACTATTACTTATAGTAAATAGAAACATTATTATTTAATCTGTATAATTTCATGTCTTAAAATGCTGCGTACTAATCAACTCAAAAATAAGCAAGCTAGTTGGAATATTATATAATAATTGTCTATTTGGTTGTGTTTTTCAAAAAATGTGTATCTTTTACTGTTCATCCAAGTCACTTTCATTTCTCCTTAATCTGTGTCTATAGTTTAATAGTGTAGTTCTGAGCTGCTAGGTAGATAAATTATTTAGGCTTTTAACAATAACGTGTGGATTCTGCGGAATGTACAGACCCTTCAATGATGTGCACCGGTGAGCTAGCCTCAAGAAAGTGGGGACCCTTAATTGAGCTAGCTAGAAATAGGGAAGAATGGAATTCCTGGCTGGAGGCACTAAAGAGGGAAGCTAAAGAAGGAGAAATTTTTGAAATCATGTATTTTTCTGTTTTTGTCAATTTTTTTATCTTTTTTTTATTATAGTGATGATTGGTCTAATGTTGTATTACTCAGTTATACCATCTGAATATTTTTCTCTATTGATGTCTGCACAGGAATTTTAACGCCTAAAATAGAATAATGGTTCCAGAAGTGAATAATGAGGCCTAAATCGGAATAACGATGACTCTCTTATCGTTATAAAATTTACAATGATACCTTAATAATAAATATGAGTAGTGTAGTTGGAACCAAATAATTACATAGTATGTCTATTCTTGTTTATTGCGCAAGGTTCCTCATTTGGTTTGAGATCCATAAAAGCTCTTCCATCAAGGTACAACGTAAAGTACGTCTTTCGTCCATTTGCAGGGGGTGGGTCGGATGAAAGCAATCCAATGTACCAGCGAGAGCAAGTGACGAAATGCTTGTGAAAGCAAAGAAAGCAAAAATAACTGTGCCTTCACTTGTCTAAAACCATCTGTAAGGCAATGTATTATACCTATTGTATAAAACTACGATCAATGCCAACAAAAGTAAGATCCTACAAGTGGGTAGGCGGTAGGAAGAAGTCCACATATACTGCGATGAAGAGGAAATGGAAGTGGTGACTGACTTCACTTATCTCGGCACGGTAATAGATATGACTGGGAAGCTGGGCGCGGAAATATCCAATAGGATTAACAAGGCAAACACAGTCTACTACCAGATTTGTAATACTGTTGGAAAGGAAAGCAGGAGGTAGGAAGGCACACCAAACTCCACATCTTCAAGTCAGTGTACCTGCCGATACTGCTGTATCGAGCTGAAAGCTGGGTATTGACGGAGAGACAGGAAAGCAGAGTTACCGCGTGGGAAATGAGGTACTTCCGAAGAGTGGCGGGAAAGACGAAAAGAGACTGTGTTCGCAACGAGAGGATTCGTCAGGGACTGCAGATTGCCCCGCTAAAAGAGCTCCTGGAAATCCGACAACTGAAATGGTTCGGCCACGTGGTCAGGATGAATGATCACCTGGACCCTCTCAAGACGATGGAGTACATGCCGGATGGAAAAAGACCTCGAGGACACCCAAGGATGTCTTATATCGAGTGCATCGAACGCCTCAGCAGAAAAAGAGGAAAAGATCTCCGACAGACCAAAAACCTAGCAAGAGACCGGGATAGATTCGGCTCCTGGCTGGACGCTCCCCTACGCTGAAAGGCACTATAGGGGGAAGCGAAAGAAGAAGAAGTATAAAACTACCATAAAATTGAATAATAATAATAAATACGTCTATAGTTATTCTGGGACAAGTCCCTTTAGAATAACAATACAGGTTTCTATACAGGGTACTATTCTGTCTTAGAATATGAAGTGATTACATTTAATTAATTAATACAATTTAAATAACAAATGAGAAAGAATAAATAATAAAAAAAATTGTGAATTACCTCTAGTGATAACATTTAAAGAATACAAAAACCAGAGTAGAAGAAATATAAAATAATATTGAAATAAGATAACGATAATTAGAGAGAGAGAAACAATGGATAATTACATATGTATGCAAATTACAAAATCAAGTAGAAACAAAAACAAAGCAAATAATGAAATAAAAATACAAACAATATTAACTAAGATGACTTGTTTTTATAAATATCTAACTGGATGAGTGAACAACATGAATACATCATTTAGCGCTTGCTAGTGCATTTAAATTATTACAAAAATTTGTATTAGAGTACGGAATTAATCAAAATGACCTCTGAAAAAAATTATTTAATATTCAGTGGCCAAAAAATTGTTGTCGTTTAATGGTGTTAACCTTTATTGTTTGGGAAAGATTTTATTAATGCAAAAAGTTGTGACTATACCAAGTGCTTTTACACTTAAATATAAGATTTTTCAAAAAGTAGAGTTAGTAAATTTGTGCAGTCAAGAATTTGTCATTTATCTTATTATTTCTTCCTTCATAAAGCATCCTAATACCATAAAGTCCAATTAGAAATACATAATCGAGGCGAGAATTCCATCAGCTTAAACGTGTTTAATAATCAATATTCAACGTTGATTTATTACCAACCTGATGAATACTTAAAGCTATTGATTAAAATAATGGAAGAATTAATAAAATATAATAGGCCCTCTAATGATAGGTCGAAAACTCATTTGTGGTGATTTGCCGAAAATTTGAATACTTCGTCGATTTATCAGAAGTGACAATAATTACAAGATAATAAATTATCTAATAACAAGCTATTATGCCGTTGTAAAGACAAGCTTACTTAATTTCAATACAGTTTTTTTTTTAATTTCAAGGGGGTGAAACATGTAAACCTATTAAACTAAAAATCGCTGGCTCAAAATTTGGTCCTGAATAAAATTTGAATTAAAATCTTCCTTAAAGCTGTTATCGTTAAATTAACAGGAAGAGAGCGATATAAGGAAAATAGGCACAATTAGTCTATAATAAAGTTTTAAGTGATATAATATATTCGGTGTTTCCTAGAAATAAATCGAGGGGACTTTTTCGTTTAATCGCCGCATATATTTTTATATTAAAAATAAAACACATGTTAGGAAAAATATAGCTACATATAATAACAGTTATTCTAAAGACCAAAATGTGGATATGTAATTTACAATAACCTCAAAAAGAGTTTTGTCCTTATATTTCCGCTTCGACGTAAGTTCACACAGATACGAGTCCTTGGGAACTTTTAGTTCCTGCCTATTCTGATTGGGTGAGAGAAGCTGATACTTCACTTAAATAATTCTTCCAACTGATAGCAGTTTCCACAGACATACTTAATTCTTCATTACAAAATAAGGTGGTTGCACATTTTTTGGTCCAAGCATAAATTAATGTCAAAGCCGTATTTTGTGGAACTTTAGAACTAGTAAACCACTTACCTTCTCCTCAGTATCAATAAACCGATTTCTATTCGGCAACTGACCTTGTGACATCTCCATCTGTAACAATTTGTATAATGGCTCTGTTTAAGATGTATATTTTATTGTATGATTGTATAGCTATTTAGCCTATATATTACTTAATGAATACAAGTGGCAGATTTTAATAATATTAATAATAAAGTGTATATTAAGATAAATGAAGAATTTAGAGATTTGAATTATACAATTAATAATTCCTCAAGGTAGTATCCTTGGCCCAATCCTTTATACAGTTTATACAGCTGACATCCCAACTCATCCTAATACTATCCTTACCACGTATCCTGATGATACATGTGTAGTATCAGTCAACACCAATCCAGTTATTGCCTCCCAAAGCCTCCAATCCCATATCACTGATCTTGGAGAATGGTGTCAAAACTGGATAATTAAAATAAATTCTCAAAAATCGCATCAAATCACTTTTACCTTACGTCGTAAACCAATGACTTCCTGCCCTTCAGTATCCTTAAATAATATCCCACTGGTGACTTAATATCTGATACTTAGCGTTGCATCGCGACAAACGATTAACCTGGAATCCTCATACTAGACTGAAAAGACAAGAAACCGCTCGACGTTTCAGGCTACTTCAACACTTACTAGACAAACGCTCTAACCTCCCAATTAACTACAAAAGACTCATCTACATGACCATCATACGAACTATTTGGACTAACGGAGTAGAGTTTTGGCGCTCCACTAAGCCATCGAATTCCTCTTGTATCCAATCCCTACAATCCAAAATCCTTCGTAAAATCCTCAACGCTCCTTATTTTGTTAAGAATAAAGTCATCCATAACGACCTTAATGTCCCATTTGTTGCTGATTTTTCTCGAGCCCGGTTTCTATCCTTTTTTAACAAACTTTATTCCCACTCAAACCCTCTAGTTTCAAACATAGCTTCCTCTTCGATTCCCGATAATCCTCCGAGGCGTCTGAAAAGAAGATGGCCACGTGACCTACTTAGTTGAACTAGTGATTTGAGTACTACCAGTGGGTACTCTCTACTTCCCATTAACTCATGTCACTATGTATCACGTAGCCTATTTACTTGATGTATTATTGTAATACAGTTGTAAATATCAATAAATAAATTTAAAAAAAAAACAATTAATAATCTACCGGAAATGGGCCTAATTCATTAGGCCGTGATGGTCACAAAAGGACGAATGGTTACAGAATGGTATGTCACAAGGTCAGTTGCCGAATGGAAAGTGGCATTAGAGAAGGTTCGTGGTTTACTGGTTTTAAACTTCCATTAAATACGGCTTTGGCATTCATTTATGCTTGGACCAAAAAATATGCAACCACCGAGCATAGTTGAGAAGAGTAAGAGGCGGGAGACTTAAGGACTAGATCCAACAGCGTGGCCTTATAAGGCCGATCCATTGATGCTCAGCTGCTGCCCACGTTCAATGGAACGCCTTCTTACATCCATTCACTAGCTCTCAGTTCTGAGTTCTTTATTCTTAGTTACCTTTTGTTGTAACTGTATATTTGTTCTTGTTAAAAATCTGTCTTAATAATATCTAGGTCTATCTCAACAGTAGTTTTCATTCATAACTGTTTTCATCAATGAGATATGAATATTAATATCAGTTTGAACACATGTTTTTATTACCATATGATTTTCATATGTTATTTATTGTAATTGTTTTTGTTTTATCAATCCATTATCCCTCATACTTATTAAAATTAAATTATACTTACACTTAATGTTATAATTATACTTATATTTAAAATACTACATTTACAATATTATATTTATGAACCGTTCACTGCACAGATTGTCTTACTCCACTTATTAAAAAATCGTAAACTTAAGTGTAAAAGCACGCGGTATAATCATAACATTTTATATTAAAAAAATCTTTATTAAAACAATAAAGGTTAACACCATTAATCGACAAACAATTTTTGGCCACTGAATAATAAATAATTTTTTTTCAGAGGCCATTTTGATTAATTCTGTACTCTAACGTAACTCGTAATGAAACCCTTTAAGCGCACTAGCAAGCGCTAAATGATGATTTTTATCTAGTTAGAAAGGTCCAACACCACACATTTTCCAATTTATATGTGACTATAATGAAGATTTAAAAATTTAATACAAAATTGCAGGAAAACAGTTAGGCCACAGGCAGATTGACCACAAAGTTTGAAAAATGCGGATCAGCCTTTACTATAACATATACATCTTATCCAATTTAAATGTGACTGTGATAAATATTCAAAATTGAATGCAATCAATATAAGTAAATCTGTGGCAGATAGACCGCAAACTTTCAATAATGTGGATCAGCCTTTGTTATATCCTAAAGGTAGATCTGTAACAAGGGAAAAAAGGAGAGACATTCCTCCTGTTAAACTTGATTACTTTAAAAGCTTGGGAGGAAATCGAAATGACGAGTTGTTACATAAAGCTTATAAAAAAATACATCATTCATATTACTGAAGAATTAATCACAAATAATAATATAATAGGTCATTTTTATTAACTCCGTAGTCTAATGGAAATCGTTGCAATAATACCATTAAATGCACTGCCAAGCGCAAAATAATGAATTTTACCTAGTTTAAAATGTCCAAACCACATCTTATCCAATTTAAATGTGGCTATAATAAAGAAAAGATCCCTTCCAGCCGAGATTCGAATGTTTGAGCGACCCCGATGGCCCAAATGGTTAGAGCGTTCCCACGGTGAGGTGGAGATCCGGCTTCGAATCCTGGGTGGAGGCAAATTGTTTCTCTTCAAAATAGACTATAATAAATATTCAAAATTGAATGCAATCAATATAAGTAAATCTGTGGCAGATAGACCGCAAACTTTCAATAATGTTGATCAGCCTTTGTTATATCCTAAGGGTAGATCTGTAACAAGGGAAAAAAGGAGAGGCATTCCTCCTTTTAAACTTGATTATTTTAAGAACTTGCGAAGAAAGTGACGAGGCCTTACATAAAGCTGATGGAAAAGACATTATTTATACTTCTAGTGAATTAATCACAAATAATAATATAATATAACAAAACTGTTAATATTAGTTTTTATGGAAAATTTATAATAAAAATATCTAATAATTAACTTTTTCTGTGATAAGAAACTTAAAAATTAAATATTGAATTTAAATTTTTTACTTTTTTCACTTGTTAAATCTCTTAACGCCACCGGTCTCATAAAAATTGTAGCATTTCTGACAATAGCTTATAGGCTGGTCTTTCTTACCAATTTTATATACTTTGAGATTTAAGCTACATCTTTATTCATGCATTCTTTTTATATTTATTTGAATTTATGTTATGAAGGGAATTTTAAAAATAATCCACACTATTTTCTCGCATTTCTCCATTTTTTGTTTTATGAGGTTAGTCTCTTTACGCATTGAACAGCTGATATAATGAAAATATTAGAATTTGGTTAACAGTCCTTTTTTGACATTCCAGTTGTGAGACGAAACCATTGCTTTAAATCATGAAGCCAGGAGTCTCCTTCCTGATCCACTATATCAATCTTTCCCTGCATTATCAGTTGCCGTTGGCGATGTTTGTCATTTCGCATGATGTGGCCCAGTTATTCTAATTTTCGCTTGTTGATGGTATATGCGATATTTTTATCTTTCCTGTCTTGAATTAGTGATTCTCTGTTGGTTAAATGGTCGGTCCATGAAATTCGGAGGATACTGCGGTACACCCACAACTCAAATGCTTCTATATTCCTGATGAATGTTTCGGTCATTCTCTTCTCTTCCGCGCCTTACACAGCTACAGGGAATACTTAGCATTTTCCCTGTTTTATTTTCAGAGACTTGAGATCAATCTTCCACCGAAGCTAGAGCGCTTAACAAGAATGACTATGGAGGGCAACATATCCTTCGTCCGGATTAATGGTGAACTCTCAAGAGGCTTTTCCACTGCGACAGGAAGATGGATTGGTATGCCTGATCTTCAACCTTGCTCTGGGAAAGGCGGTTAGAGACTCTGAGATCCAAATAACTGGCACACTCATTAACTTCTTCGTGCAACCCCTTGGATGTGCACACGACATAGATATTGCCGGCAGGTCGTTAGCAGCAGTCAAGAAAGCATTTATCGCACTGAGAAATGCTGCAGCGAGGATGGGACTTATCGTCAACTACAGCAAAACCAAATACATGTGCATAAACCCTCAACAAATAAACCTTGAAACCCATATCCAAGTTGACGGGCAGAGGGTGGATAGAGTTGAGGAATTTGTGTACCTTGGATCCCAGGTGAACCAAAAAAATGATATTGGGGCAGAAGGTGAGAACCGGATTATAGCCGCTAATCGCTGCTATTTTGGTCTGCAGAAGCATCTGCGTGATAGTCTCCTGTCTAAATCCTCTAAGACCAGACTGTATAAAACTCTCATCCGACCAGTTCTGACATATACCTCAGAAAACTGGACCCTGACCCAAGCACACGAACTCTCATTTCTGAGATTCGAAAGGAGAGTCCTTAGGAGAATATACGGTCCAGTTTTGGTGGATGGAGAGTGGAGGCGCCGGTCCAACAACGAAGTGAGACTACTTTATAAGGAGCTGGATGTAGTACAGTTTATAAAGTTAGCAAGACTGAGGTCGGATCTCAGCCAAAGTCCTCAGGGAGCCTTTGGACAGGGATGTATGGTGTGAGAAGAGCAGGCCGACCACGACTTCGGTGGGAGGACTGCGTAACTTCGGACGCCCGATGATATTGGATATCCGCGATTGGAGGGTAACAGCACTTGATAGAGAAAACTGGCGGTCGATGGTGGAGCAGGCCACAAGGGTCGCAGCACCAAATAATAATAATTATTTTCAGAGGGAGAGGCTCATTAGTTGGAAGCTTCTATATGGTCTCGATCTTTGGACCTAGATACCGAAAGTATTGACGTTACATATAGTACAATATGTATTTAACACAAGTTTGCTAGCAAGTACAATTCCAGAGCTATTGACCAATGAAACAAACTTTGTAATGCATGTAGAAGGGGGTAAGAAGAACGGGCTATGCTTTGAAAGAGTTGTATTTCTTTTGGTAGCACATGGAGCAGGGTAGGTCAGTTGACAGAGTGCCAAGTCGCTGTTCTGAAGATTCGGGTTCAAATACGGCTGTGGTAGATAAATTATTTAATATATGCACAGCCATATATTGACTCTGTGGGATCTGCAGATTCACTTGGGGCTCACCCAGCCTCTACAATGAGGGTACCCTTAATTGGTGAAATTTGTCGGTCCCGCGTGATCTCAGGCAAATCAGCTCCCTACACAACCATCGTCCTAAATACAGTACAGTCTACCATGTAGTGAATGAAGATCCTTCATAGGTTTAGTGGTGCAAGTTTTTTTTCTTTATTTTTTTGCTAATGACACACATTAGGTGAATTGAGGTTATTTCACAGATAACCATATATTTTAAAAGAGTATATTTAAAAGCCAATAATCTAGGATTAAGGACAAATTAAGATTCATTTAATCTGACTGAAATGATGGAACCTAATTGATGGATGTTCTGAAAAAAAAAACATACATAATATATACTTATAATTTTTCATCACAAGGTAACATAACTGCGTATCAAGTCATTAATTATATCTTTCTTAATATCTAATAAATAAAGATCAGGAGATTTAATTCTGAGAAAAAAGTTGAAGTGGCCAAGAGAAGGATGTGGGCTGATGTTAAGGCTTGGTGAAGTCAGCCTGTGGGTATGGATTTGAAAGTGTGCTTTCGCAATCAAGAATTTATTTTTAAAACATGTCCTCTATTAATCGTTGATTAAGTAAACATAGCACCTGTTTAAACGGAAATTATGTTGAGAATTAATACATCTTAAAGAATATCTTATACGCAAAAGAGTTTAGAAGTAGACAATAGAAAAATATCTCTCATATAAAATAAAACAATTTAATAAAATTAGCAAAACTCAAAAAGTGACATAAAAAAAATACTACATATATTTATTTTTTTATATAAATAAATTTTAAATGCCTGGAATAGATCATTAGAATTGTTTCTAGTTCTGGTACAAGTTCTCAGATCGGTTTATGATGGTCTTCTTTCGTAGATTCTTCAGATTTTTGTCCTCCATTGATGTTGGAAGCCTTCCAAAGTGCAGATTTTCTAAGATCGTTAAGGTCCATGAAAATCCTTGCTGGGAGGAGATTGGCCAAGATGTACTCTATTACGAGATTCGAATTAAAGTTAAAATATGAAAGCTTACTTGTGGATAAAATAATAATGTCCTTATTTATTCTGGGAGAAGTCCCTTTAGAATAAAAATACAGGTATTGTAAGAGCCTTAGAGCGTAAAATAATCACATTTAATTAATTATTATAAATAATTTAGTAAGTGAGAAAGAATAATAAAAAAAAAGGCGAATCACCTCCAATAACAATACTTAAAAACGAGAAGAGAAAGAAAAAAAAATTAAAATAAGTTAACAATAATTATATAAGAGAAATAATTTATAGTTACATAAACATCAAATTTATGCCCAGCAAAAAATAAAAATAATGAAGACAAATTCAATCAATACTATCAGTGATTTACAGTTATTTCTATTTTCGTTTTTTTTAATGTCATACAAGATGATACTAACACATATGTACGTGGTTTATATCCCACAAACTCATATATATACATACATAATCACACACACTAGTGTACATTAACAAAAATATCATTCATTCATCGAATGAGAAAATTTTAACTGAAAACTGATCCTACTGTAATTCCTAATGGAATTGTAGGGATATTACGCGATGGAATGTACGGGATTTGAAGGTTGGAAGATTATTGGAACGACGATTGGAATAAGGTATAGAGTTCCTAAGGGACGAGGATCGGAAAGGAAAGCTCTGTCAAAAGCTGCTGTTCAGTGGGTGTTGTATATAGATCAGAGAGCCGAGAACGGGTGTTAGGGGAGAGGACTGTGGTTTTAATTACAGGAGATCGAATATGTATGATGGTCAGCGGGATTGGATAACTTGGTATAGAAAGGATACTAGGAAGTACTTAATGCGATAGGAAGGGTAGAGCCATTTCAATTCTTCTTATAATCGTGTGACCGGGGCGTCTCTCGGGATCCCAAAGATGAATCGAACGAAGCAATTAAGCAACCGCTAACTAAAATAAGTAAATAGTTTATCGGGTATTGTTTATCATGGTTGGTAAACGTTTTGCTGGGCCTCAAAAGAGAGTAGAATTAGATGTAGAAAATTTCGAAAAAAAGGTGATGAATCTTCTTTTTATTACAACTCCCTTCACCAAAATCTTGTTTGATATTACTTGCTGCTTCGACAGGCGAATGACCAAGTTAGTACTACTACAAAAGAAAAACCACTAGGAAATCGCATGTACATTCTCACGTTTGAAATAAAACTAAAATAATCAATATCAGAAATAAAATTATTAGAATGAAAGTGGAAAAAAATTTGGATAACCGAATATCTGAATAATGGAAAACACGTATTAATCTGAGATTGGAGGCTCTGGTTGACGATTCTTCTGAATGGTTGTTGAAGTGAGATGTGTTGCATTTGTTCTTCATAGAAGAGATATTTTATTTTCGGTGTGCTGCATTGGCGATAAGTTGGTTAGTCATTAACCAGTATTTTGTAATGCTAAGACTTGTTTTATGAAGTTTTCCAATTATACGCTTAAACTAAAAAAGGTATTATAACAAATAATTATTGTTTATTATATGTGGTATGGACCGCTGAGGTTGCTCTCTGTAAGCGACTGTTAGTATTATTTTAATAATCAGCTATTATTGTAAATTGTATATTATCATAATACGGATTTAGGAAATTAATCATCGTTAAAATTAACGTGACAGCTCTAAGGATAAACCTTGACAAACGTGACAACTAAACAGCTTTGGCTTGACAAACTCCTGAACTGACAGGATACATTTGCAATTTCGATTGTGACCCATAGTCGCGGCCAAAGAAGGCGCCGCTTGCGAACGCAGATGGTTATCGCGAAGGCACCGGGGATCAACGGTCACTTGTCTCACGATCAGCTGATTCCTAAGCCAACATGGCTTCTTGGTGCTTATGGCTTCACTTCCTCAAATATGGTCTTTGAAGTATCTAAAATGTAGCCCATTTTAAGACTTTTGAATCAAGTCCAATTTAGGGAATTTAATTCTCCTCTTTTACAATATTCTATACCATTTTAATTATTGTATTTTTTATATTTCTAAAGTTCGCTTCAATGTTTGTTTGTAAGTTGCAAAACCTTTTTCACTTTAATTAAAAAAAAATTGGCAACACACGGCTTCCTTTTGAACTTATTGAACTTTTCTTTTTTTTTCACCCTTCCTGCCATTGCTGGCATACGGGGTTCGGCATTGGCGGGTTAATGCGCTTGGGTTTACGCACGCCCGCCACTGCCAAAATTCAAAATACAAAATCAATGCCACTCATTGAACTATCTATCAATCGCTCAAAAATGTTTCATGAATTAAAATAAAATATGGCTTTTATGCCTCAGGTATTTTCAAATAATCCATTTGATCCCTAATTACTTATTATTGAATACTACTACGTATAACCTGAAATAACTATAAGGAATGAAAGCAGTTACGATTATAAAAGGAATAATGTAAATTATCTGAACTAACAGTAATTCATTTTCAAACTAACAACTTTATGCTGTTTTCCGATTTTGAGTTTTACTAAGTTGTCAACGTATGAAAAAATGGATTCCGGAATGTTCAACATTGATATATCCTACGGCATTTTTGGCAATTACAATACATAATGTTCTCTATACAATCGATTGGTATTTAAGAACATTTCAAATCTATATAATCGCATTTTTCTCAGAACGTACAACGCATGAGGCGACGTTTGGGCTAGTGATTAGCATAACAACCTCTTAAACCCAAGATCGCTGGTACGTAGCCCGGCAGGTGACCATCGGATTTTTAAAGAGAGTTAAACATCGTTAGTAATACCGTCCTTCGGAAGGGACCTTAACATAAGTCCCGATCCCGTACAATGTCAAGTACTCGTTAAAAATCTCGATCCTCTATAAAACTGGATAGGCAAAATCTAGGGCTCCCATTGTAGCATCGTCCGATTAGCCAAAAGAGGAGAAAATGACGTTTAATAAACAAACAGCTTACAACTAATTGTCAAAAACTCAATAAGTGTCTAATATTTTTCAAGGTGAAAGATTTCTATTCTATAGTCTTAGCAATAATCATGTTTTTTTTTCATTTTCAGATAAACATCGTCCTTATGCTGTCATTGTTAGAAATTATAGTACTCTCGATCTCTTATATACAGCATATAAACATTTATTTTTGCTTCGGTTTTGTTTTATAAACTATAGAGTATCTCGACAACGTACAACGCATTGACAAATACCCAATAAGTGTCTAATATTTTTTGTGATAAAAGATTTCTTTGAAACATGTTATGTTAATGTCTCCCTTATTCCTTCAGCCTAAACATAATCGTCCACTAAAGTTATTGAGTTGTTTTGTGCTATCAATATTTCCCTCAATATGCTGCTGTAGAACGGACACAGCTAAAAAATGATACGCCATTGTTAGAGCTCTGTTTGACCCAGTGGAAAGGATGAGATTTGTAAATGCGCTGGACCAAATAATCTTAGCATCTGGCTATGAGGAGGAGGAAGTTAAGGACCAATGGAGGAAGATCCATTCAGCAGTGACCGGGGTGGGGCAGAGGATATTGGGAGAAGAAGAAAGAAAAACCAAATTCCCATGGTTTGACGAAGACTACTCGCTTGCAACAGAGCCCTAATAGCAAGGCGCACTAGCCGCAGTGTTGAGGAATACATAGGAAAAAGAAGAGGCTTCATAAAAGAAAGAAACGATCTTGGGAGAGAAAGGAGCTAGAGGCGGCCGAAATGCTCAAAGCCACTGGTGATGTAAGAAGATTCTACGCCAGAATAAATCAAGGCAGGCAACCATATAGACCCACCCACTCAGCATGCAAGGATCGTGAGGGTAGTATCATTGTTGAGCCACCGGATGATGAAGAGATAACGGATGCATTGGAAAACCTGAAGCATCTGACGATACGCCCGCTGAGCTGCTGAAGTTTGGTGGAGAAAGACTGAAAAAACCCTTCACAATCTCATTAAGGATATCTGGGAAAAGAATGATATACCAGCAGAATGGAGAAAATCTTTGATATGGCCCATATTCAAAAAGGGGGATCCATTCGATTGTAGAGATTATCGGGGCATAGCTCTGCTACCTTGTGCTTATAAAGTCTTTTCGAACATTCTGTTCCAGCGGTTACTCCCATTCGCGGAAAGAGAGCTAGGTCCTTACCAATGTGGATTTGGAAAAGGGAAATCTACAACAAACCAAGTGTTTTGCCTCAGGATAATACTGGAAAGAGCGCGTGAATTTTGTGTAACAACTCACCACCTGTACGTGGACTACGACAGTATTAATCGGGAGGGTCCCTACGGAGCACTGAGACAATACAATGTTCCAGCAGGCCTGATAAGACTGATCAGAATGACCATGACAGGCCTTGAATGCGTTGTTCAGGTTCAGGGTGATCGCTCTGAAAGTTTTCCATCTACAAGAGGGGTCCGTCATGCATCGCCCTTGCCTGTTTGCTGTTTAACATGGCTCTGGAGAAGGCAATAAGAGATTCTGGGATTCAGACGACGAGAACCACCATTTACAGATCAGTGCAGCTCCTAGCATACGCCGACGACATCGATATTGTTAGACGGTCTAAAAAATCAGTTGAGGAGGCGTTCCTTTCCTTGGCAGAAGCTGCAAGAAAACTTGGTCTGGAGGTCAACCATGATTCTGGGAAGAAAGTGGAATTTGGAGGATGCTCTTTCGAATGGGTTTCCGAGTTCACGTACCTGGGATCACAGGTGACATGCGATAATGACATCAGATCAGATACCAGAAGAAGGCTATTGGCCCCAAACCGATGTAACTTTGGAATGAGCCAACAAATTGCAAGTAGGGTAGTTACAAGGAAGACAAAAATCATTTTGTATAAAACCTTGATTCGCCCAGTCCTTACATACGGAGCAGAGACCTGGACAATGGCCAAACATGCTTACAAGGATTTAGCCATACGCAGAATCCTACGAAGGATATTTGGACCGGTGTTAGTTGGTGGAGAATGGAAATGGAGGACAAACGAAGAAGTTAATGTCCTTTATGGGGAGCCTGACAGTGTGACTCAAATGAAACGATACCGCCTGAGATGGGCTGGCCATGTGGCCAGGATGGACGAGGAGACTCCAAAAAGACTACTGACGGAGGTCATCCATGGGCGGAGGAGAATTGGCCGTCCCCGACTACGATGGATCGACTGTGTGGCTGCGGATGCAAGAAGCTTGGGAGTCTGCAACTGGATGACAGCAGCGCGGGACTGAGATTTATGGGGGCTGCTGGTTGAGGAGGCCTGGACGCGTCAACGTGTTGTAGCCCCAAACTAATAATAATAGTTGTTAGAGTTCTATTGCAATATTTACAATACTAATTAAGTGAAAGTGAGTCAATCTTAAAAACCCAACATCTCTGTGGATGTTGAAGAGTTCTTAGGGTTTAGTTCTGGTCTTATAAGCTAAAGTTTACTTGGAGGGCTCCTGTCCTACATATCCTACCTAAGTAACTATTGAACAACCATAAATGTACGGAAAATAATAAATTAGTATCTACAAAACATAAATAAACGTGAATTATAACAAATCAAAGAATTCTTAACTACATCCAAACATTTCGATCATATTTTTTCATTTTCAGATAATCTCCATCCATGTATCTACAGCCCCGGTGAATAAGTGGTTAAGTGTAATTTTCTCCAAAATGAGTTTCTTGTACTTAATTAAGCGGAATCGAGTTATTTTCGTAGTGAATAAGGGGCTAAGTAAGGCTTTGGCTTGAAAAAGAGTTCTTTTTTATATCACAACTCCATTGAAAGCCAAAAACTACGAGAATTATACGGTTTAAGTTATCTGAAAGCATTCACTCTCTCTGGACTAAATTCGATTTAACCACTTATTCACCGGGGCTATAGATATAATACGATATATATTATTATACCAATATAAATATACATAATAACAATAATATAATTATGGAAAAATAAACTAAGAATATTTTATTTAAGGTCATTGTGAAAGCGTTCTTCTCGATGATCTTAACTAATTCTCAAGTGTTTAGTTGAAATTTAACTGGACAAATCTCTCTGGACCACATTCGACTTAACCACTTATTCACCGGAGCTGTAGATATAGTCATTGATAAATATAGGACTCATAGCCTCTTATATTTCAGCAAGTATATACTTATTTTTGCTTTAAAAACTGACTAGTACACCAAGTACGTGATAAATTCGAGTTAGGTCGTCTAAGTAATATTTCTCAGAGTTTTTTCTGAGCTGGAAATACATCGAGAACAGATTTAATTGAATTTTCCATTTGTTGGATATGAAAGAATGTTGAATGAAATTGAAGAAGAATATATATTAAAAACTTATTCTAAAAATAGACAGGTGAAGGGTACAAGATGGGATACTGGACTGATACAAGGCTATAGTCAACCCTTGAATGATGGACTTATTTCCCTATAGAGAGTCTCGGAGGGTAAAAGATGTGGTTCTTCTGTTCAACAGGAGGAAGACTGTAATTGGTGACCATGCTGTGGGAACTCGATGGCCTTTTTTTACCACCTACCTGTCGGATGAGTGTTAATCACCCTGCTCAGGTAAAAAAGATCGCTCTATATTCCCAAACGGTCATCCACTTCTTTTTCCCTTTCCTTCTGTCCCCGGCTCTTTTCCATTCTTTTACATTATTGTATTTTATTCGTTAAATATTTATGAAAGGATTCTTCAGCCTGTTTTTGTTTCTATCTCTGTTTCGTTTACACTAAATGGGTGCCACTGAGATCGCTAAATGATGGAGAGAATTCCTGAAGGGACAAAAAGTTATAAATGGTAGTTATACTTCATAACTAACATGATGAGAAGATTTTTAATAGACCCATTATCTGTTGCTCAATATAATAATTTTCTTAGAATCAAGGATAGTTTTTAAATCAGGCGCTGCAGATCAAAGCCAAGTTTTTCGTAGTGCAAATATAACTGTACCTTGATGAATACAGTGCCGTTTCCTTCTGTATTAGTTGTAACTTTGTTTTATTTTACCAATACTTTCTTACGAAGCTTTTGTTTACTTTATTGGTTAACTTAGTTTTTTAACTCAAGTAGATATCTCCGTTAGTTCATAAAAAAGGAAATGTTGAATTTAGAATGCCTTGATTAATATGAAATCAAAATTGTTTTTGAATGATAATAGTTGACCTTGATAATAGGTCAATAAATTTCTGTTAAATATGGAGAAATATTTATTAAGTAGCCAACGTTTCGACCTACATTGCAGTTCTTCTTCAGGGATAAATATGCAAAACACAGACAATTGCAAATTAAAAATGACTAAATATGGTAAATGTTAAGGTTAAGATGTATGAGTGTTAACAGTATTAGTAACAAAGTGACAGGAAGGTAGTAAAAAAACATAATAAAAAATGAAATAAGTAATAGAAAGTAATAAAAAAGAAAGTGTTAACAATTAAAGAATAAGTTAATAAAGATAAAAATTAAAATTAAAATGGGTAAATATTAAAATAAAAATATATAAGTATCAGGTATCTGAGTGGTGGACAATAAAGTTGGGGGGGGGGGGAGAGAACATGAGACATATATCAATAAAGAGCAAGGATGATCATAGTAGAGTATTAATAACCATAAAAATTAAAAATTAAAACTACTGTAAGTTAATTGAATAAAAATAAAAATTAAAAAATAAATAAAATGATTATAATTAAATAAACATTTTTCCATTTATTGACCTCCCCCGGACTATTTTGTTCCAAAAAAACAAAAAGGAAATCAAAATTAGATGAAAGTTTGGCGTATGACTTTTAATTATTACTATTTCTAGACTTTGAAGTGAAGCTAAGTATGCGATTATAGAGAACTGTTATAAAATGGCCTGATTATTTGTGTGGAGCGTTGGGTTGCTAAACTGAAGGTTCCGGGTTAAATAAATTATTTATTTCGTTAATAGCCACGGATGGATCCTATGAGATTCACAGACCATCCTGGGGTTAACCTGGCGGTTGAAACCGTTGTATAGTACAGACTCTAACATTTTCAGAACCCAAGACTGTTCACAGATTTTTGGGGTACAGATAAATTTTATTGAAGGAAATAAACAAATATTAAACTAGTTTTTGACCTGTGAGTTGACAAATCATTATGAATTCTATTTACTTTTTTTTAAATATATTTATTTCTATTCCATTACATGTAATCCAGGCCATGATTTTTATTTAGTCTGTTTGCAGCGGGAGATGGATCATATAGAATCTAGGACCCTCCTGGGGCCCACCCAGCCTCTATAAAATATTATAAAAATAGGATACTCGAAATAAGTGGGAAATCTGGCGGTTGAGCGTGACCTAGGACAAGTCACCTCCTTGCAGAACCGTTGTCCATGAAACAGTACAGTCTCTACCATGTACTGAATCCCAGACCCTTCATGGTTTGTAGTGGTACAGTTTTTTTTATTTATAATATAATTTGCTACAATTCACAAAAGTAATATTTTGACGTAGGTGAAATAAAATTCTCTGTATCAGACATCTATTTGAGGAATGCTACTCCTATAAAAAAATACTAAATCAGCTCAAAATACCACCCGATGTTAGAGAAGCACTTAGAGACAGCAAATCTGAAATCGACAAAGTGGTGAAATTCATTTCAAACTATAAATTAATAACCAATATTTGATCATCCATTGTCCCTGCTATAGATGCATTTGTTGTTTTTTCCTATAGTTTGATTGCCTTATTATAGAAATATTATTTGTTAGTATGAGTGTGTATATGTATATATTTTTTTTAAAGATAAATAATTATAAAAATCAAAAATCTAAAGGTGTTAATGACCCTATGGTTTTACGCCTCTAAGCAACAACAAACAAACAAAAGTAATATGTTGTACCAAACAGACCAATCTCAAACTTCAAGAAAACTAAGAAAAAAATTATACAAAAAAAAACTTTCAACAGAGAAAAAAAAATTATAATCAAAATAAACAAAAATTGTAACTATACATTCTTAATAACTTATATACATCTATATAAGCAATAACAATAAAATAAAATGAATTGGTATCCTAAAATAATAAATGCTTTGTTCTTTTATGTACATACCGCTTTGTACTATTTTTTGTGTAGTTCCCAATATTTTTTATAAGTGGGTTTTTATTATGTTTACACTTAAAAAAGAATTGTTTGCATAATTTATTGACATTAACATTAATATACGGTATACATGATTCGTTATGCATAATTTTAACTCTAGTGTAATATGCATAATTTCCAGCAAGTCTTAGGCATTTGTTTTGGAATATTTGTAGTTTTTTATAATCTGTTTTTGACATATAAATAAATATTGGGCATGCATATATTAGAATAGATCGTAAGCAAGCTTTATATAATAATAACTTATTATCTATGCTTAATTTAGACTTCCTGTTAAAGTATGTATATATAGTACACAGAGTCCTGATAGCTTTATTCCACACATAATCAGAGTAAAAGTTAACCTTTTGTCAATATTAAGTCCTAAATATTTAACCTGCGTTGTCCAGGGTTCAGGCGTTCTGTTTACATTCAGTTAGGGAATATTATTTGTAAATAATATGGCTTGGGTCTTATCTTGATTTATTTTAATTTTCCATTTATTGTAGAATCTCTCTATTTTTAGAGAGCTATAGTCAGTCTATTTGTAATTGTGTCTGTTCTATAACTTGTAGTATAAAAAGATGCATCATCTGGTAATATGGATTTTTGTACTCTGAATGTATTCACTATGTCATTAATATAAATACTTTGGATCGTTGGCGATAAAACCCCTCCTTGTGGGAGTCCGGGATGAGCGTACGTATGGTGGTAATGGCCGTATGAATTCTATTTACGAGCCTACATTGCATATAGTGAACCTTTTATCAGACTCGTCTACTCCTCATTTTCGCTGATACGACATATATAACAAAAGAACAATATGACTTGCTCAATGAGATGGCAGTGAGTACTCCTATTGATGGACTTGATCTGGGGGTCACTAGTCGTGTAGTGGTTAACAAAACAACTTCTATGCTCAAGGTCGTGTGTTCGCAGCCCGGTATACGGCTTTAGGGTTTTTTAAAAGGCTGAAATAAATCCTTAGGTTATACCGTCCTTAGCGAGGGAGCGTAAACTGGAAGTCCCTAGCTCGTAAGGTGTCAGGTACTCGTTAAAAATTAGGAGAAATGTTGTAACATCGTCCGATTAGTCATAACGAGGATTTGAACTAGTATGTTATTCCATCCCCACTTTTATGGTTGTCAATAATGGATTGAACTGGTCGAACGGTTCGGTTAAAGATAACACAAAATAAGCAAAACTTATTTTAATGTGTCAACGTTTTGGCCGAAGATGTAGGCCATCTTCAGGGCTGGAAAAGAAACATAAAATAACCATATAAAGCATTGCATTACCAAGAGAGAATTAATAAATTTATGTACAAAATAGGTAGGTAGAATACAGTAATGATTTTTAATATGAGTTCGTTTGAAAATATAATTGTTGCTGTATTTGTTTGAAAAAACGATTGATTCCGTCTCTAAGATAAGCTTCATTTTTTTTTTTTAATACATCTTGAAGTTGTTATATTTCTTTTTCTGTAGTTTATTTTTCAACATTCAGTTCTAATCAGTCTGTTACTAAACTTGCGATTCATTTATTTTCAATTTCAATAGTTTTATACAAGGTTATACTACAATGCTAATAATGTACCACTACCCTAATACCATGATACTAAACCAGAACCCTAATAACATACCACAACCCTAATACCATCATACCACGGACCCTAGTAGCATACCTATAAGGCGGAAGAGCGCTCGTATATCCAGCAGACGGATTTAAAGAGCCTTAGAAGGCTATCCAAGACAACTTGCCAGAAATAGATCTAGTTCCTCTCTTTGTTTCTTTCACTTCTTATATTTCAGTCGTCATATATTTGTTACCTGTTACCATGGCAGTTGTGTCGTAGTTACCTACCGTATGAGTACCTATATCAAATGGTAATAGTGCATTTTTATTCAATTTTGCATTATTTTTCTTTTACTCTGTCTATTTTCTATCAGCAATTTTTTTTCATTTTCTGGCATTCTTAATTGTAAATTAATTTCTAATATTTGTCTCTTTCTTTTATTACAGGTTTTGTGATTACCAAACTTCTAAGATTTTTAAAAACCATTTACAGATGCTCAAAAGTCGGCCATAAATTGTAGATTACTTCTAAATTAATTAAAATTGAAAATCTTTAACTACATATTATGATAATTAGTTTGATTTATACAAATATTTTAAGAATAAATTATTTTTTTTAAATTAAAAATAATGGTTAACAATAATCATTACAAGTTAAAACTTCTAAGATTTTTAAAAACCTTTAACAGGTGCTCATAAAATACTTTAGTGCTTCTCATTCTATTTCAATGATGATTCTTGATTGTTGGCCTCTAAAGGCTTTTTTCGTTATTACCAAAATAATAACAAAATATTGCAAATATTCTTTGTAAATAAACCTTGAAGACTTGACGTATTATTTATTGGTTTATAAGGTCTGACATTTAGATTTAACATAATGAGTAAGCTATGTTGGGACCAAAATAACTAACTCTTTATTTACTAGAATCTGCCATTATTGCAAGATGGTTTCCAGTGAGATTAGCTTCCAGTAATTTTCTTCTTTAAGTTCCTTCTCCCATTCTGCCATGACTCTAACCAAAACTAAATTGAATAACAAAGGTGATAATCCATCATCCTGTCTAACCCCGGTTTTTACCTCGAATGATTTTGAAAGTTTTCACTTTGGATTTCCTATTAGTTAATGCCTGTTCTATAATTGTCCAGGTCTTCTGAACCAGTTCTTGTCCTTCAAGAATTTGAAATAGTGTGGGTCTGTGGATTGAATCCTATGCCTTTACAAAGTCGACATAGACATATACTGTTGGCTTATTTCGCATTTGTCTCATCCTTGTGATCAATTTCAAGTTTAAAATTTGTTTTGCGCATGATCTGTTTGGTCTGAAGCCAGCTTAGAAATCTGAGATTTTGGGTTATTATTCTATTATATTTAATACTAGCGGCCCACCCCAGCTTTGCTCGGGTAATAAGTTGTAATAAGGCATATTATGCCTACATAATTTGTCTGTGTAAAGTATTTTTTTTTTATCGCGTACCGGCCACTAAGGACTACGTGAATATCATTGGTTAGGCTTCTTTGGGAGTCTTGATTTTCTTTCTTCCCATCTCAGCTAATGAACATGTTCCCATCTCGAAATTATAAAAATAAAAATAAAACAAATATTTCTTTATATACGAATTTATTATCTTACACCTTAGATAATTACATGGGATTAGGCAGGGTCTTCGGTGAAGCTCATCGATATTCCAACCCATTTACACAAAACCTCGACATATAATATGCCTAAACCTTCCTGGTGCATCAGTCTATCTATTGGTGAAAACCGCATGAAAACCCGTGCAGTAGTTATAGAGTTTACCGCGAACAAACGCGGCCGAAAACTTTGTTTTATAATATGTATAGATATATATTATTTTTCTCACAATATAATATTTTATTATATTCTATCGTGTTTAGGCTATTTCTTCTCTTTCTGTTCTGAAGATACCTGCAAAAGCGAACTAACCGACAGGTAACCTAACATCTTCCTTATGATTCAATCGCTGGATTGGAGCCTTGAAGGTTGCGGGATGTTTTCTCCTGGTCTATATATGCTAAATTTTGAGATAGGATGACCTTTATTTGACTTTTTATGGTGTTATCATTCTTTTTCTTTCTAGAATAGACGAATTATCCGAGAGATATTTTTGTTTTCACTTACATTTTAGATACTAAAGGTTTTTGTTTTGAGTTTTTCCTTTCATGTCTTAACAAATATTTTATGCATGTTACGAGCTTTCGTTCTTCTACATTAGAGTAGTTTGTGGAATATCCGTATGATCTTGATAATGTCCATTTTGCACTTTCATTTCATGTTTATGTGTTGTTTTATGTGTATTTTGATTTAGGCTTTTTTTAAGTTTGGTTTTTTATTTTGCAATGTCTTTTTAATTTTTATCATATGTTTTTATTTAATCTTTTCCAGCTTTTTTCCTGTGATCCTAATGATTAAGTAATTAGGTTTGGGCGAGATTTTATCTCTAGTTATTTATAAAATCTTGCTGCATTTCGATGTTAGGATGTGCGTTTTTTGTTCTCTTTCTATGTTGTTCTCCTTTTTTTGCTGAAGGCGTCTGAACAGGCGAAAAATCTGACTGGTATTTTGGTTTTCTTATATTATTTTAAATACTTAAGGTTTTTTTTTTTTTTTTTTAACTTTCTACTCATGCTTTAACAAGTAGTTATACACATATATATATATATATATATATATATATATATATATATACTTACATTAATTCCATATACGCTGAGAAAACGGAACACATGACAGCCAATAGTGAGTATTTAGAACTGAACACAGAAGGGGTTCTCATAAGAGTTAGACATTTTAAATATAATGGCTCTATAATTAAGATAGATGGTGCATGTAATATGTAATTAAAAAGAAGAATTTCAGATGGTAAAAAGACATATCAATGCTCAACTCGGTATTATGGAACAGAACATTATCCCCCAAAGCAAAAAATATATTGACAAAAGTATATTACTGAGTATCATGACATACTGATCAGAAACTTGGGCGTTGAAAAACCACCTCAGGAAAAAACTCCTAACCACAGAAATGGACTTGAGACGAGCGGTGGGAATATCCAGAATGGACAAAGTAAGAAATGCGACCATCAGGGATAAGATGGAGGCTGTAGACCATTCTGGAAGATATGGACATTTGAAAAGTATGCCTGAAGGAAGACTACCCAAAGTAGTCCACTAATGGAAAATTAAGGGAACAAGAAGACAAGGAAGACCTGGGATAACGAAGTGGAGGAATCCATGATGGGCCATGGTTAAAGTGACCATACGTCCCGTTTTGAACGGGCTGTCCCTTTTCTCGGTCACCTATCCCAGTTGTCCCGTTTTCCAAAACATGCGAACTTTTAAAATTATGGATGTCGTCTGATAAGAGCTTTACGGTCAATGTTAAAATTATTAAAACCATCACCAATTTCATTAAAACATGTTTGTTTCTCTGAAAAATATAAATATAATTTAATATATTTGCATAGAATTAAATATTTACTGTCAGAGAAACTTAGCTTTAATAAAGCTTGTGAACTGATCTTTGATTTTTATTTTTCACTCTTTGTTATACAATAAATAAGGGAGTGGAGTGGCTCAGTGGTAGAGCACTGAGTAGCCATGCCGGAAATCCTGGTTCAAATCCCGCCGCAGGCAGTTACTTTTATTTAGTCTGTTTGCAGCGAGAGATGGATCATATGGGATCTAGGACCCTCCTGGGGCTCACCCAGCTTCTATAAAATATTATAAAAATAGGGTACCCAACATAAGGGGGAAAACCTGGCGGTTGAGCGTGACTTAGTACAAGTCACCTCCTTGCAGAACCGTTGTCCATGAAACAGTACAGTCTCTACCATGTACTGAACCCCAGACTCGTTCGCGGGTCGTAGTGGTTACAGGTTTATAAAATAAATAATTATATGGATTTTAATTTAGTTACTATAAGACTATAATTGTATTAAGTTATACTTTTTCTAAATGATAAACATTAAAAAGTTGTGTTTATTTCCATTGTTAACCTGCTATCTTTCGTAAATAAACACATGTCCCAATTTGAGACAAAAAGTAAATGGTAAGTTTTTACATGGTCTACTGGAAGAATGGAGCTTAGATAGGGCATTATGGAAGGAAGCAATCCAATCACTAGGTTAAGGAAACCTATTATTAGTGGAAACCTCTGTGAAAAAAAAAATCCATATTTACAAGAATAAACATCTGACGCCGACAACCTAGATATTGCAATAAAAATACATAACAACGTGACCTGTGTCAATAAACTGTTCAAAACATTATTGTGTGCGTATATTTTTCCAAGCCTGACCTATTTACTTTTTCTTATTATTTACCTCAAATTGAAGGTGAACATGTTATTGTAATTTTTGCTGACTATTTTGTGATCATTTGTTACGAACGTGTGTTTGTGAATGTCAATAAAGGATACACCCCTGTATTTCTCACAATGTTCCTTCTCATTTCTGCTGAAAAAGGAATTATAAAATATTATTGTTGTATCAGGGTTTTATTATGAGATTTGAAAAAATAAAACATGCCTGGATGAATGCTTGACTTTGACATGTTTATATTTATGCCTTCATGTTGTGTCTGCATGCTTTCATGTTGATAATCATCATACGTTAACGGACTTTTAAACATTGTTCTTGTCAAAGCGACAATCCCTTTTTAACTAATTAAAAGGATTAAAAATTATTATTTTTAACCCGTTCTTGTCAAAGTTAATTTACCAATATATTTAATATAATTAATATATTAATCCTTAATATTAAGGGAGGTGTACTCTCCGTTATGGCGGACCTACGTTAATGTCTGTCGTTAATGTTTTATGAATACTAGATAATTATTGTATTTACATTTTTATTTCACTTTGCATTTTTTCATTTATTTGTTTACTTATAAATGAGTAATTTTATATGAAAAATCCCCCGCTTCGAAGCATTACCTAGAATGTAAAAAAAAAAAGTTAAAAATAAATAAATGAGCCGTTCAATGGACAAACTGACTAACTCCACTTTTTGAAAAATCTCAAATTTAAGTGTAAAAGCATTTCGTATAGTCATAACTTTTTATATTAATAAAATCTTTATTGAAACAATAAAGGTTAACACCTTTAATCGACAAACAATTTTTGACCACTGTATATTAAATAATCTTTTGAGAGGTCATTTTGATTAACACTGTACTGTAACGCAACTCTTTGTAATAAAACTATTTAAGCGCTAAATGATGAGTTTTATCTAGTTAGAAAGGTCCAACACCACACATTTTCCAATTTAAATGTGACTATAATGAAGATTCAAAATTTAATACAAAATTGGAAGAAAACAGATAGGCCACAGGCAGATGCACCACAAAGTTTGAAAAATGTGGATCAGCCTTTATAACCTAAATGTAGATCTGTAACAAGGGAAAAAAGGAGAGACATAATAGATCTGGCGAAATTCAGTCCTCCTGTTAAACAGATTACTTTAAAAACTTGCGAAGAAATCGAAGCTGATGAAGAAGACATAATTTCTACTACTGACGAATTTATCACAAATAATAAAATAATATAACATAACAGTTAATATTATTTTTTAAGGAAAATTACTAATAAAAACATCTAATAATTAACTTTTTTTGTTATTAGAAACTTACAAATTTAAACACTGAATTTTAATTTATTATTTTTGTCACTTGTCAAATCGATTAACTCCACCGATTACATAAAAACTGAATTGGGCACTGAATAATAAATTTTTTTTTCAGAGGTCATTTTAACGCACTGGTAAGCCCTAAATGATGAATTTTATCCAGTCATAAAAGTCCAAACCACATTTTATCCAATTGAAATGTGACCATAATGAAGATTCAAAATTTAATTCAATCAATATAACGAAATCTGTGGTAGGTAGACCACAAAGTTTTAAAAATGTGGATCAACCTTATTTATATCACAATGGTAGACCTGTAACAAGGGAAAAAGAGAGACATGATGGATCTGCTGAAATTCATTCACCCTGTTAAACAGATTACTTTAAAAACTTGCGAAGAAACCGAAATGACGAGCCCTCACATACAGCTGATGAAGAAGACATTTCTACTACTTACGAATTAATAACAAATAATAATATAATACAACAAAACTGTTAATATTAATTTAATGGAAATTTGGAATAATAATATCTAATAATTAACTTTTTCTCTGATAAGAAACTTAAAAATATAAACACTGAATTTTAATTTATTACTTTTCTCACTTGCCAAATCGTTTACTCCACAGAACACTCATAAAAATTGTAACATTTCTGACGAGGATTTTGGCTAGTCTTTTATATAAATTTTATATTCTTTTAGATGAAAGCTACATCTTTATTTATGCATTCCACATTATTTATTTGAATTTATATTATAGAGGGAATTTTAAAAAACAGTGCAGGCCATTTTCTCGCATTTCTCCACTTTTTGTTTTATGGAGTTGATATATTTGTGCATTGAACGGCTCGAATAATACCTCACTAAATTAGAATCTCAAAACTAAAAGATAAATTCTTCGGATCGAGGTTATATTCTTTGAATTAAAGCGATCGATTTTTTTTTTATAACAAGTATTTTTTTATGTTGTTTTTTCTTTTTAAATATTTTATATGAGTTGAATATTTGAAACAGTATCAAATTAGAAACAACACAGGTTAACATCTTACTAGGAACGTAATAGGTATTTACTAGCTTGAACATATTATATAAGAGTTATAGTTATATAATTATGTAAATACCGGTAAAACTTATATATAATATTAAAATTTAGTATTTACTAGGAAGGTATACCCCATATATAAACAGCCTCGGTGAATAAATGGTTAAGTCTATTTTCCCCAAAATGAGTTTCTTGAACTCAATAATATATTTAATTTTGAAATAAATCGAGTTATTTTCGTAGTGAAGAAAGGGCTAAGTTAGCCATTGGCTTGAAAATGAGTTATTGTTTACATTCCAACTCCATTTCGAGCCAAAAACTACGAGAATGATACGATTCTGGTTATCTGAAAGCAGTTAACTATTTCTGTACAAAATCCGACTTGATCACTTATTCACCGGGGCTGTAGATATAATAAAATATATATTATTATACCAATATAAATACAAATAATAACAATAATATAATTATGGGAAAATAAACTAAGAAAATTTTATTTTAGGTCATTGTGAAAGCGATCTTCTCGATGATCTTAACTAATTCTCAAGTGTTTAGTTGAAATTTTCATGTTTTAATTTTGAAATATTACTATACAGAATTTATATTTATTTTTTGTAAAATCAAACGTGAAAATTTGTTTTGGAAGTCGGCCGTAACTTGTACATAACTTTTAAATTTATTAAAATTAACATATTTTAAATACATTTGATAATTATTTTGAGCAATACTTTAATAATTTCAAGAACACAGAGGTCAAATATTTACACCACTCTCAAAAAGAATTTATTACTTTTTAAATTAAAAATAACGTTTATATTTGAATCATTCCTTACAAACTATACGATGGACCTAATGATTAATTATCTTTTTCTTGTACTTTTGTGGATCTACAGCCCACCAATGAGCTTTGGCCTAGTCGATTCACACCTGCCAGTCCTCCCTGTCCAGTGCAGCGGCCTTCCAGGACATTTAGTAGGCTCCTGGAATCCTTACTGACTCCATCCAGCCAAGCTTGGGTCGCCCAAATCTTTTTGAGCCCTGTACCTTTTCTTCATTTATTCTTCGATATCCGGAAAATCAGGAGGGATATTAAACTTCTGTTAGAGATAGGTATACTAAGGGATATGGAGCGATGATAACCGAGAATGGAATATGGATAGAAAGAGGGAATGAGGTGACGAAGGATTTGTTTGGAGAAGACACTTGGAGAGAATGCCAGACCACTGGATACCAAATAATATGCTCTATAGGAAACCAAACGTCAAGTGAAGTAGAAGACTTCGAATGAGATGGCTGGACGGTATGGAGGAGGACTTGAAACTGCTGGGTGTACAAGAATGGAGTAGAGGATTGCGGCGATTGGTTGGCTGTTGGAGGAGGCCCGGGTTTTTCCAGTACCGCAGTGGCATTATGATAATAATATTAAAAGTTACAACAAAATTACAAAAAAACAAAAAATGGATAGGTTGCGTAAATAAATGGATTACAACATGTATTGTATAGTAGTTACGTAAGAAACTCAATGATTCAGGGAATTGTTTTATTTTCCGCATTATAACTGACTAATGACTTTGCAACACTTCTGATGTTTGATAGCTAGCTGTCATCCAAGTAATGGAATAGATAACCATAGCTCGGTCGATGTAATATATTCATTTTGTAATACATCGTGCAATATATTATGTTCTTGAAGTCACTCCTTATCCAAAATGACGGCTGCTAACTTTGGGTCGAAACGTCAGAATAAAACTTATTACACTGACTACATCTAACTATGTATACCATCACTTTAAAAAAAAAAAAAAACTGTACCGCTACATCCCGTGAACGGGTCTGAGGTTCAGTACATGGTAGAGACTGTACTGTTTCATGGACAAGGGTTCTGTATGTGTGATTTGTCTTAGATCACTCTCAACCGCCAGATTTTCCCACCTTATTTTGGGTACCCACTTTTACAGGCTGGGTGAGTCACAGGAAGGTCCTAGATCCTATAGGATCCGTCTCTAGTTGCAAACAGACTAAATAAAAGTCTGGTCTGCAGCGGGATTTTAACCAGGATTTCCGACATGGTAAATCACTGCTCTACCGCTGTGCCACCCTGATCCCTTATTTCATCACTAAGTAATAGTAAAAATTACGATCAACTACACTACCATAGTATGCAAATATCATTTCAAATAATCAGCTATTTACGAATTTCATAAGATCAGACCAATTTTGTTGGTTTAAATTTTATATTTTTAAAGATCCACCACTAAAATTAGTCACTTTTACCCCCTGAAGATTACAAAATTATCTAACTTATACCTTTTTGTCTCTTATCTGTCAATCATTGTAGTGGAGAGGCCCAGTTTCTTAGTCCCGGGTTCAAATCCGGCTATGGCTGGTATTACTTATGCTTTTAACAGCTCCCGAGATGGGTCCTTTGGGATCTAGGTCTTTTCTGGGGCTTGCCTGCCTCTATAAAGTTGATGCCCAAAATAGGGGGAAAAATAGATTATGATCTGGGGAAATCATCTTCCTGAACAACAGTTGTCCAAGAAACAGCACATTCTTTACCACAAAGTAAACCGAATACGAAGAAGAAGTTTTCAGCAACTTGAGGGTGGGTGATCCCCTGGATATTGTCTACTCTCCCTCAACAAATATATGCGTCTGGACGTACGGAATAGAGCTTTGAGGCTCCACTAAGCCATTAAATTTTTCTCGTATTCAATCCTTACCATCAAAAATCCTTCGTAAAATCCTCAATGCTCCTTACTTTGTTACGAACAAAGTAATCCATAATGACCTTAATGCCCCGTTTGTGTGATTCGGCCCGAATCCGTTATCAATATTTTTATAACAAACTTCATTTCCACTCAAAACCACTACTTATAATTGGTAAATTAATTTTAAAAAATACTTTCTCTTCTTTGTTGGCTACATTTTTATCGTATATTTCATGTTTAAACTTGATCTGGAATTTCGAAGAAGTACCGAATTGTAAGGTAAAGTACAAATCATTTCTTCATCATTTTTATAATCTAATATGAGATATATAGTAAATCTAATATGATATGACATAGTAAAAAAGAAACCCTAGAAGTCAATGAACCAGTGTGTTTAACGTGGTATGGCCGTCGGAGCGATATGGCTCAGTGATAGAGCACTGAGTTGCCATGCATAAAATCCTAGTTCAAATCCCGCATGGAAAAAATTCTATTTAATCTGTTTGGAGCCGGAGATGGATGATATGGGATCGGTGACCGTCCTGGGGCTTACACAACCTCTATAAAATGGGTACCTAAAATAAGGGGGGAATCTTGTGGTTGAGCGTGATCTTGGAATCACCTCCCTGCACAACCGTTTTCTATGAAACAGAATAGTCCCTACCATGTACTGAACACCCTACCCTTCACGGGTTGTAGTGTTACAGGTTTTACTTAGTTGTTATTTATATATATATATATATATATAAATATATATAAATAACATAAATATATATAAATATATATATATATATATATATATATATATATATAAGTCAATGAAACTTTCTTGAAGCAGTTATTGGGCCTCTAAAGGGTAGAACATCTATAATCATAGAAAAAAAAATTTACATCCTAAATTTAAAGTTCAAGATCGTGAAAAACAAGAGAAGCGAATAGTGAAACAAGCGACAGTAAATATTCAGGCGCCTCATTTAGCTAAATTATTTAAGATCTCGAAATGTCAATGCAAACTCGACTCACTTAATAAATATATCGAGCGGTTGCACAAGCGTCAACTTGTCAACGATATATTTGCTGGTTCTGCTACCTATAATTTATTTTAGGAACTAACAGTCCATTTTCGAAAGCAGGGTATTTTGCTTGAGTAGTGGGAGAAGAGGCTGAACGTAATAGCGTTCGTTGCAGCTATAACTTTGATAATAATAGTACGATGACATTTACCTGTACAATTAACTTAACCTACAGGTAATTGAGGTACTTAAAACCGATAGTCGTTTCATTTTTATGACCCTATTTACAATTCAGTTATCTATAATTACATTTAAAGTACTATAGTGTATGTTTAAGTAAGCATTCACATGAAAGCTTAATGGAAAACGCGGAAATGGGGAATTATTTAACTGTAATTAACTATCAGAAATTATGGTTTGAGTTTTTTTCGTTTAATCCCCGCACCTATTTATATATTAAAAATTAAATACATGTTATGAATAAAATATCTACATTTAATAACAGTTATTCTAAAGTCCAAAATGTCAAAAATATGTGATTTATAATAACCTCAAAAATATGTTTGTCTTTATTCTTCTGCCTCGAAATAAATTCACACAATTACGAGTCCAGGATCTTTTGTTCTTACCTCTACCTAATTTCTTCTTTTGGCTGGAGCCCACGGTGACTCAATTGACTGCGTGTGCGCTCCAGTCGACAGATCCACAAAATGTTCCGAGTAGTTGACTGTATAATGTTTGTACTCATATCCCACTATTTTTTATATTTTTGAGTAGGCCTTCCATAAGTCAGACATGATAATTGTTTGGGGATGAATGCATTCTTTAATACATGATAATAGTGTTTTTTCATTCTTGTTCGGCACTACCATAAATGCAGCATTCTTTTTTTTCCCCGGCATATCCCACCGAAAACCCACTGTTGTGTGTATACTCTTGTATAACTTCATTTTTTTATATATTGGGATTAAACGAAAAAGACCCATTGGTTCTTAAGTTTCATTCAATACGACTTAGACATTCATTTTTATTTGGAGTAAAAAATATGTAAACACCTTATTTTGTAAAAAAGAATTAAGTATCACTTTGGTCTTTAGAATAGAGAAATGCTTTATTGTTTCAGAAGTGCTGTCCAACTACATTGGATTGCCATAACACACAGCATACTTATCAATCCATATTGGACATACTGTATATTACAATTTTAAATTTATGAGTAGTAACCACATAATCCCAGACCACGAGTTTGGTTTCCGAACATCCCACTCCACTATCCAGCAATGTCATCGTGTGGTGGATGTTGTCTCTTCTGCATTGGAGCGTAGATTGTACAGCACGGGAGCCTTTCTCGATTTAGAACAGGCTTTTGATCGAGTATGGCACCCAGGTCTCCTTTACAAAATCCGACAATTCCTTCCTCCTACATACTTTTTAATCATTCGCTCCTTTCTAACTGGCAGAACATTTATATTAAATCATAATGGTTCCTACTCTTCTCTCCATTCCTAGTCTGCTGGTGTTCCTCAAGGTAGCATCCTCGGTCCTATCCTCTACACAGTATATACAGCTGACATCCCAACCCATCCTAACACTTTCATCTCCATGTATGCTGATGACACATGTGTGTTATCAGTTATTAATGACCCATATATTGCATCCCAATCCCTTTAATCATATTTATCAAGCCTCGAAGAATGGTGTCGGAATTGGAGAATTAAAATCAATTCCAAAAAGTCCCATCAAATTACCTTTACCCTTCGCCGAAAAACCATGACTTCATGTCCTACTGTATCCTTTAATAGTACTCCACTTATCCCTGTTGAACAGATTCGCTACCTAGGACTCAACTTAGACAAACGTCTTACTTGGAACCCTCACAGAAGACTGAAAAGACAAGAAACAGCTAGACGCTTCCGACTACTTCAACACATACTAGACAAACGCTCAAAGCTTCATATCAATTACAAAAGACTTATTTATGTGACTGTTATAAGACCTATATGGACTTACGGAACTGAACTATGGGGCTCCACCAAACCATCAAATTCCTCTCGTATTCAATCCTTGCAATCCAAAATCCTAAACGCTCCTTATTTTGTCACAAATAAAACCATCCATAATGACCTTAACGTTCCATATGTTACCAATTTAGCCCATTCCAGATACCTATCATTCCATAATAAACTCCAGGCCCATCAAAACCCACTAGTTTCCATCCTTGGATCCGATTCCATCCCGGACAATCCTAGGCGTCTGAAGAGAAGATGGCCTCGGGACCTTATATTATAGAAATGTTATTAGAGTGCTGCCAGTGGGTAGTGCCTCTACATGTCCTTTCATGTATCTAGTTAGTCACACAGCCCTTGTACTAGATGTATATATTACAGTTGTACAATTCAATAAAATAATTTTTTTTTTAAATAAAAATGTATGAGTATTCGTTTTTCTCATTCCTTTTCTCTATTTCTCGTTTTCTCGCCATTAATCAAAATAAATACATAGGGTTACACTTTTCCTATTTATTTTTACTTCCCTTTTTTTCTTTTTAATAACGAGAAAGCAAAGAAAATATAAAACAATCGTGTGGAGTATGAGCTACTATATATATGATGGTGAATTATCCCCAGGGAAGTCGAGTATAATATTCTCAGGGAGCACTGCCACATCCCTGCCACTGACACCCAGGTCATGGAGGTAGCTCCATGGTCTTTTCGGAATCGTTCCGCGAGACCCAAACCAGAGGCCTCTCACGGTGAACTCTCTCTCTCCGAAGGTCTCGCGGAATTTCTCCTTTAGAAAAAATTTATTAAATGTAGTTGATCCGATACTTAGGGTTGCATCTCGACAAACGATTAACCTGGAATCCTCATACAAGACTGAAAAGACAAGAAACCGCTCGACGTTTCAGGCTACTTCAACACTTACTAGACAAACGCTCTAAGCTCCCAGTTAATTACAAAAGACTCATCTACATGACCATCATACGACCTATTTGGACTTACGGAGTAGAGCTTTGGGGCTCCACTAAGCCATCAAATTCTTCTCGTATCCAATCTCTACAATCCAAAATCCTTCGTAAAATCCTCAACGCTCCTTATTTTGTTAAGAATATAGTCATCCATAACGACCTTAATGTCCCATTTGTTGCTGATTTGGCCCGAACCCGGTATCTATCCTTTCATAACAAACTTCATTTCCACTCAAACCCTCTAGTTTCAAACTTAGCTTCCTCTTCAATTCCCGATAATCCTCCGAGGCGTCTGAGAAGAAGATGGCCACGTGACCTTCTTAGTTGAACATGCGATTTGAGTACTACCAGTGGGTAGTTTCTCTACTTGTCATTATATCATGTCATTATGTATCACTCAGCCAATTTACTTGTTATATTATTGTAATATAGTTGTAAATATCAATAAATAAATAATAAAAAAAAAAAAAAAATGTAGTTATTTTTTTCAGAACATGTGTTTTATTTCCTACCATAAATTAGAAATAAGGGGATTAAACGAAAAATACTATGACGTTTTTTTAACATTTCAATATATTTTTGTTTATTCACTCAACGTCATTTTTACTTATAGTATGCTGCTATGGCTAATCGGCCGATGCTACAGTGAGAGTCCAAAGTTTAGCCTATCCAGGTTTAATTAGGATAAGGATCTTTAACGAGTACCTGACACCGTACAGGCTCGGGGACCATTTTACATCCCCTCCGAGGGACGGTATAACCAAGGATTTCTTACTGGGTTTTTTTCAATTCTTGAGCCATCTAATGAGTTTTGAACCCGCCACCTTAAGCTAACCACTACACCACAAGTGGGCCCTCCCTTTTAATCCTTCTTGATACTTCCACAAAATTTTAAATTATTATTTAAACCATATAACAGGAGTACTCGCCATCTCGCTATATTCGTCGAATCAGCAATTGTGAAGGGTTGACGAGTCTAATATCAGGTTAATTGTATGCAATGCAGGCTCATAAATGGGCCCCTTACGGCTTTGTCATTTACTTCAATAAAGTTTTCCTTTATCAATACAAACCATGAAGGGACTTGGGTTCAGTACGCTGCAGAGACTATACTCTTATATGACAATAAGATGATTGGTCCGAGTCACTGCCAGATTTTCCCCTCTAAAGGGCACCCACTTTATGGAATACTATGGGTGTATGCATTTATTAAATGAAAACAAAATATCGTACCTATGCAGAAATAAAGAGGTACATATGATAACATACCATTTAGAGTTAATGTGTGTGGGTGTGTGTGTTCGTGTTATAAACTTCAACAATAAGCTAAAACAATATTTAAATAAAAATTTATGATTTAATTAACAATTCAAGGCGAAATTATAATAAAAACAACTTTTCTTTTTATACCATAGATAGAAAAACCTGTTTCTCCTATAAATCTTGACTTTATTGCTATGAATGAAAGGTCTGTTAGGAACGGAATGACATAAACTAGCTTTAAAACTTAATCTGGGTAATTTTCGTGCAGTCATTTTCACGTCTGAGAAGGTCAAAGTTTTATTTCAGTTCAATTAATTAACTTGTATATAAAATCTTATGTAAAATCCTGGCCTTTGGAACATGATCTTAAATATCTTCCATGAATATAAGTAGGAAAAATAACCAAAATAAAACATGATATATTATAATATAATATCAACGTATTTTTAATAAATATATAAAAAAAGCCTGTACCACTATAACCCGTGAACGGGTGTAGGGTTCAGTACATGGTAGAGACTTGTGGTAAGTTGAGGTAAATGAAGATTTCATTTTAACAAAGGACCACCTCTCTGCCCTACCGTTGTCCTAGAAACAGTAAAGTCTCTACCACGTACTGAACCCTAGAACCATCATGGAGAGTAGTAGTTCGGTTTTAAATTATTTTTTTAAAATAAATTTAATAAGCCTGAAAAACTAACTGGAGTTTTAAATTTTTATTATTCTTAATAGATTAGTACCAGAATAAAAATTATTTGAGTTAAAACGAATTAATTTGATCAACCCCTGTGATATAATTTATTTGTTATTAAAGTAACAATTTATTAATAAATGAGATAAGATAAGAAAGTTATGCGGGACGATGATATAAGACCAGGATAGAAAGGAGTGTTCCCAGTTGGACGGCGGGGAGACTTGGATGGGATTGGTCGAGATGGGAAGAGAGCGGGGATATGGGGACACCCCTTGGGGGATGTTCCGCCCCCTCGGCTCCTCGTGGAAGGGGGCCCTCTAGAGAGCAGTGTTAAATATAGACTCGTCCGGGCAGGACCCAAATATGGGCCAATCTCGAGTTTCACCAGTCGTAGTGTAGGCTCAGTTGCTAGTGTTCTCAGTGAGCTGTGTTTGTTATCTCTTATCATATCACAGTATCTTCTCTGTCTCTCTTATCTACATCTTGACGGTAAGTTATCAACAACAGTTATTATTGGTTCTCATGTCTTTACGAATTCAAATATACGAGACTTTTAAAAGAAACAAATAAACTATATATTCCTGTAATTTGAAATAACATAACACATTGAAAAATCAGGGCATATCCCCTTAGAATAACTTTTTTTAAATAAATTTTAAATAAATTAAATTTGACAACAATATACCAAAAGCGTTATACCAATACAACCAACAAATATAATGAATGGTATATAATGACTTAAATAAAGGCAAGTAGAGAAACTATCCTAGCGGTAGTAATCAATCTTAGGGTAACAAAGATGTATCACCAATAAGATGATACAATAATAAATGATCAAAGTAATACTCAATCAATCAAATATAACTATTCACGTAAAAAAAAAATACATTTACCTATATGAATAATGCAAACAAAAATCTAATATGCAAAAAAGGTGTAAACATAAAAAATAAAAATCTTAAAATACACGTTATAACTGAATATAAAAATATTGAAAAAATATGCATAACCAAAATCAGGTAGAAAAATATTAAGTAATTATTAACTGAGGATCTTTAATAATTAATATAGAGGATATTTGCATTGGTTATTTATTTCTATATGATATTGTCAAATTTACATTTAAAATAATTCAACTTGAAATGAATTCAATCCTGGCCTGTAATAACAAATAATAATAATAATGGCCTGTAATAAAATAAACAAATTGATTTTGAACAACAAAATTCCTTTCTAGGATTTTTTTATTTTATTTTTTATGATTGAACATTCATGTTTTAAAAATAATGTATTTTCCCTTGGGAATGATTTATCTTACCTTTAACTGGTCTTTATATTTAAATACTAAAAAAATATATTTTAAAATGTTAATCTGAAAAGGTGGCATTTCTGTAAATTGTAATATGGTAACAGTGAGAGGAATATAAAAAAAAAATCGACATATTTTATCATTTTCATAATTGTTTACTATTATTTATGTAAGTCACTTCTATATTTGATTTTTTTTTCTTATTGTATTCAACCTCTTCTAATGATTCTTCATAAACTTTTTTTTTTTTTTAATTTATTGATATTTACAACTGTATTTCAATAATACATCAAGTAAATAGGCTATGTGATACATAATGACCTGAGTTAATGGGAAGTAGAGAAACTACCCACTGGTAGTACTCTACCTAAATACTAATATAAATATGGTAATACTCTACTCAAATTTTTATAAACTTAAAAGGCTTCTTTTTTTTCTCTATACAATTCAAAACGGGGAGGGACCGCTTACGGGATTAGGAAAGAAAGTGAAGAAGAAGAGTAAAGATGAAGGAAGGAGAGAAAAATGTAGAGAAGAGAGCAAATGAAAGGAAGAAAGGATAAGGACATGTGAGTCCCTAGATCATCGAGAGCACATCGACCAAGGGGACACTGCCCTGCCGTCTCCCAATAGGGGGTTTGCACAGGTTTTAGCCCATCAGAAAATTTGATGTGCCTCCGACCTATGTACTCGGGCACCGAGGGGAGCTGAAGCTCCTCCCGGATGGTGGTGATACCTGCCCTCTCGAGCACTCGAAAAATCAGCTTGGATTTCTTTTAAAAATGCTCTGAAAGAATTTCTTGGAAATAAAAAAGCAGAAAACTACAGAGAGTTAGTTTCTGATCTTCTACAAAATTATAAGGCTTTAGGATGTAATATGTCGCTAAAAATACATTTTCTTGACTCGCATTTGGATTTCTTTCCTGAAAATCTTGGGGCTGTGAGTGATGAACATGGTGAGCGATTCCATCAAGAAATATCTACTCTGGAGAAACGATACCAGGGAAAGTGGAATCCAAATATGTTACCAGACTATTGTTGGTCTTTGAACAGAGATGTACCAGCCGCAAAATACAGCAGGAAATCATCATAGGCTACATTTTGATTTAAATTACGGTATGAAAGCTGATTAAATGAAATTGCTTGTTTTAACAATATATTATTTTTTTATTTTGAAATTACACAAAATCCTTGCCCCTGAGTCAAAAATGCTTTTCGAATCTGCAATCAGAGCTCCAAATTCTAAAAGAAACAGCCATTGTAATTTATTTAACAGACATAAAGTTAAATTTTGTTGTCCAGTGTTATGGGGTGGCAATCCTGACAAATCCAGTGAGTTAAAAAATTCTGGTGGATAGTTGACATCATATTGGTTAGTTGCGCAATCAACTGATTTGAATGTCCTTAATTCACCGCCAATTTCATTTTGAATTTTGAAATTTATTTCGTTTACATCCGTGTTTTTGGGAGAAGCAATTTATTATAATTATAAATGAAGAATTAATTTATGTTCTATTTATATCATTTATAAAATATTCAACTGTCATATTAAAAGAGACTGTTTTTTTAAGGTTTTACAAAATCTGTGGTTGCATTATCAGTCAATCCAATTTCGACCAAATCATCACAAAAATTAATTCAACTTTTCTAAATATTTCGAAAAAACTTTTTGTATAAGCATTTATGGTGGATTTGAATTATTGATATTAAATAAATAATATAATACTTTTTTGTAGTAAAATGTTAAATTTACATCTTATTATAAATTATATTATAAAATAAGCATACAAATTATTATAAAGATGTATTAATGCTTGAAATAATGTATAATAAAAATACTATAATCATATCTCTAAAACTCCAATGATGCACTAAGTTTTTTTTTTTAATTCGTACATGATTCTACAACTTTAGACAAATGTCATCTAAAATGTAGATTAACTACACATATTTTGAACCACGTATTTTCTTATTTTTTTAAATATATGTTCAATTTTAGCATTTAAATAATGAGCTTAAGATAAGCAAGTAGTCATATGTATGCATTAATTTATATTCCATATCAATTAAAAATTAATAATGAAATGAAATAGCATACGACTGTGCAAAACATTTTAAAAATAGACATAAAAAGTGCACACGAAAATAAAATAACTATACAATCTGTTTCCTTTACATATCACATTTCATAAGAGATGAATATCCTTTTATTTTCGCAGAGATATAGAGCCTTCGTATTTTGGATATGTTGGGCTGGCCATTCGTCGAGGATATGAAAGATGTCCTGCGCATTCCTCAAAGGACTCGAAAATATTACTTAATCCTAGTCCTCAGGAAGATAAAAAAAAATGTGGTCGGGGTATTTTAGCCACCGTGACAGGAGTGATAAATAGATGGCAACCGCTCTGAATATTTCCACTAGCGGCAGTTCTTTGTAATCCATGATTTATAGAATTCGTGGATCAAATTTCAAAGAATTAGAAAAAAAAAATCGTTGACAAATTATAAATTTGTCTTCACTGATTGGTTTAGCATTTTTTTTATATATCTATACCGTTTTTAAAATATAGGTTTTTGAATATTTCGATTAATTATATCCTAGTATATTTAGTACATCTTATTCCACCGTACGTAACACCAATAAAACCGAAATTTGGTATTCAAATTAAATTATTATATTTTACGTTTTGGCCATTTATATACAAATCGTAAGGTTTTTTCTATTTGAATTTTTTATTTATATATATTTTTCATTGTATATATTTCACTCCAATAGTGAAAAACCGAGCTCTTTTATTTCTGCAATTAAGATTTTTTTTTAAATTGGTTTTTAAATAACACTTAATGTTTATATATTTTCTGACATCAATTCAATTTTATTTCCTTGTTTGTAATAACAATGAAAACAATTATCTATTCGATCAAGACATAAGTACAGATATGACTATCCAAAGTCTCTATGAATAATTACACTTCGATACATACATACCAATTATCTTTTCTTTCGTAGTGTATTGGATCTGCGTTAGTTTGATGGGATACTATCGCTATATTGTCTAAGAATTGTCATTATATCGATATTTAATTTTGACTACAGTAAATATAAATTTCATATATATATATATATATAAAACTAAACATGTATCGCATCAAACTATGGCGGGTTCAACAATCTAAGAAAGAAAACATAATTGATATTTATCTTAGTGTAATTACTCACAGTTACAACAACAAAAACAAACCACTTGTACCACTACAACCATTGAAGAGTCTGCTGTTCAGTACATGGTAGAGACAGTTTTCTTTCATGCACAACGGTTGTGCAATGAGGTGATTTGTCCTAGATCATGCTCAACCGCCAGATTTTTCATATATTTTATCGACAGTAATAATATATTTATTGCGAAACAGTAAGTAGTGGTAAGTAAATATTGATGAAATTTATTCATATTTTATTTAAAGCAAAAGAAAAAACAATCATCGTAAAAATTCATCACCGTAGTCCACCTTCCTTCTGTACAACCCGGACCACACCGTACGATCCCCTACCATTTCTCTTCTTCTGTTCCATTGCAGACTTCTCTTTGCGAAACTTTCCTTAACACCATCTTCCCAGGTATGTCGCGGTCTTCCTCTGGACTTTCTTCCATCAACCTTGGCCTCGTATGTCAGCCTGTTGTTTTCCATTCTTAAAACATGTCCAAACCATCATACACTGTTTTCTTCAATGACTTTTTCCGCAGGCTCCACTCCGAGGCTTAATCTAATGATCAAGTTGCGAATTCGGTCTCGTATTTTTTTCCCCTCTATCTTTCTAAGGAATCTCATTTCTGAAGCCTGGATCCTACTTTTATGTCTGGCGTTTAACGCTCAAGATTCCGAAGAGTGTATTAATATGGGGAGAATTCTAGATTAACATACCCTCAACTTTAAGTCCTTGGATACTTCTGTTTTATTCAGGAACATTTTATTTAGTAAACCGAACAATTTACCAGCTGAGTTAACCCTCTTCCGGATTTCATTGTCCATGATTCCATTATCATCAAGGTGTGTTCCCAGATATTATAGGCTAATGTAAATTGATAAATTTTCTAATTACATATTTGTATTTGTAAGATACATATTTGTCGATAAATAAATAAATGTATTTCAAAATAGAACATTTTTATCCGGAAAATATCGGTTCTTCATATTTAAACTTTTATATATATATTCAGCCGTAATCGTATATTCATTGCTAGTCTTATATTTTGGCGAGGTAGGAATGCTATATAGCTTTATTCTCTTGAATATATTGCTCTCATATTCACGACTTAACAGTGTGTAAAGGCAGGTTTTTCGTGAATTATATTCACAAATATATTATGTATAGGGAGAGGAATGGCTCAGTGGTAGAGTACTGAGTTACCATGCCGGAAATCCTGGTTCAATTCCCGCTGCAGGCCATGATTTTTATTTAGTCTGTTTGCAGCGGGAGATGGATCATATAGGATCTAGGACCCTCCTGGGCCCTACCCAGGCTCTATAAAATATTATAAAAATAGGGTACCCAAAATAAGGGGGGGAAATCTGGCGGTCGAGCGTGACCTAGGACAAGTCACCTCCTTGCAGAACGGTTGTCCATGAAACAGTACAGTCTCTACCATGTACTGAACCCCAGACCCTTCATGGGTTGTAGTGGTACAGGTTTTTATATATATATAATCACACACTAGTCTAAATTTATTGCCATTTTTCTAACACTTACATCTCACAAAAAACTTTTAAAAATTGAAAATATCGCAGCTTCAAAATATTTATATTAAAAGTAAAGATAAGTAAATGCTATTTCGATTCGAAAAAGTTAAATATTATTTTGATATTATCGAAATTCATTTTCGATATTCTTTCGACATCCTCACTCTAGTTAGACTTGACTGGTCACAACAGGCTGGTCTGACATAAGATTATCAGTGAGTCACATCGCTAGAATTAAAAAGAACGCATTGTTCATACTAGGCCAACGGTTGTACAGAGAAGTTATCATTCTCTTTCACCCAGATTTACCCAAGACTACTAAATTTATTGAGGTTTAGCAAGGTTTATCTACCCCGGATTCAAATACGGGGCTTTGAAACTCCATCTTGGTTAGTATTTTGTCATGCTTGATCAGTGAAATTATAAATATTTTTAAAATTTCGCACACCACGAAGCCAATGTTCCTGACTTCTTTGAGCAGTTACACAAACTAAAGCAATGATTTTGAATTTAAATGAAAAAAATTAAATTCAATTATAAAACTACTTACGTATTTTTCAATTATTTTGGTTTTTAGGACTGTTTTTTTTATACAAAGAATACACTGAAACAAGATTTTTCTCAGTTTTCATTTTTTCAAAGTTTTCTTTTAAGCTATAAATATTGTTTTTATCTGCAAGACAAGCCTAATAAAAAAATCATGATTTTATTTAATAAAAACACTCAATCTCTCTAAACAATAGTAGGTGGGAACTCATATTTTAATAGGCTCAGTAAGAGAGTGCAACATACAAAGTACTAATAGGAACTTCAATTTCTTGAACAATATTGAGGTAGCTTTACTAAAATGTTAAGTACCTATACAATTGTATTATACAGTAATTCAATTGTATAATTTATAAAATGGCGCTGGTCTGCCGCCAGTATATTTAAAATATTTATTATTATAAAATGTATAAACAATCTCATGTCACTGGTCTAGTTTTTATACGCAAGTAGTTGCAACGCCGATTTTCATTGGTCGTTACAAGCTCCTCCCACTTTCTCTTAAACAGCGAATAAATACACTCCTATCTTAATTAATTCAAAACGGGCATCATGAAGAAATAGTATTGCGTAATGTCTAGATTATAGATCAACTTATAACTTATGTATTTATTCGTATATTGAACCAGATTACAGATTTTTGAATATTTAAAATAAATTATTTATACATTTATATTTTATTTATTAATACATTATCAGGACAGATAGATGCCATTAGTGTTTGTATTTTTAATATGGAGATTTTTTTTTTTTTTAAACCTGATATTTAGTTATCTAGACCGGTCTTGTTATTAACTTTTTTTTTAGAAATTTAAAAAGGTAAATTTTGAGAAAAGGTAATGAATAATTATTTTATCTGATTTTTTTTATTATCATTCCAGGATTATAATACCTTATATAATTTTTTTTTCTAGTTTTGATAACTTTATAATATTCGCATATCTGGTACAAAATATATTAAATACATGGCATATAATAATAAAATACCAGTACTGTTACACTACATGGTAGAGACTCTACTGTTTTGTGGACAACGGTTGTACAGGGAGGTAATTTGTTCTAGATCACGTTTACTCGCCAGATTTTGTCCCTTTTTGTTGGGTAACCACTGTATGGAGGCTGGATAAGCCCCAGAAAGGTCCTAGATCCCATATGATCAATCTCCAGCTGCTAACATATTAAATATAAGTCTTGCCAGCAGCGGGATTTGAACCAGGATTTCCGGCATGGCAACTCACTGAGCCACTCCGCTTCAATTTGAATTGATGAATTGAATACAAAATTCAAAAAAAGTTCCTGGGATTGTACAATTTTTTTAATTAGTACTAGTTTTGTTATAACTACAAGTAACCATCGTTTATAACAAATGTGAGAAGGTCTACTAGTTTTAACTGTTGGTTCATTTCATATCAAATATTTGTTTTCAAAGGAATTTTTTTATTTAGTAAAATAACTCATCAAAAACGCAATGCAACTGTATTGAAAATACTCTCCATCACCAATAAGAGCCTAATTGAAAAGTTGGAGATTAGAGAACGGAAGAAAAATTTTAGACCCTAAATTCTGCAACGACAAATTAGTTTATACATGAGACCATTTGCAAAGCCACAGAAAGAAGCACCGACCCAATGAAGAAATGAAGAGTTAATTTCAATGGACGTATCTTGAGAATGAATGCAAGTAGATGCAAATATTTTAAATTATTAGATAAATATTTTAATATTTCCTTAGAAATAAAATAATAAAGTGAACTGAACTCGTTTTCAGTCTTTCGATCGAAGGAAGCAGAGAGGGAAATAAGAGAGATCGGTGTTACGGTTGTTATGCTAAGGGATGGAACTGCCAATAGCATAATCCGAGACAAGAGGATGAGGTTTGAGGAGAGAACTAAGCGAATGATCAAAATCTCCGATGATGAAAAGAATAGGAGATCGGAGAGGATGGAGCGTTATTGGGCGGAGAGAAAGGGACGTGCACAGAAAATTCACTTATGATTGGTTCGAAGTATCCCCCCCCCAAAAAAAAAGTCTCAAAATGCGTTTTTGGCTTGAGAATCATTTTCGAAAATTTTACTCTTAAGGAAGTTTTCCAAATTTGTGAACAGATGGAAATCTGTTGCAGATAAGGTGTCTTAAGGAGAACCCTATTTTCACCTAATTTCTTCTAAGTCAATTGTAGTGATAATAAATTATAAAAAGATGGATGATAAACAATAACGTGTAATACCGCTATTACACATTACTATTATTATTACACGCTTATGTGTAATAATGTAAATAAAGATTAAAAGGTAACTTTATTTTTTCATCTGTGATCAACCTTACTTAGCCCCCCCAAAAAAAAACATCCTCACCAAAGTATTACGTATTTTTTACAAGCGAAAAAGCTGACGGTTTAGCATGATCACAGCCAAATCACTTTTTTGCACAAACGTTAACTTAGAAACATTGTTAACCGTATACTGAACCCAAGACCAATCATGGTTTGTAGTTGAACAGGTTATTTTCGTAAACACCAGTTTTCTGTTGCCCGACAGAATTTAAATGTTGCCCAAACAGAATTTAAATTATTTTTAAGTAGATTTTAAATATGTTTTTTCTTTAATTTGTGGGACCTGTTTTAGCTATACAACAATATTAAAAATTCTTCCTTGAAGAATTTAACTGAATATTATTCAGTATACGTCTTGTATATTATGTTTAAAAACATGTTGAACAGGGACAGAAAGCCTTGGAGCAATTCAGAATTAATAAAGCCTTACTTCCATCCTAATACCGTTACTTTACAACCTAATAAATAAACTAAACGTTAAAATAAATTTGATCCGTCCGAAATGGTATAAATTTCGAATAAATTATACTTTATACTTCTTAAGGAAGTTTTCATCTCAACATCTGACGTATGAAGTGATTCCGGTGCCTATATGATAATGTGCCCGGTATTACGGTACCCTGATATGATCGGATCTTCTTGTAAATATTCATGGAAGAACTGAAAGAGAGATAAAAGAAGAGAGAGAGAGAAAATGAGATAAAGGTAACTCCAGACCTATCTCATTCCTAGCACGTCTTTCGTACACTTGTCCAATTTGGACGGCCCACGTGGAATGGATATAATTGAAGCACGTGCAAGAGGACACATTATATAAATAAATATTACATCATCTTGTTTTCCAATATCTAGGGTTAAGAAGCGAGTAATTTCGGTTTTAGTGTGAAATATATCTTATTTTTTCACAACAAAACCTGAACTTTAACCATTGAAATATCTTCCATTATGTTTCCGTGCATGATTCCGTTCTCGTAGAACTTCTGGCTCTTATCAGCTTAATTAATTATTAAAAAGTCCAAGACATTTTATATGCATTTGCAGATATTTATTTGTAAATTGTATATATGTTGAAAAAAAAATCTTAGAGGATGAGAAAAAAAAAAATAAAGACATCATATATGATTTCCATTGTTGTGCGTGATACATTTAATCGTTTTACGATCTCTTCCATAGGTATTTTGTCATCATCAACTTCAGTAAGTCGACCAGAACGTTAGTTTTCCACCAATGAAAAATCTCCAGAACAACAAATGTTTAAACCAATTTTGACTCGTGCTGTCTTTTTAGCAATCTCCATATGCATCTCATTCGGTTTCCTTTCTTTAAGAATATAAAAAAGTAAAATGTGTGAAAAAATTCTTATTTTTGCATTTCATGTTAAAATTCACCCTAAACTGAGAGTTTAAAAATTACTTGGACTTCGTTTCTAAAACAATTGATATTGACTATCAAAATTCAACAGAAAATAATTCTAACAATGACAAAAGAATAACGAAACAAACATAACGCTACCGACTGCTGCAAACCGAACTCACTTTCTTGCCAACATTTCTTATACATCTTTTAGTGGTGCGTCAAATGCCTGATACATGCACAATCTTCAAGTTCGATCTGGTTCGGTTCTGACCGACACTGGTTCTCAGTTTCTTGAGAACACCTTTGTATTTCCACCTGCTCTTTGGCTTTCCTCACGGACTCATTCCATCAGAGCAGTTTTCGTTCACTTTTCTTGGTATTCTTTCTTAACCTATTCAGAAGAGACTCAGTCACTTCATCCTCCATATCATCGCAAAAGGAGAAGATGTAATGTCAATATATAGTCCGTTTTCTGGGACAGGCCCAACGATACGTCTGAGGACTCACCTTTCAAATCTGCCAATCAATTGTGTTTAATTATATTAAACTATAATTAATTGGACAATTAATTCTTAATTAGGATCTAGATATCATAAGCATATTTCACTATAGTTTATAGAGGCAAATCTCGGATTTATGGTCAAAACTTTTCAACTACCTGGCGAAGCCAAAGTATGCCCGATTCCCGAACTCTTCTTTTTTTTTTCTCTGTTTCTTTCAGTTAAAGCTGATATCTTATCAGAAGTACTGCCAACTCAATATGTAAAAATCATTATCATTGACTTCAAACTTTGGTATGAGTATACAATATTCCCGCATTTTCACTTTGGTACCATAACTAGTTATAGACACTATTAAATGTTGATAACTAAATGAATTTTATTCAACTTTAACTATAAACCCAATGATAGAAATTATTTGATTAGCTATTTGAGAGGGTGTAGAGCACTGAATTATTGAACCGTAGGTCCCAGTTTTGAAACTTGCTGTGGAAAGTAAATTATTTATTGTGGAAGTAATGTGGCAATTATTTATAGAGGGATTTGCCCATCCTATGTAGATAGGGTGCCTTAATTGGGAGAAAAGCCTAGGTAGATACTAGGTGTGAAAATTAAGTAAAACGACTGATTTTCTAGTGTTCAATCTGGGAACACTTGGGAGGGACGTCCAGTACACATTTGAACACGCCAGAGTTGTTGCGCTGTCCATAGTGAATTTTTTTTTGTGAGAAATGTTTTTAGAGCGTTCTAAAAATAGTAACGTTAAGGGGCCCATACACGGTCAATATTACTGGCAGTATTTAACTCATTTTCCATATTTTGATGTAGTGTCGACTCAGGGCTATATTTTTTATTTTATCTTCATTACAATGCTCAGTATTATAATTATCTACTTTATTTTTCTGTATGTTTACTATTCTGTTATTTTGATGTTCAATTATTTTTGTAAAACTTCTAACCAAACTCTCTCTGTATTATACTAATGTAAAAATCAGAAATAAAAAAATTTCTCACGCAGATTTATACCTATTTTTTTATTGGATAGAGCGTGTTTAGCAATAGTGATCGCCATGGCAAAGGAAAAGGACAGGGATAAGTTCACCCATTTAAGCTTTATCAACAAAATTTCGGTAAGGGGACAATCAGATTACTATAATTATTTTCGGATGAATGAAACCTTATTAAATAATTGATTAAATATGGTTACCCCTCAAATTAAAAAAACAAGATACAAATATTAAGGACAAGTATATGCCCAAAACAGCGGTTGGTAATTACCCTATGCTATTTAGCAACATGCCGACATTTTGACATTAAAATTTTCAGCCGGATTGTGATAGAAACCTGTGAAGCTCTCATTTAGACGGTAGGAAAAATATAATTGTTTTCCATAAGAAATAAAATTCCTGTTGTTATAAGAAAAAAATGAAGTTTTAAGAAAAACATTACATGCATCATTTATTACTTTTGAAAAATATGGCTATGCTTTCATTATTGCATCGGAAATCAGTCGATGCGTCGCACTCAACAGCTACAAAATACTGAGGAATGAAAGAAACGAGCACACACGATCAGTAATACTGTCAGTATCCCCTCCCCTACGCGAGGTTGGACTGATGAATGATGGAGTGAACTATCACTCATCAATACCCTACTTCAGTACATCAGTAATACCCTTCTATGGTCAGTATTACTTTTCAATAAAATTTCATGCAACATGTTCTGCTTTAGACTTGCTCACAATGTAACGGAAACCTTTTAAAAACTGTATCTGGCCTATGAAGACAGTGACTCATCTTCATCTACAAGAGCCAAGGAAAATGGAAGAATCCTCGAACGTTGATAACCTCGAAGCTCTTGAGAGAATTCTGTGACGGACTATCAAAAACATGTTGATGCTGCTTCACGTCAATGACACTTCGCGGTTCCTATCAAAGAGTTCTTTGCCAGTAAAACTGATTCCTCTGAGCCTTATTAACCAGACTTGAGTCCATATGTCTTTCTTCCGTTCTCATGACTGCAAAATCATCTCAAGGGCCGATATTTTGGGGCATTTTAGAGAATATAACAGCCGGAACCGACCAACTGGAGGCTATCTCAGTATCCTAGTTGCCGCACTGCTATGAGGAAAAGAATAATCTTCCACCAAAGATATGAGGCTTCCCAAAGTAGTTTCTTTAAAGGAGACAATGAGCAATAGTAATTTTATTTCATTAAAATCATTAAAAAAAATCAATCTCAATACTTATATTAAACACCTAGTTTGATGAAGGGAGAACATTCCGAAACGTAGATAGAATTTGGAGATAGTATAATGAGTACAAAAATCAACTTAATTAGCATTGGAATGTCTAAATTATTGCACCAATTAATTAAACCAATAACCATCAAGTTTTATTAATTCATATATCATCCTTCTTCTGGGAATAAATGACTATAATAAAAACGAAATAAAATAACACATCTCATTCACAACGACCCCTACACGGAAGAGAAATTTATTTTATAGGACGAGTTGCATACAAGATATAAATAAGAGATATAAATTTTCACGATAATTGGCGAAAGTGATAAATATATTGTTTATTTTTTATTATTATTACCTTTAACGATAAATATAAGTACATGGCTGGAGCCATCAAAATTATTTAATAATTTATTACTCAAAGAGTGTGGTGACCTTCTTACCGACAAGGATAAAAGTAATAAAACTGTTGATAGAATTTATCGATATTGATGCGCATATATTATAATGGAATTGCTACATTTTTAAGTTTTTATATTTTTAAGCAAGTATTTAGTAAATACATTTCTTTATTGGCGCCCATTCAAAAATGGGAAAGTTGAGTATTTTGAAATTGTAAAAAAATAACCCAAGAAGTTCTAGAGTAAATTAACAGATATGATTTAATTTGAATAATGTATATATTTAATGTTGATTGATTCAAATACTGAATTTATTGAATGTCAAAATAAAACTAAACTGAGTTTCTATATGTAAAAAAAGTAAATTTATTTTTATTACAACAATAATTTCCTGTAACTGATTTACAAACTCATTGTACTATACAGTCTTACCTGTAAAAAAAAGAAACAACATTCAAAGTTAACATTTCACACACCTTTTACGAAACTGTTTTCTTTTAACTAAACTGTTGTTAGACACAAATAATTCCTATTTGTCTAACCTCCCCGGTTCTTCCCTCACAGCTGTTACCATGGTAACCGTATCAGTCGCATTCAAATGAAAGACGTTTAGTTTACATCATTTACATATATATATATATATTTTAGTGATGTAATCATTCATTTTATCTTGAATAATATTAGCTGACCGGTCAAGAAAATAATCCGGTTGATGTTCAGTGAATGAATTTGTAAGAAATTCAAATCAAAACTATTTTTTTAAGCTGGTTTAATCCAATAGGATTATTTGTTTGTACTTTGGATATTCAGCCCTGAAGAAACCTGCAACGTGGGTCGAAACTTTGATTTCAATAAATAGTTAAACCGTATTTATGAAATTCTTTCACTGCCAATGTTCCTGTTGAAGAAAGATGCCGTCAATGTCTTAATGCTCAAGGATATTACACACCTTTTACGACATTTAGTATTAATGTTAATATTTAAATTTAATGAATAAAGTAGTTGGAACAAATAAAATTACTTTTTATTTATTTACTACGCCTAAATAATTCTTAACAATAAAAATCTTTAGGTGTGAATATATCCTAAACAAAGCGTTTGCGGACATACATCCGTAGATTTTTTTTTCTTTTTTTGAGGCCCTTATTTCAAATTTTCAGTTTGGTTACTTAACCCTGAAACAACCTCAATATTTTAATTGGACATGACCGGAAAAATTCCAAAAGTTTGAGTCTCTAAAACAACAGGAAACTAAAATATCTGCCGATATTTGACAGAAAGAGAGTTATAAAAATTAAAAAAAATCTAATAGCTCAGTCCATGAAGCCAACCAGATACAACATCCCACCACTATCAAGGCTCAAATAATATATTGCCACGTATTTTCCTATGTTTTACAGACTCAACGCTTCTTTTTTTTTTCCATTCATGACTAAATATTGAATATTGAATTACTTTAGAAGTACAATTATTTCTTTAGAAGAGAAAAAGGAATAAAGACCAAAAATGATTCGCAAGAAACATTACCTGACAAAACCTGAGTTTAGGTCATCGTTAGGCCGAAACGTCCAATATTATTCAATTATTATTTTTAGAACTCATGAATTCCTTTTTCTTTTCTTTATTCACTTCAACGATGAAGTTTCTTTATTTTAGAGAGAAAGAAAATAAAAACAATTCACTTCGATATAAATATAAATTTCACTTCAAAATAAATATTTCACTTCAAAATAAAACTATTTAAATAATCACCATAAAATAAAAATCGATAAAGTGTCTTCCTTGAGGCTGCGTTTGACCATGAACTTAGTGCAAAATAATTTGGAAAACCCGTTGAGTATAACACTTCGTTGGCTTGCATTTGTGGAGTCATTGCCAACTTTATTCTGCGTCCATTCTCTTCGGCTAATATAACATTAGTTTCATAATTAATAAAGAAATTTAATACGCAGAGGTTAAACTCGGTATTGGACTAATGTATTTATGCAGTAATTCGAATTACAAAGTAATATCCGAAAATATTTTTAGGTTTTTTAAAATATTATTAAATCTGATTCAACAATGTAATGATTATAGTTATGTTATTATGGTAAAATAATAGTTTTAAACATTAAGAAAAACAATGTATTAAAGAATTGCTTACTAAAAAAAAATTGATTTTACAATACCAGCTCATTTGTATCAGTTTAGTATTTAATGAATATGTTAAAGATACTTGATAAGTAACTAATTACGTTGAATAATAATATTCCTATCAGCCATAATAATGAGAAACATTCATATTTAATACTAATACCACACTTACATTAAGATTTCTTGTCATGTTCAATTGTTTTGTAGTTGCCATGGCAACGACAAGTACGTCAGTTGTCATAAGGCACTGATGACATTATGTCATGGGTTAACTATAAAATGATTAGTTTTAGAGCTTTTAATTTTAATGCAAATTAAAAGATGTAAGCGGAAAAACTATAAAACGTAAACCGTGGAGAATTATTTAAAATACTGAAACCTTCAAATTTTTCGCTCATAAGCCCTCAAATAGTACTTAAGAATTGTCAGTTTTCCATAACATTTTCTGTCAATTAAAACCTCTTTCATCAAAAAATATTGCCACTGAGAGCCCGAAAACGGTTCTACACTGTCAAACCGTTATATCGTGAATGTTAAAATGAGATAGTAATTTGTATAAACAATAGGTGAATAATTTGTTACAATACAATAAAAAAAATAAACAAAAACTTTCTTTAACAACATTTCTGTATTAAACTTCTTGTAAAGTAGGTATTTATTTATATTTTCGAATTGATTGTTACGAAGTTTATATTTTTAAATTATTTATATACATTTATGTTGAATAAAATATTTTAAATTATAATTTTAAATAATACATTAAAATGTTTGTAGTAAAATACATGGATGGCATTTATAAAGAATTATACGGTTTTTTTTAAGAATGACCTAAAAAGGAAAAAAAAATAACATGGTGTATGTTTCACTAATATCATTATGATTATTCCGTTGGGATATTTTCTTTATAAATAAAAAATTTAAAAATACTTTATACATGTGATGTGCCTAAAGAAACTGTGAGACCAACAGATGCAAACTTTCTTACTTTTAATATGCATCTGAATTCTGACGTACACGTGTGAACCAACTGCAACGGTTCACTGACATCAATACAAAAACTTAAATATAAAAATGTGGAGAACAAATGCACATTATTTTCGTATCTAGGAATCAACAAAGGAATTTGTCATCTGGAAATCGAAATAAATAAATCGGAAATCGATGGAACAAAAACATTATTCAACCGAGGCCTTTATAATAGGCAATATCAGGAATCGGAGATCTGTTAATTCGCTAAAAATGTAAATGGGAGCTACCGAATTACCCTTGCATGGGCCACTATTTGAATAAGAATTCCAAAAAGGAGTTTCTATAATTTGTAGCTCTACCGCTGACCACACCCTCTCCCCTAACGCCGCTATTAGCCCACATGAAATATATCCAGCTAATGACCCTATGGTTCGAATCCAGACCCCAATTAATGGCAGTCCGACTTCCTTATCTATCCAATATTCATCTCGTTCCGCGGGTATCATTTGTTAATGGGACATTTAGGAATATTTTTCATTTCTAGCGTGTTGCTGAATCTATTATAACCATGTTGGCTAAATTGTCATGTGTGTTTTTGAAACAGAACAATTTATTGCTGGTTTTGCCACCGGGAGGGAAAATATATTTTGGAGGATGAACAACGTCTGAAGGTATTCGAAAATAAGTTGTTGCCTGGAACATTCGGACCAAAAAAGGATAAGAATGTACAACGCGGAATTGCGGAGCTTAAAACCGGTTAATGTTATTTAAGTAATTGCGTAGTGAAGATTAGGATGGACTAGTAAGGTAGTAGGGCTCGGCAATTAACTAATTCCTAAAAAGTTAAAAAGCGTTAAGAGGTAGACCGAGGCTTGCTTTAATGAGTGATTTGGCATATTTGGTCTTGGGCAATGGCCTGTGGATGGAAGTTTTTAAGCAGAGATTGGTAATATCGAGCCTTCGGGTTCGCTAAGCCAATTTTTTTTTTTACACGAATCGGCCAGAAAGGACCACGCTATTGTCACTTAAATCTGCTTCACACTCTCCGCCTTTCTTCCACTCCAATACTCTCTCATCTTCCTGGACTGTTTCTCTCGCTCATCCTTAGTCTATTTTCCCCTCGTCTCTCCTTCCTTCCTGCAAGAACCCAACTTCTTTTAGTTTTTTCCAGAAAAGCTCTCTATCCAAGCAGTCCTTATCCTTGATTTTTAGCCTATCCAGCTCATCTTTTATTTGTTTAACATATCCACCTATACTCTTATAGCTTAAGACCTTATCAAAGATTTTTTTATCCTGTCTTTTCATACGAAATCTGTAGTCCCGTTTTCTCAGCTATTTCTTTCAGGGTGTTTATCTGTTTTATAGCTTCCTCCTCTGTTTCTGCTTGCAGCTAGATCGTCTGCAAAAGCCAAACACTTTACTTTCACATTGTCCCTTTTTGTTCTTATTACTGCACCCGCATCGTCATTTTGCCAGAAAATTCTCATGATCTTGTCCAGGACAACATTAAACAGAATCGGCGATGGGCCGTCGCCCTGTCTAAGCCCCGTCTTTATTTGGAACGGTTTACTTATTAGGCCCTGGAATTTTAACTTTGAAATGGTATTCGTCAGTCAGTTTTATCAGGCTTATTGTCTTTTTGTCCACTCCGTATTCCCTCAGAATTTTGAGCAATACTTCTCTGTCTATTGAATCATAGGTCTTTTTGAAGTCTATGAATATGACCTGTAATATTTTAGGTTCGATTTGAGGCTAAGTATCAATTTAAGTAAAATTATTTTAGTATTAAATTATGTTGTTTGAAATCATAGGTAGTTATTTTATATCAATGAATTTTTTTTTAAATTTCGGTTACATGCTTGAAACTAATTAACCATCTAACACAACCTCTTCTTATACGATAGAATAGAAAATATATCAATACAACCGGATAAATAACCAAACGAGGTAAGGAAAGAACTACGTGAGGCAGGACAAACAGTTGGAACCTCAAAAAGGTTTCTCCTAACGGTAAACATGTTTTCCGGTCTAATTGTGGAACGGAATAGTCTATCAACTCCGTTTTGGATCGAATCCAAAAATGTTGTTTTTATTTTCTGGAGCCTTTATAACCGTCGAATAAGACATAAATGTCAAAGGAGACGCGCCATTGTAGTAAATAAGATTGTTTTAGAGACAGCTGGATAAGTTTATGTCCCAACTTAATCCTGAGGCGTCCTTCCATCGCTGAACACAGGCGGGAGGGTCGATGTCTCTCTCAGTAACTGAAACATATTTTTATTCCCTGTATATATAATGACTATATTCTTTTATGTTTTATGATTTTTTTTCAATATATATGTATAAAATAAAAGGACTGATTTAAAAAAAATGTATTTATTGATATTTACAACTCTATGTTGAATACATCAAGTAAATATAATGAATGCTAAATAATGTCACGAGATAAAGGCAAGTAGAGAAACTACCCAGTGGTCGTACTCAATTAAAAAGTTCATCTTAGAAGGTCTCGAGGCCTTCTTTTCATCTTTTCTGAAGCCTGGGAGGATTACCAGGAATCGAAGAGGTTGCTAGGTTTGAAACTAGTGGCTTAGAGTGGAAATGAAGTTTGTCATGAAAATATTGATATCGGATCAGCAGCAATTGGAACATTATGGATTACTTTACTTGTAAAAAAGTAAGGAGCATTAATGATTTTAAGATGGATTTTGGATTGTAAGGATTGAATACGAAAAAAATTCGATGGCTTAGTGGAGTCCCAAAGCTCTACTCCGTAAGTCCAGATGGGTCTAGTAATTTTCATGTATATGAGTCTTTTGTAATTAATTGGAAGCTTAGAGCGTTTGTTTAGTAAATCTTGAAGTGGACTGAAACGACGAGCTGTTTCTTGTCGTTTCAATCTAGTATGAGGATTACAAGTTTAGCGTTTGTCAAGATGTAGTCCTAAGTATCGGACCTGTCCCACAGTAATCAGTGGGATGTTATTACAAGATACAGGATGACAGGAAGCCGTTGGTTTACGACGGAGGTATATCTGAAGTTAAAACTTTTTTAGCCGGGTTTAGTGGCTTTTGACGGAGGTAACCTTGTGAGTTCACGTCTGAAACATGTTCGAGAATGGCGACGCCTACGAATAATTATATATATTTTTTTAAGTAGTTTAATATTTGTGGAATTGATACTAATAAATAACTTAAAACATCAATAACTGGGTGCACTTTTTGTTTCCACTAAAATATTTTATTTGTCATAGTTAAATTTGTTGTTATATGAAGTGATTGAAGTATATATCTAAGTATTGCTGAACTTAACGATGATAATGATGCTATAAATTTTTAGAAAATAAAACCTATGTAAACACAAATATAAGGTATAAATATGATAGCCATATATAAATCATTATTTCAATTAAATTATTGATATTTTGTATTGAGCCTGTGCACCCCATCATGTGTGTTGATTAATGAATAAACTTCTTGAAAATTATTTCTTAGAATTATGGTCTGTGTTGTTCGTATCTTGTGTATATGGACCAAATTTTCTGATCTCCAAAGTTCTGCTGCACCTGTCGAAATGGGTCCTAGTATAGTGTTGTAGATTAGTCGTTTGTTCCGTAAGTCAAGTGAAGATCTGTAGTCCAGAAGGTTTGATAGTTGTGTGTATCGTCTTGTAGGTACTTGTCTTTTTAATTTTGTATTCGTGTCCTTTGTAAGTCTTTTGTCGAAGTATAGTCTAAGATAACGTACATAGTAATTAGAAGGCACTTCGTCGTTGTCAATTTTGAATGTTGGTCACGAACCTTTCCTTAAGGAGGAGCTTACATGTCTCGATTTTGAGACATTAATTTCGATTTGCTATTTGTAGAACCACTTTTCTAAATCAAATATATGATTTTTGAGACCTACTGAGGCTATGTTTGATTTTTGTGGTAATTTTATTCTCTATATAAATAATGACTATATTCATTAAAGCTTTATGTATTTTTTCCATATAAAATAAGAGGAATGAGTTTTTTATTTATACACACTTGCTGATGTGTAAATTGATTCTCAACTCCTCTAACTCCGACATGGCGAGAAAAAAATATAACAAGTGAACCTTGGAGTAATTAAGATTTCGAAAAGGAAAAAAAAAAAGAAAAGTAAAGGACAGAATAAAACTGGTTTCCTTTTTTGGCGACCATGAGCCCACTTTGCATGTCCAACTCCTCTGGTTCATTAAAGTCTCCTTTTTTCGAAAAAATAAAAAAATGTCCTTTTTTGCATGAAAAAAAATACTGGCTTTTCGATCTGGTCAGATTAAGACTGGACAGTAGGGGAGGGGGATTTTATTAATTCGATAGGTTTATGACGTTGGCGGTTTATTTGCTTATTTTTATTTTTGAAATTGATTGATTGACAGTAATGAGGATGGTATTTGCTATTCGCTGTTATAATTTTCATCGAGTTGTCAAAATGATGAATGCGCAGCGGTCTTGCTATTATTATATCTATCTACATATTTACAATATAGAATTTTAATTTATGAATTCTTTAAATTAATCTCTAATCTGTTAACAGCCGCGAATGGACCCCATGGTATCTATATAACCTTATTAACCAACCTCTATAGAGTGGGTTACCTAAATTTGGAGGAGACCTTACGGTAGAGTGTTATCTTGGACAAATCATCTCCCTGCACAACCGTTGTCATAGAAACTGTACTGTCTCAAACATTTACTGAATCCAAGACTCTTCATAGGTTGTAGTAGTACAAGTCTTTTTGTATTTTTAAAATTTATGCCTACTGCATCAAAGTCCGGAAACAGATTTACCCTGAAACACTTTGCTACCTCGTTTCCTAAATTTTAACTAACTAAGATTACATAGAAAATATCTAAATAAGAAATAAGTAATTTTAAAATTTTTTAAATGATTCTGCCAGTGTTGAATAGACCTAATCCTTATTTCCTTTAATTTTTTAGTATATGGACAGGTTTCGTGATAATTTACTGCACGAATTACAATATTTAATCATATTTTTTATATGTATTCGGCATCCCTAGTGAGGAATACTTGAGTATTTTTGTTTTCTTCGGATCTGTTTATAATTTTAATAATATAAATCTCGCAACCTGATAATCCTCCGAGGTGTCTGAAAAGAAGATGGCCTCGTGACCTTCTAAGCTGAACTTTTTATTTCAGTAGTACCACTGGGTAGTTTCTCTACTTGTCTTTTCATGCCTATGTATTCTTTCTTAATATTTACTTGATGTATTCTGTATACGGTTGTAAATTTCAACAAATATATATTTTTTTAAATAATATAAACAACAATTATAATATGTAATTTATTTTTACTAATTGTTATTTTTATGGTAATTCATTTTAAATATTTTTGTTTTGAAGAGATTTGCCCTGGCCGGGCCTCGAACCCGGGTCGTCTCTTTCTCCGTAGCAGTGCTCTAAGCCACTGAGCTACCAGGGGTAGTATACAAGTCAGACACGGAGATATAAGATCGGTGAAGAGAAGGATACGACCAAGTAGTTCAGTTGGTTGGAATACTGCTACGGAGAAGCAGACGACCCGGATTCGAGTCCCGGCCAGGGCAAATCTTTTCTCTTCAAAACAAAAGCAATTATTATAGCACTCTCCATATCTCCTTGAATTTGGTTAATTAAACATTGTTTGATTCATTATTTTTTTTAGTTTCCAATACTATTAGTATTTTAACATCTTTAAAGAACAGTGGATTTATCTGTAGTCATCATCATTGTACATTTGTATAATAAATATGTTAAAACTAAAGCTTTGATTAATTAAATTTCAATTGCATTAAGGCTATTAATAGATCGTTGTTTTTTTACAGGTAAGTTGGATACAGTACTTGCTAAGAGAAATATGAGCTATCTCGCTTCAGCTCTGTAATGGGGTAATAAGAAACTTAATATTATCTTTTTAACTTTATTGTCAATAAACTAACTTTAATTAGAGGTAATTATTTTTGATTAACAATCAAATATGAAAAGGAGCGAGGAAGCTCAGTGGTAGAACACTTGTTATTCTGAGTTGCCATGCTATATATATGTAATTATACATACATATAATTCTTATGAAATTATCTGAGTATATTCAGTAGGTCTGAGAATCGGACGTAAACTATTTTTCATACCCCTAAGTGATAAGGGTCGGCCATTATTATTGATTATGCGTCGATCGTAGCTGCATTTTTGATATCTTGTAAGAGGATGTCTGAGCAGTGTAAATCCAAGTTTACAACCGACAAAACGGACCGGAATACTTTCGGTGGCCGAAAAACTTCGAAATTCTCGGAGTTATTTCACTTTTTGTTCTGTATCTCCTAATCGGCGTGTTTTAGGCAAAAAACGTAAATAACCACTCTTACCCCTAACTGATAAGTGTCACAATTTGAGCCCAAATGCAGCTCTGTAGTATGTAGCTCAAAACAGATCCTGAATTAAGTTGTAACCATATAATAACTAACCGGAATCAAATCTCTATCTAATATATTCCATCAGAACCAATAATATCGTTCAAAAGACTTCAATTTGATATGCGCTTTGCTTTTGCTATCGCTATCAACAAGGCCACCTCAAGGCCAGATAATGTCCTTTTGCGGTTTGGACCTAGAACGTCCAAGTTTCTCCCATGGATAATTATATGTTGCATGCTCACGGGCTATATATATATATTGCTTAGTAAACCTTCTAATCTATTTGTATTAGCAAAGGGCAGATTAAAAATATGCATCGATTAGTGCCTAATTGAATTGAAATAAATAATTATAATTTAAAAAAATATTACTAGCCATAATTAAAAATCAACCATGATATACCTCATTGATTAATCTAATGTTTATATTTTATCAGTTAAGAATTATTTATATTATTTATTTATTATATAACATACTAAGATATAAGATGAATAAAATGTAAAATCAAAAATCTTTTTATAATTTATTAGTTAGTTGTTTTAATTTTAAATATTTCTACAAATTCAAATTTTAACGTAATATTTTTTAAAACTTAACAGCAACGCGTGGCCGGGTCAGCTTGTGTATATATATATGATCGGAGCCTAAATTCATGGAGCAGGAGATGCGAACAAGAATTCTCCATCGAAACTGGGCATTCAGTGTCTCATGATATGCTCGAAACAAACCGCCAGAGCGCTTCTAAACGACAATAAATACCATAGTTGATGGCCAAATACCTCGTTGGATGCCAAAGACCAGATGGATAGACAGGATCAACAAAGTTCCGGGGGAGCTACATGTTGTGTAGTGACCCAGGACTGACAGAGGTGGAGAATGTTGGTAAAGGCGGCCAAAGGTCTACAAGGTCTGTAAATCCAATCGAAATATAATACACGTTACAACGTAAATTTTCGGAAAGACGATTATACGAATTAGCTTTCGGAATAAACAAAAATTCGGCTGATGTTCTTATCAGTAGCAACCAACTCTCACTTCCATACATCAGGGTAGGAAGAAATATCGGTTTAAAAATATGGAGTTTGACTTTCTTGCTTAGTTCACGTTTACCTACAATGTTGTTACAAATCTGGTATTAGACTTCATTTGCTTTCCTTATTCTGGTTGAAATTTCTTAGCCTATCTTCCCCGTCTTGCTAATAACTGTTCCTAAGTAGGTATAATCGTTAACATTTTCCAATATTTCTCCTCCAAAAATACCTGTACCCCTACAACCCGTGAAAGATCTGGGGTTCAGTGCATGGTAGAGACTGTATTGTTTCACGGACTGGTTCTGCAAGGAGGTGTCTTGTCCTTGGTCACGCTCAACCGCCGATTTTCCCCTTATTTTGGGCACCCTATTTTTATAATATTTATTAGAGGCTGGGTGAGCCCCAGGAGGGTACTAGATCCTATATGATCCATCTCCCACTGCAAACAGACTAAATAAAAGTCAAGGCCTGCAGCGGGATTTGAACAAATATTTCCAGCCACTCCACTCCTAATATTTCTCCTCCACAATAAAATCTCTCATTTCCTCAAAAATTATTATTTAACATTAATTACTATGTTTAAAAGAATCCAAGACTAAGCTGCCATGAAGAGGAAATAAAAAATGAAGCAAACCAATGATGCAGCCTTCTTTGTGTCACAACCTTGATAAATCTTTTTATATATGTATGTTTAAAAAAATACGTATATATGTTTACCGACTTGTGTACTAGACAATATAATAAAGATTTTATAAATACCCTCTTTAATGGTCACGCCCAATATTTTGATTCCAAATATCAAGTATTTCTTCTGCTTTCGACCTTTCGATCTTTTTCTTTTAATGGAAACTTGATTATCTGAATCATACACTACAACATTAGTTTCGGTAATTGACGCTCTACTCTGTAAATAATTATAAATATTATTATTTTGAAGAGAAAATATGTTTCCTTGCCGGGATTGAAACACGGGTCGTCAGCATTTCCGTTGCTCTAAACCACTGCATAATAATTTATTTTCAATTCAATGAATGATCAATCAATGAAAATTGCGAGAACACGGGGATATATGATCTATGAAGAGAACGGATTTGTCTGACTTGGATACGACCCGTGGTAGCTCAGTGGTTTAAAGCAATATAACGGAAATGCAGACGACCCGAGTTCGAATCCCGGCCAGGACATATTTTTTCTCTTCAAAACGAAAATATTTAAAAATTATCACCATCAAATTATAAATATTTATATATGTCTAACATATTTGGTTTGCTTAGGAAAGTTTCGGTATGGCATTAATGGCCTGGATCTTTTGCGCCTTAAACCAAATAACAAGCAACCATATCAATCCAAGCATTAAGATTTAATAAACCGGAAATTTCACGGATGAGAACGATGAGAGCCCGTTAACCACTTCACATGTTTTAGATATCGCTGCTTCAAAAGAACACCTAACTCAAAAATTCCAATTGTTGCAGTCAAGACTTCAGTAGCGATGATGTTGGTTGAAGCTTTTTATTTCAAGAACAACATATCTGATATTTCATTTCCAACTTTTTTTTTAATTTTCAGTTGTATTATGTTTGAACTTAAAGTTTTATGGTAATAACGACACCGGTTAAATATAAAAAGCTACAACCATTTAAACAATTTTTAATACCATCGTTACAGTAGGAATGCTTTGCTTTGTCAATACACAAAATTTTTATTTTGTTTTTAGTTATCTGGTTTAATTTTGAAAAGACATGGAACTTTCAAATATCTTGAAAAATTGTTTTGTTTGCAGTTGCAGATTGTTGAATTAATTTTCTTCTTTCTTTTTTTTTTCCTTTATAGCTTTCCAATGAATGCAGGCACCGAACATGTAGAACTGATCTTTATTGCAAAGTATCGGCCTGAGTAAAAGCTGCCTGCGCACTTTGTAACTTGTTAAATATAAAAAAGTATAAAGAGAAGGTAGGTGTATCGAATCTAAAAACAAAGAGGTAGGATATCGGATAAGACTGAGTCGCTCCGATAAACTCCAAAAGACCAAGAGATAAAAAAGTGTGCTCCTATTTAGCTTTTTTTCACTTCCCCTCCAAGGCCCTATCGGTCAGTCGACAAACAGCTCAAGCCATGCAAAAAGACATCGAAGAATGCGACTGGGTGTCGGGCTAAGGCGAAAAGTGGATCGCCTGTGAGCTGTGAGAAAAAGCACTCGCACCACGGCACCTTTGTCCAGGGCATTCCTCAACTTCTTTGACGGCCGTGTTGACTTCGGCGAACTATTTGACGGTATGCCATTACACTGGTCATCGAAGTCTAGGGGCGGCCATATAGATCACCTCATTAGAAGACGGGTATATATACCTGTAGAATCCAGTATTCTTGCTGTCGTTAGTGGGTGTGTCCCCGTCCTGGGAAAATGCCTATTAAGCTAACTTGTACCAGGGTACATTATATATAATTTGCTCTTAAGTAGGAAGAACTGTTTATTGGAGAGCTAACGTTTCGACCCACATGGCAGGTCTTCCTCAGGGCTAAATATGCAAAATACAGCCAATTATAATTACATATGGTAAATATTACGTATAATAGAAATGTTATTTTTCATATGCCCATAAAATTCGTTATGTAAGGGAGGCGTAGTAGGAATTTTATTTGAGCAGGGGGAGGGGGGGGACAAAAAGAGTTGGGAACCACTGCTACATAGGTTTGGTATCCGCAATTGGGGGAAAACCTGGCAGTTGAGTAACCAGAAAATTTTTAAATAGTTTGATGTAAGTAATTCTGCTTCTTTAACATCATCATTATTTGTTCTAGAAATTTTAATTTTTTATTTTACGTATACTATAATTAAAAATATATCAATTCAAATTCTCATTCCAACAATATATTCTATTTTACCCGTATGATACTTGTATTTTTATATTGTAACAACTGGGCGCCGAAATTCCAATAATATTTTTCTTAATTATTTTTAACCTTCGAAAAGAAAATTTATATGATTGGAAAAACTGTAATATACTTTTCTTCAATGTAATATATATATTATTTATTTATTTATTATTTAATTTTCATTTGCACCTGCGCAATTGCGCATTCAGCAAATTTGATCCTAATGTTTTTTCACTTTGCTCTTCTATGATCATATAACTTCGATGATGGGGTAAAAATCAATAGGTGAGTAAGTCTCTTGGCCAATATCTTTTTAACCTTTTTCTATCAAGTCCAGGTAACAGGGAGTAGGAAAGCGGAAGAACGAGTGGGTTTGGGTGATATTGTGTCGATGAGTGGAATGTCATGTATTTGGTATGAATATATGATTTTATAGTGGGAATGTTCATGTCGTTGTGTATGGTGTGATTCGAAATATACCATGGTGCATTAACAATTTTTCTGAGAACTGTGTTGTTTGTATCTTGTGTATGTGAACTTTTTTTTGCTGAACCCCAAATTTCTGCTCCATATGTCCAAATAGGTTTTAGTATAGTGATATATATTATCTTATTTAAAACGATCAAAGTACTCTCTAGCAATGCATTCATAAAGTACACTACATCAGATACCCTAATAGGGAACCACTTAAATACATTGTAAAATAAAATAAATGAAAGGTACTGAGCATGCCTCCCACCACCAACGGATAACTCAAACCTATTCTTTTATTTTTTTTCTCGACTTAAATGACTCTTAAGCTGAAAACAAATAAAAAGCCTTGGTAATCGAAGGTATTTTAACAGCAACGCCTACCTGATCATTAAAATTCAACTTTACTCCGATATAAAAGGCCGTGAACACACTGTGTAAGAATGCCACTTCCGATGTAACGGTCGGTACAGTCACTGCATTGGACCACATAGATACAGATCTAGTTTGTATATGTAACTGTACTCCTAACAAGGATAATCTTGTTCCAAAATAAATAAGGGGAATAAAAAAAATTAATGATACAAAAAAATACAATATACGATCTCTATCCTACGGAAACCTTTGTGTCCATCGGTCAAAATTGCCTATGAACATTTTCCTAAAATTATAATATGTACGTTATGTCGAACTACACTTGAACAAAATACATACAAATTTGAAAAGACAAGAACTGACATAAACAACTATCACATCTTCTGGAGCACAAATCTTCACTTGACAAGTAATTATCAGAATTGAAAAAGAAGTAAAGAAGATTCCTTAGAAAGGTCCTTGTACCCAAGGAAGCAACAGAGGAATTAAGACCGACAGCTAAACCAATAATAAATAAAAATCACCGCCACAATTAAGAAAAAGGTATTGCCTTTCTAAGGACATGTTAAAATGATAGGACCAAAAACAAACGCATGCAAACGGAATTCTCACATTCAAGAGAAAAATAAGCTCCTTAGATAAAGGAAGTCTAAGTAAACATAAGAAGAAGGGAGGGATTAGAATAGAAGACATACGAGAGAATGAAGAAGTAGAATAATCTCTCCGATGAGAACATAAGAAGGAACAGTCATTTTTTTAAGCGGAAGAACGAGACCCGGTCAACCAAAAAAAAAACAAAAAAACGAAAGAGTACTGTTTTAGGGTAAAAAAACAGGGGGTGCAATAATTGAGAAAATTGTATACTAGTAACGCATAAATGGTTGAAAAGAATGGGGGAAAAAATACTGTGCCACCATAAGGGTCTTAGGTTCCATAAATCGCAGGTACACATTTGACCTCCAGGTTTATTCCCCAATGAGAATACCTACTTTGTGGAGACTGGTTGAGCTTCTGGTAGGTCACCATATGAGCCGTCCAATGCAGGAATTGATTAAGACAAAAAGTGTATAAATATGAGAAAACAATGTGGGTTGTTTCTTAAAATTCTCTTTATAATATTTATAATTCAAATAAATATTGTAGAACGCATAAATAAAGATGTAGCTGGAATGTAAAAGTATGCAAAAATAATAAGAAAGACTAGCCAAAAAGCTACCGTCAGAATTGTTAAAATTTATGCGACCGGTGGAGTTAATCGATTTGGCAAGTGAAAAAAATAATAAATTTGAATTTGTAAGTTTTTTATCACATGAAAAGATAATTATTAGATATTTTTATTAGAAATTTTCACTAAAAATTAATATTAACTGTTTTGTTATACATATTATGTTATTATTTGTGATTATTTCTTCTTTATCAGCTGTATGTAAGGACTCGTCATTTCGGTTTCTTCGCATGTTTTTAAAGTAGTCATGTTTAACAGGAGGAATGAATTTTCCTCAACGCTCCTTATTTTGTTAAGAATAAAGTCATCCATAACGACCTTAATGTCCCATTTGTTGCTGATTTGGCCCGAACCCGGTATCTATCCTTTCAGAACAAACTTCATTTCCACTCAAACCCTCTAGTTTCAAACCTAGCTTCCTCTTCAATTCCCGATAATCCTCCTAGGCGTCTGAGAAGAAGAAGGCCACGTGACCTTCTTAGTTGAACATGTGATTTGAGTACTACCAGTGGGTAGTTTCTCTACTTGTCATTATATCACGTCATTATGTATCACTCAGCCAATTTACTTGTTATATTACTGTAATATAGTTGTAAATATTGATAAATAAATAATTAAAAAAAAAAAAGGAATGAATTTCAGCAGATCCATCATGTCTCTCCTTTTTTCACTTGTCACAGATCTACCTTTAGGATAAAATAATGGCTGATCCACAGTTTTCACACTTTGAATCTTCATTATAGTCACATTTAAATTGGATAAGTTGTGGTTTGGATCTTTCTAACCAGATGGAATTCATCATTTAGTGCATTTAAATAGTATTATTGCAACGATTTGCCCTAATCAAAATGACCTCTGAAAAAAATTATTTATTATTCATTTTGTGTTAGCTTTTATTGTTTGGAAAAGATTTTATTAATATTAAAAGTTAAGAAAATATCAAGTGCTTAAATACTTAGGTTTAAGATTTTTCAAAAAAGTGGAGTTAGTCAATTTGCCCAGTGAACGGCTCATATCTCAAAGATTCGAATTATAGATAAGTTTACCTGTCTCAGACAATCTATAGCTCGCACGAGATGGGGAAATGTGTACCTCAAATCCTAGGGCGTCAGCTCAGTGAATTCGTTTGAAAATAATTCAGTTCCCTAAACAAACTTTTACAATATAATTCTATCATAATGCTTTTCCATAATCTGTATTTAATTTATGGGTAAGAGAAAGTTAAAAAAAAATACCAATCAAACATTTTTAGTAAGACGTAGACGGTTGATTTATTTTTTTACTTAACTAAAATGCCGTTATTGATCACGTTGAATAGATTTTTTTAGTTACTTACCGGTCTTAGTAAAAGTTTTCTGCGCACTTCGTAACTCCTTAAATAAAAAAAAGAATAGAGAACAATTGAATTGCTAACTGCAGAAAGGCAACTAGTCCACTTTACTAAATCTTACAACAGAGACAAAAACTGTATAATGCATTGTATAACCGGTGGTTATTGTTTATGAACATTTTATTTTTACAGTGCCATTATAATTACTTATACATAACATGCGTAGAAAATATTCTTATCACGTTTTAGAAAATGGTGGGAGGGACTTTTTCGATATGGACATATTTCTTTTATACAATTAACAAGATTTTCTATGGAGTCTTTTTTGGTAAATAAATATTCACACATTTTAAATTGAACTTAGATTTGACAAAACTTATTGTTCATGGTTTAGTTAACTTAACAGATTAAAAAAAAAAGTACTCTCGCTTGAAGAGCATTTTTAAGTCTTCAACGTTTTCATGAAAAGAGGCTGCGGATATTCGCAATGAAGTTATTTGGTGCCAAAACACCATTTCAACTTCATGTCAAGTCTTTTTAATGTGATCTATATTTCTGTCATTTTTTGGCATTACAGTTCTATATTATATTTTGTAGGAGGTTATATTATGTTTGCTGGATTTCTTAGTTTGAATATATCGTTTGTTAACCCTGAAATGTACGTACTGCACTGAACAGTCTGCAGAACCGCATTGGAAAAAAACATTTCTTTATATTTTATTATGGCGAATGTTTTTTTCTGATTTCGAGCATATATTTGGTATAAGTATCGTTCCCCAAGCAGATTTTTTTTTTTAATTTGGGCCATTCACAACTAAAATTAATAAAATCGTCCAATTTCCATAACAGAAAATTTATTTTTTAACAATTCACTAATAGTAACCGTTGGCTTAGTTACTGAAAACTGTTTGCTACAGAATGGGATCTTGTCCTTATCTAGTTCCCTATCTGTTGTAAATAATATATTCTAGGCGATGTCAAGACTTCGTTATCTTGTAGACGTTTACGTTCTGAATTAAATTGTGCGTTTTGTCTTTGGCTTTTTCGAGTTTTCATGAAAAAAATAAAAATCTCAAAAGTTGGTCTAGTTACCTTTCTGCAATTAACGATTCAATTGAACGTAAAAAAAAAGTACAGAAAATCTTGGCCACAAAAAGAGTTTTGCTTGATAGAAATGAGCAAGACCATTTGTAGACAATATTATACGGTATTGATAATCTTCTCATTAAGTTCGGTGTTGTAACACTAATTTTCATGTTTCAGCTATAGGAAATAGTAAAAAACAAGTGACTGGCTTTTCAGTGTTGCAGACTTTGGCTTATGCTATTAGAGCAGTGTCGATGTCGTAAATGACCGCCAAGTTGTTTTACTAACTCATGATTGTGATAATCCTTTACTGTTCATAAAGATTAGAAAAAATAAACAAAAAATAAATAATAGTTTAAAAATAGACTTTAATATAAAACAAAACTAAAATATAGAAAATAATTTTCGATAAGTTTAAAGTAAGAATAATGGATTGAATTTGTCAGGGGGCAGGCGTCATAAGATAAGAAATACTTATTTTATGATACCTACGTTTCGGCCTGAGAGGTAGGCCAATTTCAGGGCTCCCGGAGGAGGAGGCGATGTGAATCCGTAAAATTTCAACTAACGACTTTTAAAGTGAGAATAGGGTGATTATCAAAAACATTTTTTTTCCTGCAACCATTGAGTAATGCTATATTACTCAACTAAAACTGGTGTGGGAAGTCCCACTTTCCTCCACTAATTAGGGAAAACCACATTCCCTCACTAGTGAGGAAAAGTAACACCTAGATCGAATTTGACAATCACCACTCTATTCTTTTAATTTTAAATGGCGGTATTATAATATTATTCATTTTATATTCCTAAAATGTTAACATAACAATTTTAGAACTATTTTATATTTAATTCAAGATATTTTTTTTTTTTTTTTGAAGCGATTTTATAGAAATATTTAATATAACCTTAAATGTATTTAAAGAACCTTCACGCCTCAGAAATTTGGAGATCTAGCATTAAAGCAGTGATCATACCACAAAAAAAAAAAAAAAAATTAAAAATAGATACAGATGAATTCATAGAATTTACTCCTCCATTCATAAAAGTACAGGCTGAACAGAACAATGAATCAACTTTTACCAAAAACATCTAAAGTCAGATATAAAGAGAGAGAAAAAAAAAAAACCTGTACCACTACAACCCATGAAGGGTCTGGGGTTCAGTACATGGTAGAGAATGTACTGTTTCATGGACAACGGTTCTGCAAGGAGGTGACTTGTCCTAGGTCACGCTCGACCGCCAGAGTTTTCCCCCTTATTTTCGGTACCCTATTATTTATAATATTTTATAGACGCTGGGTGCAAACAGACTAAATACAAATCATGGCCTGCAGCGGTATTTGAACCAGGATTTCCGGCATGGCAACTCAGTACTGAGCCACTCCGCTCCCTATAAAGAGCAATATAAATATAAATCAAGATATAGTAATATACGTTTATTTTATTTTATTTTTGTATATGTTGTCAGAATATTATTTTCTAAATAATAATAAATAAATGTTTCAATGAGTGAACCGTCCTAGAGTTATAATTTGCATGGTTAGTATTAGAAAATTGTAAGAGATAGCGCTAGTGTAATTTTAACAAATCTAAAGTTTCACCTTTCATTTCTTAATTTTTAAATGGTTGCAGGAAAAATGTAATATTTAACACGTGAGAAAAGTTTTTATAACACCATCGTTTAATTACCACACTCGCCTTCAGCTCGTGTGGTAAAATTTAATCGGGTGTAATAAAGTGACACTTTCCTCACTTCTCAAATAAATAACTATTATCCAATATTATTGGCTGATATTGGTAAAAGTAGTCATGAAAATATCTTTAAAAACACCTCACGAACAAACGAACCTGTTTGTTTAACACTCTATTGTTATTCTATTGACAATTATTTGTTACTATTCTTTATCGTTCTCCTTTCTATTAACGGGTATTTTTTAAACTAATATTCATTTTCTACTTTTCAGTTGGTATAGCTAAAAAAGGTTGTTTAATTTTTGTAAGCTATGATTATACTGTCGCAAAATAATAGAACCCCCCAGTTGATCTTGTCTGTTGTCATATGCTTGTCTCAAAGATTAAGCTGCGTACTTGGTACTTGGCACTAGAAATATCCTTCCAAAGCAGATCCTGGTCAGGATAATGAGACATTCTTATTAAATGATTGTATTGTCATTGGTCCTTGGTTGGGAATTGTGAAAAGTTTCAATTTGACCCGATGTTTTTAAGAAGCCGAAAATCGATATCAAAGATTCCGCTACATGTATACCTTGCTTACATACTTGCAAATAAAAAAATTGTTGGCATATTTTATATTTCACTCAAATAGCGATGTCATATCCATTATGTATCATCATTTACAGTTATTATATCCAATTATTTATTCAAAGCAATAAACAAAATGAAGAGTCAGAGCATGTCAAAGGTTCAGAGGATTGTGGAGCTATCCCATTTGTCAAAACTTCTTCAGAAATCCATTATGTATTCCAGGATAATGGCTTGTAATCTGTTTCTTCGATCAGTGTTAAAGTGGCAGAGGTTTCAGAACCGAATCCCTCTCGAGGATATAACAAGATTCAAAATAAACCGGAAAGAATTTCAATTTCAAATGAGATTGTCAACGGGATCGATATTTGAATAGTCATTAATGATCAACAGCATCGAGTCGTGTTTCAGATGATTCGATAAAATTGAAACAGTCTCACAATATTCGTATTTCTGTTATCAATTTAAATAATAAATATATGTATGTTTATATCTTGTAATTTATTCATTAATTCAAATTCCTTTCGTAGTGACCCTGTATTTAAAATTGTATTGCATTCCAGGTATAATTGGACTGCAGTCTTTCAAAAGCTATTAAAATTTAAAGTTCAAACACTGTTATTTTTAAATGATTTTTTTTTTTTTTATTTAATTCAATGATATTTACAACTATAATGGTATTATATCAAGTAAATGTGCAAAAATGTAGAATATGACATGAAAATACTTGTGGAGAAACTACCCATCGATAGCACTCCAATAAAGTTTTATAGTAGATGATCTCGAGGCCATCTTCTTTTCAGACGCCTCGGAGGGTTATCAGGAATAGTATGGGAAGCAAGCTGAGAGACTAGCGGATTCAAGTGCGTATAGAGCTTGTTATGGAAGGATAGGTATCTAGTTTGGGCCAAATCAGTAACATATGGGATATTAAGATCATGATGGATGAGTTTGTTTGTGACATAATAAGGAGCATTGAGGATTTTACGAAGGATTTTGGATTGTAAGGATTGGATACGAGATGAATTGGATGGTTTAGTAGAGCCCCAAAGCTCAACTCCGTATGCCCAAATAGGTCTGATGACTGTCATGTAAATAAGTCGTTTGTAATTAATTGGTAGCTTAGAGCGTTTGTCCAGTAAGTGTTGAAGTAGACGAAAACGTCGAGCAGTTTCTTGTCTTTTCAGTCTTGTATGAGGATTCCAAGTGAGTTTTTAAATGATAAAATTTTTAACTATTCGAAATTTCTATATTGTTTAAAAAGTATTTATTAGTGTAATATTTTATTGGCGTTGCCCAGCAACGAAATCTAGGAACTACTTTTGTTTTCACTTTTGTTATAAATTATAAATATTTTTACAAATCAAATCACAAAGTCACATTTTAGGTATTGCAATAAATACAGAGAATGCAGTGAAATAAGATTAACATTTTTTTTCGAATAAATTATAAATTATTTTCTTTTTTATTTATAAAGAAAGAGAAATGCTTTATTTTTTTTCAGCAGTGCTGTCCAACTACATTGGATTGCCATAACACACATCATACTCATAAAAAACAACAACGTAGTATTGGTTTAGTTGATGCAAATTAATAAATAGCTCAAAACGATACATAGTTAATACACACATTTCTAATAGGCTCACTGGGGCTTTATTGGGACAATTAAGTATTAACCTGAACTTTACGGTCACCTTTGGTCTAGTGGTTAGCGTAACAAATTACTAAGCCCAAGATCGCGGGTTCGTAGCCCGGAAGATGACCCTAGGATTTTTTTAAGGGAGTAAAAAATCTTTATTTACGCCGTCCTTCGGAAGGGAAGTTAAACGGGGCCCCGAGCCTGTACGATGTCAGGTACTCGTTAAAAATCCCTATCCTAATTAAACCTGGGTAGGCAAAATTTAGGGCTCCCACTGTAGCATCGTCCGATTAGCAGCATAAAGTGACGTTAAATGAACAAACAAACAACCTGAACTTCAGATTCTGGAACAATATCGGGGTACCTCTTTTAAAATATTAAGTACCTATTGTAGAACAATTAAAAGAACATTTGTATAAGTTGTAAAATGCAGTTGGTCCGCCGTTAGGTTCCTCCTGAACCTCCCTCCTTATGATTAAAAACCCCTTGCGACAGACAGTTTTTTTTTTTTCATTTCCATTATCTCTTTAAAAATTGCCATTTTTAATGTTCCAAAATATCTATTCACATTTAGATAAGCGTATATGTAGAATGCTCTAAAAAATTTATCTACAAGGGAATATGGATGCTAATTGAATCTACTATGCAAGCCTGACACTCTCTCAAATCTCTCTGAAAATGTTTCAAATCTTGTCTAAAGCAACAAAAGTAAATATATGTACATGTAATGAAAAAGGGGTATTACATTTCAAATACCTTGGAGAAATGTTAGAACCTACTTGAGGAGAAAAAATAGCGCAAACAACGAGACAATAGAAAATTATGTCTGCTTTCTTCAAAACACAAGACATCTACAACAAAAAATGCTTTTCACACAAAAGTTAGGCACTTGTAGTGAAACCGGAAGCTCTGTATGCGAGCGAGACGCTTATACTCCACTCAAAAAGAGATCTAGAAAATCTATTAAAGGAAAATGATGAGAAAAATTTTAGGCCCAAAACAATATCCAACCTCGCTGCAGACACCAGGAAAAGGAGACTCAAGTTTTATGGACACCTCCACAGACTACCCGAAACCAGGATCGCCAAGCAAGTCCTCATATACATACAGGGATAGTCCAAGTAACAAAAGATCTGGAAGAAGCACAGATAAAAATTACAGAAATTGAGAATGGAGAGTGATACAGATAAAATGTTAACAAATGGGAAGTAATGTCAGAGAGTGGGAAGCTAACGAAGACTGGTACAAAATGGACGGAAGAGAGGAAGAGGATCCACGAAGAAAAATGAGTGAGGCATGGGAAAATAGAAGAAACATCAGACAATTAAGTCAAGTTTGCTTTGCGTGATATAGGGTCCACATACTAGGGCCCAAGGTCCCAAACCCTATAACAATAATAATAAATGTAATACAAGTTCAGTATTCAATTATAAGAAGAAAATTTGGCATTTATTGTGATATCACTGATATAAACTGAGAGTTGGAATCGTATTGAGGGCTGTGGAGCCTAGAGGGAACTAAAAAAATATTATATCAAACAGGAAAACTCCGAAATTACCGACATATGGGAGGTTTATCTTATTAAGATCCAATATAAAAGAACTTGTTTTAGAAACAAGCTTCAAAATGTAGTAAATACTCCTATCTCATTGTGAATATCTCATCTAAAATATATTGCGATTGGAATACAATACCGCTGTGAACCTGTCGGCTACCTGAATATCGTCCCACGAGGCCAATTAAATCCCACAAGATATAACTTGAAGATTGAAGATCTTGAGACGAGAATAACAAGTCGTTCGGGAACGATCGCTCAAACGCAGAAAACTAATTGGACCGGCCGTGGCAGTTTGTAACGGCTATCTGGGATCGGATATATTTGTCAAGGAGGCAGCGATAATATAAAACACCACTGCCTTATCGATCTCTCCATCCTACGTCACGGTCACACGATGGTATAAACGCTTGTCGTAAAGGGGCAGTCACACAATATCTCAACTTGTCACTGTGTAGATTTTCCTATCAATTATACTTGATATTTGTATTTTTTTTTTTAATTAGAAGTTATTTATTATTTTAATCATTTCAAATAGGATCATGGTGCAAATATGATTGTCAGAAAGAGGTAGTCTCACCAATACTCACATTACCTAATTTTATGTATTTTCGTTTCTTCTGCTGGAGTTTTCTCAGTCTCCAGTATTCTTTCATGCGTTCACTAGCATGTTCAGAAGAGAGGAAGTCGTTACCAAAAGACTGAGAATCGGTCACGCACGACTTACGCATGGTTTCCTTATGGAAAAAACAACGCCTCCGAACAGTAGGATCTGTCACTCACAACTGACCATACGCCATATCCTTGAAGAGTGCCCACAACATGAAAGTTATTTTAGGAACTTAGAAACGGAGACAAAAATTCACACGATGCTGGGTGATAATGACACAAATGTTACAACAATAATTGAATTTCTCAAAAAAGAAGGTATATTTCGTAAAATCTAATAGACCAAAATTATAGAATAGGACTCTGAAGACCTTAGAAGTTGAGGATCCATAAATAATCAACCTAAGCCATTAGCACGTTTGTTTTGTCTCTACCCATCTTTGTCCGGCTTTCTCTCGTCTTTCTTCATCCTAAAAACCTGTAACCACTACGACCCGTGAGCGAGTCTGGGGTTAAGTACATGGTAGAGACTGCACTGTTTGATTGGACATCGGTTGTGCAAGGAGGTGAATTTTTTTTTTTTTTATAGAGGCTGGGTGAGACCCTCCTAGATCCCATATGATCCATCTCCCGCCGCAAACATACTAAATAAAAGTAACTGCCTGCAGCAGGATTTGAACCAGGATTTCTGGCATGGCTACTCAGTGCTCTACCACTGAGCCACTCCGCTCCCCCTTCATCCTAAAACCTTCGAGATAATCCTTTTGCTATTAAACGATTTCTTTATTTTCTTAATGTCAACTAGTCTTATAAATTCTCAATTTGCCTGTTTTTCTACCAACTATACAGTATAAAATATATTTGTTAAATAATTTTAGTTGATGTTATATTATATACCTTTATTGACCAATACCTTTATTGATGTCATATATATATATGAGGAAGGCAAATTAAACAGTTCTCCCTATAAAAGAGATTTTTTTTACCTATTCCCCGCACCATTTTATGTTTTATAGATTATATTGTTTTACAAAATGTTCTTGTTCTTTGAATTATTTTTTAAGTAGATCTTCCTGATTTTATTAATTTCAAATAGTCCCACAATTGAACGCAATGAAAACTCAGGCCATTGTTCTAGGTTCCAATTCCCTCTCCTTCCAGCTATCCCCACCCTCCCTACATTAATCCTAAAATCCATCACGTTCAGTTCCTCTGTGAAAAACCTAGGCAATACTATTGACCAAAACCTTTCCTGGATACCCGATATCACCCAGATATCCCGACGGTCAATTATTTCCCTGAAAGTATTCCATTGATCTCGGGATCTCTTTACACCATCTACCCGTAAGCTTCTCGTATCATAATAAAGAACTGCGCTCTAAGATTTGTCATTGGTACATCGAGGCCAACCCGGGTGTCACATCACTATGATGAGTGTCTCTTCCCTCTCATGAGTAGACAATAATTCCTTAGTGATTTTCTCTACCAATCCATTAACCCGCAACACCCTTCATATGTCTACAGTCTCTTCCAATTCAAATCCTCAGTCCAGCACCACAAAACAAGATCCCGCCTTTCCGATCTCTACACTCGTTCCCACAGAACGAAAGCATTCGAGCGTTCCTTCCTCGCCGGCTCCACCACTGTGTAGAACTCATCTGCCATGCTTCTTCATTGGCTTCATTTAAATACTTGCTTTTCCAACTTCCCAAAAAGATGCTCTCTAAGTAGGTCTTATCGATTAGTATTGAATAATCGATTTCGTTGCTTACATGTTTTGTTTATTTTTCCCAAAGAAGATATTGACTATGCAAATACTTTATTGCATGATATCCGGTTCATTAATTTTATTTAGTTATTAAGTTATTAACAATATTATTAATTTTGTTTATAATTATTTTGTTGATATTAATATATTTAGTTTCGACAACAATACAATACAATAACCGGCAGAACAACTCGTCACTGAGTCCGGACCACCTCAAGTAGCCTCCGCCAGTTGGCTCTATCCTGTGCAGCAGTTCTCCAGTCCCGCACGCCGAGAAGAGTCCTAGCGTCCTCAGTCACACCATCCATCCATCTCACGCTCGGTCATCCCACTCTCCTTGTTCCAAAGATCTCTTCTGTGGCCACTTTCTTCGGAATCTCGCCATCATTCATTCTGGCTAGATGGCCAGCCCATCGAAGTCTTCCCAATCATATGATTTTGAATATCTCGTTATCTTCAAAGAGTTCGTACAATTCCAGGTTTTTTCGTCTCCTCCATGTCTCGCCTACTTTGATGGGTCCAAATATCTTCCTCAGTATCCCCCTTTCGAACAACAAGAGCCGTTTTTCATCTGCCTTCTTAATAGCCCATGCCTCCGAGCCATAAGTCAGTACTGGGGGGACTATTGCTTTATAAATCTTTATTTTTGTCTTCCTTGACAGATATCGGCTCCTGAAGTTTCTTGATAAGCCGTAGTAGCACCTGTTAGCGGTTATTATCTTACGCTTAATTTCTTGGGTGATATCGTTTTGGTTGTTTATTTCGCTTCCCAAGTAGATAAAGCTGTTGACCACCTGGAATTTATGATGTCCAACCTCAAAGTACGCCTCGTGGTTTCCTAGCCCTCCAACCTGCATATACTTAGTTTTTTGCTGGTTTACTTTTAATCCAAACCTTCTTGCAGCCTCCTCGAGGGCAAGAAATGCCTCCCTTAAGGCTCGTTTGGATCCGGCCATTATGTCAAAGTCGTCAGCATAACCCAGCAGCTGCACCAGTCTGTTGAACAGGGTCCCACCAACTTGGATACCCGACTTCTTGACAGCCCCTTCTGCGGCTAGGTTGAAGAGCAGGCATGCAAGTGCATCTCCCTGCCTCACTACATTATTTGTGTGGAACTCCTCTGAGACGTCTGCTCCAATACGCACTACACACTTTGAGTTCGTCATGGTCATTTTTACCATGCGCCTCAGCTTTTTAGGTATTCCCATTTCCTCAAGGGTCCGGTTGAGCTCCATCCGGTCCACACTGTCGTAAGCTGCCTTGAAGTCGACAAAGAGGTGGTGAGTCGTGATCTAGTGCTCCTTGCACCTTTCAAGTGTCATTCTTAATGTGAAAAGTTGGTCTATGGTAGATCTACCTCTTCTGAAGCCTGTCTGATAATTCCCTAATTGTCTTTCAGCAAAGGATGACAGCCGTTCAAAGAGGATACTTGATAGGATTTAGTTTCGACAATTAGTTAAAATCCTGTCAAGTTTCGTACTTTTTAGTTATTTCATTTCTATTTTTATTTGTATTATGCTTTTGTCACTTTTAATTACTTCATGACTCAAAATATTATGTAGCCTTCTCACCAGATGTATATTATGTTTATTGTTTTTGTTCATGTTTGTTATTCTAAAGGGATTTGGTCCCAGAATAAAGTTTGTTTTCTATTCTATTCTATTCCCTGCAAAGTATAAAAGATTGTCAGGAGCGGAGTGACAGATAATTTATTTAATCTGTTAACAGCCGTGGTTAGATCATGTGAAATTGAATGACCTTCCTGGGAATCACCCAGCCTCTTTAATGTGGATACCGTTGATTGGGTAAAACCATAGTACTTGAAACAGTACAATCTCTACCATTTACTAAACCTTCATGGTTTGTAGCAGTACAGGTTTTTATTATCTTTTATCAAAGAAGAACATTTTTGCTTATAATTATTTCAAACATCACATGATGGTATAAACGATGATAAGAAAAAGATAGTTTCACTATTAGTATATTTTACTTTTTAATTTACGAAGTATGTGGTAATCTTTGAACATATTAAGAAGTCTAAGCAATTAGAATCTACAACTAAAAAAAAAACATAATTCGTAGGGAACCGATCAAAATACACTATTAAAATAAGGTAATGTACTCAACCCGATATTCTTCATGGGTCATAGTGATAAAGTTTTTGTTCTTCATATTTCCGAAAAAAAATAAAACAGGTAATTCTAAATCCTGTACCACTACAACCCGTGAACGGGTCTGAGGTTCAGTACATGGTAGAGACTGTACTGTTTCAGAGACGACTGTTCTGCAAGGAGGGTTCTTGTCCTATTTTATAGACAAAATAAAAGTACTGCCTGCAGCGGGATATGAACCAGGATTTCCGGCATGGCAACTCAGTGCTCTACCACTGAGCCTCTTCGCCCCAATTTTAAATCAAACGGAGTTTTTTTCCGTAAGATGTAATTACAACAAAAAATACTTACTTTTGTCGATCAATCATTTTTCTTACTGAATTGAGAAGTAATTCACTGAGACAAAGATTTGGTTTGTAGTTTGTTACAACGAGTTCCCCTGGTCTGCTCCAGTGCAGTTCCGTGAATATATTTCATTTCCCCGCAGCTGGACTCTGTATTTGCAGCTTATTTACTAATTACGAAAAAATAAATAAAATAAAAGACATGAATAACGCTTGGACTGCATATGAATAAATTATTCCCCTCTACTTGCAACCATTTATCTTTTCTTTTATGTCTATATTTATACAGAATAGATAATATGGGTATAAAGTATATGGCGCCTGATGGAGTACGATGCGGGTCGTTCCATCTTCCATTCATTATCTCCTTGAAGAGCCCATGAAGTAACTAATACAGCGATAACTGTCCACTTTCCCGACTTTATAGGGCCACAGATCAGCTGAGTGGGGGATCGCAAGCGTTCCAATCATGCAGGTATCGTCCTTCCATTCCATTACTGGAGCTAATGAAAGCTGAAACTTCCACTATCGTGGGAAGGTCTCTTCATTTCAGAAAAGTAATCACGAAGACGTACTGAGACGTTATAAAGTCTGTAAATACCTGAGAAATAACAATCAGGACGATGGGGTAACTTTTTAATGAGACAGGGTAGTACTAAAAAAAATATACCGATAGTTTTTGAGAGATTGACAAATGTAGAGAGAGACTGAGACTGAGACTGAGAGAGAGAGAGAGAGAGAGAGAGAGAGAGAGAGAGAGAGAGAGAGAGAGAGAGAGAGAGAGAGAGAGAGAGAGAGAGAGTGAGAGAGCGCGAGAGAGAGTGAGAGAGAGTGAGAGAGAGGGGGGAGAGATAGATAAATAGATAGAGAGAGAGAGAGAGAGAGAGAGAGAGAGAGAGAGAGAGAGAGAGAGAGAGAGAGTGAGTGAGAGAGAGAGAGAGAGAGAGAGAGAGAGAGAGAGAGAGAGAGAGAGAGAGAGAGAGAGAGAGAGAGAGAGAGAGAGAGAGAGAGAGAGAGACAGAGAGAAAGAAGAGAGAGAGAGAGAGAGAGAGAGAGAGAGAGAGAGAGAGAGAGAGAGAGAGAGAGAGAGAGAGAGAGAGAGAGAGAGAGAGAGAGAGAGAGAGAGAGAGAGAGAGAGAGAGAGAGAGAGAGAGAGAGATGAGAGAGAGAGAGAGAGAGTGAGAGGGAGAGAGAGAGAGAATGAAACAGACAGATTTATGTTAGAGATCCTTTAATATATTATTTATTTTAAACATTACAAAGACCAAATGAAAAGCAAAAATGGATTGGTTTATGTTTTAGTGGGAAATAGTTGACTGGATCATTCTAATGATTGAATTGGTCAGGGGGTGCAGTCAAAATCTCTAAACTGTAAATAAAACATAAAAGTTACAATATCATGAGCTTTTGCCTTAATTACTAGATCATTGTATTAAATGCATAATAATCAATATTGAATAGGAGTATAATTATTTTTATTAATTGTTATTTTGTAGGGAATGATTTTTTAAATATATTTGTTTTAAAGAGAATTTTGAATTGAGACTTGTCAGACTTGGATACGACCCCTGGTAGTTCAGTCGTTTAGAGCACTACATCGGAGATGCAAACGACACGGGTTCGAGTCCCGGACAGGACAAATCTTTTCTCTTTAAAAGAAAAATATTTTAAATAAATCATTACCATTAAATAACAATTAATAAAAATTATTATAAATAATATATTGACGTAAGTCAACAAGATTCTAATTAAAGTAATGTTCAATGGACATTCTTCCCCGTGTATATATCGAAAAAATTGCGAGAACACGGGGTTATAGGATCGGTGAAGAGAACGTATTTGTCTGATTTGGATACGACCCCTGGTAGCTCAGTGGTTTAGAGTACTGCACCGGAGATTCAGACGACCCGGGTCCGAATCCCGGCCAGGACAAATCTTTTCTCTTCAAAACAAAAATATTTGAATAGGATTAGTATCCTACATCATCCACAAAACAAGTTCAAAGTCTATCAACTGTGGGAGAAGACTGATAACAGAAAAAGTAAATGGTTTTCTTCTCATTCATCTGTCAACAGGAGGATCTATATTAGCCAAGGTGTGATCCTATGGCCCAGATCCTAATAAGAAAATTTTTTCAAGGAATAGTTTGACTTCCAGGATGTACCTTTGTTCGGATTATATATATTTTTTAATTGAACACTCAAAAATTGCTTTCACCTTATGAGTTTAAGTTCTCAGGTTATAAACTTATCAGTAAACAACTTCCTTAACTCTTTAAGAAATCAAAATATTTATCAGCAATAATGTATTTTAAAATAATCGATGTTTTGTTTTTTAAAGAGTATAATGAAACATCTTGTTAATGAATACAGTAAAAAACTACACTCTGGTATTTACCAAGCGCATAGTTGGGTCGTACAAGGATGACAACACGGTACCCGACGTGCCCCCTGAGGAACCCTTTCCGATCTGGAAGGCAGCGCGACAATAAGACGAAGAGAGACAGTGTGGTGGGGGCCGGGGCTGGGAGGTCCATTCATAGCGCTCCATTCATCGGCCAGCTTCGTACCGTCAGCCTCTCCGGATCCACCATGCGGCTTCTGGTATGTCATCAATGTCTGTCATGTCATGTCATCTACCTGAGTGTATGAGTGTGCATGCTTCGCTCTTCTTCCAGTGCAAGTGCCGATTAGTTTCCTATAAACATATATATACATACATCGTGTTAATTATTATTTATATCATAATTGAAGCTAATACAGAGGTAAATAATTAATTTATAATAACATTTTAATTTGTTTATCATAATGCCAATAAATCGATAATGCAATGTTAAAACAGACGGATTTAAAAATAAGGAAATAAAGTGAGCTTTACGATTTATTTATTTATTTATTATGTGATAAATTAATGCATAAAATCATAAATTTAAAAGTGGTTACGTCGTTGGGTATCTTTTAATTTTTAACTTAGATATTATTCATACGATTTTATTTTTATTTAACAATAAATATATATTGAAACCGACAGACTTGAAAATAATCAAACATAGTAAACTTTGACATTTGGACGCAAAAAATTAATATTTTATTTTTTTAAAATAAATTTAGAGGTGTATACTTCGTAAGCTAATTATTTATAATTAATTTTTTTTATACAGATTTTTAAGTTTAAGTATTTTTTTAAAAATTATGAAGTACAATATTTATATGTAATTAATCAATACATCTACAGCCCCGGTGAATAAGTGGTTAAGTCTATTTTTCTCCAAAATGAGTTTCTTGTACTTAAGTAAGCGGAATCGAGTCATTTTCGTAGTGAATAAGGGGCTTAGTAAGGCATTGGCTTGAAAAGGAGTGATTGTTTCTATTACAACTCCATTTCAAGCCAAAAACTTCGGGAATGATACGATTCCAGTTATCTGAAAGCAGTTCACTCTCTCCGGACGAAATCCGACTTAACCACTTATTCACCTAGGCTGTTGATATAAAATAATCAATTTTAAAGTATACATGTCGTAGAATATTTTTTAATAGTTAGCATTGGTAAAATTTCTAAAAAAAAGTTATCTCACAATGCCAATAAATCGGTTTTATAATGTTGTGATCAACGTATTTAATAATATTAGAATCATTTTTTGTTTTTGGCCATTTGGATGTATTTAATTATCATATAAAATAATAAATTTAAGTTAATTAACAATACTACTTAATCGCTATTACACTATTGAAGTTGACAGATATAAAAATACTGAAATAAAATAATTACGTTTGACTTGAAGCCATTTAGAAGTAATGAATAATTACCTTAAGTAATACTTAAAGTTGGGCCCATTATAGACTATTTTTCAAAAATTCATAATCCCAATTATAATTCTACAGCCCCGGTGAATAAGTGGCTAAGTCGGATTTTGTCTGGAGAGATATAACTGCTTTCAGATAACCGGCATCGTATCATTCTCGTGGTTTTTGGCTTTAAATGGAGTTGTAATATAAGCAATAACTCTTATTCAAGCCAATGCCTTACTTTGTCCCTTATTCACTACGATAATAACTCGATTCCGCTTACTTAAGTACAAGAAACTCATTTTGGAGAAAATTAGACTTAACCACTTATTCACCGGGGCTATAGAATTATGAATCGATATATCCTCTAAATTAAAAAAAAGAAGAAATACTATACAATTTATCCCTTATAATAAAAAATATATATATTGTGATGTGCTTAAATTTAATATAACCTCGATGAATAAGAACAGACTGACTTGAAATATTAAACATTTAATTTCAGTATTCAGTAATTCTCTTAACAAAAGGTTTATATTTATGGAAGAAAAAATATATTGATGTTTATATTTATTTGTTTTAAGGGAGTATCCCTATATATATAGAGTCTCTTAAATTACAATATAAAAATTACTTAATATTTTCCATATTACACTTAATAATAATTCTTTCTATCTGCTTTTTCTTAATTAAAATATCAATAGAATAGAGTAGTACAATTTAGTTAATTACACTTTTGTTTAGTTAACAGTGTTTTAACCCTTAACTTTCAATTATTCATCAAAATAATATTCATAATTTATTATAATTTTTTAATCATTATTACTTCACATTACACCATTAATCATTAATTTTTAAATATTTTTATTTTGAAGAGAAAAGATGCCCCCAGCCGATTCGAACCCGGCATCTCAGCCTCACCGTGGCAACGCTCTAACCATTTGAGCCTAATAATATTCATAACACTGAACCCTTTATGATCCAAGGATGTCTAGAAATTTTTTTTTTTATTCTGATGTATCTCCACAGATACATTACCAAGAAAAGGGTTAACAACAAATAGCAATAACTGTTTATACTGATAAAAATTATGTTTAGAAATATATTAGTTTAAAAACAAAAACAGTCAAACATTGAAAAATGATCACCAGACTTTGTCAGCTTATTTAATAATTTTGATTAAAAAAACACAAACGATCTGCAACAATAGGTGATTGCGATTGTTATTATACATACAACAGTTAAACCATATCGTCAAAAGTTAATCTCATAAAACACATTAGTGAACAGAAAAGCGATGCTAAAATTAATTCAACCGTAAAAAAAAACAATAAACAATTTTAAGAAACTAAGCCTTGCATTTAAGAATTAAAATTAATTGACTTCAATTATTATTATTTTATTTCTTCTTCTGTTCTGTTTCACCAAATATTAATGTAAATCTGTAATATAATAGACTATTTATTATAATGTAAATCTGTATATCCAAGCTAAATTAATATACTATATCATTTATCCAACTAAATCCTGGTTCAAATCCCACTGCAAGCAAGACTTTTATGTAGTCTGTTTGCAGGCGGAGATGGGTTGTACAGGAACAAGGACCCTCCTGGGGCTCACCCAGCTATTTAGAAGAGTACCGTATTAAACCTTATCAACTTATATACTTTAGCTACCTTAAGCATTTCATGCGCATTATTAGAATATTTTATACCACAATTTAAATGAGTATCTTATGGGTTATCGCAAAAACTTATGTGTATGAAATAAATTCGTATATAAATAAATAGTTTGTTTGTTATTATGTTTATAATATCTACATAATAAAATACATTAGACAGACAAAACATGTAGGCACAATATGTCTTACTACCCGTGCAATTGTCGGGGGGGGGGGGATCGCTAGTATTAAAATATGATGGAGATTGCTTTAATTTTTAAATCAATGAATTCAATTTTTTCCATTTGATTTAAAAATCAATGCATATTTTGTGTAAAATATTAAAGAAATCAAGATCTTTGGCTTTGTGATTCGAAAATAAAAAAATAAAAAATTTCTCTTTAAATTTTCATCCACACCTGTCAAAAAAACAATGACAATCAGAAGATTGGCTGACTCTAAAAATATAATACAATGACACGAAAGGCATGAAGAAGGACAGTAGCCAGCGGTAGCTCTCTCTTGGCTTTATTTAATATTGTTATGATAACAGATCCCTCATCCACGTTCTTTTTAGTCTCCTCCTAGTGTTCTCAGGCATGAGAGTCGTGGCCATTTGTTCTATTAATGGGTTTGGATGTCAGTATACAATTTTCCTTGAAAGCGTTTGTAGTATGTTCGAATGTGTTCGTCAACCGTTGATATTTTTAAGTCCGCATGCAAAGTTTTGTTATTGACGTACCATGGTGCTTTGGTGATAAGTCTAAGTACTTTTGATTGAAAAGTCTGCAGTCATTTTCTGTATCTGTTTAGCGATCCCGTAAATTTGTAATGGATATGTACAAACTGGTTTTAGTGAGTAAATAAACGTTTTTAATGTCTGTCTTAAATCTAATTTGGAGTTTTTCTGAATATAGAATACATCATATTGAGTTAATGGTTCAGTTATTGGCGTTTCATCTTAATGTGAGGACCCCATGTCATTCTCCTGATTAAAATTATTTAAATTTTTTTTAAAGCTTTTGATTGAGTAGGACAAAAGATTAAACATAAATTAGTTCTCGATCCATTGCTAGGCAACGCCAATAAAATATTCATCGCTGTTTTTTTTTTAAATCTAATAATCTGTAATAAAAACAGAAGGTAGAATAATCTGACCTCCCTTCTCTGAATAGAGAAAAATGGACAATTAAATTCAATGTATCACATAAATAATATAATAATTTACTTTTATTATTGATTGCATAAATTTAATTATTTATTTAGCCGTATAAATCAGTATTGATACAAGTTTTAATAATGGTAGAGATCGCCACCATTTTGTTTACCGATCAATGGCTGAAGAACTTTCTTGTTTAATTGCACAACGAAAATCCATCTGTGGTGTAATTTTTTTTATTTCTATATCTTTCAGAAAAGGTATCATTTTTTTTTAAATAGCTTAATTTGGTTTTATCTATTGATTTGTTTATTTATTACTTTTTAATTAACCTTAATTAATAAACTATTATATTAACCAAGCTATTTTTAGATTTAACATTTAGCATGAATGTTATTTCGGAATGTTAAAAACTGGAAGTAAATAATTTAATTGAATTGTAATTTATTCTTGCATTAAATAAAATACTCCTCCTCCGTTTTGAAATAGATGAAAATGATAAATATTTTTCTATAAAAAATTCAAACAAGAAATTGTTTTTTTAAATATTTATTTCTTATATAATTTACTACAATTCACAAAAATTACATGCTGTACCAAACAGACCAGTCTCAAATTAATACAATTACCATTAGATAAATTTAAGTGTATCTCTACATAAACATAATACACAATGAAAGAAAAAAATATATACAAAAAACAATAATAGGATGTTAATAGTTGGGGGTGCAGTCAAGAAAACACGCAAAAATGGGTGAAACTATTTTATTTTAAGTGCCGACGTTTCGACCTACTATGTAGGTCATCTTCAGGGCTATGAGAAAACAGACAAAAAACAGAAAGACTGTAAAAATACATAAAATAGAGATTCAAAAAAATTAACAAAATGTAGAGATATAAAAAAAGTGAAGGATATATAATGAAAGGATATATGAATAAAGATGATTACATGGTAGATGTATATACATGTATTTATACATGTATATACATGTATTTATACATCTACCATGTAATCATCTTTATTCATATATCCTTTCATTATATATCCTTCACTTTTTTTATATCTATACATTTTGTTAATTTTTTTGAATCTCTATTTTATGTATTTTTACAGTCTTTCTGTTTTTTGTCTGTTTTCTCATAGCCCTGAAGATGACCTACATAGTAGGTCGAAACGTCGGCACTTAAAATAAAATAGTTTCACCTATTTTTGCGTGTTTTCTTGACTGCACCCCCAACTATTAACATCCTATTATAGTACCTACAGTCAACTAATTTCTTTCTCATATACAAAAAACATTCAACAGAAAAAAAAAATTGTAACTATACATTATTAATTACTTATGTACATATATAAACAATAACAATAAAACTAAAGAAATTGGTATCCTACAATGATATATGTTCGTTCTTTTATGTGCATACCGCTTTGTCTATTTTTTGTGTAGTTCCCAATATTTTTTATAAGTGGGTTTTTATTGTGTTTACACTTAAAAAAGAATTGTTGATGAATACAATAATAAAAGGTATACATAATTCTTTATGCATAATTTTAACTCAAACAAGAAATAAATACATAACTTGAAGAAGGATATTATGGATTGCGACATATTTGACGCGTTTAAAAAACGTTTAAAAAATAGATCAAATATATCTTATTTCAATGTTTTCATTTTGAATCCGATATCGAAAAAATGCGAAGAATGTAGTGAATTAAGATAATAAGTATTTAAGTGAACTTCAAATACTAGATTAATATTGAGGTATCTCTACTAAGCGTTAAGTGCTGTTTTGATATAACCTCACTGTACCTATCCTTCAAATTGTTATTAATGCTCTTAGAACGTAGGTGTGTGTCTGTGTGTGAGGGAAGTTTTCCATTTTCCAAACCTTTTTCTTCAACTGAATTTAAGATTCTTCTTTAGATTTTCTGTCCTCCTGTATCGTTTAATAACATCCCACTGATTCCTGTGGAACAGGTCCGATACTTAGGACTACACCTTGACAAAAGCTTAACGAGGAATCCTCATACTAGACTGAAAATGACAAGAAACAGCACCCCGTTTCTCGCGTTTTCAACATTTACTAAACAAACGCTCAAAGCTCTCAATTAATTACAAATGGCTCATATCCATGACAATCGTTAGACCCATCCGGCCTTACGGAATAGAGCTTTGTGACTCCACTAAACCATCGAATTCCTCTCGTATCCAATCTTTACAATCCAAAAACCTTCGTAAAATCCTCAATGCTCCTTAATTTGTTACGAACAAAGTAATCCATAATGACCTTAATTTCCCATTTGTTGCTGATTTGGCCCGAATCCGATATCAATTTTTTTCATGTCAAACTTAATTCCCACTCAAACCCACTAGTTTCACACCTAGCAACCTCTTCGATTCCTGATAATCCTCTGTGGCGTCTGAAAAGAAGATGGCCTCGTGATCTTTTAAATTGAACTTGCTATTTGAGTACTACCACTGGGTAGTTTCTCTACTTGCCATTTCATGTCAAGGTATACATTCATTCTATTTACTTGTTATATTAGTATATTACAGTTATAAATTTCGTTGAATAAAGCAGCCCCGGTAGGTCGAATTTTGTCCAGCGTTAATTAAATGTGTTGAAGGGAGCGGATTCGTGCCGTTCTTTTCAATTTAGGCTTGAAATGGAGTTATAATTGAATTCAATGCTTCAAGTACAAGAACTTTATTTCGGAGAAAATTCGACTTCGCTACTTAATCACTGGGGCTGCTGATACAACCTGTAAGTAAAGTATTTTAAACATACATATGCGTCTTTTTAAAATAAATATCTGAAGTTAATACAAACAAAATGATCGGAAAAGCTGTGTATTATAAACGTAGGATGCACCTTCAGCGTATATTTCCCGCAAAGTGGTAGGGGGAAGTATTTCCCCAAATAGATTTCCACAGTGGGTTTAGAAATAGGGCCATGGAAGGAGCGGGCTGAATCAAACTTACTAAATATAGTCCCTCTTATCTTAGCTTCGGTTTCACTCATCCCTCTCCCAGCTCTCTCTGCTAGCTCCTTTTCTCTTATTACTATCTCCATTTAATAGCATAATAAATACATAATCACCGTTTTAATGTATGCACGTCCATAAATATGTTGTAATGTATACAATTCTTATATTTGTCTGTAAGAGATATGAAACAGTTGATATAATTTAGAATTTTTACAAAAACTTGTACCACTACAATCCATGAAGGGTCTTTGGTTCAATACACGGTAGATAATGTACTATTTCTAAACTGATGTCTGGTTTCCTCCCAAATAAGGGTACCCACTTCAGGCAGAGTGACACACAAGAGAGCCTTTACCCCATGTGGGCAACTCAACCCACAGTACACTGAGCTGCCTCGCTATATTAGTTAAAATACTTTTGTTAAAGTATAATATAGGATACATATAGAATGAATAATATTAAATACAACATATAGATTTTTAATATTTTAATTTATTGTTTTGAAATCTACAATTGTATTTTAACAATATGGTGTATAAGATGATGCATAATGGGAAGTAGAGAAACTACTCAGTGGTAGTACTCAAATAACAAATTAAATTTAGAAGATCATGGGGCCATCTTCTTTTCAGACGCCTCGGAGGATCATCGGGAGATTGTAGAAGAAGTAGGTGAGTTGGAATCTAGTGGGTTTAAAGTTGAAAGGAATAAAGTTTTTCATGAAAGGATTGATATCGGGGTCAGACCAATCGCAACAAATGGAACATGAGGTCATGGTGGATGATTTTATTCTTAACGAAGTAAGGAGCATTGACGATTTTACGAAGGATTTTGGATTGTAAGGATTGAATACGAGAGGAATTCGATGGCTTAGTGGAGATGGGTCTAATGATTGTCATGTATATGAGTCTTTTGTAACTGATCGGGAGCTTAGAGCATTTGTCTAGTAAATGTTGAAGTAGCCTGAAACGGCGATTCAGACTGGTTAAATTACATTTATTTTACTCTTGCTCTTATCCATAAATCCGATCTGATTCCGTCTGATTTTGTTTAATTTTTTTTTGCGAGTATGACATTGCAAGCCTCATCCCTCAACCCCCAACCTGGAGGACCTGGTAATGTTTTTTAGGCTTTCTTCCTCTAGATTGTCTGGATTGGACCGAAGAGAAATTCGATGGTTTGGTGGAGACCCAAAGCTCTGCTCCTTAGAGTATTAGAGTCCAAATAGATCTTATAACAGTCATGTATATCAGTATTTTCTTGTCTTGTAAGCCTAGTATGAGGATTCCAAGTTATATATATATATATACCTAATTGTATATAAACAATGGCTTGAGCTCAAGTCCTATATCGTCCTTGACACAGAAAGGAGCAGGTGATCTGCATCGAAAGCTATGACATTATAGAAGAGCTATCCGCAAGGCTTCGGCTCCTGAATACTCAATTAGTCTTTAGTGCCTTTTCAGGAAGCTCACGATTGTCAGCTGTAATCCTCACTAATAGAGTCCTTAGCGACTTCAAGTGTCGTCACTTCAAGGATATAGAGATCCTTGAAATACGTTTAATTTATCTAGGATATCTACTTCTTATATTTTACATATCAAAGTATTTTAAATTGTATAGTTTTACATTTCAATTCATTAATTATAAACATTAGTGTTATATTGTGGCCAAATAGTTTTAATCCCGTTACAAGATTTGATTGACAGCCATAATTTTAAATATTTAAAGCATTCATGATTAACTTTTTAAAAATATGACTATAAAATGCGGCAATAAAATTAAACAAAAAATTATGAATGAAGCTCATAAACAATTGAAGCTCGTATTTGTATACAAAACATGTGCCATTCATGTAGGCTTCTCGATCCTACGAGAGAATACGTCACTAACGACACCTGCTGTTGATATTTTACAATTCTTGAAGTCATTCCTGGCACTGGCAACACAGGTTCATTCAGTAGAAAATTTAAATACACAACAGATTAAAAAAAAATAGAAGGTATTTTTGCATTTCCTATATCCTTTTTAAGGAATATTTAGTCATGAATAAATAATACGAAAATTATTTTTGACTACTTAGAAACATCGTACGGCATTGCTTCTGGCTTTATGTGGTTACATTTCTAATATAAAAACCCCATTTCAAGCTAAAAACTAAGAGAATGATTCGATTCCGCTTCTCTCAACATAATTAGCTCTCTCTGGACGAAATGATGTAGATATAATCAATCAGATACGAAATATATCAATATATGTAATTATTTTGTAAAGAAAAAGAAGTGTTGTTTCTTTGTCAAAGGTTTTCCAAGGATTAGATTCGATCGATATCTTTACTGTGATATCTGATTTCTTAGGATTTTCTATGTTAGGTTTAGGTCCGATGTTCTTTACAAAATTTCGAAACTCAATACAGATAGGAATTATACCTAGTTTTAGATACTAAAAAAAAAATACAAAAATCAGATGAATCAAGCAAATTCCAGGGAAGAAAAATAATGACTTCTACTATAAAATAATCATAGTTAATATTATTCAGAGTACAAGTTTGATCATCGATATTCGTAAAATATTATCGAAGAAAACAAAATACTTAAGAATTCCCGACAAGGGATGCCAACATGTATTGCTATAAAAAAAAGACCATTTGGAGTGAATTATCCCTAAAAAAACAAAAACAAACTTTTAACCCTACATCTCTTAAAGGATCTTGTGTTCTGTAAATGTTAGAGACTATTTATAGGGCAATGGTAGTACATGGAGGTGACTGGTTCGAGATCACAGTAAACCCCCAGGTTATTTCCAAATTACGGGAATACTTTTTAGAGGTGGAGTGAACCCAGAAAGGCACTACAGCTCCCAATTGTCGAACAGAATAAATAATTTGCCTACCACAGCAAGTTTCTTACCCGTATTACAGTTCAGTAACATAGAGCTGTTAAAGATTTTTGAAATGTATTTTATATTTTGAAGGGTTTTAAATTAAGTTATCTTAAACCTTCTTATCTTAAATATGTTTTTAAATATAAGCTCTGTTTTATTTATAGAGTCCACAAATATTTACAATTCACCCCTTCTTGTATAATCCTTAAGAAACAGAACTCCCGACAACAATTCTCGCTCGACAGGAGCCCTCCCCCCTTAAGTCAGGTAGTGATGGCGCCTGGGACGTTATGGCGACAAGTCGTAATCCTTTAGAAAACTCGTTCGACGTAGAAAGCGGCACTGCCGGTCCTCTGGATGGCTTTATGTCTTCATCGAAGGATATCTGGAGCTGTTGTTAAAATGTATAAAGCAACCCGAGTCCCCTTAAGGACACCATTGTACCCCCGAGGTTCTTATTCATACAGGACCAAGGAGTGGTCTCGGGCTCTTTCACAACCTGAGGAAACTGGTAGGAGCGGTTGTTATCCTTTATTTTATTGTTCAATTATCGCTGGGTGGAAGAAATAACTTTCAGAGTTCAAGAATTCACCGGAACGTTTTAAGTCAGGATCGGGAACTGTTACTTTACTCAAGAATCAATAACTAGTAAAGAACTAAACGCTTTATATTCCTTATTCATTTTTAAATGCGACTTAAAAGTTTATTCAACTAATTAAAAAACATACCAGCATGGGGATTAGCGATGACTCATTACCAGATCGAGAAGATTCCGAACTTGTCATCGCTTGACTGATGTATTCGTCAGTTTGTCACCAAAGTTCGTAAAGATAAGACGCATATTAGTACCGATAAAAAATGAATATCAATAATTTTTTTCATTATAAACGCTACAAAAAATTAATGAACGGATTTTCAGTTATTTCGTGCCTTACAAAAATTTTTCCAAGGCAAAAAGTTCAATTCTAAACAGGATATACAAAATGAATTCAGAAATTATTTCACTTCAAAACCAGAATTTTTGTACACCAATGGAATACAAAAGCTACCAGAAAGGTGGCGGGATATTGTAGATAGGAAAATATATTATAGATTAAAATGTTAAATTGTGTTTTATTTACACCATTTAAAAATATCGACAAAATGCGCACGAACTTTTAGACTGAATTGTACATATTACAATGTTTAATATGTACAATTCAGTCTTTTATGTCTTTTAAATATTAAACAAACAAAAAATTAAGTCATTTACATTGCTTTGATGTTTCTATATGGAACTTTAATTCAAGTAAGTTTCCAGTTTCTTTCTCTACTAGAAGCGTTCTTATAAATGTCCTTATCCGGGTGGGTTTTTCTGAAGAGTCCTTTCCAGGCGAACTATTACCTCAGTGGTCAGCTGCCTCTGGCCTGTGATTTAGCAGCTCATAAATCACAACTTGATTTCTTTATTTTACTTTGAATTCAATATTTTTTCTAATATATATAATTTAACAAGTTTTATAAAATACATTTTGATAACCGTACTTCTTGTAAACCCTTTGTAAGACAATATCCGTTTTAATTCGAAATATTTATATAAAAGAGCTCCCTACTGAAAGGCGAGATCTTGTTTCCTAGAATAGGCCTGAGAAAATAAATTTAAGAAGACTGTAAATATCAGGATTGATTGGTATAAGAAAGAACTGAAGAAATATTGGGAGGGAAGAGCGAGTTTAACTGATCGTGATGGCGGAACACGCTAAACCGCTTCATGGTACCAACGACAAATCCTAGGGAGTAGTAAACCATTCGCTTTAATCTGCTTCGTGCACATTCATAAGGCCGTTCGCCACACTACAGTAGTCAAATTGAAAGAACATAAAATATAATATGAGGAGTTTACGGCTACGTTGTGTACGATGTCCAGAAAGATGCGAGAGTACAAGAGAATTTCGTGATATTTGGGCTGCATAAAATTTATGGAATGATCGTTTAGGATTAACATGGAAAATGTATGGAGGGCGATGGGACTATAAAAGTATATATTTATATAAATAACTGCAAAAATGTATTATATGCAGGATAAATATTTTCTAGCAATATGAACTTATAAATAAAATATTTCTCGATTAAAAGGGAAATAATACGAAGCGGAAGTTGAGACGGTGAAGGAAGGGAAGCGGGGCGAAGCTGACAAATAATTTTACGATAGACATCTCGGCTGGAATGGAATTCCCAAGGACCCTCCGATCCTTCTTCTCCGGCTCTCAATTAGTGTTCCAGGACGTTAATAGTCTCCAGGAAATGCCATTCTTCGATTATATATTCATATGATTCTAAGCCTTTTTTCATTGGATCTCGATATAATAATTCTTGTGGAATGCCCGATGATGATATACCTCCCTCGAAGCTTTTAATATATATATATTTTGTATGATTAGCAATCTATTTTATTTTTTAAATTGATGCACTCCATTTTTCCATTTAAATAAAAATAAAAAACAGAAGTTTGCCGGGTGACCTTTGAGTGAATTTTTTTATGTGAGTATTTCCACTAGCTATTTTCCCTACTTGTCTTTATCCATACTATTATGTATCATTCATGCCATTATATTTACTTGTTTTACTGTGTAACACAGTCATAAATATCAATAAATCTTTTTTTCTCTCTAAGAGTTTTCTCAGATTGAGGTTTCCTTTAACCGAAAATTTTAATTAATTCGTTTTTACACTTTTTTCTGTCCTGTATATCTTCTTATCTCAGACCATGGTCTTCTTCAGCGTTTCCTCCCTTCGGCACTCCAATTGAAAATTAAGTTGGGTAATCTTACTTTCTTGATTCTTCTAAGATGATCAGACTGATATTTTTTCTCTAAATTTTGGAAGACTTTTGTTGAATTTGCATCCGTTTTTCTAATTTCGGCATTAGTCCTTCATTCTAGTCTGGACACCCTGGCAGCTCTCCTCCAGTAGTCCACCTCAGTAGCAAGTAGCTTTTTCCCTAGAGGAGCGCTTATCGTCCATGTCTCTGCTCCATATAACAATATCATTTCAATTACGGAATTGTATATAAGCTTCTTGGTATCTTTGTTCATATTGTTGCTCCAAAGGACCGAGTTAAGCAAACCGATAGCTTTGCGGGTTGTCATTATCCTTTGTTTTATTTATTTTTCCGATTTTCCATTCTTTTCCATAACAGAGCCTCAATAAATAAAAAAAAGTGGTTGTTTTTTAATTTGATCTATATCTTAATGTCAAAGCAGTTATACGTAAAACAGCACAGTTTTTTTAATTAATTTTTTTTTCAATAAGTAAATTTTTAAAAAATCTGAAATTATTAAAAACAGTGCTTTTTATGTGTAACTGTTTAATAAAGCTTAATATATAGATCAAATTCAAAACAACCCTATCCTTGAATAAGTCAGAAACAATGGATTTGTGATTAGCCATTAGCACGACAAAAGTTAAGTATTTTGTTTAAAAAAAAAAAAGTCATTTATTGGTTAGTTGCTAGGCAACACTGATCAAATAAAATATAAGTACATCAATTAAATCTTTTTTAATATAATAAACTCTCAATAGATTAAATATTTTATCTTTTTATATTCAACTTAGCACGCTACTGAGCTAAGCCACTCCCTACTGAGGCAATTACTAAAAGAAATCTACTGCCAGTTCCTAATGTGTTGTCGAGTAGGCCAGGCGTTACTAAACTATAACTATTTCCCCAGGACTAATATTACTAAATCACTGACAATGATTAATGAAATGATAAATGGCCAAAACTAAAATTGTAACGAGATTATAACTAGCCCATAATTATAATTGTAATATATATAATATATATGTTTGGTAACGGCTACTTCTTAGAAGCTGGGAGATACTCAGTTATCTACTAACGCTCAGTTATCTACTAGCCCATAATTATTTAGAACTGGAAAAACTATTAGTAGCAGCGTTAATTATTTTATCATATATTTTTATTTACAACTGTACTATAACAATGCAAGTAAATATGACGACTGATACACAATGGCAAGTAGAGAAACTAGCCTATAGTAGTCCTCAAATAACTAATTCAATTTAGAAGATCACGATGCCGCTTCTTTTCAAACGCCTCGGATGATTAAAGGGAGATTATAGAAGAAGCAGCTAGATTTGAAACTTGCGGTTTTGAAATTTAAAGGAATAAAGTTTTTCATTAAATAATTGATATCGAATTCGGGTCAAATCAGTATCAAATGGGACATTAAGGTCATTATGGACAAATTTGTTTGTATCAAAATTTTTGTGGATTTTACGAAGGATTTTGGATTGTTAGGATTGGATTCGATGGCTTAGTGGAGGCTCTTAGGTCTACTCCGTAAGTCCAGGTTTTATTACTGTTGTGGATATGAGCCCTTTGTAATTAATTGGGAGCTTAGAGCTTTTGTTTAGTAAGTGTTGAAGTAGCCTGAATTGACGAGCTGTTTCTTGTCGTTTCAGTCTTGGAAGAGGATTCCAAAGTAAGCATTTCTCAGGGTGCGGTCCTAAGTACCGGAACTGTTCTACAGTTATTAATATCTATAATTTAACTGATCCAGTAGGATAAATTACCACAAATAGTAATTTTTCGATCCATTGCTATCCACGAGAAAATATAGCATTTTTTTTACATAATAGCGAGTCAAAGAATCGAAGTCTGTATTTTTTTTAAATTTTACAATATGAGATTCGGTACTTTAAACCAATATATCTCGTGTTCTGTTTTTTATTCTTCGTCCATCAATGCTTTCGTATAGGTATATCCGATAACCCTAAGTGTTCTCCTGTTGGCAAAGCGCATGAAAACATATCTACTTGAGTCGAACGCATTGCCACCTAAATCGGGACATGGCCGTTGCAAACGATGATTTACAATTCTGTGTTTCAACCTTGTACAATTGCCAAGCACTTCCTGGTCATCTTATTCCGTTCATTTTCGTGAAGTGCAAATGTAGTTTTGAAATCCCTTCGTACTGTCATATAGGCAACCCATACGGATTTCAGTAAAATGAGCCACCTTTACTCTTTTGGTATCGGATCTAAAGCAACTAGAACTTTTAAATATAATTTATGCCCTTAAAAATTATTATACTCTCGAAAATTAAACAACCACACAATGGTCTTGTTTTCACTACATGGTAGAGACTAGACAGTTTCTAGAACAACGGGTATGCATGGGGAAGGCTTATTCAAGATCAAATTTATAGAGGCTGGGTGAGTCACTGGAATGTTCTGTAGATCGCACAGGGTTCATGCGTGGCCGTCAACAGATTAAATAATTTACCTCTATAGCCGGATTTGAACCAGGAACTAAGAGCTACCACACTCCCAAATACCTAATAAGTTACAATATAATTATTATAGATTTGGGTTTATTCTAAATTTTATCATTCCATCAAAGTTTTGGTTATGATTGAAACCTTAAGGAGCGGACCTGAAGATGTAGGAAATCTATAAATGCTTTCGACCATGTTTTTGTGAGTTTTAATTTTTTTTTAAATCGGTTGGAGGATGATGTTCCATTTCTATTATCCGGGTTTTCCCATTGTAATGTTACCGTTAAGTCAATTCCACAGTACCCTATTTTTCCAGTGGTCACTTCGGAGACCCCTCGCTAATATTTCTTCCTTCGATTCTACAAACCATGTCCTTTCTGTACGCCTCTTTTTCTTCTTTCTTCAGGATCCCCATCCCTTACATCGAACAGGAGTCGAACGCCGGACGTGCCCACACTATCTCAGTTTTTTTCTCGTTCGTTCGCCGACGATTTCTCCCAGTTACATTTCTTTCCTTATTAAACAATTTCTGGCCCCATCAGCCCTAGTCTTCTTTAAACTCGTTCATCTTCTCTTGACGTGCTCCACATTTCTGCTGCACACGGTATAACATTCTCAATAACATAATAGAAGATTTCTTTGTATTCCCTTTAGAAAGAATATTGTGCCATATTACTGCTTGAATCATTCTTATTGCCTTTCGTGCCTGTTCACTTCTTCTATTTTCTTCCAGTTCACATGCTCCTTCTCGAAATGACGTAGAGCTTGAGTATTTGAGGCTTTCCTAAGACCTGCCATTAATACGTATACCTTCATTCTCATACCCTCCATCGTTTCTAATAATTTCCTGAAATAACGAGTGATTATTATATACTCTTACGAGAAATCTCTTATATGGGACCATCTTTCTCTCTGACATATCTACAATTAAGAGGAAAAGACGCTTGTGGGTGAAGGATTGGCTATTGGACAGGGATAAGTTCACCCGTTTAAACTTACTCAACGAGATTTCAATAAAGGAACAATCACATTACTATAATTATTTTCGGATGAATGAAAACGTATTAAATATGGTTTCTCCTCATATTAAGAAACAAGATACAAATATGACGAAAATTATATGCCCAAAAAAGCAGTTGACAATTATCCAACGCTATTTAGCAACTTTAGAAATTTTGAGGACTTAAAGTTTTCAACGCTAATTTCTCCATCAGCCGGATTGTGATAGAAACCTGTGAAGCTCTCATTTAGATACTAGACTCTCATATGCAATAAACAATTTTACGTATAAAATTAAGTTCCATCCTGTTATAAGAAAAAAAATGAAGAAAACATTACATAAGTCATTTATAACATATGAAAAATGTGGCTACGTTTTCATTCAGTTTTATGCGTCGCACTCTACAGCTACAAAATACTGAGGAATGAAAGAAACGGGCATACGCGATCAGTAATACTGTCAGTATCCCTTCCCCTACGCCGGGTTCACTTATGAATACCGTACTTCAGTACATCAGTATAGCCCTTACACGATCAGTAATACTGATCGTGTATGGCCCCTTTTCACTCATATTTAAAAAATAATATAATAAATACAAATATTTATGTCAGGAGTTATGCAGATGCCATTTGGCACATATTGTATTTTCGATCTTATTTTGAAAACCTCCCCTAAAGGGTATATAAAAAATAAGTTCAATCTTACTGTAAAGTTTTTGTTTAAAATCTCCAGGTTTCCATGGTTACGGAGTTGCCATGGCAATGACTCTTACAGAAGTCTTAGGGTCCAAGCTACTCTACTCGGTGTAATCTAGTAAATGGTCGCTATTAGAGCTTTGAAATGTTTTACACGATTAGTTCTATTAGAAGGAGAATACTAATATGAATATTTTGCACTTGTATAATAGTAAATGTGTATGAATGGAAATGGAAATTCATTATATCGCCGTGAAATTATCTATCCATTGATACCAATTCCATCTAAATCTACCTTCTCTTCTGAAAGGAAAAAAGTATATATATATATATATATATATATATATATATATATATATATATATATATGCGGTGATTAGCCCTAGATCACGCTCAAACGCCAGATTTTGGGTACCCACTTTGTAGAGGCTGGATAAGAGGATACCAAAGAATCCATCCTGTTAATACGAGATGTGATCAAAAAATACGGTAATGAATTTGTATAGCGGCATACGAATGTAGAGACCAGTATATAAATATATACGTATATAAGTATATACGAGGAAAGAGACCAGAGAAATGGGCTAATGGCTTTCTTCTTCATCACGACAATGCGTCGTGTCATACCTCGCTTCTCATTCGCGAATTTTTGGGCGAAAAGTGTTCATGTCTGTCCAAATCCACCATACTCACCCGATTTAGCACCGTGCAGCTTCTGGCTCTTCCCAACAATTAAAACTGTGCTTACAGGAAAATGTTTTGACACCATTCCCGACATTGACAGCGAAAGAAGCCTTCCAGAAGTGTTTCCAGTCATGGATTAAACGTTGAGATAGGTGCATTGCCAGCCAAAGGTAGTACTTTAAAGGAGGTTAAATCGAATTCGATGTAAATTTATTACTTTTTAAAATAAAAAATTATTCACCGTATTTTTTTATCACACCTCGTAATCAGCAGGTTTAACCGGCACGGCAACACAGCGCACTATCACTGATCCACTCCGTGTTGCTATACATGTACATATATAGTGAGGATAATACCTTCTGGGGATAGGAGTTATTTTACAGTCAAATAAAATGTCTCAACAGAAAACTTATTTGTATAAATTAATAAAATCGTCTTTCAGCCAGCTCGGTTTTGAACTCATAAACATTTATTTATAATTAAATTACCCAGTCTTGTTGATCTGTTACAAGTTAAGTCGTGAACTAAATACATTAGCCAGCGAATATTTATTACAAAATATATAACCTTTATATGAAAGCAATGAATATATTAGCCGAATCAAAGAGACAGCCTGATGGAGAGAACGGGTTTCAGAAGCCCTAGATGTGATCCTGCAGACTTTACAGGAGCTGTCCCTGTTCGGGTTGTCGTGCCTCATTTGCATCCGGACGGTTTTCGCACTCCTTGTAAATGGAGAGCCATTGCTAAATCTATTAGGATGTATTAGCTCGGGAAATTATGTAAATCCTTAACGCTTGTTAACATAAAGAAATAAATATAGCCGTGAGGGGCTTATTTGGAATTCAAATGAAACTCTCTCATCCTTCAGGCGAAATATTAAAAATTCACAGCGTCGTCTCCATTATTTCGAAAAAAAGAAAAATACCTTGAACCCATCAAGCCAAGAGGTACCTTATCGATTTCGAACGCGATCTGCAAAAAGGTACCGAAATACCTCATGCCCGATCATCGAGAGTAATTGAAGATATGCCGCATTCAATTAGTACTCGGGTGAATACAAATGTACGCGCTGAGACGAAGAAATGGAGTAGCGGACGGAATAGCAAGCAGGGAAGGAAGAGATGAAGAAATAGAGGGTAATAGAAAGGATGTCTTTAATGTTCGCGAATCCTTAATGCCCTTTCATTATCTAATTAAAGTTATTTTTTATAGTAAAATAATAAATAACGTTAATTGGATCGTCCAACATACTTTGTAGTTTAGAATTTAAATTAAAAAATGTTTATAAGTAAAATAGCTTCTGTCATTGAAGCCTATCTTAATAAAATCTTACTAGTTTTAGGCCTGAATTTAATCATATATTGTATAAATATTTCAGAGAAAGTACTGAAGAAAAAGACCTGAATTAAAACTAGTACTTGTAAACTATAAGTTGTGTTGTGAAGTTAGCATTAAAAGCTCTTAGAAAAAAAAAAAACTGTTCCGCTTCTACCTTTGAAGGCTCCTAGATTCAGTATATGGAAGAGTCTGTACTGTTTCTGAGGCAACCGTTGTAAAGGGAGGTGATTTGACCTAGATCACGCTCAACCGCTAGGTTTTCCCCATATTATAGAGGCTGGTTGAGCCACAGAAGGGTCATCGGCATAGCTATTCAACGCTTTTCACACTGAGGTACCCCATCCCCAAATAATAATATACCAAATATAAGATAATGATTATTTTTTTTAAATTTATTTATTGATATTTACAACTGTATTAAAAAATACATCCAGTAAATAGGCTATGTGATACATAATGACATGAGCTAATGGCAAGTAGAGAAACTACCCACTGGTAGTACTCAAATCACTAGTTCAACTAAGAAGGTCACGTGGCCATCTTCTTTTCAGACGCCTCGGAGGATTATCGGGAATCGAAGAGGAAGCTAGGTTTGAAACTAAAGGGTTTGAGTGGGAATGAAGTTTGTTATAAAAGGATAGATACCGGGTTCGGGCCAAATCAGCAACAAATGGGACAATAAGGTCGTTATGGATGACTTTATTCTTAACAAAATAACGAGCGTTGAGGATTTTACGAAGGATTTTGGATTGTAGGGATTGGATACGATAGGAATTCGATGGCTTAGTGGATCCCCAAAGCTCTACTCCGTAGGTCCAAATAGGTCGTATGATGGTCATGCAGATGAGTCTTTTTTAGTTAATTGGGAGGTTAGAGCGTTTGCCTAGTAAGTGTTGAAGTAGCCTGAAACGTCGAGCGATTTCTTGTCTTTTCAGTCTTCATTTCAGTCTAGTATGAGGATTCCAGGTTAATCGTTTGTCGAGGTACAACCCTAAGTATCGGTTCTGTTCTACAGGCACCAGTGGGATATTATTAAAGGATACTGAAGGGCAGGAAGTCATTGGTTTACGACGTAAGGTAAAAGTGATTTAATGGGATTTTTGAGAATTTATTTTAATTCTCCAGTTTTGACACCATTCTTCAAGATTAGTGATATGGGATTGGAGGCTTTGGGATGCAATAACTGGATTGGTGTTGACTGATAATACACATGTATCATCAGCATACGTGGTAAGGATAGTGTTAGGATGAGTTGGGATGTCAGCTGTATAAACTCTATAAAGGATTGGGCCAAGGATACTACCTTGAGGAAAATATTATTATTAATTCGATAATAAAAATAATCGAATTTAATAGTTTAAATGGTAAATTATTAATGAACTGTGCTGCGGATCTACTTGTAGATGTTTTTTTGCTTAAAAACCGGAGGGTGTATACCTCGTCTCAAGCATGATCATAATCACCTCCCTGCCCAGCCGTTGCATAATAGCAGTCCGTTACTTTTTATACCTTGTAGTAGTGAAGGTTTAGTCCTCTTTGAACCACATTTGAAAAATAATTTCTTGTGTAAATTGTTAAATTATAAATATATTTAACATGTATTAGAAAATTCTGGTCTCATAATTTTTTACAGATTTCTCCTACTGTTGGAATATTTGTCGCATTTCTTAATTCCATAATGTTTATTTTCCATAAATGTTATAATCATTATATTTGCTTATCATTTTATCATGAAGCAAATTTATAGTTTATCTAGATCTATATAATTTATTTAGTTGTTAGTATGACCTCTATTCAGGAAGTATGGAACATTTCCACCTGATGCCGCCAGGCGCGCGCCTTAGCGTATACACTGGTGTGCTCGTGCTCGGCACCTCGGTCAGCTTCCAGCAGTGACAACGGGGACATTTCCGCGCTACCGTGTTTTCTAATATTCAAATTTGAAATGTTGCTGCTATCCAAAATCCCGTCAGTTGTGAGGTGCGGTCTTTGATTCGTTTTTTGTTGCCAAAAAACTTAAAACCAATAGAAATTCATCGGGAACTGTGTGTAGTGTAACGGAACAACGTAATGAGTGACAGTTCTGTCAGGAAGTGGTGCATTGAGGTTAAAAATGGCCGAACAAACGTTCAGTTGACGAAAAGATTTTCACTTGTTCCCGAAAATGAAGACCTGGCTAGCAATACAGCGTTTTGACGATAATGAGGAGCTGCAGGTACGCGTCACAATGTGGCTGAGATCACTGGCAGAAGAATTCAATGACAAAGGAATTTCAAAGCTTGTCCACTGCTATGATAAATGTCTGAAATTGAATGGTGATTATATTTTTGTCCCTCTTTCACATGTATGAATTAAAAACATTTTAAATGGAATAAAAAATCTTTAGCTAAGCCGTCCTTTGGAAGGGAAGTTGATGGCGGAATCTAATCTGTACAATGTCAGGTACTCGCTAAAGGTCCCTATCTTAATTATACTTGGGTAGGCAAAACTTAGGACTCCCAATGTAGCATCCTTCGATTAGCCCCACCGCCATAAAGTGACGTTAAATGAATAAACATTTGAATGATATAGTTTTTATAATGATAGCAACGGGGTACATTACTCCAGAATTTAGTGCAATAAATATAGTTTTCCCTCCGGATAAAAATATAAATTGCAAATGTCGGCAACAACCTGGATTCGCTTACCTTATTATCGAGTGAGCTGTGGCCGAACCATCGGGCGAAACCCTCACAATACAATTACAGGTGATAAAATACCACCTGTAAAAAATAATGCCCCCTTACTACCTGTTGAAGGGGCCCATCAATAAGAACCGACGGAAGAAAAAAAAAAAAAAAACCCGGCTCTTTAGTATTGAGACGTTGGGAATGCCGATTAATTATATCGATATATCAGCCTCTTCGATAATCACCATTATTTAAATCGATTATTAATCTTATCTACGCTGTGGAGAGGGCTCTTTGGCAGATTTACACGCAGTTAAAATGCCGAGTACCGAATCTCCGTTCCAAAAAAATATGTAAATTTTCGTGTTAAAGCGATAAAGTATGAATTTAAGATTATATCGAATCGATGATAAGAAAGATCGATTATGCAAATTCTCGAATACCTACGTTACCTAACTAATATTTTGAAATATGTAAAAAAATATAATGAAGTTAGCAAATTTGAGCCTAGCTCGTGACTCGAATGTATATCATTTATCTTCCTTAGTATCCTCGATACTACTCTCTATTTATTGGTATTTTAAACATATAAATATAAGCAATACTTATTCTGATTTATTTTGTATTATTTTTTTATTACATTACACATTAATTTGATTAAGTATACAGAGATTAACAACTTGATGGTGCTGCCGATGGAGAATTGTGAAATTATCTTCATAATCTGAAAAAAACAGTATAAATAAATACAAGTTATGATAAATTAAACTTCAACCATCCGTTGCAGCTGTTTTATAATCGATATAAATTAAACGTGTGCTATTTCTCATCAGTAATTTTCTTCTCGTTATTATGATCTTTATAAACTCTATTTCATCTTAAACGTTTATAGCTCAATAATTCAATTTCGGTCGGTAATTAATTAATGCATATAATCAATTTAGTGTAGTTATCTATGCGTATATTGCATGTACAACAATTAATCATGTTTTATTTTTACTCTTTGATAATAGTTTTAGTTCTTTTTAACACGCTGTTTTTAGGTTCACTTGTATGTGGGTAACGGAATATTTGAATTCGAATTAAATTAAATTAAAACTAAACGGTCTAATGGTTAGCATAACAAACTTCTAAGGCCAGGGGGGCCTTAGCCCAGGGGGCCTTCGCGGGTTCCTAGCCCGGCAGGTGGCCTTAGGATTTTTAAAGAGAGTAAAAACTCCTTAGTTATGCCGTCCTTCGGAAAGGACTTTAAACGGGGGATCCCGAGCATGTAAGATGTCAGTAATAAATAAAATAATATCCCATAAATATCCTAATCCTAATAAACCTGGATAGGCATAATTTAGAGCTCCGGATGTAGCATCATCCGCAATGCAGCATAAAGTGACGTTAGATGAACAAACAAACAAATTAAAACTTTGCACTCTTCTAAAGGACTGTTGAAAATACGATAATTTATTTTTATTAATTGTTAAATTGATGGTGGTTATTTTTAAATATTTTTGTTTTGAAGAGAAAAGATTATACCTGGCTGGGATTCGAATCCGCGTCGTCTGCATCTCCGGTGCACTGCGTATCCAAATCAGACAAATCCGTTGTAGGAATAGGAGATCGGTGAAGATAAGGGATTTGTCTGACTTGGACACGACCCCTGGTAGCTCAGTGGTTTAGTGCACTGCACCGGAGATGCAGACGACCCGGGTTCGAACCCCGGCCAGGACAAATCTTCTCTTCAAAACAAACATATATTAAAATAATTTATTAAGTTTTTTTCATTATCCTGTCAGAATCTTGAGGATTAGCGATTTTTCGTATCCGAAGACACTGTATCGTTTTGTGCTAAGGAATAAGGCGTACAAGGATAAATCTTTGAGACAAGAATTTGAATACTGGCAGATTAAACTGGAATTTAGAAAATATAAAAAAACTTTCAAACAACAAACAAAAACACGCTTTGTTAGCGTGAAACTAATATCCATTTTCTACTTTTTAGTACTAAAACGTAGAAGATGGATATTAGTTTAAAAAACACACGTGTTTATCACCTAACACTTAAGAAAACTGAAACTTTATATATCTAATTTGGTACAATTAAATGAACATTATTATAATTTGTAAAATGGTAATTGATTACCATTTTACAAAATATATTTTGTCTATAAAATTTATAATTTACTCCTCTATTTTCCTATTATTTTAATTCCAAACACGATTCCTTAAATTCACCGTTATATGATTTAAATCGATACATTTGACGAAATGCTGAATAGATCTATATTCCTCAGTTGTTATGTTACACAATGGTACCCGGTCACCATAAATGGTAGAGGCCTATTGTTTCGAAAAATAACCGTTAATCTATAACACCCACATTCAGTCCTACGCTGTCTGTTGGAGAAAACAGTATATTTCATTCGAAAAACAGTATCAGATCGAAAAGGTATTATAGATTGCAATGCTGCCGGCATGCATATCGATATTTCTAAATTCGATTCATTGAATATTTATGAACAAGCGATTTTTTTACCTTATGAAATCCCTTAATGAAGATGTAATTATTTTCATCAAATATACTTGTGTTTCGTTAAGAAATATATATCGCCAATATCCAAGGAGGATAGGCACTGTATAGAAGAAGTCGTTCGTATTTAATGTGAATTAATTGTTCTAAAACCATATGATAATTATGTTGTCAAACTTAGTAAAAATTATATATGAGGGAAAACACAGGAAAATATTAATAAATCGAAAACATTAAATTTTGATCAGTAGAAGAATCAATTTAAATTTATTTATTATTCCAAAATGAACACGGTATGTGCAGTCTTGTACACAAATTCCAACGCTAAAGCGTGGCGCAATGGTTTATGAGGACTTAAGCTCCGCTGTTAACAAGAGCCGATAGCGGACACTTATCCAATAGATATATATCGATCCCTCTACAAGTCGATATTTCTTGATATCGATTTCCGAATAATATATTCTCTTCTTGTTGGGACTGGACGCGGCGCCACGTTGGGAACACACCCACCTTGCCCACGCTACCCTATTTAAAGTGTTTTATTGTCAGCAGCTGTAGCACTTTCGAAAATATATTAAATTTAAATTCGCAATGATTTTATTTTTATTTTATATGATTAATTGATCACGAACGGTTTGGGTATTTTTCGAATATCACAAAACAAAAACAGGACACCACTAATAAAAATAGTTGTTTTCTTTTTTAATTGTGTCAACATAATAACTGTTTATTTCATGGAAAGCTTTCTAAATATAAGAGATAAAGCTTCAATATTTAAAGTAATTAAAATTATAATTTTTTGGGGGTCACTTGTGGTCTAATGGTTAGCATAACAACCTAATATGAACAAGATCGCGGGTTCACCGCCCAACATGTTCCCTAGGATTTTTAAAGAGTAAAAATCCTTGGTTATGCCATCCTTCGGAAGGGACGTTAAATGGGGGTCTTGATCCTGTACGATGTCAGGTACTCATTAAAAATCCCTATCCTAATTAAACCTGGACAGGCAAAATTTAGGACTCCTCCTGAAGCATTGTACGATAATCCATAGTAGCATAAAGTGATGCTAAATGATGAAACACATTATAGTCAGTTTAGCAAATTTACTGTATTAATTATTATTTATTAGAGTGCTGCCAATGGGTAGTGCCTCTACATGTCCTGTCATGTATTTATTTATTCATATAGCCCTTGTACTAGATCTATATATTACAGTTGTACAATTCAATAAAATAATTTTTTTAAATATATATTATTTATTTATGACTTTCCCACTACCATGCACTTCGGCCTAAAAATCCCTAAATTAGGGCTAGACTATTGAGAAATTTTAGATAGACTTTCAAGAGCTCAGTTCTTGAAGTTCCTTGTGACCACCAGGTCATCTTTTGAATTAGTGCTTTGCATTTAGAGAGAACGTGGCAGGGGGTTTCGTCCTCTGTGCACCATAAATCGTTCGATAATCAATGATAAATATTTTTTTTCAAATTGACAATCCACAAAGCCACTGTTTGGAATTTAAATGCCATTTTTTTTTTAAAGTAGGACAAGCTATATCTTATTCCAATATTTCGATTTTAATAATTTTTCAATACGGAGCAATGCAGTGAAATAAGATCAAGATAATTTTCTTAAAATTAAATTATATTGTTTAATATATAAGTCAAGCCCAAAATAAAATTTTAAAAAATTCATTGTTTTAATAAATTCTTAATACTCAATACCTCAAAATAATACAAATTCCTTTTGAGAAGCTCACTAGGTAAGTAGGGAGTGGAGTGGTTCAGTGGTAGAGCACTAAGTTGCCAAGCCGAAAATCCTGGTTCAGATCCCGCTGGCAAGGCATTTATTTAGTCTGTTTGCAACTGGAGATGGATCCTATGGGATCTAGGATCATCTTGAGGCTCATCCAGCCTCTATAAAGTGGGTACCCAAAATAAGAGGGTAAAATTAATTAATTTAATTGTAATTAAATGAACTGTTATATAATTTTATGAATGGGGTTTGACCCGGTATTAGTCGGATAGGGGTAACTCCTTAGTTATTATTAGTATAGTATATTACTAATATTAATAATACATTTTATAAGAGGATTCTGTAAAATATTATTTTATTTCACTTAAAATAAGATAAATATAATCAAACGAAAGGTGAATCGTGAATACGGGAACAAAGGAATGGAAGAGTCAAAACGAGAGAAAAAAATCGCGGGCACAGTAGCCTTGAGCTTAAGTTCTGGTTAGGGAAGAAATTCACGAACTAAATTGTCTCAAGTATTTAGATTCGTATTGGAAATATAAAAGGTAATTAACTATTAACCAATAAGAGTTTTAATATAAAAATATATAGAAAAATTAATCCGGTAGAAAAGAGGTAAACTGCAGGCTGGAAATGGTCATTTACATATAAAATTATGTAATAGGTAACATTAACAAAGTCGAAAACATAATGAAAATATTTTTCAATAATTTGAGCTTTTAATAATAATTTTATTCCTGGAGGTTAAGCATATAGTCATAAATGTACCAACTCCAAACTGTTATATATGTTTGATACATCTGAATATATCTCTGAGACGAAAAAAAAAATCTAGTTTAAAAACTAATTTTTTTACGCTATTCCTCGCTAAACCCTCTCATACTTACCATTCATTATATTTTTATAAAATTCCTTCATTTTCATCTAGATGTTTTTTTTCTAGATTATAGATCTCATCCATTCCTCTTTATCTTGTGTGAGTTGTCTCATTTGAGCAAGATTTTTCCCCTCATTTTCTCCCTACTTGCCGATATATTCATTGAAGGCAATCCTGGGTCTTCCATGAGGTCTTGAGCCAGTAGAACTGGCCTCCATTATCTTCCGTGGGTCTCGGTCCTGGCTCATCCTGCATACATGTCCGAACTATCTCAGTTGTCGCTTGTGCAAGGTATCCACTATTGCAGGGATCTCTAGTTAAATAGGTAAATAGACCTCATTTGCTTTCCTTATCCTGAAATTTCCTGGTCTATCTTCCCCGTCTTGCTAATAATTGTCTTTAAGTAGGTATAATCGATGGCATTTTCCAATACTTCTCCTCCACAATAAAATCTTTTATTTCTTGCCTCTTCCCTGGAAACAAGCACTTAGCTCTTGGAAGTATTTATCTTCATGCCTTTCCGCAAAAGCTCCTCCTTCCATTCAGTTATCGCTTGTTGCAGTTTCTCTTTTGTATCAACAAGTAGCACAATGTCATAATGAATAAGTATCATTTTGTGAGAATTGTCCTCAGATTCCACTATCGTTGTCCAGGGTCTCCTTCTTTTACAAATCTTATGGATCTCATCCATCAGAATTATGAAGAGGAGGGGCCTCAAGCTATCTCCCTGTTTTACTCCTCATTCCATTCAAAATGGTTTAGATGCTTGACTATTGAGTTTAAGTCTAATTGTTGTTAATGTAAAAACGAGAAGGAGAACGTGTAAGTGTGTGAGAACAAATAAAATATCAGTTATCAGTTATGTGTATATCATTTATCTAATATGTATTTTATTATGTTACAGGTAAGTTGGAACTCCATTTTGCTTTGTTACGATACGAACTATTTTTCTGCTCTATCTCCCGATTTAAAGTAAGCTGTGCTGCGGTATGTACATAAAAAAACTTTTTTTTTTTTATTATTTATTTATTGATATTTACAACTATATTACAATAATATAACAAGTAAATTGGCTGAGTGATACATAATGATATGATATAATGACATGTAGAGAAACTACCCACTGGTAGTACTCAAATCGCATGTTCAACTAAGAAGGTCACGTGGCCATCTTCTTCTCAGACGCCTCGGAGGATTATCGGGAATTGAAGAGGAAGCTAAGTTTGAAACTAGAGGGTTTGAGTGGAAATGAAGTTTGTTATGAAAGGATAGATACATAAAAAAACAAATCATTTATTATTGTAGGGTACCTTTTTATTCATTCTTTTGTTTTATTGTTATTTTATATATATATATATATATATATATTTAAAGTTATAAGGAACGTATGGTAAAAATTTTTGTTTATTTCATTATTATTACTTTTTTCTTTTCTTTTTTTTCTGTTGAAAGTTTTTTTTTGTATATATTTTTTCTTTCATTATATATTATGATCCTGTATAGATACATTTAAATGGTAATTATATTTAAATTTGAGACTGGTCTATATGGTACAGCATATAATTTTTGTGAATTGTAGCAATATTATATAAGATTAAATATTTTTAAAAAAGGAAAAGAATAAAGTAAGCTGTGAATATAAATTATATATTTTTCTAAAATTCATTTTCATCTATTGTTACTATGGTGACTAAACAAAATCTAATTATTAAAAGTGATAGAAATGAACACATCGAACTGACCGTGTGTAGCAGCCTTAAGTTTTACTAATATATTGCAGTAAAATATTTATATAAATAATTCTGAGGTACCAACATTTATTTACAATGATTGTCCATGCTATCGATGGCTAACCAATTTATTCTCTCACACACCCAACCCGAACAAATATGCGATACAATAAATATCATTATCTCTGAACTGATCCTTAGGATAATCCGGTGTCGTGAAATATGTAAACGAGGCACTTGTGAAACCACCAACATAAATATCTATAATCCCCTGAGCGGGATTCGAACCCATGCCTCTGAGTTGTGCCTCCCTGAACAATAGAAGCGACTATCTAAGGCACTACGTTGCTATGCGACGATGATATGTAGTCTGTAGAATTAACTCTCAGAAAAGAATTCAATAGTGCTGGGAAAGCCGTTGTGTAAACAACTTGGGGACTTGCGTTGAACGGTTGTTTGAACAAATTAGAAGGTTATAGGTTGTTTCAAATCTAAGAGAAGTGACGTATTTTTAATTTTAGGTTACAAGTAAAAACCGTGATGTATAGATACCATACACAAACACATAGCTTGTAGCGTCGAATTCGGTCAACATTTCTTCGTAAATGATGGAGTCTAAATGATCACGCTTTGTAATTCTTATTTTTATTTTGTTCAATACCATATTTAGGCAAAAGAGCATGTTAAAAGTTAAATAGTTCCTTTAACCAATACATTATGTATTTATACAATATCTAATTTAGCCCTTTGGCCAGGACTGTTCGCTTTGATTTGTCTTCGACGCCCCGAGGAGGTCTCATGTGTCCCCCCTTCCCTTCTATCCGTAGACTCTACTTCCTTGGTTCTTTCTTAAATCAAACTATCAACTCACAACATCAATCTTATATCTATAGTCTCCTACAATTCAAATCCTCTATCCAATCCCAGGGCACAAGATCTCGCCCTTCTGATCTTTATATCCGTTCCCATAGAACCAAAACTTTTGAGCGTTCCTTCCTAGCCTGTTCTATCTCTCTTTGGATCTCAATCCCTCTCGATATCCGGCATGCGTCTTCTTTAACCTCATTTAAATACAAACTTTTCCTACATCTTCTAAATTCCCAATCAGATGCTTTATAAACAATAAATAATTTATAGATATATTCAACCTGATCGATTGATGAACTACTGTAAATATTCCTCACTCATAATGATATCATTAATTTTATTATTAGATCCTATTATTTATTCACTTATTTTCCCATAAGCCTATTTCTTTTTATTTTAATTTTGTATCTCATTTTCTAAATCTCTACCAAAACATACCTGTTTAGTTATTTACTTTCAGGATATTATGTAAATATTGTTTTATTCTGATGTAGGCCTTTGGCCAGATATATTTTTATTAAATTTTGTTCATTTTTGTTATTCTTAAGGGACCTGGTATCAGAATAAAATTATTTTTCTATTATGTTCTTTTCTAAGTCTAGATTAAAGTTCTATTTATTTCTGTCGATCACTCATTCTCTCTCTCTCTCTTTATATATATATAAATATATATATATATATATATATATATATATATATATATATATGAAAATTTCCAAATGTTTGTTATACATAAACGGCAGTTTTCCTCGAAAAGTACTAACAATCGAAGAACAGTAACCAAATCCTCAAGCATTGACTTCCAGGATCTCCTGAATAGAGCCATTGAAACCGAATGCGATAGCGAGCGCCCGATTAGTGATAACAGAGGCTAGACTATTGAGCCCTGCTCACTAAGCGTTCTCTGGCACGAGTCCTTTTGTTATCTTCTATAAGGACATACTGTACAGATCCTGCAGGACCTCTTTTTGGCATGTCCTTTGTCTTCAGGATTCTAGAAACCGAGGAGCATCAGCTCCTAGTCCTGGCTGCATCAGCTATATCCCTCTATGGCACTTGTGTTGCACTACAAAAATTTAAATATTAACACTTCATCAATAGCCATAATTAAACATTCATAAAAAAAAACAGGTTTGTTTCGCACACAATAAACAAATGAGTTTAGCGGCGGAACAAACCCCCCTTTGTTATTATTTTATAATTGTTCAAATCACTTCAATTTCCATTGTTGTATATTTGTTATTTTGTATATTTTTCTGTATATTGAAATACAAAAATAAGTTATTTCCATCCTTTTTTTACTATGAATTCATATTTTTCCAATTTATTTTTATTTATGACCACCGAAAAGTGAAATATGAACGAAAAAGCCAGGAGCCAGTACCTACGTCCACTCTTTATCCCTCTCTTAACAACTTGAACGGAATACACGTCACAACGACGGCGTTACTTCACCTTTTACTGATAAAAGCGCGGATGGGTGCAGCACAAGGTTGGATCTCTTGGAACTTTTTCGGTCATGTTTTGGCACTCGCATCACTCCTGGAGCCCCTCATCTCCCTTTGTTTTGACGGGAAAAAATCCAACGTACGAAAAATATAAAAATTCAAATATATAAAGACTGATTTTATCATTTGAAAAATTATGTCAAATTAAAAATAAATGTTTTATTTCTTCTTTTGATTTATTTTTTAGCCCTTATCGTACGAAAGAATAATGATGTGACAACAGTTATCAACCTTATAACCTTACTCATAAAAGTAAGGCTTCTCACATTTTAGGTAGCAATGAGTGATTTGCGAAGCCCGTAGACATATTATTCGAAAATATACAGTGTTTTACAAAAACACTATATAAATTTCGAATAATATTTCGAAAATTAAACGCAAGTTCTCCAAACTTTCTCAAATTCTACGCTGATAGTCATCATTATGTCGGATGTTCCTTTGTGGACTACACCTCAGAGATGTTCGGTTCAAAGTTACTAAGTAAATTAGATAAGATCTCTTCAAAACTCTTTTCTAACGCAACAACATTGGAGCACTTAAATTAAAGGGACTAAAAAAAAAAAGAAAATCGTTTAAAAATAAACTATTATACACCAATAGTGACACTTAGTTTTAGTCCATTTACTAGACTTTATTGTAACAATAGTATTACATATATTACAATAGTTTACTAGACAAAATATAAAATTAATACTTGTACAATTTTAATTAATAAATGATACGAATTGACGAAGAAATGATATTAGCACATCAATTAATCAATCAAAATACCTGTTAAATATTACAATTTAGCCTCTCTAAATAATGTAATTGTAAAATATTTTATTCTTTTATCTCAGATGATGTGACTTTTACTCTTTTGTTTTTTCTTCACTCCTATCATCTCTGATTATATAAACTGTTTATATAGTTTTTTTCTGTTTTCTATTACTCTCAGCCCTGAGGACGGCCTAAAAAATAGGTTGAAACGTAGGCACAAATAAAAATAAGTCTAATATATTTTGTGTAAGTTTTTGGCTGCACCTCCTGACCATTTCACACTCTTCTGAGAACTATCTAGCCAACTATTTCCAATTATATATATTAGAGTCATTCCTTAATTAATATAATGAACCTGGAAACAAAGACGGGAGTATATAATTGTTCCTGGAGAATCTGGAGAATTCAATGACGAAATCTGATATCATTGGAGAGTTCAGGTAAATGCCATTAGAGGTAGGCATTCTCACCTATCCCTTCCAGATAAAAAACAAGGCACTAGATCTCAATCCTTCGAACAAGAATGACCATCTCTCTCATCTGAAGCCTTCATACAGGAACATACATCTTTCTGCCCACAGAGCAATCGTCACAAGAACACCACAGCGAAAGGATCACCTCTTCTATTCAATGCAAGTACTAGATTTCAACATTCTGCAGAATAACGTTGACAAATATAATTTTTTAGAGCTCATTAAAATTAAATTAAATAAATTCAAAAGCGCTATATAAATATAATATGTTAGTTGGTTATATCTTAATTATACTACATCAATTATAGTATATCGATATATATTCATCATTAGTGCAATGAATTTAAGATTTAATAATATTAACAATACATATTTACTTAGTGAAAGTCGATTTTTTTTCAAGTTTTTATCTTCGTAAAAAAATCCTGTACATGTAGCGATAAGCTATGGCCGTAACGTAAACAAATGTACTCAACTCTAACATGTTATAAGAAAGCTAATGAAACAAAATGGCTCTATCCAGGGCCTGCTAAATCTGTTAGCGCGTGCTACGGCTGAGGAGGAAGTTGCCCAATCGCTAATGGCGCTACGTGTGCGCTACCTTTTGCAACAGGTTGATCTGTCGTTTCCTGGGAGTGGTGGCTCGTCACGAAACAGAGATTATATATATGTATATATAACAGCAATGAATAGATCCAATGGAATCTATATGGAGTGGCTGGCCCGCTCTCCAGATATTTCTTTGTTTTTGTTTTTTTTAAATCCCGTGTTTATTCGAACCGTCCAACGACCCTACAATATTGGAAGACCAGCATGCAGGAAGAAATTGCCGCCACAACGCCTGAATTCCGTTTATCCAGCGTATAGAGAGAATGTGGGACGTCGCCCATCTTATTTGATCTTCAAACCTTTAAGCATGCGCTTACATTATAAAAAAAAACGAATAAAAATATTCTGATTCATACCATTATTAAATTTCAAAAAGGTTAGTTAAGCTGTTTTTTTCTGTTTAACTTTTTTTTGCTCTCTTTATTTGTACCCATGCCTGCCAAGTAAAAACAATTGACAATCAGGAGATAGGTTATCAGAAAAATAAAATGAAATGACATGAGAGTCATGAAGAACAGTACCCAACGGTGCCTCTCCCGTGGCTTGGTTCAATTTCTTATAATAATAGATCCGTCATCCACGTGCTTTTTAGTCTCCTAGTGTAGTCATGGATGAGACTGAGAAACGTAGCCATTTGTTTTATTAATGGGTTTGTAGTTTTTATTGGCAAGTCTTGGAAAGTTTGTAGTCGTTTTCTTTGAGTGGTTAGTGACGCCATAAATTTGTAATGCATATGTCCAAACAGGTTTTAGTAAGTGTACGTGTTTAATTTTTATCATGGTTCTAATTTGGATTTTTTTCTGAATAGAGAATACAATAAGTTCAGTTTAAGATTCAGTGATTATCGTTTTTTCTTAATATAATGACCCTATGCATTTCTACTATCAAATGATAGTCTTAGGTATTGTACTTTGTCTGTGGATGTTTGAGTTATTAAGGTAATGGAAGGGCATTTATGATATCTGAATTTATAAATTGTTGACTGTTTAGATCTTAATTAGTATTAAGAAAAATATAATTACATTGATGAGACTACGACGGGTCGATTCTTCTGATGCCAAAGTTGAGGCCATGGTGGTAAAGAATACTCTAAGGATAACCGAGATGAATCACTTCCAACGACGGAACTATCCGAGGAATAGCGCCGTTTCCATTATGATTGCTAATCGCTGGTGGTGGAAGAAAAAAACATGGAATAGCCTAGAAAAAGATAGAATTTGTTTGAAGACCAAGCAGCCATTGACAGAGACAGAATGTAATTGATAGAGCCAGCTGCTGAAGAAGTGAATGAACAGGGTCTCGTTACAGTTGGCCTTATAGGATCCCCTCAGGCAGTTCCCATTCAACTCTCCTCTGTAGTATTTTTTGCTCCTTCCTCGAACCCCTCCGGGTCTGAATCCCGATGAGCCTCTTCGAAAAAGGACTTTTTCCAATCGTCCTTTTTTTCTTTATCCTTCGTCCTTCCGCTCGGCTATTTGTAGGCACCCGTGCCGCGGGTCCTTCTATACTCCTTCCGTAATTGCGGCGACCGGACGACACCAGAACATGATCCCTTAGAGGGCGAGAACTGCCATGCAAAATTCCCTGCTTCTTTTCTCTTCTCGGTACTTGTGCAAGAACAAGAGGATCTAGTTCGTTTCATTCTTTTTTTATATTAGTTTTTATTTTAACCAGTGTATCTCCAACACTGTCGTTTCCTTAAAGCCATACAAACTCGAGCAGATGGCTATCGCTTTGTTGATTGTACGATATTCTCTGCTTTACATATGCTGTTGGATCACTAATTGCATAACGTTTTTACAACACTCCATTGTCACATTACGTTTTAGTCCTCCTTTAAACCCGCAGTAGACAGTGTGCTTACCTCATGTCATAGACAATATTTTTCCTGATTCTAAATACATTTCAGGAAATAGTCTGCAGTACTACAACCTTTTAGGCTACACCTACATTGGATCCGGTGTGACACGATGAGACGTTTGGTTCTTTAAATTTATAAAATTAAGATTATTTATTAATTATTTTTAATACATTTATATTTTACTATAATGTATAGTACAATATGTATAATGTATACACCCCAGCATCGTATGTGATAGAATCACGTCGCACCGAATCGGATCCAATGTAGGTGTAGCCTTAGATGTAGTTATTGGGTTCAGTACGGAATAGAGCCTGTAATCTATCTAAAGATTGTGCAATCAGGTTGAAATGGTTTAGATCATATCAACCTCTGGAGATATATATATATATATATATATATATATATATATATATATATATATATATATATATATATATATATGTTTGGCTATATCTAACACTATAGACCAGCGGCAGTCGTAAGCAATAAGCGTGCAACAACATATAGGACTGTCACATATAGCGAAGGGGTCTCCTTTTGTAAGTTGCACACAATAAATATAATGTTATACATTAAATAAATAAAATAATTATAATCAGCACACAATAAATATAATGTTACCCAATTAGATGCAAAAGGATCTTTATTTACTAAACAACTACTAGCCAGTCAAGCACATCAACCTCTGGAGAAGAGAGGGGTATTCTCTTATTCATTAATGATATATAATTACTATATAGGACCCCGTCCGCCAAGTATAACGATCTCAGGGTGCCATCCCATTTTATTATTCAAATATTACAGTAAACCTTGAACGGACACTTCTAACAGGTGGGCATTTCTCGTAAGCGGGCGATTATATTTCCCCCCTCATTATTTTTAAGTTGTCTTTATATTTTTACTTCTGTTATCCGAACATTCTCATAAGCGGACGCGGACAGAGATTTTATCAATAGTTTGAAGTAAAAACTTCCATTGGCGGACAGTAGGGCCAAATTTCCGTGAACGGTTGTGTATAGTTTTCCGAATTCGACGAGTTCGAGGAATAGTTTATGATCACTTCGGTAAGAATGTTTTTCAACTCAGTCTACCCTCCTCCTTAAAACTGGGAACGTGTCTTCCAAAAGAAAAGTGCTATTAAAGTACTATTAAAGAAAAAGTAGAGATTATTCACGCTAGTGAACGTGAAAATTGAATGTCCCTGATCACAATTATTTTGATTTTTTGCACAAACATGGAGGGTTCCGCTTTTGATAGGAAAAGCAAAGATGCTTTAAGGGTATCGATTTAAACATTTTTAGGGTAGAATGGCAAGCAAATAAAAGAGCGTGGATGACCCGCCAAATTATGTCAGAATGGCTGATTAATTTTAATAACAGAATACAGCGATAAGGAAGAAATATTATTTTATTTATGGATAATGCCTCGTCACATCCAAATTTAGAGTTGTCAAACATAAAATCAGTTTTTCTGCCACCAAACACGACCTCCTCTGGTCATTCTTTAGACCAAGTGATCATTAAAAACTTTAAAATACACTATCCCAAATGAATTTTAGCCCAAATAGCCATGTACAAATATGCATATCATTTTACTGTTTTCCCCTACACTCAGTTTCTCACCAGCGGACACTTCTTATAAGCGGACATTACTTTATTCCCCTCCTGTGTCCTCAGGTGAGAAGTTTTATTGTATTCACATCAAATGATCCGACTTTTCCTTGAGATCATTGCCCGGGCAGTGAAGCCAATATACCAGTTCATATAAAACAAGCGATTTACTTGATCATTGATCTCTATGCCATGGAATCCAGGCTAGCTGAGGTACATAAATTATTTGTACCGAAAATAGCCATGGCCGATCCTACAGGATCCTCCCAGGACTCAGTCTCTATAAAGGTTTTAACCATATTTGGAGGAAAACCTGCGCACTTGAGGTGATCTTGGGAAAAACCAAACAGCTTTTCTAAAAATTGTAGGCATGGAAACAGTACAGTACAGTACAGTCCTTATCATGCACTTGACCCAAGAACCTTCTTGTGTATTCTATATCTATTATTGGCTGTGAACCAATCAAATAAATTTTTATGTGGAAGAAAATGGTCCGGGTCAATAAAGAAAATGGAAGAAAATGGTCAATAAAGTTCTCTTAGATGTGGAGAAATATTTATTCAGTAGCCAACGTTTCGACCTACTTTGTAGGTTTTCTTCAGGGCTGAATATGCAAAATACAGACAATCGAAAATTAAAAAAATTGTAAAATTAAATTTTTTTTTCTAAGTATGGAAAATAAATAATACAGATTAAAATGAATGAGTGTATATTAATAACCAAGTGACAGGAAGGTAGTGAAATACATAATTGAGAGTAAAATAATAATAAAACAGAACAGGAAATGCTAAAATTAAAGAATAATAACGTATAAAGAATAAGTTAATAAAGATAAGAACTAAAATAAAATGGCTAAATATTAATGTTGAAATACAAGTATTGAAATAACAAGTACTGATTGGTGGACAATAAAGATGGGGAGGGAGAGAACAAAAGGTATATATATCAATACAGAGCAAAGAGGATCATGTGGGGCATTATTAACCATAACAATGAGAAATACACACTGTAAGATAAAATTATGTATGATAAATACTAAATAAAATATATGTAGGCAATAAGATAAGGTAAAAGTTAAATGGAAATTAACAGAAATAAATTAATATAAAGATACAGAGGTAATGGAAATGAATAATACCGTAAAAATAAATAAAAATGTCAAATTGTATAAAAAGCGAGATAAGTAAGTTCTAAATATTCAGAGAAATTTATTGGCCTCTACCCGGACCATTTTCCTCCACATATTTCATCAAGGTCAACTATGTTTATTCAAAATAAATTTTTAATTAAATAATATATCAATAATTAATTAAATAAATAAATTATATTGACGTTTTTTGTACTCTTGAGAAATTCTTTTTTATTAATTAGTTAAACTGCATTTTGAGTCCACAACTATAATTTGAGGATCATTTTTAGTATTAAATTATTTTACTTTAGTTCTTTTTTGTTTTATTTTTTAATTACTACTAGGAATAAGTGGCTTAAATAAACATAAATATTATTAACAATTTTCGAATGGTATATTTTTATATATATATATATATTGTTCTCGAGTTTCAGTCAGTTATTTCAACTTCTTAGGCGACGTTTCGAGACTAGGTTAGTCTCATATTCATGCCCTGACAGTGAAAAAATGATCTTTTAGTGAAAACATTAAGTAGCACACTAAAATTAATGTAAAATGTCACGTGTAAGTATAATAGGATAGGGTGTACTTACAAGTTCCAAAGAATTGATCAATTTATCATTAATCACTTACTTCGCAATATATCATAAAATGTTTATATTGCATTAGCTATGATCAACGAATAAGTAATCGATTTTTAGGAACAATTAACAACTAACAGGAACAACTAACCTAGTCTCGAAACGTCGCCTAAGAAGTTGAAATAACTGACTGAAACTCGAGAACCATAAACAATATATTTCTACAACAGTCAAGATAAGTAGAAACCAATATATATATATATATATATATATTTGTAAGATGAGTTAAATATATAATGTATATAAAACAGCGTTCACTATGTTACTAATAACTAACAAATACCTTTTTAGGAATTTCTGAATATACCTAATGTGGCCAAAACATTTATCTATTTTTTACTAGCAACCCACCCCAGCTTTGCTCCAGTAATAATTAATACTAAGCTGGTATAATAATCGGGTAATCTAACGTAGTTTATTATATAGAAATTATAAAAATAAAAACAAAACTAAATATTTCTTTAGATAGGAATTTATTATCTTGCACGTTAGATAATTGCACGGGCTTAGGCAAGCAGCGTCTTCGGTGAAACCCATCCATATTCCAACCCATTTACAAAACCAAAACCTCGACAAATTATATACCTAAACCTTCCTGGTGAATCACTCTATCTATCGGTGAAAACCGCATGAAAATCCGTGCAGTAGTTATTGAGTTTACCGCAAACAAACGCGACCGAGGACTTTGTTTTATAATATGTATAGATTTAGAATAAATATAATAGATTTACGTATTAATTGCTATAATTTTCACTAATCAATAAACACATGTTCTTGTTCGTTATTTAGCTTTGTAGGTCTAATCTTAAATCTCTGGAAGGAGACCTACCTACCTTCGACAAACATTCAAGAAATCACGGCCATTTTTCTTCCAGAGACTGTCCCGATCGAAGCTCGGCTGTAAATGGCCCATTTACATACAATGATGCAGTTAGCTACCGTGTATAATGGCCTTTGGGATCTATTACATCGAAGGCAGGTCATAAATCAAAAGTCGACCCGTGGCGTTGATGGGAGTATTTCGAATTTGGTCTGGCCTATAGTTGTAATGCATACTTTTCTGACAATGTCCGTCTCCCTTCAATAGGCAATCCATCACTACCGAATTATGAATGGTCTGTAGATGTCTACCGCGTGCTTCGATACCATTCAAATGTCAATTTTAAGGGCAGTCTCGAATCTCGTAACGACATGATGTAAATACCAACATGAATATTTTAATAAGCGATGAACGAACCAATCCTTAGATATTGATTTCTATTTATGCAATGATTTCTAAAATAATTATTGGCAGATCGGGTAAATTATATTGAGGAGAAAATATACCAGATGAAGGTAAAAATAAATTTCCAAAAAGTAGGAATTATATACCAAGATTTAGACCTAAATTCCAGATCTTCGTCATGCCTCAATAAATAAGAAACAAATACCATAAAATAATTGCAATAAAGGAAATAAAATGAAAATTTAATCAAGATAGTTGGATCGAAATTAATAACGATAATGATAAAAATATTATTTTGGTAAAATAGCTTTTAAAAAACCTGTATCACTAAAACCCACGAAGGTTCTGGAGTTCAGTACATGGTAGAGACAGTACTTTTTTTTCGTCAACGGTTGTGCAGAGAGGTGATTTGTCCAAATGTATGTATATATATTATGTAATGTATTTCCGGTAAAATTATGGCACGAAGTCATCAAATGTTGAATTTTTTTAGTTTTCTGTCTATATTTCCTATAGGATGCACTTTGAAGTTAGTTGTATCTATATATCATACCAATAGGTAGAGTGATTCACCAGGAAGGTTCAGGTATATAATTTATCGAGGTTTTGTGTAAATGGGTTGGAATATCGAGGTGTTTCACCAAAGACGCTGCCTAGTCCCGTGCAATTATCTTAAGTGCAAGATAATACATTTTTATATAACGAAATATTTGATTTTGTTTTTATTTTTATAATTTCTGTATAATAAAGAATATTAGCTGAGATGGGAAGAAAGAAAATCAAGACTCCCAAAGAAGCCTAACCTATGATATTCGCGTGGTCCTTGTGGCCGGTACGAAAAAAAAAAAAAATACATTACACAGACAAATTATGTAGGCATAATATGACTTATTACCCGAGCGAAGCTGGGGAGTGTCACTAGTATATATTATAAAACAAAGTCCTCAGCCGCGTTTGTTCGCGGTAAACTCAATAACTACTGCACTGATTTTCATGCGGCTTTCACCAATAGATAGAGTGATTCACCAGGAAGGAGTAGGTATATAATTTATCGAGGTTTAGTGTAAATGGGTTGGAATATAACGATCATTTTCGGAAATGTTGGAAAAAGTATAGCCGCCTGTGAGGTTTTTACGAAGACGCTGCCTAATGCCATACAGTGCAAAGTCAGCAGATATCTATATTTTAAGGAAAGCTTACTATACCTATCTTATCTTTTTAAAAAATTGATAACATACAATGTGGTATTTAGAAAGCTATTTTGATGAGTACAGTATTAATCCTTATCGACAGAGTTAACACTTTTTTCCATGACCCCTATAAACAAATGGTTCTTTGGTGATTGTTCTTATTTTGTAGGCTGCAATTCACTGCATTTTAAGGCATTCCATGAATTTCAGCTGATGTTTATTAACAATAACCATGATGGCGTTGGGCACACCAGTTTTTTAACTCTGTTAAAAAGATTTGCTTACTTTAAAAATATTTGCACCTGCTTTAAATCAACGTGAACGACAAAAGACTAAAGAAAAGTTAGTTCATCTACCAGTTGCTTGGCAACACCAATAAAATATTAATTAATTAATTTATTCCATTATTATTCATATGTTAACATTATATATACTGATGTTTAACTATTATTATTTTATAATTACGTTTAGTTGTACCATTAAGTATATTTTCCGTGATATATGATTTATATTCCGTAAAAAAATGAGATTTTTTTCGTAACCTATAATTGAAGTTCGAAACCCGTCCTGTCATCCAGAACATATATGTTTCAAAGTTTGCATTTTTAATCATCAATCTCTATTCCGACAGATTTAGACGCCTCGTTCGTAGAAAAATGTATCCCTCTCATCCGAATACATATTCTTGCAGCTACCAGTGGCCGGTACTTCATCAAGCAACCTCATTGGCCCATCATTGCGACATTATTTCAATATTTATGGCATTACACGAACAGCCTTCGACCAGTTTCCTTATAGGTAATGGAACATTTCTTGCGACGCCTTTGCGCGTGCTCCGTGCCAGCCAATGAGGTCGCTCGCCAGCCCTCCGTATCAACCAATCCGGGACCGCTTATATCAAGTCGGCTTTCTTCTCCTCGCTTATGATTTTCAAGTATAACGTGGGAAGCCGCGCTGTTTTTTATTTTTTATTATACGTGCTTATTAAGGACATTGTGATTCCATTTATCCTTATGCTTGCCGGATGTATCCTTGCAAAATCAAAATGAATTTTATTTTTTTCTGCGGCTGAAGTATCCTTAAAGTAATTAGCTACACAGTGAAAAGCTTTATCCTCAACATTTTTTTTTTTTATATTTATTCTTATATAATATTGCTATAATTCACAAACAAAAAAATATATGCTGTACCATAAAGACCTGTCTCAAACTTAAAAATAATTACCTTTAAATGTATCTATGCAGAATCATAATATTTAATGAAAGAAAAAACATATACAAAAAAACTTTCAACAGAAAAAAAAAAAGTAATAATAATAAAATGAATAAAAATTGTAACAATACATTATTAATAACTTATATACGTACAGAATAACTATGTTGTGTGAATTAAATTTGAATAAATAATACTATCATAAAACGAAAATATTTAGAAGCTTTATTCATAAACGATAAATTAGAAAGTACAGTAAATGATAGAAAAGAATGTAGAAATATAAGAAAATTGTATTCGTCCATAATTTTAAAATTAAAAAAGAAATAGAACATAAGATGATTTAAGCTACATAAACAAATCAGATAGAGCAAAATAACCTGACCTATAACCTACTAATAGATCAGGTGATAAAAAAATTCTAATTAATATTCAAAATAAATGACATGTTTTTAATTAATAATTTAATTGTTTAAATGGTAAAATTTAAACCAACACCATATTTGTCTGTTATTTTCTACTTTGTTTTTGGAGGACATTTATTAATATATTTATTTTCATAAATGAATTTAATTTGATCTAGTATTGCAGAGATCAAAGTTTGATATTCAATGTAATACTGTATTCATGACCATGGAAGAAAGACAATATCCAAGATTTTATATAAGTTTTTTGTTTTTTTAACTTTGAAAGAAACCTTATTGTTATTAGTTATTTTTCACAATTTATTTATGATTTTATTTTAGTGTGTTTTTATTGTTTCACAGTAATAATTTGGACTTTGGATGATTTTAATGAAGTTGTATGAGGAATGAATATTGCCGAAATTGAGAATAACAAATAAATGCCGAAACGTTTTTTAATTATTTGTAAGGTTTAAAAAACAAATATTGATTGGAATTTGTTTTTTTCTTATCTATCCTATTATATAAATCAAGAAGATTTAGTCCAGTATATAAATAAAATCTTATTAAAAAATATATATATAAATAATAATTTAATTCAAATAGCCAGTCACGAGGACTCCCGACAGAAGTGAAAACTCATGACATTGGAATAACTGTGTTCTTTTTTGAATTTTTAAATCAAGTACATTCAGAATTATTTCAAATTCGTAAATTTAAATTATTAACATTAGTTTGGTTTTCATATATATTGAGACCCCGAACAATAATTATATACATTTTACAAGTGGTTTATCTAAAAATCAGAACTATGATGATGGGCTGCACAAGCTCAATACAAAATATCAACACAATTTAATCTAAACAATAATTAGTATTTAATTGTTCTTACAGTCATAATATTTGTACCTCGTATTATATGTTCATTTTTAGTATTATTATCAACGTCAAGTTCAACAATATATAGATCACATAGTACTTGTAATCATTTTATATTTAACTATTACAAACCTGGGGCCCATCCTATACACGATATATACAGCTGACATCCCAACCCATCCAAGCACTGTCCTCACTACTTACGCTGATGAAACATGTGTGTTATCAGTTAATAAGGATCCATTTGTTGCATCCCAATCTCTTCAATCCCATATCTCACACCTACAAGAATGGTGTCAAAATTGGAGGATTAAAATAAATCCTAACAAATCCCATCAAATTACCTTCACCCTTCGTCGTAAACCTACGAATTCCTGTCCTACTGTATCGTTTAATAATACATCACTGAACCCTGTCGAACAGATACGTTACCTAGGACTCCATCTGGATAAACGTCTCACTTGGAATCCTCATACAAGACTGAAAAGACAAGAAACTGCTCGACGTTTTCGCCTACTTCAACACTTACTGGACGAACGCTCTAAGCTACCAATTAATTACAAAAGACTTATTTACATGACAGTCATCAGACCTATTTGGGCATACGGAGTTCAGCTTTGGGGCTCTACTAAACCATCCAATTCATCTCGTATCCAATCCTTGCAATCCAAAATCCTTCATAAAATCCTCAATGCTCCTTATTATGTCACAAACAAACTCATCCATCATGATCTTAATATCCCATATGTTACTGATTTGGCCCAAACTAGATACCTATCCTTCCATAACAAGCTCCATACGCACTTGAATCCGCTAGTCTCTCAGCTTGCTTCCCATACTATTCCTGATAACCCTCCGAGGCGCCTGAAAAGAAGATGGCCTCGAGATCATCTACTATAGAACTTTATTGGAGTGCTATCGATGGGTAGTTTCTCCACAAGTGTTTTCATGTCATATTCTACATTTTTGCACATTTACTTGATATAATACCATTATAGTTGTAAATATCATTGAATTAAATAAAAAAAAAAAAAAAAAAACTATTACAAATAAAATCTTTTAGTTAAAACGAAAAATTCAACCAGTTATTGATATTTTAAGTTATATTTATAGCATGAACGTCCACTACCTCTGGCATCTTTTTACTAGTATAATAGCACTGCTCTGCAAAAAAAAACTTTTCTCCCCTCCCTTGAACAATTTTGCCTGTTTCTCATATTTTCAGGTGTTCTGAGTCCGAATCCGAACTCAGAAAAATTCTATCACCCTCTGATTTTGAGAGAAAATAGGTGAAACTTGGAAAAAATGAAAAATTGTATTTGAAAATTATTGTCTTCATTATAACAGATTTTTTTTCTTTTTCAACAATAAAATATAATTAACTGAATCCTGCATGCTATCAGGTATAATACTAGATATGACACAACTCAAAAAATATACACACATCGTCAATGAGTAGTTTTTTTTCCTTTGTACTCTTCCTCCTCTGTCCCCCGCTGCAGTGTCCAGCAGTAATCCGCCAGCATCTTCTCATTCCATTTGCCAGAATATCTTTTTTCCATTCTGGATATGTCTTGGTGGAATCGTTCTCCATGTTCGTCCGAAACTGCACCCAAATTTGGGGCGAAAAAGTCTAGGTGACTATGCAGGAAATGTATTTTTAAGGACATATTGCATCCCAATGTTTTATATGAAGTAAGCAGTTCTTGGACTATTTTTCGGTAGTCTCTAGATTTTTTGTTTTCCAAAAACTTAGCACATACCTCTCGAAAAGCAATCCAAGCCTTTTTCTCAGTAGTATTTAACTTTGCTTCAAAAGTGAGGTCCTTGAAAAACTGAAAAAACACTTTTAGCCATATTTCTTTAACCACTTGTAATATTCCCATCAAATTTTTTTCGTTCAAATATACTTCATTGCGCTCAAAATCATCGGGCTTTTGAATTTTTTTCACTATGTTTTGATGCCGAAAAAAAATTCGTCAAATCCACAAAATACTCAGCTTTTTGGATAAAAAACTAGAATTTCTCAGGAAACTGTGCGTGATAGACAAAATCTGACTTCAAATTCGTGTTCACCACATCTGATAACAGTAAGAAAGCATGTTTTGGTTTGAAGGAGGATTTTCGTGCAGAACAGTGTAGTTAGTCATCGATGATGTTTAATATTAGTTCTGTATCATTATTATTATTATCCGTTTTTTCTCACATTCGCGGGTTCGAAACTGGTATGGGGGACAAGTTATTATTATTAGTTTACTGAAATACAATACATAATAATGTTCGTCAGCAGTAAAGAGTTGTCGAAATTCTCCAAGAGCCTGGACTAAACACTTTAACTGGAATTGACAATTAACTGCACCAATAGACAGAATTATTTTAATGGCCTTTGAGTTCAATTGAACTCGTCGAGTTTTTCCAGTGAATCGTTCAGTTACGAAACAATGAGAACGGAGGAACAATAGATTATTTCGATTCTCTCTGACCTGGATAGTTTCAGCAAAATGTCTCGCCTCGTCAGTAATCTCCACTACCTATTTGGAATGCCTGTTCCAGCATTTTGCCTTTAAATAACAAAATAAAACCAAGAATTTCCTTGTTATATGTATTAGTAGAAATATTTCATGTATCAGCGAAAATACACTTTCTATTAAGGTAATATTGAGTATAAACTCAGTAGTTTGGCCATTTCCCATTGTAAATTATTTTTAAAAATCTAGATTTTTTCTTTGTACTTTAACATTTCATCTGTACTACTGGAGCCCATTAAGAGTCTTGGATTCAGTACGTGGTAGAGACTGTACTGATTTTAGTGCAACGGTTGTTACAGTACCAATTAAGGGTACACACATTATAGAGGCTGAGTGAGCCCGAGTAGACCCCACAGATTTCATCTGTGGCTGTTAACAGATTAAATAATTTATCTGACTTAACCGGGTATGAACCATATAATACAAAATATATAATAAAAAAAATAATTTTGGTCGTTAAAAAAAATTAGATCCTACTTTGCAACAGAAATACACGTTTTACAAAGCTCATTAAATCCAAAAGAAGGAGTATCTCAGCACATAAGATACTGTGCTCTAGATTCTTATAACTACGTTTTGAAACTAATATATATTTTTTTTTTAAAACCTGCACCACTACAACCCGTGAACGAGCTGGGGTTCAGTACATGGTAGAGGCTGTACTGCTTCATGGACAACGGTTCTGCAAGCAGGTGACTTGTCCTAGGTCACGCTCAACAGCCAGATGTTTTCCCCTAATTTTTTATAGAGGCTGTGTGAGCCCCAGGAGGGTCCTAGATCCCATATGATCTATCTCCCACTTCAAACAGACTAAATAGAAGTACTGCCTTCAGCGGGATTTGAACCAGGATTTCCGGCATGGCAACTTAGTGCTCTACCACTGAGCGACTCCGCTCCCTATATACGAGTATATGTTTTTAAACACTTGCATAATTATTTTTATGATTTTAAATAGGGGGCTAAAATATATATAAAAATGATTCATGGGATCAGCAGTGGTATAGTTGTTTGCCTAACAACCTACTACCCCCAAGATATCGTGTTTGCAGCCTGGCAGGTGTTCTTAGGATTTCTTACTGGGAGTAAAAATCATTAGTTAAGCCATATTTCAGTGGGGACGTAAATTGGTGGTCTGAAGCCTCTGTGGTATCAAGTACATGAAAAAGATACCTACACTAAGCATAGGAAAAATTTAGGACTCCTTAATTGAAATAAACAAAATAAAATTGTTAACAACTAATAGATCTATAAAAAAGCTTCTAATGCGTTTAATGATATGATTTTTCTTATTACGTCACACATTGTGGCAAAATCGCTAAAAAGCACTTAAACATTTTTTTTTTTACTATATTCAATCAATTGTGGATTAGTAAATTTGCATAGGCGTACCTTTCAGGCAATCAAAACTGAAATTTTAGAGCCCTTTGTCTATTTCAAAGCTAAAGCTAGCCTTTAGACGGTGAAGAATCATGAGCGGGAATTTAAAATAATTGCTTTTAACCAAATAATCTATAATTATTTTTCTCATTAAAGTCGGATAAATTTAATTTCTCTCCTCCGGATATTGTCCAATGATAGTAATAGGAGAGAGAAAATTACTAGTTTGATATTCAAACCGAAAATGTGTATTGATCAGCACCGAAAAACTAGATTATTCAAGGTCTTCAAAGCATTTTTTTTTTCAAAACACTCTACAAAAAATGGCCTCTTATGTACTCTTTGAAATAAATATTAATTAGTCATCAAGGGTCTGGATGAAGATCCTGAAAGGGAATTAGCTGCGTAAACCTGCGAACTTTGGATCCTGAGCCCAAATAAATCGGAAAAAAAAGCGCTATATCAAACAGTCAATAATTTTAGTTCTTATTAAAGGCGGGTATATTTAATTTCTCTGGTCCAAATAACGATAAACTAGGTAATTCTTATTCTTCTTCTTTCGCTTCCCCTATAGTGCCTTTCAGCGTAGAGGAGTGTCCAGCCAGGAGCTGAATCTATCCCGGTCTCTTGCTAGGTTTCTGGCTTGTCGGAGATCTTTTCCTCTTGTTCTGCTGAGGCTTTCGATGTACTCGGGATAAGACATCCTTGGGCGTCCTAGAGGTCTTTTTCCATCCGGCATGTAGTCCATCGTCTTGAGGGGGTCAAGGAGATCATTCATCCTGACCACGTGGCCGAACCATTTCAGTTGTCGGATTTGCAGAAGCTCTTTTAGCGAGGCAATCTGCACTTCCTCACTAATCCTCTCGTTGCGAATACAGTCTCTTTTCGTCTTTCCCGCCACTCTTCGGAAGTACCTCATTTCGTCTCTCCGTCAATACCCAGCTTTCAGCTCCATACAGCAGTATCGGCAGGTACACTGACTTGAAGATGTAGAGTTTGACGTTCCTTCCTATCTCCCGCTTTCCTACATCAGTATTACAAATCTGGTAGTAGACTGTGTTTGCCTTGTTAATCCTATTGGATATTTCCGCGCCCAGCTTCCCAGTCCTGTCTATTACTGTGCCGAGATAAGTGAAGTCAGTCACCACTTCCATTTCCTCTTCATCGCAGTATATGTGAACTTCTTCATGCCGCCTATCCACTTGCAGGATCTTACTTTTGTTGGCATTGATCGCCATTCCTTTTTGTCGGAGTTCTTCACACCATTCCGTCACCGCTTGTAGCAGCTTTCCGGGTGCTAGGTAATTCAAGATTTAGGATTTTTTTTAAAACACTCTCCAAAAAAATGGCCTGTTATGTACTAGAAGTCTGCCAAATTTCTAGGCTATACTTCAATCTCTTGAGGATTTAATGATTTTTAAGCGTTTTTTTTAGCGTTTTGGCCCCAATGTGCGTCGGGTGTTTGTTAAATCCAATATATTTTTACTGAATATCATAGCTAATATTAGTTCGATTATCGCAGAAAATGTTAGATTCCTATGGTGTTATGGCGTAGGTGTATGATAAATGATATGTGGCATATATTTTATTCTGTAAACAGAAGTGTATCGGCCCTATGTCGATACATGGATCGAACCATTGTGGCTCACGCTGCCTCTTTAAATAGGTTACACTATTTTAGTTAAAAACCTGGTAGTTATGCGAGATCTCGCCAAATAATCTCCCTCAACAACCATTGTCTTTGAGACTGTACTCTACTGAACCTTCTTGGTCTAAAGAAGTACATTTTTTTTATGTACTCAAAATTCTATTTTAATTATGGAAAACATTTTTTTTTTTTTAATATGAAGCTCATTTTGTAATAAAAACATCTTATAAAATAGTGTACGTGGGTAGGCTAATATAGATAAAAAACGACGAGTTTAAAAAAAGTAAAATAACTTATTTAATTTTAGTATGTAATCTAGGGGTGTTACATAAACACGAAAAAGTGGAAATTAAAATATCTCGAATAAGATTCGAGAACCGATTATAAAGATCTATCATACTATATCAATTTATCATTAAATTTCCATTAATATTGGCTCATTATCCACATCTAATAACTATGCCTTTGTTCTCATTAAAATAACCAATCAGGAATTAAATGCCTATTTTTCATAATTCTGCCCTCTAAGTACTTCTAATATTCCTTTTTAAGATATCAAAATTATAGGTTTTAATCTCTAGTAGATTATAGTTATGTTAAACCGTAAAAAATAAAATTCCAGAGGTGGTAAACAACTTTATTACAACCCTCGACTATCAAGATTTCTGCCGGCTGAAATGATACTCCTCCAAAGAATTGTAGGCGAAATTAGAGGTATATTGTCAGAAAGGATAGGTTTCCTTAGGATCTGGGAGTACGATGGCTGATGTTGCAAGTTAAAATTTTGGATTTGACGAAACAATAGTGAAATTTTCTAGAAATAAAAATCAAAATTCTCCAACTTATCTTACCTGAAATTAATTACATTAATAGATCGTATTATATATGTTTCCTGAAATATCGGGAATAATAAAAAAATAAATAGGCAGTTATGAAGGCTGCTGAAAGAAGTGAAAACTCAAAACTTTGGAATAACTGTAATTCTTTTTTTGAATTTCTAAATCAAATATAGTCTGAATTAAATTTCAAATTTGTAAATTTAAATTATTAACTATAATAATATACTGGAACTAAGAACGATAATTATATACATTTTCAAGTAGTTTAATTATTAATCAAAACAGATGATGGGTAGCACAGGTTAAATACAAAATATCAATAATTTAATTTAAATAATAATTAGAATATAGTTATAATATTTATATAAGTTTTATTTTTTCATTAATTGTTATTATTATACCGGTTCAAATCCCGGCCAGTGCTAATCTTTTCTAATCAAAACAAAAAGTATTTAAAAATAATAACAATTAATAAAAAATGAAAATTATAAATACTGTATTGACGTAAGTCAACAAGATCCTAACTAAAGTAATGTTCAATGAACATTCTTCCCCGTGTATACATCGCTTTGATATCAATCAAATCCGATACAATCTTATCATGGCAAACTTCATTTCCATTCAAACCCACTAGTTTCAAGCCTAGCACGCTCTTAAATTCCTGATAATATTCTGAGGCGTCTGAAAAGAAGATGGCCTTGTGACCTTCTAAGTTAATATTGTTATTTGAGAAGTACCTCTTGGCAGATTCTCGACATGCCTTTATCTCAGGCCACTATGTATTATTTATTATATTACATGATGTATTATACAGTTGCGAATTTCAATTATATATGTATATATATATATATATATATATATATATATATATATATATATATATATCAGTAAAACTTAAAATTGTATAATCAATTTCCATTTTATTCCGGGATGACAAGGATATAATGTGGTGCTGGAGCAAGCTACCTCCTAACGTAGGCCTGCCAAGGACTGCAGCCACCTCTTCCATGTCCTTCGAAGTCCACGGTTCCTTTCCCGATCTCGGATATAACACCATAAAACAACACCCGCACACTTCAACGCCTTTTTCGAAAGCCTTGGATTTATTTTTGTTTTCACTTTCTGACCTCATAATCACAACATTAGTCAAATGAACTTTTAAATTATACGGTCTTTATTTATTTATTGTCTGCATTGGTGTCCTTGCCGAGGCCAATTTATCCTGCTTAACCATTTGATATATCATCAAGTTTATTACAGTTATAAATGATATAATTTTAAAATAGAAAGGTTTAACCATATTATTCTCTTTCACTGTCTCTCTCTCTCTCTCTCTCTCTCTCCCTCTCTCTCTCTCTCTCTCTCTCTCTCTTTCTTATTATTTATAATAAAAATGATAAGGTTTATCAAACCCGAAGGCTCGATGCCGATACCACCAATCTCCGCCTACAAACCTCCGTTCCTGGACCATCGTACAAACCCAAATCCGTCAGATCACTCTTACAGCAATCTTCCAACCTACCCCTCGGTTTACTCCTCAGACGTTTCCCAATCGGAACAGTGCTTATTATATTTTTAGGAATTCGTTCGTAAAGAAGCCCAGTAAATTTACAAGCCCACAATTAATCTTCGAGACGTTATCACTTCAAAAATATTAAGTGATGTATGGTGTAATCTCCTTAATTCTCTAGTGGTCACAGCCTTTGTAGTTCCGAATATTCAACGCCTTATTTTCGAATACCTTAAGACGTTGTTCATCCTGCAGCGTTAGAAGCCATATTTCACATCCATAAAGAAGAGTTGGAAGGATGACGGTTTTATAAATTATGATTTTTAGATTTCTGGACAAAATACGCGAGCTTAATAATAACAAGATTTTTATTTATATAATTCATATTGTCAATTGTTTCGTGTTTAAATAAGCTTGTTAACATATGATAAAATAACAAGCTTAGGACGCTGATAAAAGTAGACTCGGGATAGGTTAGTTCTCTAAATTAAGTCCAAGTTAAACGCTTGATTTTGTGATAGGCGTTTGACTTGCGTAGGCTTACCAAAGGTGTGACCTAACTTTCATATTTGAAATTAACATAAATATGAATGCTAACCAAGAAGATAATAGTATAAATAAATTCGGTTTAGTATTTCAAGAAAACACTACACAATACATTGCAACAATGATAATGCGAGCAAGTCATATTATTAGACACTTAGCCAGACAAATAATTTATGGAGCTTAATCATATCTTTTGGAAATTAAATGTGAAAGGACAGAGCCAGTTACTAATTAGGCGATCAAGTTGGCCGTGGAATGTGGCAGGGCATGGGGCCCCTGCCAATAGAACTGTAAAATTAGATACTAATAAACGATCTAGGAGGTCCTGTCTTGAGAAACTATCCAACAAGTATCTTTGTTTACATACACACATCTCTAGATCCAAGATTAAGTTTCTGTTTTCTTCTTTAATAATGTATCCAAAAACATCTCCTTGCACAACCGTTGGCTTGGAAATAGTACATTTCCAAGGTTTTACTAAGACCGGTATACTGGTAGTAGTAGAATTTTTTAATATTTTTATAACACTAGGTCTGCCCGCCTTGTGTGTAAAGTAGAATATTACAACGTAATCACTAATTGCTTTTATATTGTAGAGAGAAATTATGATAATTTAAAAAAAATACAGTTCTGCATGTAACCCTAAAGTTATTCTGGAAAGCAATCTGGAGGAGACTACACTATATTTCTCCCAATTAAAAATGACCACTCCATGGAGTCTGGGTGAACCCCAACAGGGTCTTTTTTTGGAGGATAGCTGGTCACGAACCCGGGTGGATTGGATCCTCGGACATTGGCAAATCCTAGTTTTAATTTTCTTTATTTAAATTCCGTGTATTTTTTCAAAGTGTTTTTTCAATTCCAATTAAAAAACAATTTTGTTAATGTGTAACGGCTTCGATCAGTCGGGAACAGTAGATTAGTGATTTGCTAATTTTTTAATTTAATTTATAATATTTTTTTTTAAATTATTTTATTGAATTGTACAACTGTACTATATACATCTAGTAATAATAAATACATGGCAGGACATGTAGAGGCACTACCCACTGGCAGCACTCTGATAACATTTCTATAATATAAGGTCCCGAGGCCACCTTCTCTTCAGACGCCTAGGAGCATTTTCCGGATGGAATTGGATGCAAGGATGGAAACTAGTGTGTTTGGATGGGGCAGGAGTTTATTATGGAACGACAGGTATCTGGAATGGGCTAAATCGGTAACCTATGTAACGTTAAGGTCATTATGGATGGTTATATTTGTGACAAAATAAGGAGAGTTTAGGATTTTGGATTGCTAGGATTTATAATCTAACTGATCAAGCAGGAATAGAATACTTAACAAAAAATAGTGACTGGAACTGTTGCTTGGTAACACCGATTAAGTTTTTTAAATAAATTTTTTTAAATTAGATAATTTTTTTTAAATCACTAAAAACTTTTTTTTACATAATAGAGAGATTATCCGGAAACATAGAAAAAAATGTAAACAATTTTCTGCAATAATTTTAAAATAATTGATTGTTTTTCTTTTGATGATGATTATTTTTAAAAAAATAGATTATTTTGAAGAGAAAAGATTGGCTGGGATTTGAACCTAGGTCGTCTGCACCCTCTAGTGCTGTGCTCTAAAACACTGAGCTACGAGGGGTCGTATCCAAGTTCGATTCCCGGCCAGAACATACGTTTTCTCTTCAAAATAAAAATATTTAAAAATAATCACCATCAAATGAACAATAAATAAAAATAAATTATAAATATAAAATCGACGTAAGTCAATAAGATCCCAATTAAAGTAATGTTCAATGAGCATCTTCCCTGTGTATACATCGCAAAAATTGCGAGAACACGGGGATATAGGATCGGGGAAGAGAATGGATTTGTCAGGCTTGGTTACGACCCCTAGAAGCTCAGATGGTTTGAGCACTGCACTTGAGATGTGGACGACCCGTGTTCGAATCCCGGCCAGGACAAATCTTTTCTATTCAAAATAAATATATTTAATAATAATTATATCCGATTTGAATGTATATGGTAATAGCAATACAAATATAATATTAATATTGTTTCAAGGAACCTGAGATACATGTAAAAATTAAACTGTTACAAATATATGGTCAAAAGTGAATAATAGGTCAATAAGTTAAAGTGAAGTATAGGACGTGGATATCATGTATATTTGTAACTACAAGGAATTAATGTCTTTTACAACTTGTAACATGTCATTTAGAATTATTCTAAGGACCATCTCCTTTAATTTATTGCAGAAGTTAATCCTTTCTGGTACTTACAAATGCAATAAAGATAGCATCTGTCCTTTATATCCATGTAGTCATCAGGAGTAGTCCACTTCAAGTTATATAAGGTCAGATGGATGTATCTCTAGTGAAGTTGCTTCCTTCTCTGCTTAGCTCTAACGAGTCTTGATCCATAATTCATTGTCATCTTTACGTCAAGGTTTAAAGTAATAAAAATTAATTAATAACGTAGACTTGGATGGAATAATTCAAAAAAAAAAAACCTGTACCACTACAATCGCTGAACGGGTCTGGGGTTCAGTACATGTTAGAGACTGTACTGTTTCTGTACAGATTTTCCCCCTTATTTTGGGTACCCTATTTTTATAATATTTTATAGAGGCTGGGTGACCCCCAGCAGGGTCCTAGATCCCATATGATACATCTCCGACTGCAAAAAGACTAAATAAAAGTATTGCCACCAGCGAAGTTTGAACCAGGATTTCCGGCATGGCAACTCAGTGCTCTACCACTGAGCCCCTCCGCTCCTCCGAATGAAATAATTAAAAAAATAAAACGATGGAATTAATAATCACGGCTCAGTCAGTATATTTGATTTTATGAAAGTCGAAAATATAGTTCAACAAATAATTACTGTTGTATGTTATTTTATTCACTTTACATCAGTTTATGCTACCTTCATTGGTTAATCTGACGATGCTACAGTGGGAGTTCTATATTCTGTCTATCCAGGCGTTATATGGATCTTTAAAGAGTACCTAACACCGTACAGGCTCAAGTTTTATTTTTGCGTCTCTTCTGGAAGACGGAAAATTGTAGACAGTTTACTATTTATGGGATAAAGGTATTTATCCGAGATCCCGTTCAACTTTCAGATCTCTCCCAGATAAGAGTACCAACTTTATAGTAGCTGGGTGAGTCCCTGGAGGATCTGTAGATCCCAAAGGGTCCATCCGTGGCCATTAAAAGATCAAAAAAGTTATCTATCATAGCTGGGTATGAACCGGGAAACTTCAGCTTACCAACCCATGGTTTAAACATTTTGCAAAAAATTACAAAAATTGGCGGATTATTTTACAAAAATGCACTTGATTATACAATTAATGGAGTAATCTATTTCGAACTGTTGGGAATATTGTGGTATAGAAATCCATTAAATATATAAAATTCTTGACGATATAATAAATTTCATATCTGAAACAAAATAAAATTGCAAAAAAAAAAATCCAAATTTCAGACATTAATAATTCATCTCAGGTGATGCCCGCGGCTGATGGAAAACATGTAAAGACAGCATCTTCGCCGCTGAGGGCGACTTCGCCTGGTTTTAATGAGACGTAATCACCTGGTTCGGCCGAATCTTACGCCTTATTATACACGATTTAATATGCTGATGGGGTCATTAGTGGGACCTCAGGCACTAAATCCGATGGGAAATTGAACGGTATAAATTATTATCTTATTAGTTAGGATTTATTTAGTGTTTAGCCATCATTAATTATTATAACCTGAGTCATTAGGTTTGGGTCGTTACATTAATAAGCCCGTCAAGGGGAGCAATAAAACGGTTACTTGAAAGGAAGCCGAAAATGAAATTTTTTTTGTCGTGATTATGACAATTTAAAAAAAAAAATTTAAGGGGGTTAGAATGAGATTTCAATATTAAAATCAAAATCATTAATCAAAGTATTATAGAAACTGCTTGATGAGATCGGCCCTATCTCCATGATGACCAAAGATTGAAAGGCACATTATATATATACTGCTCTGGTGAATAAGTGGTTAAGTCTAATATTTTTCTAAGATGTTTTTCTCGTATTTAGGGAAGCGGGATCGTGTTATTTTCATTGTGAATAAAAGGCATAGTCAGGACTTGGTTAAAAATAAGTTATATTTTATATTACAACTATCTTTCAATAAAAAAAAACACAGGAAAGACACGATTCCGCTTTAATCAAATCTTTAAACTCTCCCTGAACCAAATTCGACTTAACCACTTATTCACCGGGGCTGCAGATATATAAGAGAATAGAAAAGTAACTTTATTCTGGGACTAGCCCCATTTAGAATAATAAAGAACATTGTAAAATTTAGAAAATAACAAAGTATCTTGTAATACAGCCTCCTCAAATTCAAATCCACAGTTCAGGACCACAAAACAAGATCCCGCCTTTCCGATCTCTATATTCGTTCCCACAGAACCAAAGCATTCGAACGTTCCTTCCTTGCCTGCTCTATCACAGTGTGGGGGTGACCTGTGGTCAGCGTAACTAACTACTAAGCCCAAGATCGCGGGTTCGTAGCCCGGCAGGTGGCCCTAGGATTTTCCAAAGGGCGTAAAAACTCCTTAGTTACGCCTTCCCGAGCCTGTAAGATGTCAGGTACTCTTTAAAAATTTTAATCTTTATTAGACCTGGATAGGCAAAAGTTAGAGCTCCCACTAAAGTGAGGTTAAATGAATAAATAGCATCGATCACAGTGTGGAACTCAATCCCTCCAAGCATCCGTCATAGTCCCTCACTATCGTCATTTAAATCCATGCTTTTCCAACACTTCCTGGCTTCTCAAACAGATTTTCTCTAAGCAGGTTAGTCATTTGCCTAGAATGAAATGTAATGAATAATTTATTGTGTTATATAAGTAGCTGATTTTGCTTTAATTATAGGAGGACACGATTCAATATTGCACATGATGGTGCCCAGTTACAAGTCTTAAACTATACCGAATATCGATTAAACTTTTGCGAAACAATAATTACAAATATTGGTAATTAAATATAATATTTCCCTTACTTAATATGAAATAATTAATCACAAGGCCTTTTAGAGAAGACATCGCTCTCAAAGAAATTTAAACAGTTCCGCTGGCAGCGCTGGCAGCAAAGTGCCTTCTATTTCTGTCCGACAGTTCACTGTGTAATTTGACCCGAGCTATGTTTGTGTAATCGATTTTCTTTTGATATATGATCTATTGTTCTTTTCAATTGAGAAAGGGATTTACTTGTAATTCTAATTCTAATTGTAGATTAATATTGAAGGATAGAAAATAGTCAGGGAGTGCAGTCAATGATAACTCAAAAATAAGAATAACTTAGTGCCAGCGTTACGGCCTACAGTGTAGGCCATCTTCAGGGCTAAGCAATAAAACAGAAAATAACTATAAAACAATGTATTACCAAGAGAGAATTATAGAATAACATATATAAAAAAGTAAAGACATACAGAGCGTCGGATAGATTATTACAGATATATATAAATAACAACAGAATATGTGTATAGTAAGGTGATAATGTAAAGAAATATCTTCTGTTCAAGAAAATTCTGTTCTCAAGAAAATTTTCATCTGTAAAGAAAATTCAGTTATTGATATGTTATCAATTTGCCTAAGTTCACAAATTTGTTAAGTGCAAATTTTTCAAAAAAGGGTTCTGTTATATAGGGTGTTTTTTTAAGCTAGATAGAACTTTAAATTGTAAAAAGTAACACAAAAAATTAAATTGTAATCAAAATTTTTTTTTTATTCGAAAGATCAATACGTGACATTAACATTTGAAAATGATTTCGGGCATATCGGCACCGCGGCTGTTCTTGACGAAGCGCATTCTGGACGTCCAATTTTGGGCCACTTTTTCGAGCACTGCTGGCCGTATGTCACGAATAACACGAACAATGCTGGCTTCCAAGGCGTCAATTGTTGCTGGTTTATCAGCATAAACCAGTGACTTCACGTAGCCCCACAGCACGACCTTGGAGGCCAATTGACAGGTCCATTTCTCGAAATCAACAAAAAATGCGCCTCATCGCTGAACACAATTTTGCGATAAAACAACGGGTCAGTTGCCAACTGCTCTAGAGCCCAATCGGCGAAAGAAGTATACGAAATGTCAGAGTATACTGAAACAAATAAAAAAAAATTTTTGATTACAATTTAATTTTTTGTGTTACTTTTTACAATTTAAAGTTCTATCTAGCTTAAAAAAACACCCTTTATAAATAATATTGTAAAGTTGTGATCAGGAGTCACAGATCATATCTTGATATAAAACTAATAAAGAAATAATTTGTAACCTGTGAAGTTTACAAAAATATATAGTGTGCTTAAATTTGAACTGTATTTCTTATGTTTAATTATTATTAAAATTGACTTATGTAAAATCTTTTCGGCACTTAACATATTTGTGAACTAAGGCATCGATATATCTTTAATGATCCATTCAACGCTCTATATTTCTTTACTTTTCTATAAACTCTATATGTTATTCTATCATTGTTTCTTGGTTCTGCAATGTTTTTATAGTTATTTTCTGTTTTCTTTCTTAGCCCTGAATATGGGGTACACCGTAGGTCGAAACGTTGGCACTATTAAAAAATAAGTTATTCTTATTTATGTGTTATCAATAACTTCACCCCCTGACCAATTCCATCCTTCATTAGAATCATCCAGTCAATATTTCCCTCTCTATTTATAATAATATATTATTATAAACACTGTTGTTTATGTAAAGTTGATATCTTTGTATTTTTAAATTTGATGCAGTCGAGTATTTTCGTGAATGAAACTTTAGACTTTAGACCATACAAAAATTAATATTTGTTTACTTCATGGACATGTGTTGTAAATTTTTGAAGACATCTATTTTGAACGCATTCCAATACAAGATCACGAAACGAAAATATTTGATTTTTTATGCAATTTTTACACTGTAGAACATAGTAAGGATCGTGCTGTTTCTACGGCACAGTCTAGGATATGCAACGAGGTTGGTTGTCTGAGGCCAAGATATTTGGACTTTGGCAGCATTTTCGTGATATAAGTATTACAAATATTTTTACACAAGTGATACTACATGGCAGTGTTAAAGTCGTTAATTGAACTAGCAATCAAAGAGCAGGAATGATTGGTTGGAAACCGCGAATCTAATTGAATACCAAACAAGCCGTACAAGAGACATCCAATTAAATTCAATGTTTTTATTCCTCACTAATGTCTCAAGCCATGGAGGCGATCTTAATCTACACCGGCTTTAATCCATACCTGTCATCCGCCATCTTGAAATCTATTAATGCCTCGTATAGACTCTTATTTTATGCATTTCTTTATAACTACTCTTATGTATTACAGGACGTCCGAGATATTCCCTAGTGCTTTGCGGTGTTTACCTATATCGAGGAGTAAATGGGAAGATACCGAAACCTATTAGCCCCATGTACAGAGGGTTTTGATAAGTATAACAGCAGCTGAAGGTAGTCCCACGCACGGTGCGGAACACCCTCCATTATGCTCTGTCCCAGATACCATGGCGATTTATTCGGAACAACTCCTAAGTGGTCTCTCATTTAATATTAATAAATTCAAGGCCCTTTAGAATGATGTCGAATAATTAATAAACTATTAATCAAAAGAAAAAGTTACTATCGAATATTGGGTGGTGATTATCGATTATCAATCGATACGGATGTATTGTTAGTAGTGGTACTATAACTTTTTTCATAATATATCCCCATTCTAGAAGGCAATATAAAGTACTGATAATACTCAACAGTTTGACAATGATCCTATAGAAATTAGAACATTTTTTTAGCATTAATCAACTTCTAAGATTCAATACTCAAGATGGAAAAATTTATCCGAAAATTTGACCTTTTTGTGATATTTTTAGTTCTGCATTTACTCATAACAGTTTTATTTATTTATCAGTCTCTAGTTACTTAAGATTCGTAATTAACTCAATATACACATTACATCATCTACTTTACATAGCAAATACGTGATGACCAATTTCGTTTTTGATTGTAATTCTACTTTGAAAAAAACGTTTTATGAATGTTCAGTTATTGAGTATACTTATGTTTTTTAATATAATTAAAATTAAATATTTATAGGACTTAATTAAAAATATAAAGGGTACTACAAATTATCTGGGGTTCACATGAAAAAATATGATTCAATCCAGTCATCAAATGTTTCTTCTGGTTTCCTCCATATCGTCAAATTCTTAGCCAACATTTCGCTAGGCATGCTCCGTCTCAGGTTAAGCCCTGAAGAAGCTAGCAGCATGTTTATACACTGTGATATAAAATCTATGATAATATATACATACATATATACATACATACATACATATACATACATATACATATATACATACATACTTTTAAGACTCACCATTTTTACATATATACTCTTTTCTTTATTTTTAATATTTTTTCTTACTTTTTACCTTCTAATTTTTTTTACTCAGTGTATTTCTTCACATTATCACCGTTCTGTACACATATTCTGTCCTTTTCAATAAAATGTATATTAAATACTTTTTTAGGTTTCCACGGCCACTATTTATACAAAATACTTCAGTGGTATCTTCTGGTTTAGACCGTGTCGCTAACGTTTTCGCCAACGTTTCGTCAGACATGCTGCTGACTTCTTCAGGGCAGAAAAGAGAATCTCTTTTAACTAAAAATTAAAGAGTTTCTCTTTTCTGCCCTGAAGAAGTCAGCAGCATGTCTGACGAAACGTTGGCGAAAACGTTAGCGACACGGTCTAAACCAGAAGATACCACTGAAGTATTTTGTATAAAATTTCTATGCTTTCTTGGTACTGCAATGTTTTTTTTATAGTTATTTTCTGTTTTTCTTTCTTAGCCCTGAAGATGGCCTACACAGTAGTCCGAAACGTCGGCATTATTAAAATAAGTCTACTTTTTTGTGTGTTTTTATTCTTTTCTTTTTTTATGGATCTTAAAAAAAAAAACCTTATATTTTGAGGGGAATAGGATATATTTTTTTTCGGTCGATTACAAAGTTTCATCATTTAAAATAATAAAGAAATTTTAATGAAATGTTAAGAGATTGATTTATATTATCAACTAATCGCTAAATATTGGAATTCACCATCATGATGACATAGGAAGTATTTTTTTAAAAAACATACAATAAATTTTACAAATTTAAGTTATTCAAATGATTTATTTTATTGTACTTACCTCATGTTGACTATTTGCTTAGTTTACACCCCCTGACCAATTCTATATTAAATATTTAATTTTAAAATTCATTTAAGGTAATGAAATGGTAAATGATAGTTGAGAGTAAGCAAATCAAGTTTTTTCCAATTAATTGACCTATCGATCAAAATAAATTATTCAATAATAGATATTTAAATAATTACGGCTCAGTGAATCTATACACACACGGAGTCGACATTTCTCAACGTCTCTTCTTTCATTACATTATTCTGTTGAAACCAAATAGGGCTTGCGTATCAACTTATCAATTCCACTATAAGCTACTTATCAATTCAGTATTTCCATGTTAATGGCTTCATTACCGTTATAATAACCCTGTAGATCATTTCATTCCCGTGGGTGGAAAGTATAATTTAACATGCATTTACGTCAATTACACTACTAATTTTCTGGTAATACTTCGTCTTCACTTTACTATTCTTATGTTCCGATCCTATAAATGACCATTGAATAAGTAATAAAAATAAATAATGATCTATAATTGAATAATAAAAAAATTAATTTAATGTCCTCCTTTTTTTTAATTGTAATTACTAACTGTAATTTCAGCAGTAACGGTTAAAATTAAAAAAAAAATAACCGATGTAATTATTAAGATTATAGTAACGATATTATTATAACAGTTATACGTCAATTATAACAGTTATGACACAATTTTTCTTCTTTATGTTATATATATATATATATATAAAGGAAGTACACAAAACGACTTTCATTTGAATGTGACTGATACGGTTACCATGGTAACAGCTCTGAGAGAACAACCGGAGAGGTTATTCCTATTTGTGTTTTGTTATTTAGTTAAAAGAAAACAGTTTCCTTAAAGGCATGTGAAATGATTACTTTAAATGTTGATTGCTTCAAATACTGAATTTAGTGGGTTTCGAAATAAAACTAAATTATTAGAAGTAAATTTATTTTTATTACAACCATAATTTCTTGTAACTGATTTAAAAACTCATTTACGCAGTCTTACCTGTAAAAAAAGAAACAACATTTAAAGTTAACTTTTCACACACATTTAACAAAACTGTTTTCTTTTAACTAAATAACAACATAACCTCCCCGGTTCTTCTATCACAGCTGTTACCATGGTAACCGTATCAGTGGCATTCAACTGAAAGACGTTTAGGGTAAGTCTTTTACATATGAAGAAAGTTTTATTACTGTTTGTGACTGTAGGAAATTTATGTTTTATAATTACTTAAATAACTGGTTAGTGTATATAAGAGAAAAAATACAGAATGACAGAATGATTAATCGCACAATCTTACCTTAGGTTATAAAGGGTCTAGGTTCAGTAAATGGGAGAGACTGTACTGCCTCTAAGAAAACGGTTCTGCAGACAAGTGATTGGTGAGACACCAAGCTTAACCACCTGCTCTGTCCACCAACACCCTTATAGAGGCTTGGAGAACCCCATGAAGGTCTGTAGATCTCACAGGGGTGGGTGTTAACATATTAAATAATTTATCTGTCACATCTCGATTTGAACCCTGAATTTTCAGCACAGCAACTAAGCACTCTACACACTGACCTATGTAACAAGCTCCATGTTAGACGTTTATATAGAAATACAAGGTTTTTGTTTAGTATCGATAGAGATAATACATGCTGATCCCATGAGTAATTTTTATATATATTTTAGCCCCCTATTTTAAATCATAAAAATAATTATGCAAGTGTTTAAAAATATATACTCGTATATAGGGAGCGGAAATACTGGTTCAAATCCCGTTGCAGGCAAAACTTTTATTTAATCTGTTTGCAGCCGGAGATCATATAGGATCAAGGACCCTCTTGGGCCCATCTAGCCTCTATAAAATGTTATAAAAATAGGGTACCCAAAATAAGCGGGAAAACCTGGCGGTTGAGCGTGATCTACAAGTAACCTCCTTGCAGAACCGTTGTCCATGAAACAGTATAGTCTTAACCATGTACTGAACCCCAGACCCATTCACGGGTTCTAGTGGTACAGGTTTTTTTTAAAAAATTATTTAGTCCAATTCTACTTTATTAATTATTTATATTTTAAATAAAATACTTAAAACCTTCACGTAAAGATGGCAATGAATTATGGACCAACTTAAGAGTCGTTAGAGCTAAGCAGAGAAGGAAGCTACTTCGCTAGAGATACATCCAACTGACAAGTTTTTTTAAAGGTTTTAGTATCGATAGGCAACTTACATTAAGATCATTAAAGATCTGCAGACCCTCGTGGGGCTCACCCAGCCTCAATAAAGTGGGTACCCTTAATTGGAGGAAAATCCTGAGATCTCGAACCATTGTTCTATGAACAGTTAAGTATCTACCATGTACTGAACCCAAGACCCTTCATCGCTTGTTGTGGAACAGGATTTTTTTATTAACTCATCCTGAAAAAGCCATTGCATTATAATTTTTTTCCTGCTAATCCTCTTAGGCATATGATTAGAAAATGACTTCGAATTGTTATTATTTTAAAATTATTTTGGAGTGCCTGGCAATGAGTAGTTATTCTAAAAGTATGTCGAAATCACATTTAAAAAAAAATGCGTTTATTGAAATTTACAACTGTATACTGAATACATCTAGTAAATATATTGAAAGATAAATCATGTCCCGAGATAAAGGCAAGTAGAGAAACTGTGGTGCCTAAACTGTGGGAGAGAACTGTGGTAGTACTCAAATAAAAAGTTCAACTTAGAAGGTCACTAGGTTAGGAAGGTCGGGAATTGAAGAAGTTCGAAACTGGTGGGTTTGAGTGGAAATGAAGCTTGTCATGAAAAGATTGATATCGGTTTCGGACCAAATCAGCAACAAACGGGACATTAATGTCATTATGGATTACTTTGTTCGTAACATTTGCATTTGGATTGCAAGGATTGAATACGAAAGGAATTCGATGGTTTAGTGGAGCCCCAAAGCTCTACTCCATAATTCTAGATGGGTCTAATGATTTTCATGTATATGAGTCTTTTGTAATTAATTTGGAGCTTAGAACGTTTGTCTAGTTAGTGTTGAAGTAGCCTGAAAGGCTGATCGAAAATCACATTTTAATTAATTTTTAAACTTCAGCTTGTAAATAATTATTTCATATTTTTGTTACAGGTAAGTTTGATGAGCTTCTGCATCCCTTCTTAGGACAGCAGTTCATTCTCTCATTATCACTTCATTAGATGGTAAATAAAAAAAATAATATTTTATTTTCAATAATAAAATAAAAACAGATTATTCTTTTGAATTTTATAAAATTTACTTATTATATAGTCCAGGATCCATGGTCCATTTTTTCAATTGATTAGTATCAAGCTGAATCTTCGTGAATAGCTTCGTTTCGATGAGACGCCCAACAATTTCCTGTGCGAAAGTTCTCGATTGTGGTAGCTAAAAGAGGTTATCAAGGATAAAATATGTCGATTTGATGATTCTCAAAAATGTATTACTAACTGGGTTTTTTTGTTAAATCTCAATTTAATTATCTAAATTATTTGAAAAAATATTTGTCCTACAAACTGTATGGTTTGATCAAAGAGTCCCCTCCTTCCAATATGTATCGATAACGAAGTCAAAAAAGAAGAAGTAAAAATAAATCAGCTGGTTAGTAATCATTTTTGATGACCTCGTTATCGATACACGTTGGAAGGAGGCGACTCTTTGATCAAACCATACATGTTGTACGACAAATATTTTTTCAAATAATTTAGATAATTATCTTGAGATTTAACAAAAAAAAAACCAGTTAGTAATAAATTTTGAGAATCATCAAATCGACATATTTTATCCTTGCTATCACAATCGAGAATTTTTGCACAGGACATTGTTGGCCGTCTCATCGAAACGAAGCTATTCACGAAGATTCGGCTTGATACTAATCAAGTGCAAAAATGGACCATGGATCCTGGACTAATGTTCTACGTAGCAACGTTTCAGCCTTTTAACAATTTATCCTTCATGTAATGCCTTAGTATTATATCAACATTTTTATTTGTTTGCTTATGTAATACTCTCTATTAAAAAATATAAACTAGTTGCATACATATATATATATCTAAAATTTATATTGCGATATACGCAGATTAGTCTGTAAAAATGTTTTAACTAATAGTAACCGGATTAGTAGCATTTTCAGTTTCATATGTAATATTAATCATTAAATATAAGCCTACAGCCTCGGTGAATAACTGACAAAGTCCAATTTCTCCAAAATGGGTTTCTTGTACTTAGAAAACGGGAATCTTGTTATTTTCGTAGTGAAAATGGGGCTAAGTCAGGCATTGGAATAGTTAAGTCAGGAATAATAAAAGCAGTTATTGCTAATATTATAAATCTATTTCCAGCCATTATTCACAAATATTGTACACTAACATACGTGGATGATGCGGCCATTGTTGGTAGTGAACTAGGCAGTGTAGATGAGGTTTTTATAAAGACAGATCAAGGAGCTAAATACATGGGTTCCAGGGTCAATAAAAGTGGAGCCCCAAAGCTCCATTTAACTACGCCATTTAATTGATAAAATCTACTTAAAATTAATTTAAAAAAAAAAGTTTTAAGATTATCTATACATTGTCTATTGATGATTTTATCAACTATCATCAAGTATTGATACATGCTTGTTGACTATTTGCTATATCTTATCGGGTCTGGTATTGTCTATTGCAACAAAGGCATTTACGCACTTTAAGACGCACAAAGTGACTGATGCGTATCCTATCGTATACATGAACATCGACTTCGACATCACCTTTGATATACGAGACCTCCGACAACCGTGTTATAATTCCTTTGAGAAAGGATGGCGAAGACTGCCGACATCCTGGACAGCCTGTAATCATCCTCCGCGCCCCGATGATCGCCCTCGTATGGAAATGCAGCAGACGCCTTGCGCAACAGTTAATGAAAGCCTAACTATTCAACAGCTAGCTTCGGCAACCGTGCCACATGGAACTTTCGCTGGGCATTATCATTCACGCGACGGATATTAGTTACGCAAAACCTTGAGGACGCGACGATATCTGGGTTAACGTCCGCGCGAGGATGAAAATACTATCAATGCGTATTATATAATACATAAGAGGCTTATGCTAATATTGCGAAAATAATGCGAAACTTTATGAATTACATAAAATTATATTAATAAATATTTATTTGGGAATTTTTAACAAATGTCTCTTGTAAACTTCGCTTAGTGATTCATATGAAACATTTAACGGAGAAACCTTCAATTGAAGGCGTTTCTACATGGGATATAGTATACTATTTCTAAGCTAAGGGAACGGGTGATTAAGCAGAGATTACTCTCAACCCCTACGTTTTCCACCACACATTTTTTATATATTTTTATATCTATTTATACTTTTTACCTCTATCCGGACCATTTTCTTCCTCATAATTATAAGGTCAACTAATATTATTCAAGAAAAATATAAAAATAATATTTTATCCACCGGTTTCTCCTCCATATAAAACATATGGACGATGAAAATTTAATAAAAATAGAAATATATTTTTTTAAATTATCTTTACCTTGCCAATTAACTGTAACAAATACGTTACATGTTATTGAGGATTGTTGTGAGAATTGTTGAACTTGATTCGTACAAATCAAATGTATACAATTGCAATTTTTTATTTTAACTGTACCACTGCAACCCGTGGCCGGGTTCAGTACATGGTAGAGACTGAAATGTTTCATGGACAACGGTTCTGCAAGGAGGTGACTTGTCCTAGATCACTCTCAACCGCCAGACCCCCCCCTTGTTAGGGAACCCTATTTTTATAATATTTTATAGGTGAGTCCAAGGAGGGTCCATAAAACCATATGATTTATATTATGTAGTCTCTTTGATCTCTTATTGTTAAGGTACCTGGTCCCAGAATTAAATTATTTTACAATTCTATTCTACAACAGGTCAACTGTTGGGAAATATTCATTCCAAATACTCCACGATGGCAGCAATGAATAAATACGAATTAATTCGACTTAAGGGTTCCTCCGGGAGTCCAATGTATTTAAAAAGATACATAATCTCACCAACACATCCATATCGTGAACATTATTATGCAAATACTAACATGCTCGCCTGTCCTATATGTATTCAAATCCTGCTTGTTCATTGGTCGAGGAATTAAAATTACACACTTCCATTCGAATCTTTCCGTCACACCCACTGCTATCGTGACTCCTATGGTGTTAGCCTTACACAAGAATATATGTCGGTTTGGAAATAGTGGATTCATCTTACAAGTATCTGGAACTCGATTCATGGTACTAGAAATGATTATCAATTTTTGGGTCAGGCAGATATAATTTTTTTTTATGAATGATCAAAATTATACAGGGTGCGGCAACATAACTTCCTTTTTTTAAATGTGGGCCATTCAGTCGGCTGATGTCCTAGCGGAGCGCTAGTGTTCTCGTTCTAGAGGGGGACTGTAAAGTTTCATTCCGACACAGAAAAATGAAGTCGCAGTGACAGTGAATTCGGACCGCTATGTAAACATGTAACAGGATTTTTATTCCCCACGGCTGGATGAGTTGGACTTCATGTTATCACTTGGTTCAACGGTGCAACGGCACACTCTTCAAGAGCATCGACGGATCATCTGAATTCGAGGCGATTTGGAGTGGCCAGCACGCTCTCCCGATTTGGCTCCTTGTGATTTTTTTTTATATTCCGTGTTTGTGAACCGTTCAAGGACCCTACAAGATTTGAAGACCAACAACTAAAAAGAATTTTCCAACTTAATGCCTGCTATGCTCGTATAAGAGTCATGACGAATGGCAGAAATCGGTTTACGCTGTGTATGGAGAGTGGGGGAAGTCACCTATCTGATTTGATCTTCAAAACTAAGTAAGACAGAAGGGTCTCCAGATCCAATAGGGTGTATTCATAGATTAACCAACTTATCTGCCACAGCCTTATTATAACCCGGGGCCTTGAGTTTAGCAACTCATTATTCTACACACTGAGATACTTCGCTAGAATATGAATTAATTATTTAGCTGACTATAACATCACGGAAAATGGAATCAAGTCATGTTATAGACCAGAAATGCTAAGCAACAAGGGATAGAAGTGGATTGTAATGTCAAAGAAGGATGCATAGAAGAAACATGGAACAAAATGGATAGAGAAGAGAAAAAGAATACATGGAGAAGAGATGAAGAATGCATGGAAAAAACGAAGAATGGTTGAGCCTCCTGCGTCCATTCGTAATAAATTAATAATAATATACGTGTATATATATATATATATATATATATATATATATATATATATATATATATATATATTCCGGAAACTCTGGAAAAGATTAATAATAAGACACTTCCAAGAAAAAATACCTGTTAATAATCACTGGATTAAACAATAAATAAGCTTAAATACAAAGGTATTGTATACTTTAATTTGCTCTATTCTATGTAGTTCCGAAATTTTAATGCATAAAATAATCAATCATATTATCTGATATCTTCCATTTACTTCTTGGGCAGTTTTGATTTCCCCTTATCATAATAATGTTGAAACACCACTTAGTGTCCCCCTCGAAACCTATTGACTTCTGCCGATTTTATCAATTCCCTGCCCACGGCCGAGGACCTCATTAACGGAATAGGGTCAGCAAGAATATAATTTATTTTTTTCTACAAAATATCATCGTTCGCCATCTCCGTTTCGAAAGTCGACTTCTAATTGTAACCGATAAACAGAGAAAATTGCACAACCGTAAAAAAATAATGGCTCCAATCAAGAATCGTTTGGCCTCGGGTCATTCATTTCATATCATGATAGTCTTCGTTCCTCAAGAGGTGGGCTTTAATGATTGTAGAAGAAATATGGTGTATTATGACAACATACATAGTTTATATATTTCTAAAATACACCTTAATGGTTATAACATTTATTTTATGGTTCTACTTATTATTTTTTTTCCAAGTTCTTAATTATAATTGATTATTAAACTGCGTAAAGCAAAGGAATTTTCTTTGATTTCATTGTTTATTATTCTTACTCAGTGCGTCTTCAACGGATATTCGTTGATATGTATTGTTAACCGATATACATGGTATTTCAGCGTTAATTAGCAAGACAGAAAATTTGAACTAAGGACCTCAGAACAAGAAAACAAATTCCAACCAGTTCCAGCAGGTGAACAGAGAAAGTGAATAAAAATACAATAAGCAGTCGTCCGTTATTAAACAAATAAATAATATTAAGCAAAGTAAAACTTTTTTATTTAGAGAGTGGAAAATTATTATGTTATTCCATAAATAATAGCCCAAACACACTATTCACCTTCCTTGTTCCAAATTAAGTAACCATTAGGGAAAATAAAAGAGTGAATTTTTTTTTCCATAGATAGTGATGATCTATTTATTAGAAGCTGGCGTGTAGACCCACGTTGCAGGAATTTTTCGAGGCTGAACAGATAAGATACTAAAATATTTAAAAATGAAATAACTGTTGAAATATTATGTTCTTTTCAAATATTTTTGTTATTTTTAATTATTTAAGTCATAAAAGTTTTCTTTATATGATATTTCTTATATACTGGACTAACTTCTTGATCTATACAATCCGACTATGAAGAAAAAAAAACCTTATTCCAGTCAACAAATTTCGTTAAAAAATTGACAAAAGATTAAAAAAAGACGTTTCGACATTTATTCGTCATTTTCCATTTTAGTTGTTCTTCACAACATCCTTCAAATTTACAAGTCCATTCATTATTTGAGGTCAAAACAAATTAAAAAATCAATTATATATAAAATCCTGGAACTCAACTTTCTTCCATGGTCAAATATACAATTTGTTTTAATCTTTTGTTAATTTGTTAACGAAATTTATTGACTGGAATAAGGTTTTTTTTTCTTCATAGTCATAAAAGTTTTGATATTTTTTCTATCCAGCCTTGTAGTATAACTGCATTGTGGGTCAAAAATTCGGCTTCTAATATTATAGCTTATCACTATATAACAGATTATCTTTTGGCCTCCATCCAGACTGTTTTCTTCTACAATACATATTTATATGTTTAACTGATAATTATTCATCCGAGTGATGAATAATTATTTTAAAAAAACCTGTACCACTACAACCCGTGAACGGGTCTGGGGTTGGGTACATGGTAGAGACTGTACTGTTTCATGGACAACGGTTCTGCAAGGTGACTTGTCCTAGTTCGCACTCAACCGCCATACCCCCCCCCTAATTTTGGGTACTCTATTTTTATTACATTTTATAGAGGCTGGGTGAGCCCCCGGAGGGTCCTAAATCCCATATGATCCATCTCCAGCTGCAAGCAGACTAAATAAAAGTCTTGCCTACAGCGGGATTTCAACCAGGATCTCCGGCATGGCAACTCAGTGCTCTACCACTGAGCCACTCCCCTGAATAATTATTAAAGATCCGAAATACATATCAATATCAAGATAGAAAAATTTTGTACGACATCAAGAATTATATACAACAGTACTGTAGGATATATCTCGACTGTAACAATAGCTACTGAAAGGCTATCTCATCTGACAGACTAGTGAGGCTCAAAGTAGATGAGATCTATCTATAGTAACAAAGAGTCTGAGTCTATACTCCTTGACCAAATATGTACACTCTTCTGTTCCTCGTCTTCTACATATAATAATTAAAACATATAATATTATAATAAATATAAAAATTATAGAAGTTCTTTTTAGTAACTGCCTTATTTTTTAGCTTATATATTAAGCTTTCTTTCTATAATATACGTTGGAAAATAATGAAAATGACATATTCCGCTATAGTATGTGTACTTTATTTTATTCCATTCGTAAGCCCTTTTTATATTAATTTTAAAGATAACTAGTTTCAAACCTGGGTTAGTAGTCCTGATAATCCTCTGAGGCGTCTGAAAAGAAGATGGCCTCGTGATCTTTTAAGCAGAACTTTTCATTGGAGGTAGTTTCTCTACTTGTCTTTTCATGTCAGGGTGTACATTCATTCTATTTACTTGTTGTATTGGTATAATACAGTTGTAAATTTCATTGAATAAATTTTTTTTTTTTTAAATTGAAGATCAAAAGAACATTCTGGAAGCGAGGTAGTTCAGTGGTGGAGTGCTGATTTATTTAATCTTATAACAGCCGCCAATGGACATTATGGAATCTGGAGAACCTCCTGGAACCCATCCAGCCTCAATTAAATGGGTACCCTTAATTGGGGTAAAACCAGGCGGTCCTGCGTAGTCTCGGACAACCTTCACAACCGTTATTAGTTGTACAGGCTTTTACAATAAACATTTGAATAATAATTAAAAAACTATGGTATTAGACATTTTTTCCAAACTATGTTACATATGACATTTCTACAAATATTATAAAATGTCTTAATTTAGTAGTTTTTATTAGTCCCGCGAGATTATTATTGAGTCGTTCATAGAAAAAAAATACACATATTCTTGGACCAAAAATTAAGAATTATTTACAATACCAAGTATTTATTCTGTTAATAACCGGTAATTGACCATGTGGGTTCTGGAGACCGTCCAAGAGCCCACTCACCCTCCATAAACTGGCTACTTTTAATTGGGGGAAAAACTGGTGGCTGAGCGTGATCTAGGACAAATTATTTCCCTGGACAATCATTGTCCTAAAAGTAGTCTCTACAACGTACTGCATCCAAGATCCTTCTTGGGTAGTTGCGGTATGGGTTTTTTAAAGCTCATATTTTTAAATTTATTTATTGAAATTTACAACTGCATTATATAATATAAGAAAATATTATGAACAATATATAGTGGAGTGATAGCCTTACCCCGTGTATATCTACACGTATAATCTCGCTTCTTTTTTTAAAATCATTAAATATTTCTTCGTTTGTTCGAACCTAGATTTATCAGATATCCATCCTGTAAAAGTTCTGGCAGTTATTCCCCCAGCTATATCGTCTGACTGTCACAGGGAATATTTGAGTTCCGAGCGTGGGAGGCGCTAGAATAATTTGTAGGCGGTTTTCGTTGTGTTTTCTGCAGCTATGCCAAAAAAACTATTCACTTTTGTCTTTTGGTCGCTCGTGCCAAAATGCCAGCATCAAACCAGGGTTGCTTCATTCATGAATCTTGTAATTTTCTCTGTAATATGTGTTTTACTTTCCACTAAAAAAAATATATATATATATTTTCTACAATCCAGTTTCTGACCCAATCTCAATCTTATTACATTACTGTTACGGGCTACTGGGTGTAAAATGGACTAAACTATTACTTAATTCAAGAATCTAATATTTATTAACAAATTAAAAAGAATACAATGAGATTATTTAAAACAATTAAATTATTAAACTAATATCAATTTACAATAACAATATTCTACTAAATATTATCTAATTTCTAAGATAATAAGATATTGCTAATACTAAATAACTAAACTATTTATATATAAATTTGTACAAATACAATAATATTACACTATAGTTTACAATTACAAATTAACACTTACAGTTCTCTAACTAAAGTCCACCGACCGTAAGACTCTCCAAATATGGCAAACTGACCCACAGTTTATTACACTTATTACACGCCCATTAATTGTCACTGTTGCTCACTAAGCACTTATTACAGACTGATACTAACTCACTGTAACTCACACGCACTATCACTAGTTAACGACTGCTTATTACTACTGGCTTATTACTGACTGGCCCGGCCGAACAGCTGGCCTTTTTATATAGGCAAGGTAGGTCGGGGTGGGACCAATCTCGGAAGGACGAGGACCACCTAGCCGCATCCTGGCCGATCCAGAAAGCTCTACGCCATTCTATAATCCCTTCCGCTTAATCCCATTGTTCGTATAATCCTCTCAGCCGGTCCTTCTTCCCTCTCTGACCGTAACATTACTATTATTTTAACTTATTATATAACTATATCATTTCTTATTTATATAATACTCTGTTGTGAAATGTAATGAATTCCAATCCATTTCGCCATAAAACGTCTTTCTACGTATTGCTTACCAACCCATACTAATAAGACCGTCAACGCAATCCAGTTAAGACAATTTAATAGTCGGTAGTTCTGAAGAACATTAAGAGAGAAAATGAGTATTGAAAAATGATCGTAATTATAAATAAGTTCTGGGGTTCGGTACATGATAGAGACTGTACTGTTTCATGGACAACGGTTTTGAAAGGAGGTGACTTGTCCTAGCTCACGTTCAACCGCCAGATTCCCCCCCCTATGTTGGGTACCCTATTTTTACAATATTTCATAGAGGCAGGGTGAGCCCCAAGATGGTCCTAGATCCCTTATGAGCCATCTAGAGCTGGAAGCAGACTAAATAAAAGTCTTGCGTGCAGCGGGATTTCAACCAGGATCTCCGGCATGGCAACTCAGTGCTCTACCACTGAGCCACTCCCCTGGATAATTATTAGAGATCCGAAATGCATATCAATATCAAGAGAGAAGAATTTTGTACGACATCAAGAATTATATACAACAGTACTGTAGGATCTATCTCGACTGTAACAATAGCCATTGAAAGGCATATTTCATCTGACAGGCTAGTGAGGCTCAAAGTAGATGAGATCTATCTATAGTAAAGAGTCTCAGAATCTATACTCCTTGACCAAATATGTACACTCTTCTGTTCCCCGTCTTCTACATATAATAATTAACAATGATCCATCTCCGGCTGCTAAAAGAGTAAATAAAATTCTTGCCAACAGCGAAAAATGTACCAGAATTTCGACATGGTAACTCACTGCTCTACCACTGAGCAACTCCACTCCCGTGAATTTTTCCACTTATGTCTTAATTTAATTTAGTTAGATTAAAAGAAACGATGAGAATTTAATGATTTCCAGACCTGCCTATAGTTAAATGTCAAATTAAATTAAAATAAGAAACTTAGTGTATTTTTTTATTATTATAGAAGTACTTTTTTTTAAAGAAATTATTTTAAAAAATTAACGCTAAAATAATAACTATTTTATCTTCTTCAGTGATAGTGAGGCTTAAAACGGAATTAGATCAATCTTCAGTAACAGACTTTACCTGAACGAACCAAGACATACTGAAGTGACAGCGTTCTAAGACGAATAAATTGCCTGTCGTGTACAGTCCAGTGACATCTTTACCTTGGCAGTACTAACATTGGACGGAAACACACACAAGTAAATAAGTGGTCATTAATACGAGAATATTTCGAGTGTGGAAGCCAAAGGAGACTGAATAATGGCACATGAAAGGGATAGTTTCGTCAACGCTAGCGCTAAATCGGAGCGTTATGACTAATGCCGGGTATTATATGTCGTGTACGCTCTGAGGCCTTATATAGAATATAGCTACTTTATTAATAACCGAACCAGGTGCGAAACACCGTTCCTTTCTTGTAACGACATAGCACTATCGTGTATCAGTACCTTGTTACATTAGTTAACCGCTCCTTGTGACGATTGTCACTGCATCACAGTGTTTGTTGTTTATGATTAATACTCTTGTGTCTGCTCCAGGATGTTTATGTAAATGTACCAATTCTACGAAAAGAGTCATTAATTACTTTCTTGATTTTACATCAGATATCGTTCTTCCATTAATAACAAAAAGGTACTCTCTACAAGAGTACCCGGTTATTTTTTGAGATTGCTGAGTATTCTGTATTAAATAAATTAATAAAATGTTATTTTTTTATTTTTCACGGAACGGCCTTAGATTTTCACTTCTTTTCATATCTCTTCTCTCCTTCGTTCTTTCTTCCCAACTTTTCCTCATTCTTTCCGAATGTTCTTCCCTTCTTTCCTTTTCCCGTATCTCCCTTTCCCACAAGGACCTTAATTTCTTTTAGTCTTTTCCCATAGCCATCCCTATCGAAACAGTCTTGGCCTGTTATTTTCAGTCTCTCAGTTTCTTCCTTCACCTGTTTGAAGTACCCCCTAGCACTATGTATCCTCTCATTTTATAGAATATTACTCTATTTAATCTCTTTTGGTGCATCCTCATCATATGTCCGTAGAACCTTAACGTTCCAAAGACTAAACAAAAGATTAAACAAGCAAGTTGATATCATACCCCTATAATTTTTCTATATAACAAAGTAAACATCTGTATAGAATATTTTATTATTTTAGAAGTAAAAGGGAGTGTAATCTGATTTAATTTCTGAAGTATCGACAATATCTAAAATTTAATTGGTTAGTGTAAATGGCAGGATCCCATTGAAACTCGTTACATGTTTTTTTTTAATTATTCTAAAATTATGCATTTCACATATACACATTACAATTTGAATATTCATTTATATTTCTTTAACTTATCAAGGTATGAGTATGAGAGAAACTACCCAGCGGTAGCACTCAAATAAAAAGTTTAACTTAACGATGGTAAGTTCAAGTTAACGACGCAATCTTCTTTTCAGACGCCTCGGAGGATTATTAGGGATTGATGAGGTTGCTAGGTTTGAAACTAGTGGGTTTGAGTGGAACTGAAGCTTGTCATGAAAAGATTGGTATCGGATTCGTCGGATTCGGCCCAAATCAGCAACGGTCGGGACATTGTGGTCATTATGGATTACTTTGCTCGTAACAAATTAAGGAGAATTGAGGGAACGAGGGATTTTGGATTGTAAAGATTGAATGCGAGAGGAATTCGATAGTTTAGTGAAGCCCCAAAGCTCTATTCCGTAAGTCCAGATGGGTCTAATGATTGTTATGTATATAAGTCTTTTGTAATTAATTAAGAGCTTAGAGCGTTGTCTAGTAAATGTTGAAGTAGCCTGAAACGGCGAGTTATTTCTTGTCGTTTCAGTCTTGTATGAGGATTCCAAGTTAAGCGTTTGTCAAGGTGTAATCTTAAGTACCGGACCTGTTCTACAGGAATCAGTGGGATGTTATTAAACGATACAGGAGAACAGGAAGTCGTTGGTTTTACGACGGATTGATAGAATTTAAAATGTAAGAATTTTATCGCATTATTTCTAACCCTTTTTCATTGATTCATATTTTGTTCGGTTAATATCTTCTGTATAAAGACTTAACAGCATTAATTAAACTTAATATGGTTCAACTAGAGTGTGGTTAGGAAACTATTCCATTTTAAAAATGTTATGTAAAAATTGGAAATATACATTTTGACTGATTATTATATTTTTCTTATAATTCAATAATATTTGAAATTACAGATGTCTTAAAATATAGACAAATACCTCATTGCAAGCATTATATAATATCTGGAGATTTTCATTTGAGAGTAAAATAAATAATCTGTAGCTTTTTACGTAAGCATCTATTTCCAGTTAAAGAAGTTAAATGTATGCTGTTGTTTTTAGAAGTAGAACTTGCTTCAAGCAATACAATTTTTAATGTCAGGTATTATATGGAGTATAGTTACCAGAAATGTATGACCTAAGTAGATTATACCCAAGGAGCAGAGTGTAATAAATCATTGTACCTTACTACTAGTAAATAGATTCTATTCGAAATCATTTAAATAATAATGGATTCTTATTCACGTACAACTGGCCTGGTAAAGAACGATTCTAGGCGTACATTGAGTCTAAGTACCCTACATATATTTAAATATGTACATATAGGCAGTAAGTAGCGGAACAATATGACCCAATAATACTGTACCCAGTAGAAGGTTCGACTGCCGGACAGTACCCGCGAAGACTGCGTGGGTTGGTAATACGCAAATGAGAGGCCTGGCACCTACACAGGACATTCTGGAGCCATAGGCCTTCCCCGGTCCTGCAATAAATCCTCAAGAGGTCCTTATACGGAAGATATCCTGGCGAGGACCCGGGGCCAGTTCACCCACGGGTTGCCCTGGCCACCCACCCGGCTACTCAGGATTTTCTTTTCTATTCCGGAAAACCCATGCTGGCCTTCTTGTTCTGTATTTCCCTTTTTTCCTCTTTCCCTCTCTCTTCATTCAAACCATTTGAGGATCGCGCTTGCATAATTTGGATGTTTTCTTTTCTTGGAGTATTTTATTCTGAACATTTCTTGCTCCTTCGTTTCTTCTGTCCATTTCCTGTCCGGATCGAACCATCTTTTTTTGTAAACCTTTTTTTGCAAATTATTTTTTACATTCTTGTTTGTCCTCTATTACATCTTTCAAGATCTTTGTAGACTTCTGTTAACTCTTTAGGTTTTTTTTTTTTGGTTTTTTTTTAATCCAAATATATGAATATTATCTTGTCATTTTTATTTATTTTCTATAAATATGAATAAAAGCTTGACTTATTTTCTCATTGTATAAGTTAAGATTTGATATATAAAATTTGAAAAGGGTTTCTTCCATTTTGTTAGTTTTATATTTAATTGAACTTTAGCTATTTCTTTGTTTTATTGTTAATAAAAATAAAAAAGAAGAACAACCCATGAACAATCTTGGCTCAAGTACATATGTAAGGGGAGTATCTTTCTAAGCAAAAATTTTCGCATGGAGATGATTTAATCGAGATCACGCTCTGCTATCAAGTTTTCCCTCAATTATGGATATACATTTTACAGAGACTGGGTAACCCCCAGAATAGTTTCCAGGTACCATAGGGTCGATTCAGGGTTATTCAGAATAGAAATAATTATTATAAAAGTTCAGAAAAAAAGTTATTACAGTAAAAATTACCAATAATTGTTAATATTAATGTTGTAAAGTTGATTCCAATTGCGATTCAATTGTGATTCCTAGCTGTTTACAGAAAAGAAATATATATATATATATATATATATATATATATATTGTTACGGTCAGAGCAGGAAGTCGGACCGGCTGGGAGGATAAGACAAACAATGGGATTAAGCGGAAGGGATTATAGAATGGCGTAGATCCTTGTGGGTCGGTCTAGGCGGTTCTCGGCCTTCTTCCGAGAAATCCCCACCCCGACCGGCCTTGCCTATATAAAAAGGACAGCTGTTCTGGCCGGCAGTAGTAATAAGACGAGTCAGTAATAAGCAGTGAAGTAATAAGCCAGTGAGTAGCAGTCGTTAACTAGTGATAGTGCGTGAGTTACAGTGAGTTAGTATCAGTCTGTAATAAGTGCTTAGTGAGCAACAGTGACAATTAGTGGCCGTGTAATAAGTGTAATAAACTGTGTGGCAGTTTGTCATATTTGGAGAGTCTTACGGTCGGTGGACTTTAGTTAGCGAACTGTAAGTGTTAATTTGTAATTGTAAACTATAGTGTAATATTATTGTATTTGTACAAATTTATATAAATAGTTTAGTTACTTAGTATAGACAATATCTTATATTATTTGTATATTATCTTAGAAATTAGATAACATTTAGTAGAATATTATTATTGTAAATTGATATTAGTTTAATAATTTAACTGTTTTAAATAATCTCATTGTATTCTTTCTAATTTGTTAATAAATATTAAATTCTTGAATTAAGTAATAGTTTAGTCCATTTTACACCCAGTAGCCAGTAACAATATATATATATATATATATATATATATATATATATATATATATATATATATATAATATTTATATTTTATGAATATTCATATATCTACAGCCCCAGTGAATAAGCCGGAATTTTCTCCAAAATGAGTTTGTAGTACTTAAGCAAGCGAAATCGAGTTATTTTCTTAGTGAATAAGGTGCTAAGTAAGGCATTGGCTTGAAAATGAGTTATTATTTATATTAAAACTCTATTTGTAGTCAAAACTATGAGAATGATACGATTCCGGTTATCTGAGAGCAGTTAACTCTCTCCGGACAAAACACAACTTAACCACTTATTCACCGGGGCTGTAAATAGATAGCCCGGATTTGCTTTCATGCTCTCTATTTCCAAGTTTCCTTTCAATCAAAAATTAAAAATTTACACACTACAATATTTATTTATAAATATTTGTGCTGTAAAACCTTGTGATGAATCCCAGTGTTTATCAATTTATCAAATATAGTACACATGAACAAAAGGTTAACTTTTACTTTCCACACTAATTATGTGTGCAATAAAGCTAACAGGGCTCTGTGTACGATATATCCATACTTCAACAGGAATTCTAAATTAAGCACAGTTAATAAGTTATTATTATATAATATCTGCTTACGATCTATACTAACATATGCATGTCCAATATTTAGTTATATTTCGAAAACTAATTATAAAAAACTACAAATATTCCAAAACAAAAGTCTTAGAACTGCTGGAAATTATGCTTATTACACTAAAGCTAAAATTATGCATAAAGAATTATGTATACCGTATATTAATGTATTAATTAATAAACTATTCAAAAAATTATTTTTTAAGTGTAAATACAATAAAAACCCTCTTATATAAAATATTAGGAACTATACAAAAAAGTGGACAAATCATTTATTATTATAGGATACCATTATCTTTTATTTTATTTTTATTGTTTATATATATATGTATATAAGTTATTAAGAATGTATAGTTACAATTTTTGTTTATTTTTATTTTATTTTTTTCTCTGTTAATTAAGTTTTTTGTATATATTTTTTTCTTTCATTGTACATGTGTATAATTCTGTATAGATACGTTTAAATTTGTCCAATGGTAATTGTTTTAGGTTTGAGGCTTGTCTGTTTGGTACAGCATGTTACTTTTGTGAATTGTAGCAAATTATATAAGAAATAAATATTTAACAAAAAAAAATAAATATATATATAATACGTATAGGTACTATTAGTGAAGCTCGGAGTTCTATCTCGTTACGTATTTGTACAAAACAATAATTAATATAAGATATATAATTAATATTGTGCTTACGAAGAATATTTAATGTATCTATTTCAAAAGCGAGTCATTAATATTTTCGCCAAATCACTGTCACCCCTAATTAAAAATTAAAACAAGACTATAACTCAGGTATAATGAGATAACCACCGTGGTTTATAATCAATTAAGTAATTTTAAATTTATAAAGAATCAATTAAAACATTTTTTTACTGTTAATTAAGACCTATCTTTTGGATTGTGATTAATTACTATACATATCATTAAATATATAATTAATTCGATGTTTTACAAGAGGCAATTAAATTTCTCGTAACAGATTAATCTATAGCATTCTCATTATTATTTTTTTAACAATTGAACTAATCCGTGTTTATTATTCAGGTTTTATGATCAATTTATATTTTAGCGCGATAGCTCAGTGTTTGGAGTGATGTGTTCCTATCCTCAAGTTTTCGGGTAGAAATCCAGTTGTGAAAGATAATGTATTTAATCTGTTAGCTACTAGTCATGTGTCGGATATCCGTATCCGTATCCGCGACTTTTTGGCGTATCTTTTACCTTATTAATTTTCAATGCATAGATGACATTTTATATAGCGTTATTTTATATTCACTGAAAAACTCTTAGGTAAGTGTTAGTAACACTGTAAACAGCAAATTTTGTTCTGCCCTACGTCGAAATGAAAAAAAAATCAGTCCTCCATTCAAATGACATGTCAGCTGATCTTAGTTTTTCTATAGAAACGAAATTTTTTCTTACGTTTTTGATATTTGTCCAGGACACAAGTTGTTTATAGTGTTACTAACACGTACCTAAGGGGATTTAAGTGAATTTAAAATAACCCTGAATAAAGGTTATTAGATAGCAGTGAAAAACTATTGACATTTAACATTTGAATCAGGCAATCCTTTCAAGGTTTAAAGAAAAACTTCTTTGTTGACAATTTTATAACTCACTACCTAACACAAACCTTATCTGTGCCGCCCAGTGTCACATTAAACTTTAAACAAAACAAAAGAATGAACGGCGCAGTGCTAGTCGAAAACTCAAAACATGAACCGTCATGTCTCTCACGCAAATCGTCATGTGGCAACTGTCAAGATCACGCACATCGACATCGATTGAGTAAAAAAGTTAAGATCCGTATCCGTATCCGCGGATCTTGACACCCAATATCCGTATTCGTATCCGTATCCGCCGATATACTTTATTAAAGATCCGGCACATCACTGTTAGCAACCACGGATGGACACTGGATCTACAGACCTTCTTGGGGCTCACTAAGCCTCTCAACTGGAGTAGATGATCCTTGTCCTAGGAATAGTCTATAACATGTATTGAACTCAAGATACTTCATGGGTTGAAGTTGTACAGTTTTTGTTTTTCTACTCTATAATTCTCCATGTAGTGTTTAGATTCAGTAATGGACTACATATTTTAAGTCATTCTTGATCATTTTATAATCTATAACTATAATATTTTATGATTAATATTGTTAGATTTAATTTTATAATGACAATAATAATAATAACTTGAAATCCTTAGTCATGACGATGAAAGTATAGAATAGAATAGAATAGAAAACAAACTTTATTCTGGGACCAAGTCCCTTTAGAATAACAATGAAGAACAAGTAAAATAAACATAATATTCATCTGGCCAGGAGGCTACATAATGATACAAATCACGAAGTAATCATGAGTGACAAAACACAATAGAAATAGAAAAAATAAATAAATGATTACAAGAGTACGAGACTTTACAGGATTTTAACTAATTGTCGAAAAAAAATAAAAATAAAAATAAAATTTATATATAAAGGTTAGATATTAACAAAATAATAATAAATAACATTAATATAATAGTTAATTACGGAATTGCTAAATAAAGCAAATGAATGGCATAGCATGCGATAAAGTATTTACAAAGTTTGTATCTTATTTGTTGTTGGAAAAATAAACAAAACACGTAGGTAACGAGATCGAGTATGCGATACTAATTTATTCAAGCAGAGATTGACCTGCCTGGAGAGCATCTTTTTGGGATGCCAAGAGATGATGGAAAAGCAGGGATTTAAATGAGGCCAGTGAAGATGAATGGCGGATGAAAGGAGGGATTGAGTTCCACACAGTGGTGGAGCGGGCGAGGAAGGAACGTTCGAATGCCTTAGTTCTGTGGGATGGAATGTAGAGATCGGAAAGGCGGGATCTTGTTTTATGGTGTTGGACCGAGGATTTGAGACTATAGATATATGAAGGGTGTTGCGAGTTAATGGATTGGTATAGAAAAAAATATAGAAACTATTTGGGTAGTGCTTCGTCAACAAGACGATGCAACCTCATTTTACTTTCGAAGCTAATCTAAAAGTATATAATACTATGAATAATATTATTTTTTTTATTATATATTTATTTCCACTTACATTTGATTTTTAAGAAATATAAATTAACTTTTTCCGGGTTCAAATCCAGATGTGGCAGACAACTTATTTTATCAGTTAATAACCAGGAATGGATCTAGAGACTTTTCTTGGGCTCACCCAGACTATGTAAAGTGGATGCCCTTAATCGGGGGAAGAACCTGGTGGTTGAGCTTAATCTCGGACAAATCACCGCCTTGTACAACCGTTGTTCCAGAAATAGTACAGAGCTTACCATTTACTGAGCCTTCGTGGGTTGAAATGGTAAAAGTTAGGTTAGGATATAAATTAACATTTCGTTTTTCTTTTGCCGGCATTTTCGTTTATCCATGGAAGCTATAAATCTTTTCTCTTCAAATTAAAAATATTAAAATATCACAATAAAATAAAAATAAAATATTATAATATTTATTATATATTACCTAATAAACTTATTTATCTACACCTTACTAGTGAAAAAAACCCAACTTTATTTGCAATTTTACATATACAAGCACCATAAGTGTGAATACATGTTCCGGACTACCTTTACATGTTTAAATAACAGTGATTTTAATTAATTACAATTACCTTTTATAAATAAGTTTTACAACAGCAGGAAAAATGTAGAAAAAACCCGCTTAAAAAAAAAATAATATAATAAATAAATAAAAATGATAATAATAAAGTAAATAAATATAATAATAATAATTAAATAGAAAATAAATAAACAATTAAAAATAACTATAAATTAAATACAGATAACTAGATTACAATACCTGCAAATAGTGATTTGTTAAGAAAGAAATATATGTCCTTACTAGTGAAGAATATATTTCATTACTGCTACTTCTTTTATTTTTGTATTTCTTTATTTTTTTTTGGAGCGGAGTGGCTCAGTGGTAGAGCACTGAGTTGCCATGCCGGAAATCCTAGTTCAAATCCCGCTGCGGGCAAGACTTTTATTTAGTCTATAGCCGGAGATGGAACATATAGGTTTCTAGGACCCTCCTGGGGCTCACACAGCCTCTATAAAATATTGTAAAAATAGATACCCAAAATAAGGGGGGGGGGAATTTGGCGGTTGGGCATGACCCAGGACAAGTCACCTCCTTGCAGAACCGTTGTCCGCCAAACAGCACAGTCTCTACTTGGTACTGAACTCAGACCCGTTCACGGGTTGTAGTTGTACATTCTACGTTTTATTTCTTCTTTTTTTTTTTATTCTAAAAGTTAACAAGCCTTTTTTTATCTTTTCCTCAGAATTTCTACAATTGGTATAACTATGTGGCTTTCTAATCGATATCTTAATTGGCCTTCCAATCAAAGTAATCAGGTGGAATACCTGCTGCATTACAGAACTGTAGTTAATGTAGTATTAAATAACTTTAATAAAAAACAAGAATTATCGTAAAGAATTTTTTTCAATGTAGGAGTTTCTTTTTATGGATAAAATTATATTAATTGATCTTTTCTATTATAATTTCCGTTTCTTTCCAGTTAATTCCATTGTATATTATTTTTTAATTGGGGTGTTTTGTTATTTGATGGTCATTATATCTTTACCTCTTATACCGGCCCCATCACTGATACGGGTCAAGATATAGCAATCTTGTAATCTTATGCCGTTTGGTAGTATTTGGGCATGCTTGGCATATTTTTTGTTTTTATTTATGGCTGAGGTTCCATTACCTCTATATATGTCATTCTTCTCCCCTCCCAAAACTAATCATTATGATCATAGAATATTATTCTATAGAAATAGTTCTAACTAACATGTTATATTGAGGCTTAATAATTAAAAAGATCATTAAATTAGCTGATTATTCTCTTATCAGAAACAAGCTGGACTGCAAAGGGGGCATGATCATATCGAAAAGCTTATGGAGGTTAGGACTACAACATAAGAAAATCAGTTGATCACTTTTCTGTTATACAGGTGACATCACTGATAAGGTGAGAGGATATAGCAGACTTGTAACATTTTGACTTTTGTTAGTTTGTATAATTATTTATTTTTGCTTAATTATCATGCATCGTTCTGTCTAGAAACTTTGTTTTCTTTTTAATACTACTTTGATATTCTTGATAAACTTGATAGTCTTAGAATAAAGATTTTTTTATATTATTGTATTCCATAACTGGTTATTAATTTTTAAACTGTTTATATGTGATTTTACTAGCATTAACATACATTAGTTAACCTACTATCAATTAATGCAATACAAAATTCTGTACTTAGGAAAAAAAGTCAGGCAATTGCGTAATAAGGAATGTTCCTTATGTAGCTATGTACCTATAGAGGTAGTAGCGAGAAAGTAGGTAAGATATTCTTAGAAAATCTCTGTGTTGGTCCATTACAACTAGCCTCGATTCCTTCATTGCCTAGATCTTTACTATTATTGTTACGTTCTTTTGCAAAATTCTAACAACTTAGAAAAAAAACATAAAAAAGGGAAAAGAAAGCCTTAATGTACTCGGGTCTTCTGAAGTGAGACGCCAATACTCAACCGAGACTCAGATAGACCAAATACGAACTATCCACTCAGACAATCTTAGCGAGTACACGTGTACGCCCAACACACAATAAATCCGAACACTGGGTACAACTTTTTCTACTTTCGGTTCTTCATGGAAAGAAGGCTAAACGAGACTCCATAAATGGAGAAACGTTTGGAAACTGCGTGTACTGTTAAGCGGTACCAATTTGGACGTTTCCAAATTCGATCCATCGCCATATCCACCTTAGACCATTTCAGTTTCCTTTCTCGGGCCGTGATGATAAGTACCGGGTAGGATCAGGGAAACCTCTCGCCAGGAACTAGACTAAGGGAAGTGCTATGACAGACCCGTTTAGATATGCACTTCAGCAGGATCGTCTCTATGTCCAATGAAGGTGATCATACTAAATCCTTACAAGAGATGATCGGATTAATAATAACGGAAACTTGGGTACTTGTGATTTAGCAGGTCGGCATGGAATGTTATCCGCCATTGTTTTAACCTGAATACTGATAATATAACCTACCTTCTTGTTCATATTAATTGGAATTGAATTATACAAAATTTAATAGTAAAATGCTAGTTCTAGATCTCTCCCCACGTTCCCTTTCGTATAGAAATATTTTTTTCCTGCAACCATTGAATAATGCTATCCATTACTCAACTAAAACTGGTGTGAAAAGTCCCACTTTTTTCCACTAGTGAGGGAAAGTATCAGCCACCAAGATCGAATTTGACAATCAGCACATTCACACATCAGAAATTTGGAGATCTACCATTAAAACAGTGATCAGACCACAAACAAAATAAAAAATGGAAATAGATATTGATGAATAAATAGAATTTTATTTTCTTATTAATAATAAATAAATGTTTCAATGAGTAAACCGTTCTAGAGTTATAATTTGCATGGTTGGTAATAGAAAAATGTAAGAGATAGCCCTAGTGAAGTTTTAACAAATCTAAAGTTTCACCTTTAATTTCTTTATTTTTAAATGGTTGCAGAAAAAATGTAATATTTAACCTGTGAGAAAAGTGCTTATAACACCCTCGTTTAATTACCAAACTCGGGTGTAATAAAGTGGCACTTTCCTCCCTTGTCAAGTAAATAACTGTTCCATACATTCGACAAAATCATCTTCATTGTATCTTCTTGTCAAAACACACTTGATGATCTTTTTCGTATAATTTAATCTTTGGAATTATTTCAAACTTCTGAAAATATTTGAACGCTTCTTCTTTCGAAACAGCAATTCCCCAAAGTGTTATACTGTTCGGTTTAATAGACAATAGTAAAACATATAAAACAAAATCTCCAAATTCAATTTAATAGACAATACAGAAATTTAAATAGACAATTTACAAGACTGAAATACTAAAAACAATACGGAAAATAATTTAATAAGAAGAGTTTACAAAAGATAAGGAGGTAGGTTTCATGGCGATCTGCAAAAATCACATGTACCGAAATTTTTACCTTTTAATAATTCAATACCACAATAAAAAATAAAAAATTGTACCGCTACAACCCATGAAGTTGGGGTTCTTGGTAAAACTGTACTGTTTCGAAGACAACGGTTGTGCAGGGAGGTGATTAGTCTGTGATCACTCTTAACTGCCAGCCCCCCCTCCCTCCCCAATTAATAGTTTCTAGAAAGAGGCTAGCTGAGGATCAGGGGTGTCTTCAGATCCAAAAAAATTAAATACCGAATATTATTAACCTACTTTATTTTTTCTCACCACTTTTTTTCATAATTTATCTTTCTGTATTTCTTTTCGTTCTTATCAATTCTGTTTATATAAACTGTTATTCTTACTTGGTCCTGCAATGTTCTGTATATATTTATTTCTGTTTCTATTTCTCAGCCCTGAAGATGACCTATATCTTAGGCAGAAATGTTGGAACAATAAAATAGGTCATTCTTATTGAACATTGGCTGCATCCCTTGACCATTTCACACCACTCTTAGAATTATCTAGCCAACTATTTTCCACTGAATGATTGACTTTTTAATTTTTTTCCCCCTTCCTTAATGACTTTGTACAGGACTAGATTGAAAAGGAGAGGTACATAAATGTATATATTCCCAATTGAGAGATTATTAGCAATACACGCTCGTTAATTCCAAGATATCCAATAACGCGATTAGATCTTCACGACCCGGTAGATATCTAGAATCATCAATCCTTCAAGACAACTTGATGAGTGGTATTAACTCCTCAGATAAATCCTAATTCATGCTTATACAATCCTGTTGATGTCTTCTCTATGAAGCGGGCCTAAGTACCTGATAGGAAATAACAGGCCTTGCCCTCAGCAGTTAGCGAGGCTAACCAACGTGCTTCGTGTGTGGGGCACGTTGTTGAGGTCATTTAGTCAAGGAAAAGCCATAACTCGAATATTTAGAACGCTTTAGAGTGGGCGATTTAAACGCACTCATGCGATCTGTGGAGATTTCTAGAGCGAGGTCTTACTCAGTCCGATCTGTCTCAGCGTAGGATGAGTCAGTGTAGAAAGCTTCTGATTTTACGCAATTATCGATTTAACGGGAATTATAATCGGCAGTAATATATGCCTATCGAACGAGCTACCTCCGGAGTTGTAATTGATAGGAATTATAGCGAAAAAACAAATCGTATAATGTACATATTGCTTTATATATTCGCTTTGGATTTTAATTTCAGAATTATATAGAGGCAGATAGCATAGTATTGATTAATTTAAATTACATGTATATTTATTTTGTAATCACTTAGTAATACATACATTTATGTGTCATGTCTTTTTTAAATTTAAAATACAATATTATAATAACAGTATCTTTTATTTATTTATATATTAGTTTGGTTTTTGTTTTCCTTATCTTTTTTTTATATTATGTTAGTTTGTTTTCAAGGCAAGAACTTAATTTTTTACTATCTCTAGGTATTTTTTACGAATGTCTTTACTATCTAAGTACTTAAGTAAATACTATCTAATTTTTAAGAGGAAGAAAATGGTCCGGGAAGAGGTCTAAATATACAAGATACGTATAAATAGCCCGGAAGAAGACCTGAAATGTGGGTCGAAACGTTGGCTTTAAAATGAACAGTTCTCCTTACTAAAGATAATTGGAAAGCGTTAAGTCAGTACTTGCAGGAGGCCATGTCCCGAAGATCGCGGTTAATTATCCAATAGATAGATTGCTGGATGTTGATACAATCATAGATTTGAGGGGTAAAATACAAAAATAGGGAAGCATAGGTAATAAAATAAATTAAAAAAAAAAACTGAATTATAATAACTTAAATATGAAATGTACTTATATTGGTGTATGAACTATTAAAGGGTTTAATTGAATTGAGATATTATTTTTATTATTATTGGATGCTTTAATAGAATTCATATATTAATTTTTTAATTGTTCTTATTTATGTATCTATCTATATATTTATATTTATTTATTAATTAATACTTTAGAGATAAGAAAAATAAATGAGATTGTTAACACAGACCTCGACAGACGGATCACCCATTGTCTAGTGTTCTAGTTAAGTAAAGAGAATTTTTTGTGACCCCCACCCAGGCCATATTTCCTCATATATTTAAGATACTAATATTATTCAAGAAAAAAAATTCATTTTTATTTTGTAGTCTCTTTGTAAGTCGCAAAGTCAATTGTTATTTTGATGAGACCTGGCCCCAGAATAATTTTTTTTTTTTTTGTCTACTCTATTCTATCACCATTTCTTACAACGGTATATCTTGATGGAAAAATAAGAATACAATACAACAATCGTTGATTTAATTATCGTAATTAATAATCGTAATGCAAAATATATTAAGAAATAGGTCTGTATCGAGACCATCATGATATGCGCGACGACCCACCTCAGAAATTGGTCGTAGGCAAAATAGTTGGTATTTAAATAAACAAATAAGTACTAATTGTTAAGTATAAGGAAACTAATAAGGCTGACATATAAATCAAATAAGATAAGAAGAAGAAAATAAGATAAGAAAAGAAAATAAGATAAGGAGAAGAAAATAAGATAATAAGAAGAAGATTGGATAAGAAGAAGAAAAAAAGATAAAAAGAGGTAAAGAGTCATAATACAATATGAAAAGTATAACCTTTCCAAGGCCTTATCTTGTAACCTTCCTTTCGATTCCGTAGTTGAATTTATTTTGGCTTCGGTGGTGGTGGGATGCTGTCTCCGGTTGAATTGTTGTCGGAGAGTGAAGTTGGAATATTCTTTAATAATTTTTGCCTTATTATTATATTATTTTTGTCCGGATAACGCTGGATTTTCGAAATATCGGCAGGTATTTATTTCTTCGAGTAGTTTTAAGAACAATGTTTTTTGTTTTGGTTTTTTCTATTCAATTAGATATATATATTTTCAATTAATCAATGAAATTAGCTTTTCCATTCGAAATTGTTAAACTGCAAATAATATCTAGTTACCGCCGTTTCAGGCTACTTCAACATTTACTAGACAAACGCTCTCAATTAATTATAAAATACTCATATACATGACAATCATTAGACCCATCTGGACTTACGGAGAGCTTTGGGGCTCCACTAAGCCATCAAATTCTTCTCCTATTCAATCCTTACAAACCTAAATACTTCGTAAAATCCTCAATGCTCCTTATTTTGTTACGAACAAAGTAATCCATAATGACCTTAATGTCCCATTTGTTCCGGATAAGGCCAGAATCCGATATCAAACCCACTAGTTTCAAACCTTGCGACCTCTTCAATTCCCGATAATTTTCCGAGGCGTCTGAAAAGAAGATGGCCTCGTGACCTTCTAAGCTGAACTTTTTATTTGAGTACTACCACTGGGTAGTTTCTCTACTTGTCTTTTCATGTCAATGCATTCATTCATTATATTTACTTGATGTATTCTGTATACAGTTGTAAATTTCAATAAATACATTTTAAAATATATATATCTATTTATTGTGGTCGTTTATTAATTCCTGTTTACTTTGCATAGTCGCAACTCCTGCAACAGGCGGCCGAGTTAAAGAGAGTACTTGCACGTACCCCCAGGACACACCTCCATAACCCTCATTATTCGCCGACGTCCCCCCTGCCAGGAAGTCGCATTCTCAGTCAGGATGAGTCCTGCTGCCAGGACCAAGATCGTGTATGGAATATCAGAAGGCGACATCGCATACTACCAACCTTTCTGTATTCCTTCTTTTTTCTTTTCTAATCCTTCTTATTTCCCGCATTTGTAATCGGAATATTATCAGGTGCCCTTTTTGCAGACAATGAGGACAAGAATAAGCAGGAGAGTACTTCCTGGGTGCGATGACCACTTCTTCCATCTTACCATGTAACAGGTCTTCCTCAGTTAGTGGATGATATTGGAGGTTTCGCATAATAATGATTATACATCATTATATTAATATGAATGATATAATTATTGGTATTAAGGCCGCATTGTTTCTAACAATTATTCAGGAAGGTGTATAAACAAATAAAGCCTTCCTTCTGTAACTTTCTCGTAATATAAATTCAATGCGATAGGATTCTAAACAGTCTCTGTTGGTTCCTCTTTCTTTCTTATATTGACACTTAACTCTTCCCCAAATTGTTTCAATTGTTTGTGTATAAATGCCGTTTTGAGTGTTGATAAAATTGTAGGAATGGTTAACAGTAATTACACAAAAATGTCAAATATTTAGATTAAAATTTTTTTTTATGATAAAGAACAAATAGAGACGTCTATATAATAATTTAAATATTTATTTATCAATTTATCTGGCACGGCTGATCTTGAATTCAGTATTGAAAATAATAACGCAGGACCCTATTCAAAAGAGATTAATGTCAATAATAATATCATAGGAAATGCAGTACAGAAAGTCTCATGGCTTGCACCAATAGACTTCTGGGTATGAAATAATTGAAAAATGTTTTTTTCGGTGAAGAGAATAGATTTTTCTAACCTGGTTACGAGCCCTGGTAGCTTAGTTGGAAGAATGCCGCACTAGAGATGCGAAAGTCCCGGGTTCGAATCCCAGCCAGGACAAATCTTTTCTCTTGAAAATAAAAATATTTATAGAAATAATCTTAATCGCCCCCTCGCCTATTAAAGGCTTAATATCGAGAATTTTAAAGAAATCTATACTTCTTTTTGATAAGCTTTAACTCGACTTATCCTTACAATGATTTTATATTTTCAGTGTCTGAATCCTATAATTAAAACATTAAATATAAAATATCAAGTAATAAAAAAAAGTATTATATTAAGTCAAAGAAATAGAGTTTTATATTATAAATTCAAGGATATGGAGATTAGTTAACATATAAGAAGGTCAACGAGGCTATAGAACTTTGTGAACAAGCTGCCGAAGAATTTCCGGTGTTCTTCAAAATTCTTAACAAATATGTTTCCAAGAGTTTACACGCATCCAAGATAAGATTGCGTATTGATATCCCTGAGTCATTCGATGTTTTAATTAAGAATATCTGATATGCTATTTCGTTCAGTTATATGAGGAAAATCGACTTTAATGCTTTGAACCTCTCGATATTTTTATTATTAATATTAACGTCAATAATCCTACTCTGGTTAATAATAATAACAACAAGTCTCCAAATGGGATAGCTTCAAGTTTTCCTCACCAGCCTTCTTAAAAACATCATTTCTGATGTTAAGTGACTGTAATATCTGTCTAACATTTTGCATTTATATTTCATCATTTGAATTTTTGCTGATCGATGTAAGGGCATGCTTTAATAATAGTAATGTCTTTATATATCCTGGGACAAGTCCCTTTAGAATAATAATGCAGGTTTCTATACAGGATATTATTATGTCTTAGAGTATAAAGTGATTACATTTAATTAATTAATACAATAAAATTAACAAATAAGAAAGAATTAATGGAAAAAAATGCGAATTACCTCCGGTGGTGCCATTTAAAGAATAAAAAAACAGAGTAGAAGAAATAAAAATAACATTGAAATAAAATAACAATAATTATATAGAGAGAAAAAATGGATAATTTCATATGTATGCAAATTACAATGTCAAGTAGAAAAAACCAAGCAAATAATGAAACAAAAATACAAACAATATCCACTAAGATAACTTGTTTTTAAAAATAATAAATTACTGACTGGATGAGTAAATCGTCAATGATATAAATAATACGTATGTATATATATATATATATATATATATAATATGTTTTGACGATTTAAATATTTTTATTTTGAAGAGAAAAGATTTGTCCTGGCCGGGATTCGAACCCGGGTCCTCCGCATCTCTATCGCGGTACTCTACCAACTAAGTTACCAGGGCTCGCAACCAGGCAAGACAAATCCATTCTCTTCACCGATCCCTCATCCCCAGGTTGTCGTACGTCAATTTTACATTTATATATTTAGTTTTTTTATCATTATTATTTAAATATTTTTATTTTGAAGGGAAAAGATTCTGGCCAGTCTTCCGCACCTTTTCTCTTTAAAATAAAAATATTTAAATAATCACAATAAAAAATTAGACAAAAAAGAGTACCTCGAAACGTTGCTCGGCAACGTCGATTAAATATTACATCACCAAAAACGCTTTTATATAAACTCATTTTGAATTTAATATTATTACAACTATGGGGCTCCTCCAAACCATCAAATTCCTCTCGTATTCAATCCCTGCAATCCAATATCCTTTATAAAATCCTAAACGCTCCTTATTTTGTCACAAATAAAACCATCCATTCCAGATACCTATCATTCCATTATAAACTCCAGCCCCATCCAAACCCACTAGTTTCCATCATTGCATCCAATTCCATCCCGGACAATCCTCCTAGGCGTCTTAAGAGAAGATGGCCCGGGACCTTATATTATAGAAATGTTATTAGAGTGGTGCCAGTGGGTAATGCCTCTACATGTCCTTTCATGTATCTAGTTAGTCATATAGCCCTTGTACTGGATGTATGTATTACAGTTGTACAATTCAATAAAATAATTTAAAAAATAAATATATTATTACAAATTTCTTCAGAGTTCATCTCGGGTTCATTTTTTCTTTGTTTACTGTAAGTTACTACTGGTCATATTTTATTTTGATTGTAATACCGCTTTTTTATGTACGAATTTATTTTCATGAGCGTTAATTTTTTGCAATATCCCATAAGATACTCATTTAAATTATAATATGCCTCTTAATTATAAAATGGTATAAAATATTCTAATGATGTCCATGAAATGCTTAAGGTGACTAAAGTATATAAGTTGATTGATAATACTTTACTCGACTATATAGCTTTCCAAATACCGCATTGTACGGTATCAAATTTTTAGAAGATAACATAGGTATAGTAAGCTGTTTTTTAAAGATATATATCAGCTATCTCTGAGTTTTTTGTAGATTTATAAAAGAGGAATATACCGCCATTCATTATTTCATTATATTTCAAAGGGATTAGGCAGCGTGTTCCATGAAACATCCCTGGAGGTTTTACTTTTTCCTACACTTCCAACAATTATTGTTATATTTCAACCAATTTACACAAAACCTTGACAATATATATACCAAAACCTTTCTCGTGAATCGTTCTGTCTATTGGTGAAAACCGCATGAAAATCGGTGCAGTAGTTATTGAGTTTACTTCAACAGACTGGCAGGCGCGGCTGAGGACTTTGTTTTGTAATATGTATAGTTTATGCTTAATAGAAATGATCTGGAATTTTATGTAAACAAATATTATTAGTATTAACTATAAAATAAGAGAGTAAATTTTTTTTTTAGTGAAGCTAAATATTAAAACAATGTATGTGTGTGTGTGTATGTGAATAGGTTTCTACTGGCTATACTAAATCGAAAACCGATACAGGACCCCCATTATATGATAAACATATTCCAAAAGGATATTACATCGTTTCGTTTATGTTTAAAACATATTATTATTATCCCGATTTGTATATTACCGCTAATACATGAGTACCACCCACAGTACGGGTGCTTGGGACACTTCCTTCTCCCAATAGCGGACTCTAGCTAATAACCATGATTTGCATACACTAATGACGGATCAGGCATCTTACCTTATTAGGTCATTGAGAGTGGTCCGTATCAACGGCTGTATTTAAATCTATTTTCGGGGAAGTTTTCGTTTGTGTGGAACCCGGGTGGGTTATTTCGTTGATCAATAAAAAAAATAACGGGTTTTCACTCTGGAATTTATACCTTCGAAAAATATCCTCTAAGATAATTTTTTGCTTTCTCTCATTCCCATCACGAACAGAGAAAGTAAAATTTTGAATAACCAAAAATTAAACCATCAGATTTTTATGTAAATAGCAATTATTATAATTCCTAACTAAAACCAAATTGTATTGCGTGTCATTAAATGAGAATATTATATAACGAGAATTTAAAAAAATTAAATATAACTGGTCGGTAGAAGTATATTATTTCTAAAAATCATAATATACATGAAATTTCTGAATTTTAACTTACTTGGGCTGAGAAGCACACATCTACACTACGGTTATTCTTTTTAATTTAAGATAAAGCTCAATCTCCAAATTTTTCACACATTATAGAGGCTGGATGGCCTCTAAAATATCAAATGCGATTGATCTACGGCTAACCACAGAAAAAATAATTTATCTATCATAACCGATCTTAGGCATTCGATGTCTTAAGACCATCCTAGGGCTTACATAGCTTCTATTAAAAAAAAAAAATCTGTCCACTACAATTCATGAAAAATATTTGATTTAATGAAGGATAGCATTAGTTTGGGGGGAGGGGGTGCAGTCATAAATAACACCAAATAAGTAAAACTTATTTATTATCAGTGTCGATGTTTCGACCTATGTTGTAGGCCATCTGCAGGGCTATAAGAGAAAAACAAACAAAATAAAAATATCTATAAAAAAACATTGCAGTAGAAAAAAAAAATTTAGTAACACATAGAGTTATAGAAAAGTAAAGAAAATTAGCGATAGATATATTATTAAGGATATATATGAATAAAACAAATTACAGAAAGGTGATAATGCAAATAAATACAAAAAGATGGAAAAATGAGAAGGTAAACAGTAAGATACAAAAGGAAAAATAAAGAAAATGTACAAAAATAAAATGGTGAGATTTAAAAGTATGGACAAACATAGTTAAATTACAGGTAGTAATATAGTAAAATGTATGATAATTTACTACTAGAATGTATTATAAGTAAATATGTATGAAAATTAATACAAAATATGATTTTGAAGTATGAATACCGAAGAAATTTGTAGAAAGTAATTGATTGTAATCTCGTTCAATTACAGGTAGTGATATAAAATAATTGTTAATATCCCAATGGGAAGTTATATAAATATAAAATATGAATATGAATTTATATTAATACAAAATATGATGTTCAAGAATAAATGTATTTGATTTAATATTTGGGAGATAGAGGGTGTACTGTTTCTAGGATAATGTGTGTGGAGGAAAGTGATTTGGCCGATATCACGCTCAACCTCAAGGTTTTTCTCCCAAATTAGGGTACCCACTTTTTAGAGGTTATAGTGAGTCCATCCATTCACATGGCTGCCAAATCTGCCAAAGCCGGATTTCAGCGTAGCAACTGAGTACTGAGTACAAACTGAACCTGAATGAACCCGCAGCTTCTATAGAACTAGGAGAAATCCTGGCGGTTGACCATGATTTCATCTTAATCCTCTTTCTGTAGAACCGTTCGTATGGTAAAGAACTCAAGACCGTTCGTACAGTGGTGCAGTTTTTATCATCCCTTGGAACTTTATATAGAACGAAAACAAAGACGAGTTAACGTTGATTAAAGAAAGGAAGAAAGGAAAAAAATGCCACTAAACCGTTGAGGGAAACAAGCAGAGCACAAGTAAATGTTCGGATATAGCAAAAATCGAATGGAAAATGGCAGGAAAAATCGAAATATTCGAAAAATAACAGAGCAGGGTAGCAAATACCATAAACCGGTCAGTTTTAAATATAGGTACTTTAAATATTAGAACGCTAAGGGAAAACGAAATGCTATTAGAATTAGAAAAAGCTCTTCTGAACTGGATGGAAGTGGCCAGGGACAGAGACTGTTGGTTCAAAATTGTAAAGAATCTATAAAAGGAAATGTTTTGTTTTATTTTTGTAGTTTATAAAGAATGTTGTTTATTTTATTTTATATTGAAATTTATAAAGATTTAGTATTGTTCCTTATTTATATTTATTCTAAAAGAATGTTTTGTAGTTTATGATGAATGTTGTTTTTTTATTTTATATTGTTACTATAATGTCTCTATTCTGTAAAATTATATTTTGGAACTGAACTCCATTTTACTTCCTAAGGGAGAGGCATTTGTCATAAACATAAATACCAAAGAAAAATTGAATTGACTATGTTAGTTAAATAATTTTTGTGTATTTATAATTTATTATTTTTATTAATTGTTATTATTTTTAAATATTTTTGTTTTGAAGAGAAAATACTTGCCCTGTCGATTCGAATCCCGGAATCTGGGTCGTCTGCATCTCCGTTGCAGTGCTCTAAGCCACTAAAATTTTTCTTTATTTACTGCTTTCTCCTTTTTTCGATGAGGCCTTCAAGGGCCCATTTGCCAATTTCAATTTTACCCATTCTGTTGTTTACTCTTCCCATTCTTTCAATATTCTTTCATATTTCCACTGCTCAACTTTTTTCTCTCCTCTGACCAATTCGTCCCAGGTTTCTTATTCATTCTTCCCTTGAACCTTTGCACACTCAAGATCCTTTTCCTAAAAATCCCCGTTGACAGTGTCTTCTCCTTACATCATTTCTTTCTACATCTCTCTATATGTCCTGAATCCAGCTAGTTTTAGACCTTTTCTCCCAAAGCTGCTTGAATATTCTGAAAATATGTCCAATTATTTTCCTTTAAGTTTTCTGCGTTCCAGTGTATTTTATTATTAGATCTTAATGTTCATACTTCCGTTGTATCTCAAGATTCTTTTTTCTAGTTTATCTAATCTATAATTTAATAACAGCCATACATGTAGCCATTCCGGGTTCACAACAGTGCTTACGTTCTATGTTTTATAATTTTACCAAGATCATTTATTTATCTTTTATTTTATCATTATTCTTGTAGAGTTAAATATTGTCAATATTTTCATTTGATATTTAAAATTCTTAAGGAAAAATAATAAAACTGGTAACCGAATTTTAATTATTATTTCATCATGTTATGGTTTATCATTATCTACAATTCATCATTATGATTGTTATATAATTATAAAGGTTTATTATTATTTTATTGAATTATGTTAATAGGACGTTGTAGGAAGAAATGAAACGATTTAGCCCGTGTGTGTGGTCTGGCCACCGCAGTTGAGAAACAGTCTCTACGCTAATCTAATGGACCTACTTATGATCTCGTAGCGGAAAATTTCAAAATACTTCCTAATTATATTGATTATAATATGACACCTACTTATTATCACGCTGAATTATAAAGATTTATTATAAAACTTAATTTAATTTTAATCTATTAACAACAAGCAACCTGGGACACACAACGTTCTTAATATATAAGACTCATTATCTATGCATCATCATCATCTACACATATTACAAAACAAAGTCCTCGGCCGCGTTTGTTCGCGGTAAACTCAATAACTACTGCACGGATTTTCACGCGGTTTTCACCAATAGACAGAGTGATTCGCCAGGAAGGTTTAGGTATATAATTTGTTGAGATTTTGTATAAACGGGTTTAAATATCGATGGGTTTCACCGAAGACGCTGCCTAATCCCGTGCGATTATCTAACGTGCAAGATAATAAATTCGTATATAAAGAATTTTTTTTTTGTTTCTATTTTTATAATTTCATTATAAGGAAATTTATAAGGAAACAACAGACTTAGAAACTGACGCTAGGGTGGGAAGGCTGAGGTTTTATGGACACATGATGAGGATGAATCCTAAAAGATACAATTTTTCACCGAATCCACTGTCACAAAAATTCAACAGGATATTTCAAGCAACTTAAGGATGATATAGACCAAGTGGGGCAAACAGGCCAAGATTGTTCTGACCGAGATGAATACAGAAGGACGCTCAAGGGAATGAAGGTTCTTGTGAGAAAAAAGCATCCCAGAAAGCGTAGGAAACGGATGAAGAAGAAGCATTAGTTATGTTATATGAAGCATTGGTTAGTTAGTTAGATTCGCGTGGTCTTTAAGGCCTTTTCGTAAAAAAAAAAAGTACATTAGCTGAGATGGGAAGAAGGAAATTCAAGACCAAAGAAGCCCAACCAATGATATTTGTGTGGTCCTTAGTGGCCGCATTGTGATGAAAAAAAATACATTACACAGATAAATTAAGTAGGCATAAATATGCCTCATTATCCGAGAATAGGTTCCTCGTGTTATCTATAAGTTTTACATTGTATAATACAACTATTTAAAATAAGAAAAAATATTACCAAATATAAGTTTTATATACCACAAAAAATTACTATTTTATGCTTTTCCGTTACATAATAATAAGGTGTGTAGTACAAGAATCTTTTTTAGAAAGAATAACAATATGGCGTGAAAATGTGGACATCTATTGAGTAAATAAATAAAACGCTTAACAAACCCGAAGGCTCGATGCCGATACCACCAATCTATGTTTACAAACCTCCGTCCACGGAGCACTACCCAAACCCAGACCCGCTAGATCATTCCTAACGCAATCCTCCCACCTACGCCTCGGTCTACCCCTCAGACGCTTCCCAGTCGGTAGAGCGCCTATTAACATCTTGGGAATTCGTTTGTTACTAAGCCCAGCAACTTTACATGCCCATCTTAATCTTCGCGACGCTATCACCTGAATAATATTTACCGGATGCATGCTTCACAATTCCGCGTTATGTAATCTCCTATATTCCACAGTGGTCTTATCCTTTTTTGGACCGAATATTCTACGTAACACCTTATTTTCGAATAGCTGAAGAAGTTGTTCATCCATCAGCGTTAGTGGCCAAGCTTTACATCCATAGAAAAGAGATGGAACGAGAATTGTTTTATAAATTCTGATTTTTATATTTCTGGATAAAAGACGCGAGCTTAGTAATTTCGAGACCGAATAGTAACAAGCATTTCCCGCCATTTTTCCTCTCGAATTTCGTTTTTTCTAGTTACCATTGACTCTAAGTACTTAAACATCGCCGCATGTTCGAACTTATTTCCTCCTACAACAATATCACAAAAATTTCGCCCTTCCCTGCTACTGACCATATACTTAGTCTTATCCGAATTTATTCCAGCCTTATTTCCATACCAGCATTCATTAACGTTTGTGTATTTAGCTTTATAGTTTCTTCGTCCTCACCCAACAGTACCAAACCGTCCGCAAAACCAAGCACGGATATTTTACTATTTAAGTTCCAATCCAAACCTCTTTCGTTGTGTATCACCTTTTTAATAACGTATTCGAGTGTTAAATTAAATAGTACAGGTGATAGCGAATCAACTTTTTTTAACCCTGAACGAACCTCAAACTTCTCCGAAAAATTGTTACCAATCCTAACCTTGTCGAACGTTTCGCTCATACACATCCTTACCAGATTTACTAATTTCTTTGGTATACCCAGTTCAATCAATACGATATACATAATCTGACGGTCGATAGAATCATAAGCTTTTTTAAAATCGATATAAAGCTGATGAACGAGACCATTGTATTCTAATTTTTTCTCAAGTATTTGGCGTAAGGAAAATATTTGATCGATAGTTGAACGGTTTCGTCTAAAACCGCGCTGATAATCCCCGATAATTTCCTCAGCGTATTCCGCCGTTCTTTTTGAAAAAAGAACCGTAAAACTGTAAAATATTCTCATCTATTGAGTATTGTGTAAAAATAAATGTAATGTTTGTTTTGTATAAATGGAACAGCCTTCATTACACAAATTCTAAAACTGCTCATATTGGCTAAGATCTCGGGTTCGCACCCCGGCATTTGGCCTTAGGATTAACAAATGTGAGTAAATAATCCTTTGTTATGCTCGTTAAAAATCCCTAACTTAATTAAACCTGAATAGACAAAATCCAGAGCTCCCAATGCAGCATCGTCCGATCTGCCATAGCAGCATTATGTGACGTTAAATGAACAAACGGTTGAACTACTTGCTCAAATTTTAAAACTGTAATTTACATTAAATCTGTAGTTCAGATTGTATTATTTTATTCAATACTAGCAACCCACCCCAGCTTTGCTCGGTTAATAAGGCATAATTATGCCTACATAATTTGTCTGTGTAATGTTTTTGTTGTTTTTTTATCACGTACCGGCCACTAAGGACAACGTGAATATCATTGGTTAGGCTTCTTTGGGAGTCTTGATTTTCTTTCTTCCCATCTCAGCTAATGTACTTTATTATATAGAAATTATAAAAATAAAAACAAAACCAAATATTTCTTTATATACGAATTTATTATATTGCACGGGATTAGGAAAGCAGCGTCTTCGGTGAAACCCATCGATATTCCAACCCATTTACACAAAACCTCGAAAAATTATATACCTAAACCTTCTTGGTAAATCATTCTATTAGTGAAAACCGCATGAATATCCGTGCAGTAGTTATTGAGTTTACCGCGAACAAACGCGGCCGAAGACTTTGTTTTATAATATTTATGTAGATAGTGTAAGTGTGGAAAAAATAAATTTCAAGCCTTTATCGGATTACTGCACTTATTCCCATTGTAATTATATAGTTAAATAAAATATTGCACGGACAATAAAAACTGTTTTATACAATAGAGAAAAATAATATGTTTATCTTCAGTTACTTTCCATTTTTTTATATTTAATGTTATTCAATTATATAATTATGATTCCTGATCATGTAAAATTTAAAAAAAAATCTGTCACTTGTAGATAACGCAAGAATATGTATGTAAAAAATTTGAGGATTGTTAAACAAAGTGATAAATTCAATTCATGAGATGAGATTATTTAATATCTATCGGATGAGTATAATGATCGCACACCTTGCGCTCAATAAAATCTATCGCGTGATGAGAAACGTTTTATGCGCATGTCCTTTCTGTTTATCAACGATTATCCGTGTTGCAGGACTACTTTACGACCTGAAAATATTCATACGCTTGAAAAATTATCATAATCAGTTGCGTGTCGGAGCCTGCTTCCACGATCGCTGACCTAACTCATTTGTCTCTTTCGATAGCCATTATCACGATACATCGATATCTTATTTTATTCTCGATTTACCAGATAATCATTCGAATCGATTGTTTATTCGTATTTTTTAATGTATTATGTTGTAAGCATTTCAATAATTGGATGATGAAGTTTAAAAAATCGATGAATATTAAATTGATTGCATTGCGCCTGTGTGAAAAGCATTTTTTAATTATTGTTGTAAAACAGGCTCGTCTGCCTCCTTTTGCCCTTTAGATAGAAAACATCTTCCTGAGAACTTGTCCGATTTAAATAATCGATTAATTCCATCTGAAAAAAAGATGTATCAAATATGAGAGAATGTCACAGAAGGGATTACCATTTAAATTGTATCCCGGTCGAGCATCATCTGTAATATGTTGCAGGTATCGAAACTCGACAGTTTAAATATCGACAGTGAGAATCGATGTTAACATTTGTCAGTGTAATGGCTCGCTCGGATTCAATAACCCGAGTTGATTTGTTTAGAGATTTCTAAGAGCTTGCAAATTAGTGTGTGGGCTAACTCGAGATGCCTTCGACCTACGCGAGGCATACAATTAAGCCTTTCTCTGTACAAGAAGCTTTCTTGGCACGTTGATGACCTTTAGGAATTTAATTTATGTATAAACGTTCTAAAAAATACTCTTTTGGAAGTTATACAGATGTTTTGAATGATTAAAAAAATTGGATCAAATTTATTGAAATTGAAATGTATTTATTGAAATTTACAACTGTATATTGAATACATCAAGTAAATATAATGATAGATAAATAATGTCCCGAGATAAAAAAATCAAGTAGAGAAACTACCTCGTAATAGTACTCAAATAAAAAGTTCAATTTAGAAGGTCACGAGGCCATCTTCTTTTCAGACGCATCGGAGAATTACCAAGAATTGAAGAGGTTGCAAGGTTTGAAACTAGAGGGTTTGAATTGAAATGAAGTATGACGTGAAAAGATTGATATCGGATTCGGGCAAATCAGCAACAAATGGGACATTAAGGTCATTATGGTAACATTGTTCGTAACAAAGTAAGAACCATTGGTGATTTTACGAAGGATTTTGGATTGTAAGTATTGAATAAGAGAGGTATTCGATGGCTCAGTGGAGCCCCAAAGCTCTATTCCGGAAGTCCGATGGGTCTCGATGTCATGTATATGAGTCTTTTGTAATTAATTGAGAGCTTAGGGCGTTTGTCTAGTAAATGTTGAAGTAGCCTGAAGCGGTGTGCTGTTTCTTGTCGTTTCAGTCTAGTATGAGGATTCCAAGTTAATGTTTGTCAAGGTGTAGTCCTAAGTACCGGACCTGATCAACAGGATCAGTGAGATGTTATTAAACGATATAGGAGGACATGATGTAGCTGGTTTACGACGAAGGGGGGTCGAAATTATGCTTCATTTAAAAAAAAATATATATATATATATATATATATATAAAACAAAAAACCGTTTCAAGCCTTACATGTATGGCTCTGAATGCAATATTATCTAAATATCAATGATATTTATATTTGAATATAAATAAAAATTGATATTTGTAATATTAATTAAATTGTAATTTAATTTTGTAATATTGTAACATTAGTAATTTATAATATATTTATTGTATATTTGTTGTATTCCAAAATCAATAAGAAGTTATATTTTAGACGATTTAAAAATTTACTTGATTTTATACACGTAGATTTTAATTCCACTCAGTTTTTTTTTTGTGCTTTAGATTTGTAGTATAGTTGATCCTGTCCATGTGAGATATTTTTTCCCTAAACATTATCATACGAAGGGTCTGAATTTCGAGTTATAATAAGCATATTAAATGCTGTATAAAACGATTATGTAAGGCACCGCAAGAAAAGTTTTTTTTTTCTAACCAAGAAATGGACATTATAGAGTGACGTTAGTGAGCTTCAGAATTTTGCCGCCTCCCTTCGTTTCTATTAGCCACTTCCTGCTAGTTTACTTTGACGGGCCTTCTTTGTACTATTCCGCTTCTGTCGGAAGTCTCATTTCTGTTCTTCATTTTTTTTCATTTAATCGATTGTTTTATTAATAGTAAATCGATTGTTGTAGTGATGAATTCCTCACCGTAGAACTATAAAGTCCAAAGTTCTGTATAAAGATAATTAAATAATAAAATTTCTTTACTTCATAAACTTTAGTATTCTTACAACTTTATTTTAAGATTTTAGCTACACTTTTACCCCCGAACAAAAACCTAATGAAGTTTTCACTTTAAAAAAATCGACTTCGGTTATTCACCAGAGCTTCGATGTTCTCGCTTTACTTTATAGGCGTTCCAACAAGGATTGGCTCAACTTGTCAGAGCAGAGTTCCAAGCCTCTTGATTCATCCAGTCATCTTCCTGGAGTCCTCGACCAGCCATCAACTCCAGGATTCCTTTCGCCCACCTGCTTCTGGGCCGTCCGCGCCCTCTCCTCCCTGGTGGAACCTAATCCAGGACACGATTTGGCTAAATTCGAACGCCATTCTCTTCACATGGCTGTACCATCTTAGGTGCCTCGCCCCGATCCTTTCATTTGTAGATATATCCACATCCATCTTCTGTCGAAATTTCTTCGTTTCTTACTTTATCCAGCCTGGTCTGTATTCCAGAGGACCGGATGCAGCATTCGGGTAACCTTTCGGGCTTGCTCTACCTTTCTTCTGACGTCATGCTTCGATAAATTTTACAAAATATGAGAAGAATAAATCGCACATTATATTGAATTTTATTATTTATTAAAATTACAATAAGTATGAAATTCCATAATTCATATACAGCGGCCGTCACAAGTCAAATGGCATCATTCATTAATGATGGACACTAAATATTAACTCGATATGTTAATGCTCGATTTGTTGTGAGAGAGATAGTTCTTTAAGCCAAGAGTACCAGTATTTTTATTTTATTTATCGATTCTAATGATAAATAAATCAATTATATTGAAAATTTATTATTGATTGATATCGATTTTCTGAGAAATCTTTACCCTTATCCTTGTTCAGATATGACCGCGCAATAAAACGAAGTTTAAAACTCGTAGCAAGATTCTTATTAATTATTAATTTTATTAAATACATTATTATTTTAATTTATGACAAGATCGAAGGCCGGAGCAGAACCATCAATGACTGCACGCGGAATGGACTGCATATCCATTGAGTGCATTCTGTATGCAGCAGCGCTGCCTCGGGTTTCTCGGACTAGCTGCAAAGATCGTGAGGGAATTGAGAAGTAGCCGATTGTGAAGATGTTTCTCGGCTTTTGTCATGTAGCTCTTAGATCACCTTCCTCTTCCGTTTATTCCGTATTTATTTGTTTATTGGAAGTCTTAAATGGCCCAATGATGTCCCGTAGTATTAATGAACGCTATAAAAACGAAATAAATGTGGGCTAAAATAAATAATAAATGTGGAAAAAAAAAATATAATCAGAGTATATATAATTATTTTTATTATAGTATTGCTTTAGGTAAAGTTTTTTTTGTTTACTATATGTTTATGTATAGTAAAATATTACAATATATTACTATGTATTACCACCTTTTCCTTACTTATTTTTAATGTACTTCCTCCATAGTAGAGACTGTACTGTGTCAAAGATGGTTGTAGTGCATAGAGGTGATTCGGCAAGATCAGGTTTAACCGCCAAGATTTTACTCTAAATAAGAGTAACAAAGGGTCTATACACTGTAGACAGAAAAAAAAAATTCTACACCCAGTCTCCAACTTTTTTTTTCTATGAACTTTATTGAAATATTACAACCTGTCACTTGTGGGCTATAAGTAATAGTGCTAAGTAGCTAAACAATCATTCCATAAAAAAACAAAACAAAAAATAAAATAAATTAATGTAATACAAATATATACATGCTGTAATAAAAAATAAATAAATGCGAAAATCATAACAAAGATAAAGTCTAAAAATAAAATAATTGCTCACATTCATACCATAATTACACTATTTACAATATGCCTGAGGCCCCGAACTAAGCTTCTTCCCCAGGAATGAGAACAAAGCAGGAGTCCGGGAGGCCCCTGCGCCCTTTCCCAGCCGCCTCACTGGCATTAAACGCTAATGGAAGCTGATTAAGGGCACATGACATCACACACACACAGATCATGAGTGGAGAATCTGGCCAGTGCCAGTACTACAAATAACATTATTACAACTGGGGGCCATTGGGGTTTAAGACGGCGGGGTGAGTTATATGGATATGTGGAACTGGATAGTGACTGAGCCAGGGGATTGGGAAGACAGACAAGGTTTTGGTAAAAGTTTGAAAATTTAGTAGGGATGAGGTCGAGGACGAAAGGAATGTTGAGATCATTATGGTCTCCAACTTAAAATATAAAAACTCCAACATAAGTAATGTAAAAATAAATTATAATCCAGCTATTGGAAGAAAAGATATTCTGTTAGTATATATAGTATTAGACTTACATCTAAAATATTGAGAAGAATCGTGTGTAGGCATACCTGGTATTATTGTATGCTAATAACTGTTTGGAAGCAATAAACGACTTAGTCGGTTTGTTTTATTTAAAGTCACTCTATGCTGCTATGGCTAATCGGGCGTTGCAACAATGGTGGCCCTAAATTTTACCCATCTAGGGTATATAAGGGTGACCCCTACAAAGAATTTGTGGTCTCAAAAACATATATACTTCATTGTTTTGTAAATTAAAAAACTGCGACGTTCTAATCGTGGCGGCTATAGAAATATTTAACAGTACACTCTCGTTGTAAAGCCATGTCTTATGTTATTCCATTTTAGTTATCTTCTATTTCAGCTCGTTACTAGAATATTAAAATTTCTATTATTTATTCACAATGAACATTTAACATTAAGCATATGATTAAAATCGCTCAGTGAGCTACTAAACACGGTGATGATTCACCTGTTGAATCAGAAAGTGTCTACATCATGCTCGGAGCTCGCGTCATTTCTACCTTAGGGAGTCGCATCGTCTTCTCATGATGGGAAAAAGAAATCCCAGGCGAAAAGTTGAGGGGGTGGAGACTGTTGCGTATTAAGAGTGCGGACAATATTTTGATGGGGGGAGGGGTGTATTGCATGATAAGATGATAATTTGTGCCCCAAAAAAATAGATAATTAATGGAAGGTTCATAATTTACTCCTTAGTGGCCAATATATAGACGTGAAGTTACACTGCGGTGATCAAAAAGTGACTACCAATAAGTCGATTCTGAACTAAAAATATTTATAAGTTTATATCCTTAAATACTTTTTTTATTGATATTAAAAAATGATTGATATGCCACTAGCCGTAGTCGGACGATGCAACAGTGGGAGACGTAAACTTGACTATACAGTTATAATTATGATAGATATGTTTAACGAGTACCGAACACCGTATAGGCCCTGAACTGTCATTTTAATTCCCTTCGAAGGACGGCATAACTGAGAATTTTCTTCTTATAAAAAATCCTAAAGTCACTTTTTGGCTCCAAGGCCCTCAGTTTACCCCAAACTTCTAAATAATGGTTACTTTATTACCATATTAACAGCTTATTAGCTGATAAACCTGGCGGTTAAACATGATCTCAGCTAAATTTTCCCCAACAGTTGGCTTGAGTCAGTGCAGTGTATACCATGAACAGAATCCAATATCCTTATTGGGCTATGGTGTTGGAATTTTTTTTAATTTTGTTTGATGAGGCTGCAACATGTATTTCATGGAAATCGCGCAGTTCAATGCAGGAAAATGCAATGGAATTCAAGCGCAGTTTGGCGACGATTGAGGGGACGGGTCTCGGCAGGAGCTGTTCCTTTCGACCTGCGTGAGGGTTTATACAAATTTAACCTTTAGAATGAAGTCTCAGCAGGTCTACCGAACAATGTTCGAACAAAAATAGCCAAAAACCCCAGAAAATGGGAAGTTATATTACGAGAAGATAACATTCATGAGTGGGATCGTCGGTGGGTGGCAACCAAAAAAGGTGCAACGTCGAGGAAATATTTTCCCACCGTCCGGTCAAGGCTAGCTCCAAATAGGATTCTCCCGGACTACTGGATTTCACAATTCCTCACTGGGAATGGAGGCTTTCGAGCCAAATTTCAGGACTACGGAAAGAATATTGACTCTTTATGTCCTAGCTGCGGCGTTCCGGAGTCTGATGAGCATATTGTTACAAACTGCACTGCCTTTGAGTCACAAAGATCCAAGTTGCCGAGGGGATCCGGACTTTACGTCCTCTTCGAGAATGAATTCACGCTAATGACCCGAGACAATTCCCCGTACTTCAAAGAGTTTGTGTACGATAGTAAAGCGGTAGTAGGAGTAACACTTTTCAATTGAAAATTGGAGTGAGAAGATTATAGAAAATACAATTGTTGTATGATAATTAATATTGTGTAATAATTAATATTGTCATAACCAGTGTTGCCGCAAGGCAAAGAAGGGTGATTAAATAAATAAAAAGTGCTAGATTGACATTTGCTATTCTGTCATTGGTGACACTGGTTTAATGAGGCGATTGATCAAACTCGCCTTCCAGTGTTCCATCAGTTCAATACTGACAGGATACTGTGGCAGACCGTATTCCTGACAGTTCCAGTACAATCCCCCCTTTCTTGACTGGAGGCTCCAGAGGTGTGCGTTGTATAAACATGACTTGAGCCCATTCACTGTCAAGCAATCAATCCTTTTTTCCCCCTCCTATGAGAATATTTCCAGTACTGACTCGGAATAAGCCAATATGACTCGTCCAATCCTCTAATCGGATTAACATTGGTAGAAATAATTTAGGTGTATTTTAAACTTAAAGAAAAACTGTACTACTACAATCCGTGGACGGATCTGGGGTTCAGTACATGGTAGAGACTAGCGTTTTATGTTATTTATTTATTTGTTATTTACTTCTAATATCCTCTTATTTTAAGCCTGAGTAAGCTCTTCAAAATATTTTTGATTGAGTTTTGCATGAATGGTACAGAAATGGGTTTTATACAATTATACAACTTTTTATATAATTTTGTGCCGTATAACTTTTATATATATATTTATATATATGGATGTTATTTTCTCATGAGCTAAGGACTAGGGAAGAGCTTATCCGGAGAGGAGTGGGCGGAACACCCACGCGCGCTCTTCTTCCTGCGCATTCCTCAGCCGCGAACAATGTTTTTATTTGTCCCAAGTTAATATCGATACTTGAGCGTCCGTTCTGTATTAACGGCTCATTATCTACCGGCCTCAGGCCCTTAAATTAAAGGCCCATAAATTAAATGTATTTTACTCTTTTTAACTTTTATTGAATCCTAAACGAGCTTAAAGAATGCCACTAGCTTCGCGATTTGTCTTCAAGATGTTTTTTCTATCCTAAAGAAATTATGGCTTATCAAAAAATATCTCTACTATTCTATTTTGGGAAGTCGATGAGTCTTGTAGTGATGTATGCGTCGTAGTGTTTTTATATAAAAACATAATGTAATTTAAAAAATATATTTATATTATTATAATTCTGACATTAAAACATTGCAAAATCATAAAAGTATATTTTACTATTTTTTTTTGTTTATAAGTTTATTCAGGTTCTTGAGATTCGGTCTGCGAAACTAGATCCTCGTAACATTCCGTGATTTTTTTTTATTCTCTAATGTCTCTGTTTCATTATTTATTACGGTAAACATTATGGTCATTAAGATCTACTATTAATCTGAACATAAAGTTAACATTAAATTTTACCTTTTTTTTTTCATGTTTTCCTTTCAAAATAGCCCTTTGAAAGGACCGTTTATTTATTGGCACATTCCATACTTCAGTATACTATGTGCCTTTTAAATTCATTTTTACGATAAGGATTAAGAACAATTATTATAATTCTAACATATATACACAAGACATTGTTAATTATATACTGTTACAAATTGACAAAAATTAAGATTAAATTATTTATGTAATGATTATCTGTTTTACATTGAATGATTATTCTAAATTAGATGTCAACTTTTCAAAATCGATACTGTAAATAAATTTAGTGAATTCGGGTAGAAATGTATTGTATAGATCATGTTCAGATACTGGCCAAACTTTCCCTCTTAATAGTACGGAAATAATTAATTTCGACCTTTGGGCTTCATACACTTAGCAGTCATATATTATGTGTTTAAATGTCTGTTCTTCTTTGTCTATTGAGCAAGTATTGTCATTGATTATATGAAATCTGTATAAGTATAATTATTAATTTGTAGTTATTGGTTGTCAGTTTTGGAATAAACCTATGCAAACTACGAGATTTATTTGAAACAGTCCACCGTTGTTTTAACTTATAACTTGGCAAAGTTTATGAAAATAATGTATCAAAATTACATCATTGTTGTACGTAAATTGTAAGTTTATGAATTTTTTTTGTATATTTTGAGTATTACGAATCTGAAAAATGGTATGTCATCTGCTTCTAAAGACATAAGGTAGCAGGTAAAGTGTCGATACTGGTACTTGAGTGGATATATTTATATATCAAAATATAATTATATTATAAATATATAAATTTATTTTTACAGTAATTGATTGAAAATTAAATATCGACACTACTGAGTCCTGATACAGTAAAAGAGAAAGTGAAAATATACTATAAATATTAGGAGTAACAAGGAATTTAATACAATACTCGCATAGTCCATTTACAGAATACTTCATGTAGATTCTTTTTTTATTTATTTATTCTTTGTTTATATTTCTCTATTGCAATTACAATTTAATTTACTTCCTTTTCATTTTTACTAGAAAACTTCATAGGAAAATAAGTGAATTAAAAATGTTTACTTAATGTTTCAGATGCAAGGTGTTTCACAAGAGCCTTCAAGTCCTGAGAGTTCGAAAACCTTAAGGTAATGACCACTAAAATATATAATATATATAAAACCTAAATATAAAACCCGTGAACGGATCTGGGGTTCAGTACATGGTAGAGACTGTACTGTTTAATGGACAACGGTTCTGCAAGGAAGTGACTTGTCCTATATCACGTTCAACTTGCAGATCCCCACTTATTTTGGGGACCCTATTTTTATATAATTTTTTATAGGGGCTGTGTCCCACAGGAGGGTCCTAGATCCTATATGATCCATCTCCGACTGCAAACAGACTAAATAAAAGTCTTGCCTGCAGCGGGATTTGAACCAGGATTTCCGGCATGGCAACTCAGTGCTCTAATAATACACCTGTAATTTTGAAAAAAAAATAGGGAAAATTCGGATTTTTTAGACTTGTAAAATGTTATCAGATATCCTTGAAAGTATTATTGTAGATTAATAAAATCAAATTTGTACCACTTCAGTCCATGAAGGATTCAGTACTTGTAGAGAACGGTTGTGCAAAGCGATGATTTTTCAGTGATCACAATCAATCGCCAGATTTTTCTGCAACTAAGGATGCTCACTTTATCAACTGTAACTCGGTGCATACTAATACTGGTACCCTATTTATACTGTAAAGACCCATAAAAAACATAAGGTTTTCAAGCCATTTTGTTTATTTAATCATTATTCTTTAACTGGATAAAAATGCTGAAAACGTTTAATAGCTTAATAAGCAAACATAGGAAAACAACTATCCTAATGTGGAAGCACCATGGTTCATCATTAAAGGACAGGTATCCTTTAATTAATGAATGTTGATTAAGACATTGATAATTATAGCTAGTAGTACTGTAATTAATTGGGAGGAATCAAAATACTCGTTATCGAAACGAATAGACTTTATTAATAATTATAAATATAGATATATATGAATGTGGCAGAGGCTATAAAGTGGAAGAATCCCGATTACAGGAGTTGCTTAACAGCCCCGAAGTCACCTGCGAGCAGAAGTACCAACATAATACTGGCAGAACCTGTTCCGAGCTCCACTGCCAGTGATATAAATAAGTCCTATCTGCCACTATTTACACCTACCCCAGCAAGGTAAATTTACAAAACATTTTCAAGGGTGACAATTGAAATGGAAACGGTTACAATTGAAATAAAAAGGGTGACAATTGAGTTGTAAAGCATTACATTTGCTTTGGAAAGGGTTTCAACTTATTTGGAAAGGGTTACATTTGAATTGGAAAGGGTTGCTTATGACTTGGAAAGGGTAGCATTTGATTTGTAAAAGGTTACAGTTGACCTGGAAAAGGTTCAAATAGACTTGGAAATGCTACATAACTAACAAGTTATAAACTAATAACAGATAATAATAGACAACTAATAAATTGTCTTCATATTAAATAAATTATGTTCATTTTGATAATAATTTTGTAGGATATTATATAAAAACTAGTAAATAAATAATATTTCAAAATTTTCCCAAATCGGTTTAATGTTGATCTATCCAGGAGTCATGTTCTATCTCAATTTTATCAGATTTTTACTGAGTGTTGATATGAGATATGCATTTCAGGCCTGTATTTATGTGATCTTATCTTTTCCTTTTTCTTAATGATAAATGAATTACCCTATTTTTAACTAGTTATTATTATAAGAATAGAATAGACATTTTTTACTGATGTTTGTAAGACTTAGGGCTTTTTTTGTTTAGGGTTCTTCCAACAATATCATCAGAGTAAATTTTGATTCTTTATATCATTAATTAATGAATTTAATAAATAAAATTTAAAATTCTAATATGATATTTCTTATGTTTCAGGGGTAGAAGAAAGGCGAGATGGAAACTGAAATTTCATCATCAAGCACTGCCACCAGAATATCTTGACCATTACGAAGCATCATTGGCTAGTCCTCCAAGTCCTCCAACAGTTCGTTACACAGATCTTCCATACATGGGAGAAATGACACTAGACAATGCGAGACCCAGAAGAGGAAGGAAACCAAAGAAAGCTGACATTTGCCATCTCATCTACAAAAACTACGGCACAACGATTGTTGATGAACCACTAAACTTGTGTATTAGAGACTTGAAAGCCAAACAAAGCCCTCCAAGTCAGGTTTCTATGTGTAAATTTAAGTTCACAGGAGGAGCAACGCCTTCGTTGAAGGAGAAGAAGATGCTGTCGGTCGATGCAGGGGGAAACTTCAGGTACTACGACCAGAGGGAACAGCAGAGAAAAAAATCGAGGAAATCCCTCGCGAGAGAGAAACTCGAACAAACATTTAAAGAAAAAGGCTTCTTGATCCAGACACAGCAGTTAGAATCTGCTCAAGGAGCGACCTACTGCAAATTTAGGCAATTGAGAAAATTTACCAGGTATCTATTCAGAAGCTGGAAACACCACCTTCCTGGTGAAATAGTATCTGAGACTTTCCCAGACTGATACAATTGAGAAAAATAGAAAAACGATCTCAAATTTTATATTTATTGTGTTTAATAACTGAATTGACAGAGTAGCGTCCTGAATGTTGGATGTCTCGGTTGTTTTTTGTTTTTTATTTTAATGTCTTAACATTGAAGGGTTTCAAGGACTCAAATTTATTTATGATATTCTTATATCTTGCTTATTTTTTCATGAACAATATTTACAATTATTAATATCCGAGAGGATTATTTTGAAGCAGACTGAATAGCTTTTATTGTTGTTTAACTTAAAATGTAAAATATACTAATTATATATTTTTGTTTTTAAGCAAATAATGATCACTTTTTTATCACCATATAGCGATAGAAAATTAATTCTAGGGTTGTTCCGTATCAAATCAACCAATAGTTTAGACTTGATGTCATAGAAATCAATATTTTTTTTTTAAATAAGTAGTAAATTATTAATCAGGAAAAAAAGTGCAAAATTTCAGATTTCTGCAATTTCCAATTTTTTCAGTGATAAATTTAATTTTACAAAACTAAAAATCCACATTTTAATCATTGAAAAAATGTTTACTCTAAAAAGCTCAAAAGAGTATCATTATTTTCAGAATTACATGGGTTTCAATCTTAATAATGCTTACGAAATTGAAAGTTTAAAAAAATTAACAGGTCAGAAGTTCTCAAGTATGACAAATAACCTAAATTCACAGTTAGTGTAAATTTATTACATTTATGAAGAATACAAAGTAAGAAGCATTATTTTTGTAAATAAAATATAAAAAGACCATCATGAAAAAAAAAAATTGTTTCTGTGATTAAAAAAGAAGTTTGGAAAGTCTTTTTAAGATTGTTTTAGTAAATTTGAGTTAAATTGATTCCTACAATTAATAATCTATTATAATTGTATGCTTATGATGAAACTGTAATTTTAACATATTTAAGTACCTTATTTTCGTGATGAATAGTAAAGAAAAAAATATCATCTTTATATAGCAATAGTAAACATATATTTATTCATAGTAAACATATATTCAAGTAGAACATAAAATTCTAAAAAAGGTTTATTTGCCTTAAGAAAATTAGATATCATAAACAAGAAACTTTAGTAGACTAAAAGAAAAGTATAAATCAAAGGCCGATAAATAAATATATGGCAATTTTATAGTTAAGTAAAAGTATGAAACAATTTTTAGTTTTTAAAAAATAGATTTATTACTTGAAATTAGGAAAAATATGAAAATTAAAATTGTTGACTATGTTTTTATTACTACATATTGGTTAATTTGTTGCAGAATGATCCTGTTACGATTCACTTTTTAACAAAAAAAGAATATGTTCCTATGTTTATAAGTCAAATTAGGGGAGCATAGCCGATTTAAAGGACATTTTTTGGATTTTTATACTTATTTTTTTACGATGCGGTTTTGGGAAATTTTGTTCCCATGGAGCTGTGATTAATTCAGATGTAGAAGTTATTTGAAACTTTTGCGTTATCGTGCACATACAAACTCTGTACTCATATCTATATATTAAAAAAAAAAAATAAATAGATTCCTTATATTGAAGCAAAAATTGAGACAAATTGGTGATTGTTCTTTATGTTACCCATAATTCTCGGAACTGTGATCTACTTAGAGGTATACTAATTTTAAAAATTAAAAATAAAAAAAATTAAGAGAGCTTGAGATTACTTGTGAATGCAGAAGAAGAATATATAAACAAAACTAATTAGTCAATTAAATGTATATAATAAACAAAAGTGTGGATATTTATTACAAATGTGCCTAAACATGAGAATTTATTAAAACTATTTTTTTTATTTGATAAAAAATCGTTAAGAATTTTTCAGTGTTATATTAATTTTTGATTTATGCATGTAAATAACTATATCAATATAGTATATACGCATGTACTTATATTTGTGGATATGTTATTTTTTTCTTTTTGTTTGTAAATATTAATGTTACTGACAAAAATGTAGACTAACTATTATTGTAAATAAATATAAACATTAATGATCATGAAGTGGACTGTGTTCTTGTTAAGCGATTAATGTTTATGAATACTCTTTTTATAAGTGATGTAAAGGTCTGTTGTTTATACTTAAAAACATTGCTCATGAGATTTGTAAATATTAATTTCTAATTCTATTTATACATTGTGTAATTCAAAGAATATAAAGAGATAAATAAAAGAAAAGAAAATGTAATATTTTTATTTCATTTTATTACTTTATTTGTTTCCTGTGTTCAATTTGCTGATGAAAAGGCACTAATCACACACACACAAAAAAACACTATTATTTTACATTGATATATTTGATCCTACAAAATCAAATGTAGTTAGGATTTTATGAAAAATAAAGGACATATGATCCTATATCCACAGCCCTGTTGAATAAGTGGTTAAGTCAAATTTTTCCCAGAGTGAGTTAGTTGTATTGATAGAAGCTGAATTCTGGTAGTTTTTGGCTTAAAATGGAGTTGTGATGTAATCAAAAGACATGTACAATATAAATGCCGAGCTCTTCAAACACATGGGTCCTGGCATGCTGAGAGAGCTGCACATACTCACAGAAAGGATATGGGAAGAAGATGCATGCCAAAAAAATGGAATTGTGGAATAATCACAGTGGTCCCCAAGAAAGGTGATTAAACGAAGTGCAGCAACAATGGAGGAATCGTGCAGCTTAGAGTTGCATATACAATTTTTGCTGTCAATTTTATTTTACATTTTATAAATTTTAATCAATCGATCAACCATTGACCAAATCTTCACACTCAGGCACATTGATGAAAAGATGTGGGAGCATAATGTGGCCACATGGCGATTGTTTATTGATTTTAGACCGCCATATGACAGGACTTACAGATCCATGGTTTATAAACCTATGGAAGAAGCAATGATCCCTCCTAAACTAATAGCTTTAACGAAGATGACAATGAGACACACCAACTGTCAAGTAAGAGTGAATGGAGAACTTTTAAAGCCTTTGGAAATAAAGAATGGATTGAGACAAGGAGATGCATTGGCCCCTTTGCTGTTTAACTTAGTTTTCGATAAGGTTCTTAAGAAAGTAAGGATAGAGGGTAATAGTACAATCATCGATAAATCACTACAATTAATGGCCTATGCGGATGATGTAGTGATTATGGGAAGAAGCAGGCAGGCAATCGAAGACTCATATATTATTACATTATATTATTATTACCTTGAAAATGGAGCAGGAAGAGCCGGCCTTAAAATAAATATCATCAAAACCAAACTGATGATTGTAGAGAGAATGAGCCTGCAACAGCCACCTTATTGTAATTCTCTCAATGTTACCTTGTTTTATTGTGTTGAAAAGAAATCTACATTAGGTCTGGTAAAAAAAATACCCCGCTTTAAGTTTTACTTAGTTAATTTAATATTTAAATGTGTGTATACGACTGATTGTCTTTTGTTATTCATTGTTAGTGGCAGTACAAATAATAGAGTATACTAAAGTACTGTTAAAGGTATGATTTACTTTATATTTATCATTTAATAGTAGGAGTCATTAAACCTTATAAGATTATCTTTTGATTTTAGCAAGCGATTAACCCTTATAATAAATGAAAATTTAAAAAAATTGATTAACGCTCCTTCTGTACAATCTGATGTTTTGTACTGTCACTTATCTATACATATTATAAACAAAGTCCACGGCTGCGTTTGATCGAGGTAAACTCAATAACTACTGGACGGATTTTGATGCGGTTTTCACCAATAAATAGAGTGATCCACCAGGAAGGTTTAGGTGTATAAATTGTCGAGGTATGTGTAAATGGGTTGGAATATCGATGGGTTTCACCAATGACGCTGTTTCCCGAATACTGTGCAATTATCTAACGTGCAAGATAACAAATTTGTATTTAAAGAAATATTTGGTTTTGTTTTTATTTTTATGATTTCTATATGATAAAGTATATTAGTTGAGATGGGAAGAAAGAAAATCAAGACTCCCAAAGAAGCCTAAACAATTATATTCACGTGGCCCATAGTGGCCGGTATAAAAAAAAAAATACATTACACAGACAAATTATGTAGGCATAATATGCCTTATTACCCGAGCAAAGCTGGGGTGGGTCGCTAGTAATAAATAAAAAACCACAATCAAAAGACAATTGGTAATAAGCACAGTTTTACATGTATTATTTATTTATTCTATCCACAACATTTATTTATATTGTTAGAAAATTGTTTATTTAATTAGCCTTAGCTAAAACCATTATAACAATTAGAAGTATATTTGATAACTGTTCCAAACATAAAAGAAATACGGCAGTCAAGGGAATTCCTTGGTCACTTTAAGGTTATAAACTTTATCAAAGCAATAGGAGTCTATATCAAATTAGCAATGATAACCATTTTGCCTACAAAAAACAATTCTGATAGTAAATAATTATTTTAAATAATTGTAAACATAAGAGTAACTCATTTATGTTTTTTCTTGCATCACTGCCTTTGACTGCAATGAGATGAGTTCTCACATCAATTGTTGAAATCATTATTCGATAAATAAGAAATTGAAGACTTTCAAACTACAATAAAATTAAAAATGCTGATAATTACAGGTAAGTAAAATTAACTGTATTATAATAGCCAGAATAGAGTTTTCCTTTACAAGGTAAACTTACAACTTTACTTTGAAAACTCGCAAACATACCACAAAGAATAGGTTTTAAAATGTAGGAAGGATTGCTTAGTATCCCAAAATAAGTTTGATTGCAATTATATTCAGTGTAAAGAGAAATGAGAGAAAGTAATATAACTAATGAAAATAAATCTAAATGTGTCAGGCAAAGAACAAAAAATGATTTCTATGAGATAATAGAAGGAGGTCACAGATATAACCTCGGGAGCGGAGTGGCTCAGTGGTAGAGCGTTGAGTCACCGTGCTGAATATACTGGGTTCAAATGCTGTTTGCTTTGCAGACTTTTATTTAATCTGTAAGCGGCCTGAGATAGATTCTATGGGATTTAGGACCCTCCTGAGGCTCAGACAGCCTCTATAAAGTGGGTACTCAACATTAAGGGGGAAAATCTAGCGGTTGAGTGTGATCTAGAACAAATCACCTCCCTGCATAACTGTCATCCAAGAAACAGTATAGTCTCTACCATGTACTGAACTCCAGACATGGGTTGCAGTGGTACAGTTTTTTTTTATAGATATGACCTACAAATTAAGATATGATATGAATATAAAAATCATACAGAGTTAATTACTGTTCAAATAAATGGTAAAACGGGTAATTAAATCTTCCAACAAAACCCACACAAAAAATACTAATAATTTGACAAGACCAATCATCAATAAATGCATTATTTAAAAAAAAATAGTATATTTATGTTTTGTGAAGAGAATCCAGGTGAATAAAACTGTTTTCTCCCAAGGCAAGCATACCTCAGTGTTTTAATCAGAAGAACTAGCAATTAATCATTGTGCCTGGATGGAGTGTTGCAAGTGGAACTTCTACAGCTGAAAGGCAGTAGAATTACTTTCTTCACTGACAGTCAAGCTGGACTCGGGATGCTGGACATATGATCACAAAATGTTTAGTGATATTAGATTAAGTCACTAAACTAGGGATAGTGACTCACTTAGAACAAACAGCAGTAAATAAGACCACTGTAGACTTAACAGCCACATGAATATTGAGCTGACAAGTTGGCAGCTGTGTTCTATCTGCCGTGCTGAAGATGAAACGGGCTATCTCATTGCTTGCTTATGTAATAGGTTCATTTGCCTAAGATTCTCAGATTTTGGATTGTACCATGTCCTTAACACCAAGCAGAGCAAGATAGTCAATCATACTCATATGCTTAAATTGCAGGTTCTTCCAAGGTCTTGTTTACAATAAAATCCTGAAAATAAAAATACCAAAAATCTTATTATAGTTCAGAGTATCATAACAAAAATTATTTTATTTTTATATGATAGGTCAATCTATTCCAATCTATATCAATTGTTAATTTTTTTTTGTAATTACTCTATGAATATGGAGATTGAAACAATTGATGAAGGCTGGTTCAGGAGGCCAAGACTTGACATCGAGCTGCTTGTGCCCATTGAATAGAATATCAATATTGTAAATCCAAATATTTTATTTTTGTATTGTTTTTATCTTATTCATTTAACTTTTAGAATACTTGCAATTAGACAAAACTTTTGTTTTCAATAAAAACATTTTTTTATTATTTGCAAATTTGTTTTTACAATTGACGACCACTTTATATTTTTCAAAACAAAAATATTTAAAAATAATAACCATCAAAATAACAATTAATAAAAATAAATTATAAATAATATATTGACGTAAGTCAACAAGATCCTAATTAAAGTAATGTTCCATGAACATTCTTCCACGTGTATAGATCGCAAAATTGCGAGAACACGGAGATATAGGATCGGTGAAGAGAACGGATTTGTCTGACTTGGATATGACCCCTGGTAGCTCAGTGGTTTAGAGCACTGGATTGGAGATGCAGACGACCCGGGTTCGAATCCCGGCCAGGAAAAATCTTTTCTCTTCAAAACAAAAACATTTAAAAATAATTACCATCAAAATAACAATTAATAAAAACATATTACATGTAATTTCAAGGAAAGAGAATATTTAGATAAAAGATTTAAACAAAAAAAAATACATAGGGTACTCACAATCCCACAGCATACTTTCAATTGTTACCTGTGGCTCCTCTCTCAGACCTGAAAAGGCATTGGCGGGGACATGGTATAGTCAAGGACACATAGGGAAATTTGCTAAAGAAATAAACCCAAAATATCCTTATATAAAAATAAAACTCTTATATATTAAAATAAAATTACACGGAACTACTATAAGAATAATACTAAAGGCATTAGTAAAATAATAACAACAATTTTTAACCTAAATTCACCATCAACAAAATAATGACTTATAAAAATGACAACTATAATTTAAAATAAGATTCACCATTAACAAAATAATGACTAATAAAAAAAATAACGATATTTTAAAATAAGGTTCACTATCCCATCTGCTCCGTGATCGAAAAGTGCAAAATAAAAATAAAATATTTAATTGACATATTTGATTGGGTCTATCAACAACTGAGCTACCATCTGCCTACACCCCAAAATCAAGTCAGACTACAGAAAAATGGAGACTCCTACCTTGACAGCTCGTGTTCCTTCCGGTCGACCCATGACCCTGCTTGTCGGCAGTGCAACTCTGACTTAAGGGGGAAAACAAAGTCTTAAAAAGGCTCATTCGAGCTAACATAAAAGTTTCTACCCCCCTGCCCGGGATGTGCTGCCTCCTTGTGGACTGAGTTGGCTAATGTCATTCTCGGTCCAGGGAATAATTGAAAAAAATCCCTGGGGTTTAAAAAATGGGTTTTAAATAATTATGAATTATTTTAAATTATTGTTATGAATTGTTTTTTAAAGAATTGTTCTCGATGATCTAAAATTAAATAAACAGAGACAGGAAAAAAGCATCTCCAGCGGCAAATTATGATTTTATAGTATATTATTTATCCAACAGAATGTGCACAAATTTTTCTGAATATTAGATATTGAAGAGATCTATCTGAAAATAAAATCCAGATGTTTTAAACCGAGTCATAACATAAAATCTAATTATTCAATTTTTTATAATAACCATTTTAATCCAATTTTAAGTAATTATTAAACTAAATTTAACATCTGATAATTAATGCAAATAGACCATCTCAAATTTAACTTCCTTTTATTGTGGGTTGAAGTAATCAGAAAAAAAAACATTTGAAACTCACTTTAAAGTCCAATGATGTGTTTGTTAACAGGAGTATGGGTGAAGGTTCAGAATATGTATTTTGTGAGTTTCATATTTCATAAAGAGTGGATTTAATATGAATTTTTAACGGTGCCAAACACATTTTCTTACATAATTAGCATCACGTCATGGAAATGGGTTTATTCTTATTTATCATCTCTTTTCCTAAAACTAATTGACCTTAAACTTAGCTAACAACTCAAAAAATTTGATTAACAATACCCACTTTAGAGAGGCTAGGTGGGCCCCAGGAAGATCTGCGAAGGTTGCAATGTTGATTTACAGCTGTTTACAGCCATTTTTTAAGCCTCTGCTGTTTGCAAACCTGAGACCTTTAGTTTGTTACACAGTGCTCTTGCTCACTGAGATATTCCACTCCCAGAATTTCAAATATACAAAATACAAGTAAAAACAGTTTGGTCCTCAGTAAGTTCTAACATAAACTTTATATTTTTCAGAATGTTAATCTTGTAATTCATTAAGATTGTAAATTTCCAAACTAAACTTTAGGTATTTTTTGAAAAAGGGAAAGGTCAACAGAGACATTAAATAAATGTTAATACATTCCAACTAAAAACATTAAGTCTCTAAACTAAAACAGGAAATTGAAAATACCTGTCCAATATTTCGCCTATTCAGGCATCCTCAGGGCAGAAAGAGAATAACAGCAAAGCAAAACATGAATAATGCACCCAAAAAACACATCCCACCACTTCCAAGGCTCAAATGCAACTACTGAGGAGTAAAAAATATTAAATGTGCTTATGGTTAATCAAGAGATATAAAAGGCAGTTAGAAAAAATAAAAAAATTATATAAATTAACAATTTTTATATTTGCATCAAATGACACCTCAGAAACCCTATCTCTATTAGTACAGGTACTATAGATATTTACAAAAATATATTCGATCATTTGAACTTTAACTCATTACTTAGATGCATATTCCATTAAACAGATCGTTAATATCTTATTCGACTAACTTAATGAAAATAATTTGAATTTTACATGAAGTATATCACAACTCTATTATTTTTATAAATCATACAATAAATTAACTAATGATACTATTTTAAAAGTAACACTATCTTACAAAGCTTTTCAAAAGTATTGAAAATCAACACCGGTAAAACAGATAAGTTATAAAGCATTTTATATAATAAGTAATATAATTGATTAGCATTTATTTAACAGAACAATAACTTATGTGTTAAAAAGTATTTGTGAATTATTAAATATGAAATCAATAAGTTATCATTCTGATTACAAAAGTCTGTATTCATTAACTGTATCACACTAAAACATAATTTTTCGATCAGATCATAAAGTTTTTAGGGGAGTCTATAATTATACTATATAAAAATTGTTATTTTTAAATAAATAGTAATTTACTGAAAATGTGGCAGTCAACAGAGAATTTTTACTTTGTATGCTTCTTTTTTGTTCAACAACTCAATCAGAATTTAATTCATCAAAGTAGAGCAAATTTTGAGATATATGAGTTTTAAAAAAAAAATTATAAATTCTGTAAGAAGTGAATTAAAAAAATAAATCTTAATATACTAAATTCAGAAAACTTGTTTTTTGCACAATGGCAACTAGTTTTTAGAGTAGCAATACAAAAAAAAAAGTTGGCTACTGAATAAATATTTCTAGATATTCAGAGAAATTTATTGACCTCTACCTGGACCATTTTCTTCCACAAAAAAAAAAGCTTGGGAACAATCAAGACATTTTTTCTGTGTTTAATTTATGACATAAAATGGCTTTGAATTTTTTTAAAGCACTTATAAGATAATATAACTAGGAAACAGATTCAGATTTTATACTTTTTGACATTGATACAATACTTATACAAAGCCTGATGTTTCCCATGAGCCATAAAAATAGACATTGGTCCACAAATCACAGTAATTTCAATTAATATTTATAAACATATATGAAACATCCTGATATAATTTTAAATATCTAAGTGCTCATCTCAACGAAAACGGCTAAATTTATGAGGAAGTTTCTCGCTGCAGCTGGCAGAGTATTTAGTTTGCTTCAAAGGGGTTTCCTGGGTAAAAGGGAAGTGACGATAAAAACTAAAATGATTATTTATAAATTGAAGTTCCTCTCTATTCTTTCTTACTTTTCCGAATCGTGGACCCTCACCTCGAAACACAAGAATAGGATCCAATTCGATATCTTCGTAAAGTGGAAGGAAGGACACAATGAGATAGGATATGTAACAGTACCATACGAACTGGTCTCAAAGTTAAGCCGGCTGAGACTATCCTAGGGGAGCACAAGCTAAGGTGGTTTGGTCACCTCCTTAGGATGGACCAGGAAAGAACTGCCCAAGAAGAAGTACGAAATTCACATGGAGGAATGAAGACCAATAGGAAGACTGCAGGTTTCTTTGGAAGAGAGTGTTAAAAAGATGTTCAGGAGGCGGGATACAGACTGGAGTGAGAGAAGAAAGTTGGCCCGGGAACGAGACATTTGGTCCAAACTCTACAAATTGTGACCCCACACTGCGTTAGCGGTAAACGGGGATAAAATGATTATGATGATGATGATAATTACTATGACAAGTAAAGAATGGTAATTAACGATGATATTTTTCAGCCAACAATAGTAGCATACTATAAATTTCAGAATGGAAACATTTTCTCACCTGAGATATTTAAAGTATTATAAAATATGTATATAATTCGGAAAATACATTAAAACAGGCTTACATAATCTAAGCTATAGTAATAAAACATTGTACATTAAATGTATTTTACTCCGTATGATGATGAGAGATTCTGAAAATTATTTTATACATAATAATAATTTTTTTTTTATAAGTACAATGCAAAAAAAAATAATATATTTCTGATATTCGTCAAAGAAAGCAATATTAATATATATTTACAATTATATACAATTGTGATTTATTATGTGATAGATATACAAAAATATGTCAATAATTCATTTATTATAATAGTAAATAGCTTACCATATAATACTATATTTTCTGATATTCAGGTTTAAAGTAAGAATAAAAGAATCTATTTCAATAATTTGGCATAATTTTTAAATTTAAAAAAACGTAGTAGATGATATTAATTATGATAAACAAAGAAATATTATCAATTATTATATAATTGTCAACATCTATTATATAATGATATAATATTGCTGTAAGAAAAAATAGTTCAAACTTTGGATTCTTAAAAATGTTTAACTAAATATATGATAGAAAATGATAAATTTATAAACACTGATACATTTGTTAAATATTAAAACAGTTTGTTACGTTTAAGTTATTTTAAATAAACAATTGATATAAAATAATTTACACAATGTCATTCTTTAGCAGATACATATGTTGCTAGTTATTAAAAATCTATAAAAAAAAATTAATAATCAAGGTAAACATTGTGATGTATTGATTCATTAAATACAACATATTTATGGGTTTTGCATATTTATATATTTTTAAACGGCTAAGAAAAGACTTATGTTTGCATGTCATGTACCTATTTGTGAAAAATAGAATACATATGATAACTCACAAAGTAACTTGTGCAAGTAACATTCAAATAAACTCAAAACACTATTTTATTTTGTTATGAAAATAATTAAATCTTAAGGTTTAGAGTTTTACGACCCTATTGTAACCTAGGCATCTTTTAGGGTCACTCCTTAGCCATTAATACAATGAAAATTTTAATTTGGTACACACAATTGAGATTATATATCCAGGTGTTAATTTATTTAGTATTCTCTACAGTTTAATAAGTTACTGAAAAATAAATAAATAATTTTACAGCACATCTTTTTTCTTATGCAAAATAAATAAAATGTATAACTCATTTTAAAATCTAAAACTGTCCATTGTCTCAAAAGCTCAAACATAATAACACATTATTATAAATTGACTCTACCCTGTCAATCATCGTCTTTCAATTTTACATATAGACAACATGACAGAATCATTCCAAATATTTCTATCACACTGAATCCGAGACCGACTGCACACATTATCACCAATTGGTCTTGAAGATCAAAAGTAAACTTATGAACACAGCCCTGAAAACAAGAAATATCACAGTTAGGTAACATATAATCAGAAATTTAATTGACTATTCCATTTAAATGAATGAAGGATTTAAAATTAAATTAAAAAATATAATTTCTTAATAAAGCTTCTGGTATTAATTTTGATATTTATATTTGTATAAAATTGTCATGTTAGAATGACATGAGGTCCATTTATAACAATAAAATTAATTCAATGAACATTCTTCCCCTTGTATAGGTGAATTGAGAGCACGGGGATATGGAATCGGTAAAGAGAAAGGATTTGTCTGACCGAGGTACATGCCAGGATAGCTCAAGTGGCAGAGTACCATGACGGAAGCGTGGGGGACCCAGGTTCGAATCCCGGTCCTGATCAAATCTTTTCTCTTCAAAATAAAAATATTAAAAAAAATTACTTATTTACTAATAGACTTCTTTGGATTTAAAGAAGAAAAAAACCTGTACCACTACAACCCGTGAACAGGTCTGGGGTTCAGCACATGGTAGAGACTGTACTGTTTCATGGGCAATGGTTCTGGAGGGAGGTGATTTGTCCTAGATCATGCTCAACTGCCAGATTTTTCCCCCATCATCAGATTCATCCGTATTTTACTGTACCCTATTTTTATAAAATTTTATAGTGGCTGGGTAAGCCTCGTCAGGGTCCTAGATCCTGTATGATCTATCCCTGACTGCAAACAGACTATACTAAAATAAAAGTCTTGCCAGCAGCGGGATTTGAAACAGGATTTTTGGCATGGGAACTCAGTGCTCTACCACTGAGCCATTCCACTCCCTCTTTGGATTTATGCTCTACAAATATACAGAATACAAATATGCTAAGTTTAACAGGCACACATAAATCTATTTCAATCTAAGGTATCATGATTAATTAACCGAGTGCCATGATAAGTAAATAACACTTTTTGCACAGGCAACAAGAGATTACAGCAGCTCGCATGTCATAAATTATAAAAAAGATCTTGATCTGAGATCAGTTTGAATGATTCTGTATGTAAATTAAAGTAACCGTATGTCTTTTTTTTTTCCCTACCTAGGATCAAGCAACAATTTTATATTTTTCTTTTCCTCTGCTGGAATAGTCTCAGTCTGGAATCTCCACGTATGACTTCATATGTTTACTGGTATGTTTCCTTTAACGTTCTGTCCATCCTTCATTAAACTTTCTCTGGTCTTTCTTAACCACGAAACCCTTCATAAATATTTGTTTTGCTCTTAAAATCACTTCTTTCTAACATGCGAGACACTGCGATATTCAGCTTTTCTAAATCTTTCCTAATTTCTTTATTCGAGATATTCAAATATATGTTAAGATTACATGCATAAATGCAAATAGCTTTTTAAATTTTGACATGCGTAAATGCATGGGACAGAAACACTACCAATAACATGCATTGGAAGATGACCAACTAGTACGTGAAATTTTAAATATTAACAGACTTCAGCACCGCCATAAATGGATAACAAATAAAATTGCATGTTTACAAATATAGCTGTCTCGAGGCCATTACATAGTGTGGCGGGGAAAAAACTAGTGGGACAACTTAATAGATAAGCACATATGTACTGTAGCTCAGCATATGGTAGAAGATAAAAATGTTCAAGTTTTAGTCAGAATTTTTCTTTTTATTAAGTTTTATATTATTTTAATATTTTTAATATTTTAATATTTTTTACAATCTTACAAATGACATAATAAGAAATAAAATTAATAAAAAATTTAAAATATTTATTTATTTTTAAATTCCTGGAATACATCAGAGATTAAGATGTTTGTTTAAGTTGTTCCAAAAACAATAATTAAAAATTAACAAACAAAAAATATATATAAAATAAATTAAATTTAAAGCTCTTACAGTATAAGGTATGTTGCTTGGGTGCTGACTCTTTCCACAGCCTTCAGACATTGACTTACAACAAGAGTCTGGGACTAAATTAGTTGTATTTGTTTCATGTCTCCACCTGCTACTTTCCCAGTTCTCAAATCCACTAGCTCCACAACATTTGTACTGTAAAAAAATGTTACAAGAGATTTAATATATATATATATTATATATACAGTGGCTCCCAGTAAAATGATACACCAGGATAGATGTCTTTGAATAAATAAATAGTTCAAATTATATTACAATAAAAACAATAATTTATCGTAATCACTAAACATTCTAGAAGTATGTCCTTTGTATATAAACATTTAAAAATAAACAAGGATTTAATAATAAAAATAAAACACATTAGTTAAGGATTAGTTATCTCACAATGAAAAGGATACACCTTAGTTTTTCCCAATATTTGTTCACCTTAAACTATTTTACTTTAGTTAAACTCTAGTGTCGAAAGTGTTTGGCTCTTTTCAAAGCGAGTTGAAGGAAAATCTGACGTTTTTTTTAAATTTTTTACAAAAATGGGTGCACACACAACGTTATAAAATGAGTTGGTTATTTAACACTATAATGACGAGAAATCTTTAAATGAAATAGCAGAAATTATTTTAAAAAAGCCGTTCAACAATCCAGCAAATAGTGGAGAGACTCAAGAAGGAAAAGCGCATTGTCAGAAAAAAAGTTAAAAGAACTAGACAAATTTTAACTGAAAGGGACGAGACTTGGATTGTCAGGGAAGTTAAAAGAAATCCACGTTTGAGTGCACCCAACAGAACACAACTTACAAATAATTGTACTAAACTAAATGTTTACAAATTACAAAGTTCATAAATTATTAGTACTCAAAAGTTAATTAGAAGTGATGTCATTTTGAGTATGTGATGAAATAATTTATTTCCTTTTTGTCTGTTAATTTTTTTAAATAGTCAAAGTTGAATATTTTCAATTTTATCTGTTTTTATATATTTAAATTGATACTATAAATAAATATGTTGAAGAGTTTTCTTGTTTATATCCCTGTAACGATACAAATATTTCTTTTTTCTTCTTCTTTCTACAGGGTGTATCAATTTCACTGTAAGCCACTGTATATATAATCACTAGCACTAACAGGGCAGAGTGTCCCAATAACACCAACAAAAAAATATCGAATATTCTGAATCACATAATTTAAATTTTCAGAGCAGTGGGTGAATTTATTTATAATATTAGGATCCATTCATTTAAAAAAGTATTAAATAGGATAAACATATTATTGTGCAAATGTATTCTATATATTATTACAAATTCTTAGAATACAATAAACTACATATTCTGTTTCATATAAATAGAATTGAATTAAGGCAACTATAATAGATATAATGATCAAAAAGGCAGAGGTTAACTAAGGAAGGAATGGACCTGGTGCCATCTTGCATAGCTTTTTCAAAGTTGTGTATTAAATAACATGATTTTTTTTTGTTTGTTTAACCTCTGAAGAACAAGTATGATTGAAAAGTGTAATCTATTAGCCCAAATTCTTTGGGAAAAATTAAAATGTTGAGAGAATACACCAGCTCCAGTGAATAAGTGGCTAAGTCGAATCTTGTCCAAAATGAGTTAAAGAGGGACAACTATACTGAGAGAAGTGGAATCGTTTCATTCTTGAACTGAATAAGTCGCTAAGTCAGGCATTGGCTTGAAATGGAGTTTATGCTGATATTAAAACACCATTTTTTTAGACAAAAAATATTCTGCTTCCCACAATAAAATTAACTAATTTCGGACAAAACTTGACTTAACCACTTATGTGACTGTGGCCGCAGATATAATAAATTACTTTTTAGTTCAGTAAGACTGAGATCCAGTAGCCTGGAAATTTGAGTATGTATTTAAATTGAATCAAGAACACATTTACCTCATAGGTAATCATTAATTTGTGTTTAGATCTTTAACTAATAGTAAATAGTATTTGTATATAATACCTCCTGCTGCATTTTGTCAATGGCAAATGTTTCTTCAATTCCAAATCCATATTGTTGCACAAAAGTGTCGTTGAGATTGTGCTGCAAATCAGCTTCGACTTGGTTTCTGTACACATATGCCAGGATACCAACCATCTCTTCCATCAAGAAAATAAAAAGAAGTAAAAACGTATACTGAAACAAAAATAAAGAAAACGAATAAATAAAACTTTTCTGGCTGTGAGTTCATTATGTATAAATATTCACCAAAATTTTTTGAATTAATGATAAAATAATAACATCCAAAATATAAAATAAATAACTAAATGAATTTAAGATAATTATGGTCAAGGTAATTTACATTGATTTAGATAATGTTTAAATTTACTTAATTCATCCTCAAAGCGGTTAAAATATCAGTTTTAAATATAATCATCACCATAATCTTTCCCTCTAATCTATCGCTGTGCAGTGAGAGCCTGGACCAAGTATCTCTTTCCTGAGCCAACTCTCTACTTCGGTTCGAGTCCATTCCTCTCCTCCTGAATTCATCCCTTAAGCTTAAGCGAGGCCTTCCTCTGGGCCTTTTACCCTCTGTGCGGGTCTTGTAAGTCTTCCTGGTGATTATTTCTCATTCCATCCTAAGGAGGTGTCCGTACCACCTTAGTTTGTGTTCCTCCAGGATAATCTCCGCTGGCCTAATCTTCTCTCCTAGTTTTCCTTTCTATTCACAGGTACGCAGGTACTTCATTTCCATAGCTTGTATTTGACTTCTGTGCTTTGAGGTCAAGATCCACCATTCCGAAGAGATATTTAAAACTCCCAACTTGATCTAATCTCTGTCTTCCAAACTTTAGTACTCTCATTATTCTTCGTTGTTTTTTTCCCTATCCGCATGCATTTAGTTTTTCAAGGGTTAGTTTTCATGTTTATTGTCCATGATTTCTCTTGGAGTACATTTATGTAATGATGGAGGTCTCGGTCATTTGCAGCTAGTAAGACAATGTCGTCAGCAAAGGATAACAATGTAAATTTGAGGGAGTGAAGGTTTTTGTGTCCCAGATGGAATTTCCTCATCCTCAGCTTCGCCCTCCTTAGTACCAAGTCCAAAACCGTGATAAAGGGAAAATCCTGGCGGATACCCAATGTTGTCTCAAATTCTTTTGAACTGTGATTTCTAGTTCTAACTTTATTCCTCGTCATTTCAAATATACATTAAATAAAATTAAAAACACATTGATGGCTCTCCTTATAAATGGATGGTATCCCTACTAGGCCTACCTCGCACAATTTGTAGTAACTAACTGTTTAGAATATTTTTTTCCACATTTTTAAAATATTAAGATTATACGAAATAATAAGTATATATAAAACATTAACCTAAGATAAAAATATATACTTCTTACCTAAGATAAAAGATATACTTCTTTGAAATATATATGAAATATTAATAATCCATATTTTAAAATACATATTCGGAAAGATTATACATTTTATCTAACACCATTGAGGTAATCAATTAAATTAATTAATACAAAAATAATATAACAAAAATATCAAAATCAACCAGACTCATAAAGTATTTTAAATGAATAAACTCAATTTGTATACATTTATAAGTTTAGTTAAATTACTATACTATAATTGCATTTTGTACAGGAACAATGGCTAATAAAAAATTAAAATAACTTTAATTTTTTAATCATTAAAAAAACCTGCCTCACTATCATCCACAAAGGGTCTTTGGTTTCATTACGTGGTTTTGACTGTTTCTAGGACAAAAGTTTTTTGAGTTCATACTCAACCATTAAGTTTTCTACCAATGAAGGGTACCCACTTTAAAGACACTGGGTAAGCTCCAGGAGGAAATATCCCACATGATCAACCTACAGGTGTTAAAGGTTAAAAAATTAATCTACCACAGCTGAATTCAAACCTGGAACCTATATTCCAGCTACAGTTTTTAGATGAGGGAACAAAAAGAAGTCACTTGGGGCTAGAGCTGGTGAGTAAGGTGGATGGTCAAGCAGTTCAAACCGTAATTCGTGGATTTTCGCCATTGCAACCGCTGAGGTGTGAGACAGTGCATTGGTGAAACAGGATTTTATTTTTCTGCTAATGTTGCCGTTTTCCCGCAAGTTTTGGCTTCAGCTTGTCAAGTAATGATGCGTAGTATACTCCTGTAATGTTTTTTTCCTTTTTGAAGATTAAAATAACTCCATGACTATCCCAAAAAAAAACAGTCGCCATCAATTTACCAGCCGAGAAAACAGTTTTTGCTTTTTTTGAACCCGGTTCCCCCTTTTCAGTCCACTGTTTAGATATTTTTTCGGGCATGTAATGTTGTAAAACTCAGATTTATTGCGCCTACACTGCGCCAACAGAGAGTTGGAAATGTTCATTAGAACACATTTTTGGTCTAACGGGAGAAAACGCGGCACCCGACATGCGGATAGATTCCTCATATCTAAATGTTGATTTAATATGTAACAAACACGTTCTTTTGACATGTTCATAATCTCTGCTATCTCCCTCACTTTAATTCGGCGGTCGTCTAGCACCATTTGGTGAACTCTGGCGATGTTCGGCAGAAACTTTTGAGACCACCCTCGTAGTTTAGATCTTATAAAAAGTAATATATTAATAACAAATATTAAAATAACATCTGATTTTAGAATATACTTTGGGATGTAGGACATTGTGACATTTAGTTATTGGGTGCGGTGATTTGGGCTGTCAGGATTCTAGGCCTATAGATTGTGGCTGTAGTGATTATGGGCGCCAATTTTTAATTCAATAAAAATGAGCCAAAACTCAAAAAAAGACAAAAATTATTAAACAGAATGCAATACAAAAATTGCAAAGAGTAAAGCCTTTGGATCTATATACTGGAGAAACTAAAATCCTTTGAACTCTGTCTCGGAGCACGGTTGATGTCTCTATTTTATGAGTCTGTTTGAACTATTAATGTTAGATAAGCTGCATTTTGTCTTTTTTGATGTATTTTTTCTTATGGTGTATTTCCTAATGATTCTTTAATTGGCAAAAGGTTAGTTGACAAGTTAGATTCTTTCAGTAGTTTTGAGACTTCAGGCTTTCCATTTTAATTTTTTGAGAATTTGAAGTACAGTGGAGCGTCGATTATCAGAACGTCAGTTACCCAAACGTTCAATTAACAGAACTGCTTTTTTTTTCAAATGTAATTTTAATTATTACATATTTTTATTTGAAAAGAAAAGATATGTCCAAGGCCAGAACTCGAACCCAGGTCGCCCACGTCTCTAATGAAATAAAATAAAATAATATATAATGACGTAATTCAACAAGATCCTAATTAAAGTAACGTTCAATGAACATTCTTCCCCTTGTATACATCGCAAATTGCGAGAACACGGGGATATGGGATCAAAGAAGAGAAAGGATGTGTCTGACCGAGATGCGAGTCAGGTTAGCTGAGTTGGCAGAGCAACACGCTAGAGACGTGGGCGACCCGGGTTTGAGTTTCGGCCCTGGGCATATCTTTTCTTTTCAAATAAAAATATTTAAAAATTATAACAATTAAAAAAATAATAATAAAAATTCTAATTTTTTATTAATTTGATCAGAGCTTATACAATACTGATTGGTACTATAAAATAATATAAATACTAATTAATAACAAAATAAATAAAATTTGACGAAAAATAAAATAATTTTTTCCATCAACATCAATTAGGGGGCCCTAATCATTTCTCCGAAAGAGCAAAGGAATGAAATTATACTTCGATGTATTTGTTTAACAAGAACTGTAAACCTAATTAGACAATTTCATTTGCTTCTCTGAATCCCTTCCTATTCATTTCGTTGGTAATAGGTTGCTCATCTTCAGTTTTAAATCATTCTTGGTGAGATGTACATCGCATTTGTGATCACTTTTTGTTTTAAAATTGCTGCATGTCAACAAAAAGAAAACGAGTGGTTATTTCATTGAAAGACAATTTGAAAATAATTACGCCGCTAAAAAATGTGAATCGTGTCAGGCATTAGCTACGGTGTTCGGTGTTGGCAAATCAACCCTAACGGGAATAAAAAATAATTCTGATTCAATCACCAGGTACGCAAATAATGTTTACAATGAGACGGGCAGTTCCAGGCGTAAAACTTGGGAAAAAACGAAAAGTGAATTGTTGTAAGATGCTGTTTACACTTGGTTTTTGCAACAACGGTCTTCTGGTCAATCAGGGGCCATTTTGTGTGAAAAATTGTTGGAAATTAAACATGAAGCTTGAAGGTGATCCGACATTTGTCGCAAGTTCTGGATGGAAGAAAAATTTTGAATTACGACATGGGAACATAGTTACATATGCACCTACAACTTTTCGTCCTTTGGATTTTTTATTCGTTATTTTTAACTATGTACATATATTTTTACGTAAATAAACAAACCCCTGACAACATTAGTTCGTATAATCGACGCTCCACTGCATAAGCCTATTTTTCTCCATGATCAATCATTAATTAAAAATGAACCAAAGAGATAAATAATGTGAAAAAAATAGCACGTATCGATTATTCAACATCGTTAACGGTTATCGGTTCTTTGAAATCCAAAAATATAATTTTATTCAAAAATCGTATAATATAGAAAAAGTATTTAATTTTTATAATAAAATTGCCACTTCAATATATTTGTTCAATACATATACTCGAAATGACACGGACACTTTTTTTAAAATTTTTGAATAGATTTTTAGACGGAAATGTGGACCTGATAAGAATGTGTGTGTGAAAGTATTATCACTCTTTAGTTGACACAACACATATTTAAACAGGCATTTATCTCCTGCAAACAATGCCTGTTTCCTACAAAACAGACCTTTTAACCGATATCCCCAAGCTTTTAAAACAATGTGTTTTTTTTTTAATAAGTTCTACTTCCGTTATTAAAGTAATTATGTTTACTTTCATATGTAATTAATTAATTAAGGATAACTTTATGAAGAAGAAGTTTTCAATTTTTTGACAACAGGACTAACGCTTCATTGAAATACGCTATAACATTAAAAAAACAGATGCTAATGATTGAAAACCCAAAATGGAAAAATTAATTTTGATTCCCAGTCGGTCTGAAATTGATGCAAAAAAGAAAAAAAAAAACAATAAATAAGATTTTTCGATCCCTCTTAGTGGCCTTTGTTTCTATTTGTGAACAAATATTTAAACAATTTTTAAAAATATTTATATAAAATATTTTATTAAAACATCCTGTATTTATATTTTGTTACTGAATCCAACAATTTTACAAGCTCATTTCAACCGTCGCAATGCTATAACTCAATTATATTAACAATGACTATGAATTCTCAGTTATGTAACCTACTAAATGGATTCGTCATTGTACGCAATTCTTTATTTTCGAACACCTTAAGACGTTGTTCATCATTCCAATAATTGTTTTAAAACTTCTAATTTTTAAGTTTTAGGCTAAAAGTTCGAGCCGAATAATGCTAAAATAACAAGCACCTAATTGTTATTTAAAAATTGCATCTCGACTGTTTTTCCTATTGGGGTTCTTGTTCTTTGCTATCGTAGATCCTAAGTACTAACACTTCTTGATATTACAAAATATAGCAGTTATTACAAAATATAATATTCTCGGTTAATTAAAGAAAATGGCCTGTTAAGGAATGCAGAAACCGGGGGTAAGGATTTTAGTTACTTTTTTCGTTAACTATTTCCACATAAATATGAAATATTCATTCATTTATAACCAATAGGAAATTGTTTATTATTTTGCACGATCATTGTCCTTGAAACAATACAGTCTCTACCGTGTACTGTATTGGGTTCAGTACACGGTAGAGATACACTTCATGAGTTGTAGTGGTACAGGTTTTTTTGAAATATTTTGCACCAGGAGAAAATTGAACATCTCGAATGAATTCTGGTCAACTCAGACTTCTGTGTATTTCTAAGTATACAAATTAAACATACAAAACACAACTACTATCTCGCCAAGAGATCACACGTACGAGATATTGCAGTCCGCTTGAGTTCACCAACTCATGACCCTGCACGTAATACACTTTGACTTCATAAGCGCTATTTTTGATCTTTGTATCTATGATCTCACTGTCTTACGAAATGCGTGTTCTCATGCGAGCCTATTAAATAATAACATATCTACAAGTGAGGCGTTGAGATGCAAAAGGGGCTAAATCCAAATTTGAAAATTTTTGCGGAAACACAAACATATGCATAATTTTGGTTATAATAAAATGATTATTTATTTTATACAATTATTTTTAGAAAAATTAGATTGACTTTGACATGTTTTGAATGGTGATCCACGTACCACCGCATAGAGGACACTAAATTTGTGAAAAACTATTAAAAAATTATAAAACATTGATTTATCCCATTTTACATCTTCACGCAATGTACATTAAATAGGACATTTAAGTTCCCAGAATAGAGAGCCTCCATTATCAATTATTTGTTGCCATGACGACCAAATGTTGAGTGTGTAACCTTTATTAGATTGTTATAACCTTTATAATCAATACATTAGGCTGGATATTTATCTTGAAATTTAATTATTATTTACTGGTATATATTTGATTATTGTTTAGTATTTATTTTTTAATATTATTGTTTATAGGCATTTTTGTTTATTGAATACTGTAATTATTCTTTACAGACTAATAAAATCTGATATTACTCCAGCCTATTTTTATTAACCTTTACGAACATATTACGTAGTATATTAGTACGTATTGTATTCTGATTAATAGAATGGAGTAAACGGGTTCAAGGATGAATCAGCTGGGATTGGATTCATCTTACATTATAAAAAAAAAAACACTTTGCAATACAAATGTAAAGCTGGAATGCCTATATGCTGGCAATTTAAATGAAATTAGCATTAAAGCAGAATTTAGATAAATTAGTAATACCAGAAAGGCGGATTATAAGGAAAATATTAGGACCAAAAACTACAGCAGAATTAAATTATGAAGTAACCTTGTCATGTATCAAAATGTAGGGTAAGTAATAAAACACGCTTTAATGAGAAAAAAATAAAAAGTAGAAAACAATATTCAATGAGTTTACTATAAATAAAGTGATGAAAAGAAAATTCATTCTATGGCAACAAAGCGGGGGGAGGGGGTGCTTTTTAAGATATTTTCATAATGACTTTTTTTATAATAAAATTGTTTGTTCACCGCTCTATTCTTATAATCTTTTTGAGTATTATTTTATACTTTTTAGTTTTTTCCTATTAAAGTGTGTTTTAAGTTTTTTTTTTGTCAATATATACAAAACTCCCCAGTTGATCACACGAGTAGTCATATGCTTGTCTCAAAGATCAAGGCATGCATGCCTCAGTACACGCCTTAGCACTTGTCACAAGACTACCGTGTATTTGGATAAGAAAAATCGCTAATCAAGAAGATCCTGGTCAGAATATTGAGACAAACTTATTAAGTTATTGTACTGTCTTCGGCCCTAGAGAAGTGTGCAAAATTTCAATTTTATTCGATATTTTTAAGTGGCAAAAAAGTTCAATTATTCATAGCATATAGGAAAGAAATTCGTTGACTGTAGGTACTATAATAGGATGTAATTAGTTGGGGGTGCAGTCAAGAAAACACAGCAAAATAAGTGAAACTTATTGTATTTTATATGTGCCGACGTTTCGACCTACTGTGTAGGTCATCTTCAGGGCTATGAGAAAACAGACAAAAACAGAATAGACTGTAAAAATACATAAGATAGAGATACAGAAAACATAACAAAATGTAGAGATATAGAAAAATTGAGCGAAAAAAAAGTGAAGGATATATTATGAAATATTTATTCATATATCCTTTCATAATATATCCTTCACTTTTTTTCGCTCAATTTTTCTATATCTCTACATTTTGTTATGTTTTCTGTATCTCTATCTTATGTATTTTTACAGTCTATTCTGTTTTTGTCTGTTTTCTCATAGCCCTGAAGATGACCTACACAGTAGGTCGAAACGTCGGCACATATAAAAACAATAAGTTTCACTTATTTTGCTGTGTTTTCTTGACTGCACCCCCAACTAATTACATCCTATTCATTGCATATATACGGACAAGCAGGCGAAGGCAATAAAATATTGTTTAAAATATTTCAGATGTAATGAGAAAAGGGATATTCGAGTTTTTTGGACATTTATATAGATTGGAGGCGAAAAATACAATAAGATTTCCATATACTTGTGGAATAACAATCCGTTAAATTATACGAACTATTGATAGTCGTTAAATGGCGTCAGGGCGTCAACGGGATAGATTAATTTATTTTCATATAAACTTGGAAATGAGAAGAGATACAGTCCAGCTTCGGTGTTCCATTTGTAGTTTTTCTGGAAACAGTTTACGTTTGAAAATATTAAACCAAAAAAAAAAGTCTATCAATCGATAGGGAGTAATTGACTCCCCAGACAACCACAAGCTGGGTTAGCGAAGTGAAAAAAGATTTAGAGACAAATTACAAAAAAACGAAAAAATAAATGACAGAGAAGCATTTCGGATTATTTCCGAATTCTATTTTCCCCACCACTAAGTTGCATAGCTGGTAGTATATTAGCTTTCTTAATTCGATTTGGGAGCTCTTGATCCATTTTCCCATTTCTGTTGAGTACTACTCATAGGTAGGTATATTCTTGTGCTCTCTCCAAAATTTCTCCTCTGCAGAGAATCAAAATCTCTTCTTTACGCCCGATTGCTTTTTCTCATTGCTTTTTCCTATTTCTTAATTTTTATCAAACCCCTTTGTTATATTACTCACTGCCCCTTCTACATAATTAACAAATCCTTACGAAATGACCTGATATACTTCTCGTAACTAACAGAATTAAGAACCACTACAAAAAATTCCATGACTAATTTGCTGGACACCCAAACTTACTGGTACAATCATTACTGACAGACAGGTTACCACAAAATCCAACAGTCTGTGGAGCTGGGATCTGCTACCAAGATATGAAGCACGGTAGAAGTGCATTCAATGGGAGGTTTCTCCCTACACGCTTTCATGTGAATCCCAAAGGGAAGGTTTTCAAAAATAACATAACTGCTAGACCACAGATAAAATATCTGCCAAATGGCATTTGTATAATTTCTTAAATAAATATTTATTGTTATTTAATTGATTTTGTTTATATTTTTTTAAATGTTTGTTTTTCTTCTATTGTTAAACCATGTTTACTTCATCATTACCCATTATGATGAATTAAAAACAAACAACAAGACCTTCACAACGGGAAAAAAATAATTGTGACAATTGACACCTTGGTATTCAAAACAATAATTTCTAAAAAGATCGCCGTCTAAGGATATTATTCCTGCTTTCATAATTTCCCAAGGATAAAGGGCATTATTGTTAATCCTCTAATCCTCGCATTAAATCGCTGCAGCTTATCATAAAAGTGCAACACGACTATTCGCAAACATTGGAGATAACTCCGACAAGGTTTCAATGTCAAACCAACTGCACTGATATTAATATGTATAATATTTTATGTCTGTTGAACTTTCTTGTTTTTCAACAATAAATTACTAATAAAAACAATAATTAAAAAATAAAATAAAAATAAATACATATCATAGCCCGTATATATGACATATAAGCCCCGGTCGTCTGCATTTCCGTAGCGGTGTTCTAAGCCATCTGAGCCACCAGGAGTCGTATCCAAGTCCGACAAATCCGTTCCCTCCACCGATCCTATATCCCCGTGTTCTCGCAATGTTTGCGATGTATTCACGGGGAAGAATGAATTACCTTTAAGATGGGTAAAAATCCGGTTCGTCCAACGTATGCGTGTCTTTCACAGCAAGTGGCCATAAAATTCCAGTATTAAAATTGAGTATTTTCCTCATAACATCCGATATTTGTTGAACATGAGTTATAATTCACTGTTTTATAGAAATACGGAATATACGAAAAGCGTCTTAAACTTATTTCACTGTTTTCTCTGTATTGAAAAAAAAACCCAGTCCTAAAATCGAAATCGATGCGTTCCATTAAAATTTAAAGACAGCGCTGTATTTTCTGAAACGGCTAAAAGAAGTCAGGAGCAATGGCTTTATGGTTTGCCAATTTTTATTAATATCCGCTTCTAAGCAATGCAGATAAAATGTTTACAACACTACAAACGTATTAAACTATGCAATAGAGAAAGAGATACGATAAGTATGATGTTAATAACTTTAATTAAATTTTAATTTTATTTCACTATAAGACAATATATCGAGGGATTTTCCCCAGAATATATAAATAAACTTAACCAAGAAGACTAAATCGCTTTACACTAAGTCAACAAGACCAATGACTATATGGGTAGTCATTCTGTTTTGAAAAGAAGCTGGCTGTGTTGGTCCACGTGACCCAGAGTGGCCTAAAGTAAATAACTCGCTGTTATTGGCTGGACTGCTACCCGTCTGAGCGATGCTATTATTGGTAGTCACCCAACCCTACAATACTAGACTATAATATTGAACGGGTCTTTGGTAAACATGGGGGTGCTATAGATTGGGTCTATGTCACTTCAATTGCCTAAATAGACAATATTTCTAGAACATTATTTACAAAACTACTAAAAACTGTTTACATTCCATTACACTTTACCTAATGTTACAGCCTGTATATTTATCTCATTAGTATAACTCTTTTATGTTTCTGAAATTAACGCCGGGTATATATCTAAAGGGAGCGGAATGGCTCAGTGGTGGAGCACTGAGATGCCAAGCCGAACATCCTGGTTCGAATCCCGCTGTAGGCAAGACTTTTATTTGGTCTGTTTGCAGTCGCAGATGGATCTATGGGGTCTAGGACTCTCCTGTGGCTCACCCAGCCTCTGTAAAATGTTATAAAAATAGGGTACCCAAAATATGGGGGATTTGGCGGTTGAGTGTGATCTGGGACAAGTCCCCTCCTTGCAGAACCGTTATCCATGAACCAGTACAGTCTCTGACCTGTACTGAACCCCTGGCCCGCTCACGGATTGTAGTGGTACAGTTTTTTTTTTTATATATCTACAGCCCCGGTGAATAAGTGGTTAAGCCGAATTTTCTTCAAAATGGGTTCTTGTACTTAGGGAAGCAGAATTATTCCCTTAGTGAATAAGGAGATAAATCAGGCATTGGCTTGAAAAGGAGTTATTGCTTATATTACAACTCCATTTCAAGTATAAACTGAAACACTGTTATGTGTGCAATGAAGCTGACAGGGCTTTGTGTACTATATATACTTTAACCTGCTTACCATCTATACTAACATATGCATGCCCAATATTTAGTTATATGTCTAAAACTAATGATAAAAACTAAAAAAATATATTCCAAAACGAATGCCGTAGAATTGCTGGAAATAATGGAAATTACACTTAAGTTAAAATTATGCATAAAGAATTATGTACACCTTATATAAATGTATTCATCAACAAACTATGTAAAAAATTCTTTTCCAAGTGTAAACACAACGAAAACCCATATATAAAAAATATTGGGAACAATACATATCCATAAAATAATACAAAGCTGTATGTACATAAAAGAACAAAGCATTTATTATTGTAGGATACCAATTTATTTTATTTTATTTTTATTGTTTATATATATATGTATATAAGTTATTAAGAATGTATAGTTACAATATCTGATTATTTTCAATTTTTTTTTTCTCTGTTGAAAGTTTTTTGTATATATTTTTTTTCTCTCATTGTATAGAAGTTGTATGTAGAGAGCTAAGTTGATGTACTGAAGTTTTCGGATTCAAATCCATCTGAGGCAGATAAATTATTTAATCTTTTAACAGCTATGGTTGGACTCCGTGGGATCTATAGATCTTGCAGGGGCTCCCTCCTGGCGCACACCCAGCCTCTATAAATGGGGTACCCTCAATTTGGGTGAAAACCTTAACTTAACCCAAGACCCTTCATGGGTTGTAGTGGTACGGGTTTCTATTAACTTTTTTATTGGCTTTCATTATTTAATTTCATTAATTTTAAACCCAAAAGAACATAGCATTTTTCTAAAAACAATAATAATCATAGATTCTAACTTTATTTGATTTCGATAATTAACATAATTTCTAGAGTTATTAACTTATCCTGTAATTTCAATTGAATCAAAATGTAATACATCATTTTGCGAATGATAGGATAAGGAAAACCAATATAATATCTAGTTATATCCAATTTTTCCTTTCCTATTTAATTATTTTTTCTTTTAAAACAACGACTATTTGTGCGATGCGAAACTTTTTTCTTTTTTTTTATAACTCAGAACAGAATTGGATATCCCACTATCGGAGAGATAACACTGATCTAAAGCTATCACAGATATGTGACGTATGTTTCCTCTCACTGTTCGATCTCTCATAGTGACAACATAAATATATGCTTATATTTCCGGACAGGTTCAACAGTTTTTATTATAAATAAATTTAAATAAAAATAAATAATTATTCTTCAAAGAATGCAAACATAACACATTACACCACAGCAGGGAAACCGGAATGGACTCAAGTGAATGCCTAGCACTCAATTATAATTTAGACAAACTAGACATATTAGGAAGAAGAATTATGAGGAAACTTTTAGGTCCTATTAGAAGCACAGAATCCTGGAAATTACGAAGCAATGATGAAATATATCAAAACATAGGATAAATAACAGAAACGACAAGGAAAAGAAGACCGATGTTTTTTGGACATTTATACGGAATGGATGACAACAGGCTGTCAAAACAGATTTTTAAGTAAAGATATCTCTCGGAAAATATATTAACTACAGGATCCGAGAAATAAAAAATAGAAATACACAAGAAGCAGCAGCACCGAAAGATACCTTCAGAAAGATAGTGTTTAACTTGGGATTCCAGGATGCAAGCAATACAGGCACAAAGTGGTCGGAAGAATGAAAAAAGAGACATGGTGAAAGATGAGAAAGAATTGGAGGAAAAGAAAGCAACGAATGAGAAAGAATTGAAATCGGTATGTGGTTCTTAGTTGGCCAAAACGAAGGGGAAAAATATTCATAAAAATAGGGAGTAAGATATACCTCAAAGATACTTGAGTTAAAAAGTTATGAGGCTATAAATTGTTAAGGTTACAACAGATTATGTTAAATCAAAGATAAAATGAAGCGTAAAACTTTATCCTTAGAAGAAAGGTGCTTGTAATATTTAAAGAACATAAATGGACATAATTTTATTGTGGAAGAAAATGGTCCGGGAAGAGGTCAATAAGTTTCTCTGAATATCAAGAATATTTATTTAGTAGCCAACGTTTCGACCTACTCTGTAGGTCTTCTTCAGGGCTAAATATACAAAATACAGACAATTTAAAATCACAAAATATTTAAAATTAGGTTAAGCATGGTAAAAACAAATGTTAAATAAATTTCTTATCAACATTTTCTTATTTATTACTATATAATTCTCATGTTCTCTCCCCTGCCCCATCTTTATTGTTCACCGCTCAGATAACTGATACTTTTGTATGTTTACTTTAATATTTATTCCATTTGAATTTATATTACCTTATTCTTTAATTTTTAGCACTTTCTGTTTTTATTGTATTCTATAGTATGTTGTTTTTTTGTTTTTTTTCCTACCTTTGTATATTAACATTTGTTTTTACCATGCTTAACCTAATTTTAAATATTTTGTGATTTTAAATTGTCTGTATTTTGTATATTTAGCCCTGAAGAAGACCTACAGAGTGGGTCGAAACGTTGGCTACTGAATAAATATTCTTGATATTCAGAGAAACTTATTGACATCTTCCCGGACCATTTTATTCCACAATTTTCATCAAGGTCAACCATTTTCTTTCAAAAGGACATAATTTTAGTTGGAATCATATATTGAACTTAATTGTTAACATGTTGTATATTGTTAATGCATTTTTGAGAATGTGTGATGACTGTATTGTTTAAATAAAGGATGAGACTGCATCCAATAGGACTTTTTAATATAAATTTATTGTTTGCTTTTTTACTTTATTTATTTATATTCCAATAAATAAATAAAATAAAATTTATAGTTGGATATCTTTGACAGAAGACTTCACGAGACCATATCGTTATTTACAGCTTCGTGATCTATAAAACCAGATCTTCGGTGATCCCAACGACTCTTTTATAAGTCTTTAGATGTGCTTCGTGATCATGGTGGCAGTGGCCGGGAGATAAGCTGTCCACACGGTCATTAGCATCTCTTGTAAATATTTAGGCGGGAATGTCTTTATTTTTGGCGGGAGCCCGGCTAACAGCTGGTGATCGGCTATATTCGGCCAGTGAACATGATAAGGGTGGTCGTTATCAACGAGCAATCCCTGACAGATATTTCCGAAAGAGGTCATAAATCAAAAGATAGATTCAGGACTAGAAATATCATGTAAGTATCTATACTAAACACCAACCCCATCGATGTCATTCAATGATAGATTGAATCTATCTGCCGATGCGCATTCAGATTAACGATTGATTATTCAAGCAATTATAAAAAATACAAATAAAAATCTGTACCATTACAACCCTTGAAGGGTCTGGAGTATAGTACATGGTAGAGACTATACTGTTTCTTGGACAACGGTTGTGCAGGGAGGTGATATGTCCTTTATAGAAGCTGGGTGAGCCCCAGGAGGGTCCTAGAACCAACTAGATCCATCTCCACCCGCTAAGCAACTGTAATTTCCAAGTAAGTGTAACAATAATTCAGTTGTCCAGTGCCGGTTGAGTTTTTAAAATTTAAATAGCAATTAATGATGTTTTAGTCATCTGTCAATCTAACCAAACAGTGATGGAAACGATAATAATTTCATTAGTGACTATAGATACAGCCATATTGTTGGCATTAATCTGGTGGATTTCATTATAGGCTCTTCATCCCTCTTCCCTAATGATCGCCTAAAATTAAGACCGAAACGTAGGCACAAATAAAATAAGTAGGACTTAATTTGTGTAATTTATTGACAGCACTTCCCGAACATTTAACACTGTTCTAAGAATACTAAGATTGAATAAAAATGCTGAGCGTAGTCTCCTACTCAATAACAACTTCATCGAGAAAATTCAACAATGAATTGAATAAAAAACATGAAGCATGATGTCGGACAAAGCACCTTCCTGCACTACTGTCTCTACCACGGATGAACTCTTCATGCCTTGTTGTGGAAAAGGTTTTTTTTTAAATAAAGAATGTTGTGGCTAAAGAAATACTTAGTAGTTTAGTCCTAGCAACAGAACAGTCTCTACCACGTACTGAACCCAAGCCTCTTCATGGGTCGTTGTGGTACAGGAAAAAAATGGATTGAATTAATCAATTTAATTAATTTTAGAAAACGTATTAGATCCCAGCTGAATGTTATCACTTTCAGTGGTACCACAAACACAAATAAAAAACTTTGTCGAACGCACCTCAAAATATTTTCTTATCAATGTTGAAAGGCAAATGTACCAAGAATTTAGTTATCCAGTAGTTGTTGGGTTAAAAAAAATAAATAAGAAAACATAAGTTGTAATGAGTTGATATCCTTCTATTCATACAACCAAATAGTCGATGAAATTGAAAGGGAATTAGTGATCTCACGGGAGAATAAAAAGCTTTCAGATTATATACAATGATGATTTCCAATGACATTAAATGCTGATTTTCATTTTCATTTATATTTTTAGGAATGAACTTATCAAAATTGATATATACCGTAGTTATTTTTAACTAGCTATCAACATATCAGTGAATTATCATTATTTTGACATTTAAAAGGTCAAAAGAGTTTTAATAGAATTGATTGTGAGCCAAGAATTTAAGTTTTAGCCTTGAAATAAATTAAATCAAATATTGTAGAACTTTTCAAGGTAATAAAATATAAATAAAAACATGAAAGAAAGCTGAATATAGGACACAAGCAGGCAAGAATAATAAAAACTTTTAATGCCTAAAACTATTAAGGTAGCTGACATGAGCCCATTATAGCTTTTTGTTTTTAGAAATGAAGAAATATCGGTTTTCGTCCCCTAATATCTATACTAAATAATATTTAAAAAATAATTATATACTATATAAGTAAGTAATATACTATATAACAAATAATAGTTATTTATTTGACAAGTGAGGAAAGTGCCACTTTTTTACACCCGAGTGAATTTTACCACACGAGCCCAAGGCGAATGTGGTAATTAAACGAGGGTGTTATTAGCACTTTTCTCACGTGTTAAATATTACATTTTTCCTGCAACCATTTAAAAATTAAGAAATTAAAGGTGAAACTTTAGATTTGTTAAAACTACACTAGCGCTATCTCTTACAATTTTCTATTACTAACCATCCAAATTATAACTCTGGGACGGTTTACTCATTGTATAAATATTATTCAATATCATAAATATTATTAATTAATAATATTTAGAAAATAAAATTCTATGAATTCATCACTATCCATTTCCATTTTTTATTTTGTTTGTGGTCTGATCACTGTTTTAATGCTAGATCTCCAAAAAAAAATTTCTGATGTGTGAAGGTTCTAATACAGTTAAGGTTATATTAAATGTTTCTATAAAATCACTAAAAATAAATAAAATCTATCTTGAATTAAATATAAAATAGTTATAAAATTATTTATTTTAACATTTTAGTAATATAAAATGAATAACATTATAATACCGCCATTTAACATTTAAAATAACAGAGTGCTGATTGTCAAATTCGATCTAGGTAGCTGTTACTTTTTCTCACTAGTGAGGGAAAGTGGTTTTCCCTCACTAGTGGGGGAAAGTGGGACTTTCCACACCAGTTTTACTTGAGTAATGGATAGCATTACTCAATGGTTGCAGGAAAATATTATTGATTATACTAAGGTAATCTTGTAATAACAGCCTGGCTGCATTCCTCTCTTGGTGACCCCTGTTGTAGGGCCAATAGTGATAATACGTATGATTTATTTTTATTAATTGTTATAATTTTTAAATATATCTCTTCAAAATAAAAATATTTAAAAAGATAATACGAATAATATGATAATAGTATGTCAGAAAAAAGTATTGGACTATAACATCGATATATTTAATAAATCATAAATCGATATTTTCCATCATCTCTACTATAATCCATGACAACACTTCACGATTTTACACATTTATTATGTTTAAAGATGAATTTATTACAATATAAATCTTAATATAACTCATAATTAACAAAAACTGCACTAAATAATAACTACACGTTTTCCCAACTCCAGAAGACATAATTTCTCACAAACGGAAAGAATTTCACGATTAAGGACGATTGATTTGCATTCCTCAGTTTTTTTTTTCAATCGAGCTGCGAAATTAAGATGTTCCTCCAGAACCTGAAGGACTGCTTCTTGTCGACCAGCTAAGGATAAATTTATTAATGTATTCTGTCCGGAGCTAAAGGAGAAGGATCGCTTTATTTTCTGCATGTAGATGTGCCTGGGAAAATGCAACTTTTTTTAATGCATCTAATCATTTAAATATAATAATGAGTATATTTTATACAAATGTATACACATAATATTCTAAATTATTCATAGCATGCGATAGGTCGATTCACTCTCTTCAATTTTAATGAATTTAAATATGAAATATAGCTCTTAGGCGCAGTTAAGGAAAAAAAAAATAGTACAATGCTTTTAAGGCAGGGAAAAAAATTTAACAATACAATTATTAAAATATACTATATAAATATAAAACTGAAATGACTAGTATTAAAAAAATAATGAAACATTATCAAAAATAAGGTTAAAATATTAAATAATTGATGAAGAATTAAAAAAAAGAACATACCAAGAGAGAAATAATGGTTATCAAATTTTTGAAGAACATAAAGAAATGTGAAAATGATTGATTAGAATAATTTATTTTTATTAATTGTTATTTTGATGGTAATTATGTTTAAATATTTTTGTTTTGAAGAGAAAAGATTTCTCCTGGCCGGGATTCGAACCCGGGTCATCTCCGGTGCAGTGCTCTAAACCACTGAGCTACCAGGCGTCGTATCCAAGTCAGACAAATCCGTTATCTTCACCGATCCTATATACCCCTGTTCTCGCAATTTTTGCGATCTATACACGGAGAAGAATGGTCATTGATAATTACTTTAATTAGGATCTTGTTGAGTTACGTCAATATATTATTTATAATTTATTTTTATTTTGATGTCAACTATTTTTAAATATTTTTGTTTTAAACAGAAAAGATTGTCCTGGCCGGGATGGCTTAGAGCACTGCATCGGAGATGCAGACGACCCGGGTTCGAATCCCGGCCAGGACAATTTTTTTCTCTTCAAAACAAAAATATTTAAAAATAATTATCATCTAAATAACAATTAATAAAAATAAGTTATAAATAATATATTTACGTAAGTCAACAAGATCCTAATTAAAGTAATGTTCAATGACCATTCTTCCCCGTGTATAGACCGCGAAAATTGCGAGAACCCGGGGATAAACGATCGATGAAGACAACGGACTTGTCTGAAATGGGTACGACCCCTGGTAGCTCAGTGGTTTAGAGCACTGCACCGGAGATGCAGATGACCCGGGTTCGAATCCCGGCCAGCAGAAATATTTTCTCTTCAAAATAAAAATATTACCCACTTTATTTAAAATGTTACCCACTTTATAGATGCCAGGAGGGTCTCCAGATCAAAAAAGAATTCATCCCCAGTTATTAACAGATTGAATAAATTATCTTCTATGGCCGGACTTGAACCAGGGACCTTACGAACGACATTTCAAGTAATCAATCGACTCTCAATGTTCCATTACTAATAACATAATATACATTTACTAATAACGAAATACTAGAGATATTTAGTTACGGAGGGATGTGATTCACTTTTTTAAAAATCATTTTTAATTAATTAAAAAATAAAAATGATATAATTTAAAATATTAAAAAAAAAATACTATGCATTTCATTCTAATCTAACCCCTAGGAAGAGAACAGATCACAGAAAACGGGTGTTTTTAATCTCCAATAGAAACATTGTTGGACAGTTTACACAAGGCCCACCCAAGAGCTATCTCCCACCAGTCGATTGTGATCGCCGCAAGTTAATCTGTTATATCCTCATTACCATAATAATTGAATGTATGGTTTAGCGACCGGTTAGTTATTTTTATGACCCTGTGGATACTGAAAATTCAGTAGATATATTGTATATTGGATTGTGGGAGTATGTAAATTTATTCGCACATAGAAAATACCCTGTGTAATAATAAAAGTCATATAAACGGATATTTACATGTTTTTCGCTGTTTACTTTACCGTTGTGAATAGATTCATATTTATTTGATTGAAGTCCTTTATAGGCTCATTGAATTGCTAAGTATACTAAATAATAACTGGAGAAACTCTGTTTCCATGAGTTGAGAAAGTATATGTATAAGTATAAATATATATGTGTGTATGTATGTAATAAGTTGCCATGCCGAAAATCCTGGTTTAAATCCCGCTGCAGGCAAGACTTTTATTTAGTCTGTTAGCAGCCGGAGATGGATCATATAGGACTAAGATCCTCCTGGGGTTCACCCAGCCTCTAAATATATAAATGTTGTAAAAATAGAGTACCCAAAATAAGGGAGGGGAATGTGGGGGTTGATCGTGACCTAGGTCAATTCACCTCCCCGCAGAACCGTTGTCCATGCAACAATAAGGTCTCTAACATGTACTGAATCCCAGAATCGTTCGCAGGTTGTAGTGGTACATGTTTTTCAGGTATGCATTTCATATCGTCCTACTAAAGACCACGTCACTTTAACTCTTCTCCTTTCTATACTCCGCCCATTTCTTTCCCGTCGTCAGCTTTTCCTGAAAACCATGGTGGGCATTCGGTTTCATCCTGATTCGGTTGAATTCTCGAATACAACAAGAATCTCCACCTCCAATATGTTTTATTTGTTTATTGTTTATTCATTTAACGTCAATTTATGCTCCTATAGCGAATCGGACGACGCTGCAGTGGGAGCTCTAAATTTTGCCTATCCAGCTTTAATTAGTATAGGGATTTTTAACGAGTACCTGGCATCGCAGAGGATCAGTATCCTCGTTTAACGTCCCTTCCAAAGGACGGCATAACCAAAGATTTTTACTTCATTTAAAAAATCCTAGGGCCACCTGTCGGGTGGTCCCCAACAAATCTGCGATCTTGGACTTAATAGGTGTTACGGTAAACACTAGACCACATATCAACCTTCCAATAGGTCTTGTTCTACCCCTTTGAACCTTGTCAGGTCTTTTTTTTTTAAATAGAAGTTAAAATCCAGTTCGTCCATCGTATGGATGATATTCTTAGCAAGTGGCCATAAAATGCAAGTATTTTCCTCATGATGTCAGATATGTTTTGAACATGAGTGAGTTATAAGCTCACTGCTTTATAGATAAGAAAAATAATTTACAGATTATTAGAAAAACGTCCTAACTTATTTCACTGTTTTCTCTGAATTGAGATAACAGTCCTAAAATCGAAATCGATGCGTTAAATATTAAAAGATAGCGCTATACTTTGTGTAACAATTTAAAGAAGTCAGATACAATGGCTTTATGATTCGCCAATTTCTAAAAATATTTATAATTTAACTAATCGAGCAAGACAAAAGACCAAACAAAAAGTAGTTCCTCGATCCTTTGCTAGGCAACACCGATAAAACATTATATAACAAAATATATATATGATTGCAATAACATAAAAAGACCTTTAAAATCTGAAGCCTATGTATAGATTTGTGATAAATTGTTTTATTTACCAGGAAGTAAGCAAGAGAAGTATACATCAAAGTATATCAAAAGGAACCGGCCATATATATCTCGATGGAGGAGGCAGTGATTTCCGCTCCATATATTTATATCTTTATAGCAGGCTGTACGTTCCGTTTCGCATTATCTTCCCAGACTGTACCTCATGCAGAAGATATCTGCAAAAACAAGATGAAGCAGTAATCTTTTGAGGAGCGGGGAAGTGTCATGCCGTTTCCTCTCTTCGTGACTAGAGTCAATTTAATAATAATGCATTTGGTCATAGGCATTCCATAGGATACGTCGACTTCAGTTATTATAAAAAAAATAGGCAACATAAAAAAAAAACCTGTAGCAATTCAACCCATTAAGGGTCTTTGGTTTGGTACATGTTAGAGACTTTAATGTTTCTAGGACAGCGGTTGGGCAGGGAAGTATGTTGTCGAAGACCTCGCTACACCAAAGGCGACCTAGAGCAATTTTCTTAACAATAACTTCTCATCTGCAAAGTAAGCAAACCCGATAACCTACTTCAAGTAAACAAAACACCATCTAGGTTTTATGAAGGGTATTGACTTCTGTACTTTGGGATTGGTATTATTTTAAGCCAACGGTTGTGGAGTGAGATGATCCGGCCGAGATTATCTTAACCGCCAAATTCTTTTCCCCACTAACCTTAGAATACTGTATGTCTCCGCTACGCGTGCTTCAAAGGAAAATCGGTTGCCTCTACTTGGTTTTTCGTAGTTTCAAGTTCCCCCTCCAATGTAAGCCTCTAGTGTTTAGTTAGCCACAGGTTGGTTTTTTTATAAGCCAGACTAAAACCGAGAATTCGAAATATTAGCCTTAATTTTCGTTTTGAATTTGTTTAATTCCAAAAAACACAGATTAGTTAGCTGGTGTTTGCATGTGCGTTTACGTTTCAGCGATGTATATTTCAATCAATAGTTATTGAATAAAAATGAAATCATTTCAATTGATTATCAAAAACGAATTAATATTTTCTCTGGTCTATATTTGGCCATTTGCTTATAGTTTTAACTAGATAATCAATTGTTCTAGGGTCCAGTGAAAACTTACTCGACCATGGAGGAAATTTTTTAAGTCATGCGTGAGCTAAGAGACGAAGAACATGAAGCTGAAGATAAGTTGGAGTACATTGGAAATTTTGATGACTCCGATGAAGATCCCACTTATCATCCTGAAGAAGGAGAGGAAATCGAAGAGAAGACTCTGGAAGGAGTGTTTTCAAACCTTTTTCTCTAAATGTATAATAGATGAAATTATATTGAGAACAAACCAAGAAATGGAAAAACAAAGAGTGAAATACAAAACTTCTAACAACAGTAATCTATCTAATGTAACTGATATTGAGCTTGATGCTTTCTTTGGACTTATGATATTATCTGCGGCGTTTAAAGGTAACCATTTGTTCACGGACCATTTATTTAGTACTGAATACAATGGTAATAAAAATAGAGCTACAATGTCAAAAGAACGATTTAAGTTCATTGTAAATTGCCTTCGCTTTGATGATTTGTATACAAGAATGGAACGGAGGAATGAATCAAAATTCGTACCAATTAAGTTAAATGGGAAGATTTCATAAGTAATCCCAAAAATAATTATAAACCGAGCTCCTATTGTACAATAGATGAACGATTGGTAGGATTTAGGGGCCGTTGTCCGTTTCCCGTGTACATGAGTAACAAGCAGAACAAATACGGAGTTGAACCCTAGAAGGTTCTCAGAATCCCAATACCATTGTCGGTCTCTAAGTCATAACCTTACGATCAGTATACAGTGGCCACTACATTAGAATACATACAGGGTTAACCGGATCCTTAGTAATGTTTATACGAATTGCAATTGGGCCAGAATTTCCAGTTTTGATTAAAAACCAATCATGAATAGTAACAATAAAATAAGAGAGAAAAAAAAATAAGAGAAATTTATAGGAGAATAAAGTCAGTGGCAATAAAGTAACAATCCATTCTAGAATAGCTCGCATGTTGCGGCAATAACTAAGTTTATAGCGATCTTATAGCACCTGAATTTATAGCCAGATAATTACAGTCCACCGTAACTAGAGTCGGCAATAGCAGTAGTATAAACAGTAATACTATCACTAATCGTAATCGTGGCAATAAAGGCTGAGTTTATGCCTAGTGAATATTCAAACTATGTATTAACGTATTTATGTGTATGTAAGTTGTTAATAGAATTAAAAAGTAATTTATTCAGATCTAATTAATTCGATTATATATTCCATTTCCATATCTAAGAAAACAAAATCTGTACAGCCACAACCCATGAAGACCCTCGGGTTCAATACTTGGTAGAGACTGTATTGTTAGGGGGCAACGGTTGTGAAGGGAGATAAGCTCTTCACAGAGGCTGGGCGAGCCACAGGTCTCCAAATCCTCAGATACATTAGGATACATCCTCGGCTGTTAATAGATTAAATAAATTATGTGCCACAGGATTTTGAATCCAGCACCTTCAACACTGTAACTCTGCGCACAACTACTGATCTACCCCCCCCCCCCCTCATATTTCCTCATGTAAATGGGAAATAAACTATCTGTGTTTTATGATGGAAGAACTTTTCAGGTTTTAGTAAATGTAAATTTATTTCCATGTAATCATCAGTGCTGACATTAAATCATACATAAAAAGTAAGGAAGAAAATAGTTGGGGGTGCAGTCAAATAAGACACTAAATAAGTGTCTTATTTAGTGTCTGGACACTTATTTAGTGTCTCATTTGACTGCACCCCCAACTATTTTCTTCCTTACATCGATCATCCAGTCAACCATCCCTCGCTTCTCATACATAAAAAGATTAATAGGCAGAGCAACTCTTTATTAGTCAAGCCAACCGTTTATTGATAATGTTTTTTTAAATATTTAACGTAATTTTACGTATGATAGTAATGTGATCAGAGCTAGTGACGGACTCATATCGCTCCCGATTATTATAATATGTGATTATACGTTCTAAAAATAAATTAGTGCATCTATATATCTCCAACATCCATATCTAAAACTGTTGATTCTAAAAATTTAAGAATATCGTTTACTTAATTTTAATTTCGATTATCATCAGATAATAAAATATGCAAGATTCATAGTGAAGAGTTTGAGTCTTGAGAGTTACAAATATTATGAATACTAGATGCATCTTATTAAAAGTAAAGGAGTGTAAGAATTCTTAGATGTGATTTCTGAGATATAATATCTAAATATTATTACAATTATACACAATTAAATATTATAATTTATTATATAACAGTGGAAACGTGAAAAAATTACCTGTTACCCCAAATTGGTGGGAATCGAAAGCAAGCCAACTTACCTGTAACAGGAATATAAAACAATTAATATCACGTGAAACATAATTTACATCTTAATTATCAATAAGAAATTTCTCAAAAAACATCTATACAAAATATATATAATATATATAAATGATAACAGAAACTTTTTTCTCGTACCAGCACCTTGTTGTCACTGTGACATACAAGGTCAGGAAACGTACGAGGGCTATTCAGAAAGTAAGAAACGTTTTGGAATTTAAAAAACAAAACAAGTACAAGCAAAATATTTTATTATATACAAATGTAAAAACAGGGACTAAAATAATACTTTTCAACATAATCACCATCCAAGTTCAGGCAATTATCATATCGGTGGACAAGCTTTGAAATTCCCGTGTCATAGAATTCTACCGCCTGTGATCTCAACCACGTAGTGACGCGTATCTGGAGCACCTCATCGTCGTCAAAACCCAGGTCTTCATTTTCGGGAACAAGTGAAAATCGCTTGGAGCAAGATCAGGACTGTAGGGGGGATGAGGAAAAACTTCCAAGTTGAACGAGTTCAGGAGTTCATGCGTATGGTTTGCCGTTTGAGGTCGGGCATTTTCATGCATAAGTAAACTTTTGGATGGCATTTTCCAAAAATTAAGTCCGTGAAACTTGTGGGAAAGCACAATTATTGTGAAACGGCGGTTTTCACGAATCTTTTCGTTAACTTTGGCGACCAGTTCGTTAATCACAATGCTCGGGCGTCCACTCTTCTGTTCATCATGAACGTATGTTCGGCCATTTTTAAACTGAATGCACCACTTTCTAACAGAACTGTCACAACTTCTACAGCAGGAGGTACTTAGAAACGTAGAAATAGAAGTTCAGTTTATTAATTATTGTTAAGCCCAATAGAGAGCCTATTAAAATATCAGTACACATAGAATAGGACCAGGTCTCTTAAGAATAATAGCATTGTACAGAAATTAATAAAAACATATATGCCCAAACGCCTACATTATTGGAATACTGCCGTATTTACATAATAACATGAAATTAAATATCAACTTAAAGGTATGTTCTGATACAGAATAAAAGAAAAAGTATTACACCAGAAAAAAATAAAATAAAATATCAGAATACAAATTTACAATAAAAAAATTGGCTAATAGAAAAATAAATAAGTAGATAAGAACATCTAATAATATTAAAAATAATATCATTATGAGTGAGGAATATTTGCAGTAATTTCTCAGTCTATTGTATTGAATATAGCTATTTATTTATATTGATAATTTTTATATTGTTCGGGAATTAAGGAGATGTAGGAATAGTTTGGATTTGAATGTAGATAAAGAAGATGCATGACGGATATCAGGTGTGAGTCAGTCCTATAGAGAGGAAGACCGAGCGAGAAAGGAACGCTCAAAAGTTTTGGTTCTGTGGGAACGGGTAACGAACGAGATCTTGTGCCCTGGGATTGGATAGAGAATTTGAATTGTAGGAGACTATAGACACATACAGTATTGTTTTGAGATAATGAGTATCTTCCTTTAAATAAAATAATGACTTTTTTTTTATGTTAGTCTTACTTTGTAGATAAAAAAATAACTTATAATTTATAAGAAAAATGTTTCAATCATAATTCACCGCATTTTCTGTACTGAAATAACAATGCTAAAAACGAAATACTGGAATGAGAGCTTATTTTATTCTTTTAAATCAATGCATTTTTTTTTCATATTGGCCTACTAAGGACCAGATTGTTTCGACTGTCCATGCAACTGTCCAACTATCAATGCATTTATTTTTTATTATTGTTTTAAAAACAAATACTATACTTTGTTTAAAGTCTTAAAGAAGGCAGAGATAATGATGATGTGATTAGACTTTTTTTTTTAAATATCTATAATTCTAATCATCGAGCATGACAAAAGACTAAACAAAAACTAATTCCACCATCCGTTGCTAGGCAACTCCAATAAAATATTACATTACTAAGAAAAATAAAATATAGTAGAAAGATGGACTAACCCCTCAAGAATCTGAAAAACTTAGATAATAAAAAGTCGAAAAGAAACAACCAATATATAATAATATCTTCTTCTATATATGGGCATATATATGTATATAGATGTACATAAAATAGAAGAAGACAGCTTAGAGAAACGCCTTCAACTCTCTCCTATTCGAAGAAGAGTGGGACTGCTTCCCTCACATTCCACGCGTGGGTGAACGAGGGTTCGGCACCTCCTTACGACATACCTTCCTCGAGTACCAGCAGCCGTCCAGGCCTACCGGGCTGGAGTACGACAGGAAGCTGTGGGAGCTATCTACGATCTCGGCATCGGGTGTACACGGGATGACTGGTAGTGATGAGGATTAGAGGGGATAATGCTACAAGATGAATGGAAAGGCATATCAATAGCTTCTATCGACTACTAGAATCGACTCTCACGAATGTCGACAGATCGATATCAGAACGCACAACAGAATGGACAACTAAATAAAATCTTAGGATGGAATAATTTTGGAATATTATTCATACGTAGATAAGTATTTATTAAAATATGTAATGTGAAGTTAAAAGACACCATATCACATTTTTGTATTTATTCACGAGAGCCAATTTTCCATAACTTTGGTCAATTAAAATTTGTTTATTCCTTACTTATAGGAACAGCTTAAAGAAAATTGTTAGCATTACTAATGGCATTGGTGAGTAGTAGAGTACAGAAACTACCAAGTGGTTGAACTCAAATATAAAAATCAACTAAGAACCATCTTCTTATCAGAGGTCTCGGAGGATCATCAGGAATTGAAGAGGTTGCCTAGTTTGAAACGAGTGAGTTCGAATGGGAATAAATGAAACCATCTACATTTCAAGTTATGAAAAATATTTTAATCATCTATCAATAATCCTAGCAATTAAAATAATAGAGAGGAAAAGGCGAAAAGAAATGTATGTTCGGATAAAGTCAAAATCAATTAAACGAATGTTTCTTTTTCTCTCAGCTTAGCTGTCACAAGATTAGAGACAAGCTTAAATTAAAAAAAAAACGAGATGTCAAAATGGCAACATATGTTTCACGACAAGCCAAACTAAATCGGATAATCCGGTGCAAACCAAAATGGTCCGCCCTTTCTAAGACTATATTTGGAATCATTAAATACGAACTTTCTTATCAGGAGCGACAGCGAGATTTAATTAGTATGCTGTGTTTGTATTTAAGCTAATTAATGTAAATCGATTCTAGGCAGGATAAATCTTCAAGCACAGTCGTTGGCTCTTTTAATATAACGGGATAATAGGATCACCTGTGGGGTAGCGGTTAGCGTAACAATCTTCAAGGTTGCGCAGTCCATCAGGTGGCTTCAGTATTTTTTTAAAAGGGAGTAAACAACCCTTGGTTATGCCTTCTTTTAGGAAGGGACTTGAAATGGTTTTCCGCGCTTACTCGTTAATTATCCCTTTCCAAATACACCTGGAAGGAAAAAATTATGAAACCCATTGCAACGCCGTCCTATTAGACATAGCAGCATAATGTTCATTGAATGAATAAACAATAGAGGCGGGCAAATTAGTTCCTTTAACTAAATCGCTCCTTTTGAGATAGTTCATTCTAATGAACTAGTTCAAATGAACTACATAGTTCATTTTTCTAAAGAACTAGAAAGATACTAAACTATGAGAGGAATTGAACTATGGAAAAAGGAGGGAGAAACTGAGCGGTTAAATGAACTAGAAAGGTTCAACTAGTTCACTTAGGTCAGTAGTTCGTCTTCGTTCGGTCGTAGGTCAGACGCCGATGGTCCCTTGTCCGAGTGTGGTAGCTGGTGAAGTTTAGAAATGTACTAAACAAAACTCTCTTAGTTTAGTACATATCTAGTTCTTTTGAAAAATGAACTATGTAGTTCATTAGAATGAACTATCTCAAAAGGAACGGTTCAGTAAGAGGAACGACTTCCCCCACCTCTGGAATATAACATAAACAAAAATGATAAACATGGCAAATGATAAACAGGTGATAATACAATAATAATACTAATAATAATTAGGAAATATATCGATAAACAAACAAAAAGTACAAAAATAAAACAAACAATAGGAATACAAGGAGGATTCCATGTTCGTGTAAAAATGGGGAAACCCCCCTTTTACAAATTATCCCATCTTGAATGTAATAGTTGATCTTGTGTGGAAGATAATCGTCCTGGTGGAGGTAAATAAATTTCTCTTAAATGGGGAGAAATGTTTATTGATAAGCCGACGTTTCTACCCACATTGCTGGTTTTCTTCAGGGCTAAATATGCAAATTACAGACATTTGAAAATTACTACGTGAACAATTACTAAATTATCAAAAAATAATACATTATGGTAAATATTAAAGTTAAAATCTATAAGTATCAATATTATTAATAACAAAGTGACGTAATAATAATATTAATAACATTATTAATTACGAAGTGAAGGTAGTACAAAAAGTAATAAAGAATAAAATAAGTAATAGGAAGTAATAAAAAATATAGATTTAAAAATGAAAGAATAAGGCATTAAAGACAAAAATTAAAAATTATAATTGGTAAATATCAAAGTTAAAATACATAAGTATCAGGTATCTGAGTAGTGGAAAATAAATATGGGGGAGAATGACTATCAATCAGCTCTACAATGATTATCCCTGCTCTGTATGTATGTATATATACATATATATATACGTAGTAAGGTCCATAAGTTTCCGGCCTGTCCTGCTTCCCCTCCTTAAAACGTTCCGGGACCTGCACGCCTATGCAGGTCCTTGCCTGCTCACTCCATATCCATCGCCCGCACTTCCTCAGTCCTGTCAGTCAGTGTCCAGCCTTGAAGGAAACTCCCCATTTTTACAATGTTCAAACTCGAGTACCGTGCGGTTATTAAATTCTTTTGTAAAGGGGGTCTTACTCCTATGCAAATTAAAGAGCCCTTGGATTGTGTATACGGGCAGTTCTCCACCTCGTATTCCACAGTGAAAGAATGGGCAAAATTATTTAAGTTAGGGAGAGAACGTCTGGAAGATGACCCGCGTCCCGGTCGCCCATTGGAAGCTGTCACTTCTGACACAATCCAACTTGAAAACCAAGGAAATAGCAGCGATCTTGGGGCTTTCAAAAACAAGTGTTTTGAGGATCATCAAAGAACATTTGCATATGAACAAGGTTAGAGCAAGATGGGTTCCTAAAATTCTTTTCCATTTCCAAGGCCGCTGTGAAGGACTGCGGATTCGAAGAAATCTCGCATACACCCTACGCCCTGACTTGGGCCCTAGCTACTTTAACGCCGGCGAAGAGTTCCAAGCAGCAGTGGAAGAACGTTTTTATAACAACAAGAAAAATGTTTTTTCATGGTATAGATATGTTGCCAAAGCGTTGTATTAAGTTTCTTGAACTTAGAGGAGAATATATTGAAAAACAGTAAGACCGGTTTTTTCTTTCAATTTTCCTTCTATCTCAGGCCGGAAACATTTGCACCTTACTACGTATATATATATATATATATATATATATATATATATATATATATATATATATATATATTTTTTTTTTTTTTTTGCAGTAAATTAAATAATGAAATGTTTTATATCTTCTTTATAGAATAAAAAAATACTTTAGCGCTTATAAGGAAAAGAAATGTCTTGATCTTATTTGACTCCAATCTATACAGTATTGAAATATTGGAGCTTATTTAATTTTCATATTGATGGATTCTATTTTTAACATTTAAATTTTTAAAAAACAGTGCTTTATTTTTGCAACGGCTTAAAGAAGTTAGCTCTGTGATTTGACAATTTTAAAAAATATTTATAATATAACTGATCGAGCATGGCAAAAGAGTAAACAAAAAGTTGGTCCTCCATCCGTTGCTAGACAACCGCGGTAGCAAATTACATAATTTTTTTTTAATAATAAAAATATTTATTTCAGAAATTATACAAATGCTATTTGGCACATATTGTATTTTATATCTTCTTTTGAAGCGTGTATGGAGGAATCTCCCATTTGAAGGCACTCCTAGCGTGGTTCATCTCACTGTGGTAGATCCCTGCTCCAGAGATGTTTCAGCCTCCTTGTCGGATTCTGTCTCCATGTCTCTGTCGGTAATGATTGTACCAGTAAGTTTGTTAATGTCCAGCAAGTGAGACATGAATTTTTTTAGTTTTTCTTGATTGTGTCAGTCAGTATGAGATCTTTGTGTAATGATTTATTAGTAATGTAAAAGGTACGATGTGTAATATAAAGAAGAATTACATCGTTAATTTTTTTTTTACATTTTGAGTAAAATTAAATTTTGACTATTACTATGATTAAGAATTTCTAAATTGAATTACAACGGTAGTATTCCGGATTAGTACCAAAAAATAGAAAAATATTAGTTGAAATTAAGGCCCACATGACAAAGATTAATGACAAAGGACTGTAGAAGACAGAATGGAGCCACTGCTGACTAGAACTAGTCTACACTAGCCCACATCAACTTGCACAATGTCGCCTACACGAATAGCTGGAATATCCCTCTCCTAACGAACCTAACCTCGGATCGGATTGAAGCATTAGTATCTGACAACTCCATTAGAGTAAATGTCCTCGAATCTTCTCTTCGTTCTATAAATAACTTTCTGAAAGGAATAAACATCTATAAAAATGTCCGACCCTAAATGATAAATGATCAGAACAATCTACGAAATCTTATCATAGTCGTTGCTCTCTACCGCTCTGCAGTGTGAGGTTTCTTTCTGTATAGCCCGGACCACGATTTCTCTCCTTCTATTCCATTGCAGACTTCTCTTTGTGAAGCTTTCCTTAATACCATCTCCCCAGGTACGTCGAGGTCTTCCTCTGGACCTTCTTCCTTCAACCTTAGCCTCGTATGTCATCTTGGCCACCCTGTTATTTTCAATTCTTAAAACATGTCCAAACCATCTTAGACAGTTTTCTTCAATAACTTTTTCCGCAGGGTCCACTCCGAGGCTTGATCTAATGATCGAGTTGCGAATTCGGTCTCGTCTTGTTTTCCCCTCTATCTTCCTACGGAATCTCATTTCTGAAGCCTGGATGTAAGAACTTTATTAAAACTTAACATTTTTAGCTTAACTTAACATTTTTAGCCTGGTAAGTAGGGACATTTATGTTTGGTGGTCAACGCCCAAGATTCCGTGGAGTATGTTAATATGGGGAGAAAATTAGATTTATATACCCTCAACTTTGTGTCCTTGGATACTTCTCTTTTATTCAGGAACCTTTTATTTAGTGCATGGAACAATTTACCAGCTGAGTTGACCCTCTCCCGGATTTCATTGTCCATGACTCCATTCTCATCAAGGTGTGCTCCCAGATATTTATAAGTTCTCACCTGTTCGATGGGCTTGTCCTTAATTCTTATGACTCTCATTTTCCGGTGAGGCATCCTGCCAATTATTAATTATAAAATTTTAATTCTACACCATCTAGCCGCGTTCCTCATCCAAATGTTTTCTCCAAACTTTAAACGAAAACATATCGATTTGTTTCCACGTCAAAATCCTCACAATTAATTCAATACCGACCAGTGAAAAGAAGTGGTTACATGAGAATAGGGGTGTTTCAGCAAACCTGCTAATACGGTAGTATTTAAATTTTAAATTCGATTTGTTGGCTCTACAAATATCAGGATAATATGCTTTTTATGGGTAAGTTTACAAGCTCAACTATAATTCCGTTGAAAGAACCCAAAAATGGGTAGAAATAATTAGGTCGATGGAAAGCCTAATACAATATATAATATATAGGATACATAATACAATAGATAATACATGCATATATAAAGCAATAGATAAAAAAAAACCTGTACCACTACAACCCATGAAGGGTTTGGGGTTCAGTACATGATAGAGACTGTACCTTTTCATGGACAACGGTTCTGCAAGGAGGTATCTTGTCCTAGGTCACGCTCGACCGCCAGATTTTTCCCCCTTATTTTGGGTACCCTATTTTTATAATATTTTATAGAGGCTGGGTGGGCCCCAGGAGGGTCCTAGATCCTAAAGCAATAGATACAAGATATTTAATTCAAACAGATAATTATCACTTTTACACATTTTCTTGTCACTGCTTCGGTCTGAGTCAGTCGAAGGAATCAAAGGGTTTTAAGTATTCCATCACTATATGCTGCTATGGCTAATCGGATGATGCTAGTATGGGGGTCCTAAATTTTTCCTATCTAGGCGTAGGATGTAGGGATCTTTAACGACTACCTGACTCGCACAGACTCGGGACCCCCATTTTACGTCCTTTCCAAAACATGGTATAACCAAGAATATTTTAATCCCTTTAAAAAATCTTAAGGCCACCTTGGGCATAGACGTTTGTTATACTAACCTCTAGACCACTTATGGCGCCAGTAAAGATTAGTAAATTGTGCATAGTAGCTTACAATTTTGTAGTATATATATATACTACATATATGAGTACATATATATATATATATATATATATATATATATATATATATATATATATATATATATATATATACAAACGCGTCTCCCACCTCTATGATGAGTTAAAGTGGCTCTTCCCTCCCTTCCGAAGACAATATTTCTCTGTTCATGCTTATACCAATCCATTCACTCTCAGCACCCTTCATATATCTACAGTCTCCTCCAATTCAAATCATCAGTTCAACACCATAAAACAAGATCCCGCCTTTCTGATCTCTATATACGTTCACACAGAGCTAAAGCATTCGAACGTTCCTTTCTCGCCCGCTCCACCGCTGTGTGGAACTCAATCCCTCCTAGTATCCGTTATACTCCCTCGCTATCATTATTTAAATCCTGGCTTTTTCAACACATCCTAGCTTCCCAAAAGGATGCTCTCTAAGCAGGTTAGTCATTTGCTTAGAATGTAATGTATAGAATAACTCATTGTGTTATTTAGTTCTTTTAATTTTGCTTTTTAAAAAAGCTGTACATCATGTAAAGAAATCATTGCATGCTAGCTCATGCATCTAACAAAAGCTATGGATTTATCTTTTCTCTTTAATTGCTTAATATATTGTCAAGATCTGTACTGTTTATTTATTTATTTACTATAATTTTTTTTTTATATATTTCTTTTTAAATTGTTTTCTATCATTTTTTACACGCTTTATAATTTGTAACATTTAGCCTTCTGGCCAGATAAATATTTTTTTTTCTTGTTCATATCTAATATTTTAAAGAGACTTAGTCCCAGAATTTTTTTTTTATTTTTTTATTTAATTCAATGATATTTACAACTATAATGGTATTATATCAAGTAAATGTGCAAAAATGTAGAATATGACATGAAAACACTTGTGGAGAAACTACCCATCGATAGCACTCCAATAAAGTTCTATAGTAGATGATCTCGAGGCCATCTTCTTTTCAGGCGCCTCGGAGGGTTATCAGGAATAGTATGGGAAGCAAGCTGAGAGACTAGCGGATTCAAGTGCGTATGGAGCTTGTTATGGAAGGATACGTATCTAGTTTGGGCCAAATCAGTAACATATGGGATATTAAGATCATGATGGATGAGTTTGTTTGTGACATAATAAGAAGCATTGAGGATTTTACGAAGGATTTTGGATTGCAAGGATTGGATAAGAGATGAATTGGATGGTTTAGTAGAGCCCCAGAGCTCAACTCCGTATGCCCAAATAGGTCTGATGACTGTCATGTAAATAAGTCTTTTGTAATTAATTGGTAGCTTAGAGCGTTTGTCCAGTAATTGTTGAAGTAGGCGAAAACGTCGAGCAGTTTCTTGTCTTTTCAGTCTTGTATGAGGATTCCAAGTGAGACGTTTATCCAGATGGAGTCCTAGGTAACGTATCTGTTCGACAGGGTTCAGTGGTGTATAGTCCCAGAATAAAGTTACTTTTCTATTCTATTCTATTCTATTCTATTATATATATTATAATATTATATATATATATATTTATTATATCTCTGTTATATAAGTAGTGTAGTCAAATTTAGCCTAAAATAAGTTAACTGAATTGGAATGGGGGATGTCATCAAAGAGCTGCAGAAGTGGCCAAGTCAGGCGTTGGCATGAAATGGAGTTATTTCTTGAATTAGGATTCCATTTCTAGCCAAAAAAAGGAGAATGAAAACATTCCGATTCCTTCAGTCCAATCAACTCATTTCGGACAAATTTCTGCTTAACAAATAATTCACCGGAGCTGCAGATAATACACATATATCCATGAACTAACCAAAATTATGACTCCACAATACGATTTTGGCCATTACTATACGAAATTCCGTACTATCTAAACTGTAAATTTATAAGGAATAAAAATCAACCTAAATTAAATTCATTCCATTATCGATAATCGTAAATCTTTTATAGGATCGATAGCCTAGTAGGTTCGATTATCGCTTTAATAGATTTATGATTCTACTTATTATACTAGAAGCTGTTACTTTCTACATAAATCGAGAATAGGGTGAAAAACTCGATTGCTTTCACAGCTGATTAGTATTCCCCTTATCCGGACCGGTCCGGTAATAAACGCTCTCGGGGAGAATCCGGTTGTACTGAATTGTAAATTTCCTTAGGCTCTTGTAATTGGCCCTGGAGAACTAGATGAGTTGTCCATCGGGATTAAGTCTTGAGATTCCCTCCTGAGATCTATATAGCCTGGACCTCATTACTGGATAAGGTTGCTGACCACACCCGATCTTTGGGTTCATTGTACATCAAATGATATGGTCAAGTTGATAGACTTAATAAGAATTCTTTATCCCCAATTCGTATGTTATTAAAAATAAGTATAAGAGTGTTTATAAATATAGATAAGTAAATGTATTTATATAGTAAATAATTATATCTTTCTTTTATAGTTATTATACATATAATATTAATAAAGCATTTTCGACCAATCCCTCTCATGGAAACCCCAAATTTCCCGCCGAGCAATAAGCTCTCTAAAGTAATTCCACCGTTCCAGGCATCTTCTAACACTACCTATCCGTAAGCTCCTCATCACTTCTTTTATCTTTCCTCACTTTGACTATGGTTGTGTGGCATTTGGTGGCCTCTCGATCAGGCTCGAGGAGAGGTTGAGGCGAATTATGAACAGTTCGCCTCGATTTGTCTTCGACGCCCCGAGGAGGTAACGTAATCTCATGTGTCTCGCCGGTACGCTGAGGTAAAGTGGCTTTTCCCGTCTATCCGTAGACTTTACTTCCTTGGTTCTTTCTTATATCAAACTATCAACTCACAACATCCGTCTTATATCTATAGTCTCCTACAATTCAAATCCTCTATCCAATCCCAGGGCACAAGATCTCGCCCGTCTGATTTTTATATCCGGTCCTAAAGAACCCAAACTTTTGAGCGTTCCTTTTTAGCCCGTTCTGTCTCTCTTTGGAACTCTCTTCCTCTCGATATCCGCCATGCGTCTTCTTTAACCTCATTCAAATACAAACTTTTCCTATATCTTCTAAATTCCCAATCAGATGCTTTATAATAAATAAATAATTTATAGATATATTCAAATTGATCGATTGATGGACCACTGTGAATATTCCTCATTCATAATAATGCCATTGTTTTTTTAATTATCAGATGCTATTATTTATTCACTTATTTTTCCAAAAGCTTATTTCTTTTTATTGTAAATATGTCTGTTCTCTTATTTTAATTTTGTATCACATTTTCTGATTCTCTACCAAAACATACCTGTTTAGTTATTTACTTTCAGGATATTATGTAATTATTGTTTTATTTTGATGTAGGCCTTTGGCCAGATATATATTCATTTATTTTTTTCATCTTTATTATTCTAAAGGGACTTGGTCCCAGAATAAAATATTTTTTCTATTCTATTAAATTCTATTCTAAAGCTTAGACAAACCGCAGATTCGATGCTGATACCTCTTATCATTGCTTACAAACTTTAGTCCACGGATCAGACCCCAAACTAAAATTCGCTAGATCATTCCTAACGCAATCCTCCCACCTACGCCTCGGTCTACCCCTCAGAAGCTTCCCAGTCGGCACAGCCTTTAACTTTTTTTAATTCGATCGTTATTAAGCCCCGCAACTTTACAAACCCAATCGCAAACCCTTCCAAACTTAATCAACACGAAGATATCACTAGAATAATATTAACCGGGCGCATACTTCGCAATTCCGCGCTGTGTAATCTCACAAATTCTCCACTGGTCTCATCCTTTTTTGGACCAAATATTCTAACTAACTAAATTTTCTATTCTAGCCTAAATTATAAATTTCCTTAAGACTCTTGTAATTGGCCCTGGAGAACTAGACGTGTCATCCATCGGGATTAAGTCTTGAGATTACCTCCTGAGATCTATATAGCCTGGACCTCATTACTAGATAAGGTTGCTGACCACACCCGATATTCGCTGTACATGGGATGATATGGCTACTATCAACAATAATTCTGTACCCTGAATTCCTACACGGTAATTTGATGAAGATTTTTTTAGTGTAATATGGAAAATTCTTTAAGGCTGTGACTGAAAAAGTCCATAACTATTGTTTCTAATTTTTGTTCTTAGCTTTTCTCTGAAAGTAAAATCTTGTCAACTTTGACAAGCAATCGTACGAATAATTATGTTATACAGTAGTTTTCAGATTAAAAAACAAAAATTAAAACATGAATATTGTCGAGACTCGTCAATAGGATGCTGGATTACTCACAAAAACTCGACTCAATCACATCATCGATTAGTCAAGTTAAAATAGATTCACAAAAAGCGAAAATAAAACCGAGAGATGTTATATACAGAAAAACGTTGGGAATGCAAGAAGCATTTCTCCTACCTTTTTTTTTCTTAGCCCGTTTTTCGGTTGGAAGATTGCAAATTACAATTAGGAAAGGATTGAAGGAATCTCTTTTACTGTACGTTGTACATTTTAAAGGGCCCATACACGGTCAATATTACTGACAGTATTGGAATGACGAAAATACTGAGGAATCACCCTTCAGTATTTTTACACCTTACACGATCAATATTACTGTCACTATTTAACTCATTTTCCATATTTTGATGTAGTGTCGACGCAGGGCTATATTTTTGATTTTATCTTCGTTAGAATGTTTAGTTTTATAATTATCTAATTTCTTTTTCTGTATGTTTACTATTCTGTTATTTGTATGTACTATTATCTTTGTAAAACTTCTAACCAGACTCTGTCTGTATTTTACTAATGTAAAAATCAGAAATAAATAAATTTTAAAAAATCTAAAAAACTCAGTTCACAGTTAGCTCGCGATAAGAACAGGCATATTTTTCTCACGCAGATTTATAGCAATTGTGATCGCCATGGCATTGGAAAAAAAAGAGGAAAAAACGCTTGTGTGAAGGATTGGGCTATTGGACAGGGATAAGTTGACCCATTTAAACTTTATCAACGAAATTTCAGTAAAGGAACAATCAGATTACTATAATTATTTTCGGATGAATGAAAACGTATTCAATAATTTATTGAATAGGGTTTCTCCTCATGTTAAAAACAAGATAAAAATATGAGTGAAAGGATATGCCCAAAACAGCGGTTGGCAGTTACCGTACGCTATTTAGCAACAGGCCGAAATTTTAAGGACTTTAAGTTTTCAACGCTAATTTCTCCATCAACCGGATTGTGATAGAAACCTGTGAAGCTCTCATGCAGACACTAGGAAAAATATAATTTTTTTCCATATACAATACACAATTTTACGTTTAAAATTAAGTTTCATCATGTTGTTATAAGAAAAAAATGAAGTTTTAAGAAAGACATAAATCATTTATAACTTTTGAAAAATGTGGCTATGTTTTCATTCAGTCGATGCGTCGGACTCAACAGCTACAAATTACTGAGGAATGATAGAAACGTGCATACACTATCAGTAATACTGTCAGTATCCCCATTTCTAATTCTATATTTTTCTGATGATATGTCCTTTTATTTGTATTTGTTTTTTTGTTTTTTTTCTTCTCAGTCTAGGCTGAGATTTCGTACGTAACGCCAGGTTTGTGGTCGTCCAATCGGAGTGAGAGTCCTGAAATGTGGGTTAGTTTAGTAATTCAGGCTGTTGAAAAAAAATGTAATGTGTCTAAGTTTGATGAAGTCTGTTACTGTCGGTAAGTCGAGAGTAGTGTGTAGGAGATCCATTTTGGTTTTATGCAATGTCGTGTGTTTGACTATGCGTTGCAGTACGCCATTATGGCTTCTTCGCTGTTGCAGGCTTGACGCTTTCTAACAATGTTCTTTAACGGACCACAGGTCTTGTAGATTGTAAGTCAAAGGTTGGGAGATGTAAGGAGGTGGTTAAGCCTGTAAGACTTGGTCCTAACCGAGCTGAGTTTCTTCCTTAAGTGATTAGCTAGTTTCGGGTGCCGGCCTAGGGTGACACCTGAGTATACTATGCTGCCACCTGGTCTGTTTTCGTGTCCCGCTACCATATACATCTTAGAGAGAGGGCAAACCGATCAAATACAAGAAGGAATTCATCAATAGTAAAGGGGTAATTTATACGGGATCGCATTCGATAACTGAAGACTTATTAGAGATATAAATTTTGGATTAAATATTGTTTTAATATCTCGCTTAATTTGTTTTCTTTCACATACTTTTCATTCAGAGGGATTATAGTATTCAGCCATTTCCTTTATTCCTCCTTCCTCATTATTCTCTTTAATTTTTGAAGCCTCGTCTGATTCTGTTCTTATATAAAATATAATCCATGAGAAGCGAGGGGATGGTTGACTGGAAATTAGACGTAAGGAAGAAAATATAATCGTATTATATGTACTGAAATATTAAATACATATATTTAAAAGATTTTGATACATTTTCTCTCTATGTTTAGTAAATATTTATAGAATATATATTTTCTTATATTTAGTTTTTGTTAATTTTTTTTTAAATTTAGTTTATGAGTTACGTCCTAAATTTATAAATATTAATAAGAATATATTAGTTTTAATGTATAAGTATATATTTTTTCTGCAATTTGGTACTTATATTTATCTGGTGTAAACAAAACACAATTTAACATTTTAATCTATGATATAATTTCTCCGCTATCTACATTATCTTGCCATCTTTCTGGTATCTTTTTTATTCCGTGTGTAAAAAGATTCTGATTTTGAAGGATAAAAACTTCTGATTTTGTGCCTTGGCAAACATTTTATAAGGCACGAAATAACTGAAAATCACTTGGCGCAATATCCGGGGAGTATGCAGGATGCGGCAAAAGTTCCCAATTCAGTTCATTAATTGTTTGCAGCGTTGGTATGCGTTATCGAAATTCATTTTTTATCGGTACTAATAAAGGTATGATCTTTACGAAATTTGGTGAAAAACTGACTTACACAACAGACGGAATACAGGTTCGGAATCTCATCGCTATTCCCATAAATGCTAACAATGCGCAAGAACTTTTGGACTGACATGATATTTACACGAAAATATTTTAGATGTGTGTGTGCATCTGTATAATATACTAAACCACAGGGCATGAATAAAAATTGGAATATTGTATTTTAGACCTTTTCGAATAGGTTTTTAAAACACAATTAAACATTTCGGTGAATTATGAATGCCGTTGTGATTTAGTAAAATGGTATGTAAGTCCTTTATTTACTGTATAGGCATGTTGTTGTCAGTTTATTCTTTTAACGTCACTTTATGCTGTGGCTAATCGGGCGATGCTACGGGGATATGATGAGGGAGTCCTAAATTTTGCCTATCCAGGTATAATTAGAATAGCGATCTTTAAATAGTACCTGTACCGGACAGGCTAGCCCCCCCCCCCCCCCATTTTACGTTTCTTTATAACTCCACCTGACAGGAGCCACAGACACGTAATGCTATGCACTGATTGATCCAAGTCTATTTAAACAGCAAATATTGATGAGTAAAAATTGTATGATTTATTTATACAGTTTCATACTATTTTCAACTTATGTGTAATCTTCCTTCACGAAATTTCTTCCTAGAATACCTATAAAAGGTATTTTCCTTTTCATAGGTATCGAATTTCGCAATCATTCCCTTGACAATGGGTGCTTTGTGCGTGATTTTTTCATGGTGAGAGAGAGCTAAAAGCTTAACATGCCGTATGGCAAACACTGAAAGCACTAAAGCAATGAATAGGCGGCCCTTGGGGTACGCCTGGGATAAGACAATGAGTTCCTGTGCTCTATGGATTTTTTTGTTATTTTACGTACCGATATTATCGCGATGAATAACGTACCTAGATCCCTCTAATGGAGGATATTCTAGATGAATAAAAATAAAGAAAGTTTGCTGCAGGGAAGTTAAATAAAGTTGGGAGATTTATCGGGTTAATGTTTTGTTTCTCTATTATTCCTACAGCCTCAGAGAATAATTGGTTAAGTCGAATTTTTTCCAGATAAAGCAAACTGCATTGAAGGGAGCGGAATAGTGTCATTCTTTATTTTAATTTGAAATGGTGTTGTAAATAAGTAATAACTCCATTTCAAGCAAATGCCTGTCTGCCACTTATAGTTTGTTCCCTTAAACGTCATTTTATGCTACTATAGCTAACCGGCTGCAAGTGGGAGTTTTGCATTTTTCCTATCCACGTTTAATTATGATAGGGATCTTTAACGAGTACCTGACGTCGCACAGGTTTGAGAATCCCATTTTACGTCATTTCTAAAAGATGGCATAACCACTAAACCACGACACGAAAATAACTCGATACCGAGATTCCCTAAGCACAAGAAAACCGTTTTTGAGAAAATTTGACTTAACGACTTATTGACCTGGGATGTAGATACAGAAAGGTTTTTAGCGATATAATAATTTATTGGCGTTGCCAAGATCGGAGAAATTAATTTTTGTTTAGCTCAAAAATAGGCAAAAAGTTGACCTAATAAGTATGAAGAAGAAGAGGATCAAAAATAACTTGAATATTAGTAAACTGTATATTAGAATCCATCGTTTCGACCCACATTGCAGGCCTACTGCAGGGCACAAATATGGAGCTGAACCTAAATTAATTGATCCTTATTTAGGGAATTTATAATTTTTTTTTTAATTTGGACGATTTTATTTACGAAAACCGAAAATGTTGACGACTACAATACTTTTTTAATGCATTAAAAATAAATTAAATAATTGATACTTAGCCATTATTTTCTTGAAATAGTTCACAAAAGACTTTAAGGTTATTATAATTAATAGTTGCCCAAACAGTGGGAACGAGGAGGACCCGACAAAAGAAGCACGCCTTCTTCAAGAAGCCAGATCGCTACCTGCATACTGATGAGGGGCTGAACCGCATGGTCTAGAATAGAAAGGCTCCTGTATCCATTAATTCAATTATGGATTTGGGTTAACCATATTATCTTCAGTGTGGTGTAGAATACAACAGGATCACTGATGTATAAGCAATCTGTCGTGTCCATATGTTTACACGGTTATTGGAAAAAATAACCAGATGCAAATATCGAGACCTGGACCACTACAAGTTATGAAGGATCTTGGATTGAGTAAATGGTAGAGGCTTTACAGTTTTTAAGACAAAGGTGTGCAGGGAGTTAGCTCCGAGTCAATGCAATCTTAGGATTCTATAAAAATACCTATCCTAATTATACCTGGATAGGAAAAATTTATGTCTCCCCCTATTTTTATTTATGACTATTTTTTATAGCAGGGTAAAAAAATGCCACGCTTCCCCTGATCAAACATTCTACCCCCTCCTGTTTAAATGAAGTACCTCCTACGCCCCCCCCCCTTGCACAATAAATTGTATGAGCTTATGAAAAAGAAACAATAAACATTACATTAAAAACAAAGCATTTAGTTTTACAAGATTTAACATTATAACTTTCAATTTAAGGTAAAAATACAGCGAACCAGTCCATAATTGACAGCATATTGCTAAATCGAGCAGAGACATGGATGATAAGCGCTGCTCTAGGAAAAAAAACTACTTGCTACTGAGATGGACTACTGGAGGAGAGCTGCCAGGGAACTCAGGCTAGAAAGAAGGACTAATGCCGAAATTAGAGAAAGGATGCAAACTAAAAAGCCTCCAAAATATAGAGTGAGAAAGATTCGAATGGTATGTTCCATTGGAGAACTGAAGGAAAGAAATGGCGAGGAAGACCACGAAAAAGGTGAATAAAAGGAGATCAGGAAAGTATGTAAGACCATGGTCTGAGGGGGGAAGATAAACAATATAGAAAATAATTGAAAAATGAATTAAAGGAAATTTTAGGTTGAAGGAAACCTCAATTTGAGGAAACCCTTAGGAAAAAATTAACAACAATTAAGTCAGAATTTTTCATCTTCAAGTGGTCTCGCACCCCCAGGCTGGAAACCAGTATTATAGCATCGTGTGATCAGCCATTGCAACATAAAGTGACGTTAAATAAATAAACAAATAACAATAAACAACGATCTTCCGTTGTTCTCGTAAACTCAAAGCTCCAAATAGTATAATTAGGTATATCTAGACCTTTTATAGCACCTAATTATGCACCTCTTTTTCGAAAATCACAATCAGAAATAATATCTTATTTTAATTAATTATTGGGGCGACGGACTCATTAAGAAGCCCTTGGCCTGCTCAACAGGTCTACCCCAATCGTCCCGATTGCCAGTTCGATTGATGGAGACCTTGCTCAGCCTCAGATCTTTAAAGACGGCATCCTTCCATCTAGCTTTGGGCCTTCCTCCATCACGATTTCCTTTATAAAGCTTTTTAAAGTGAAACTTTTTTTGTATCGCCCCAAAATGTTTAGTTTCGCTATCGCATGTCGCAGCTGGAGTAGGGAAAACGTGAAATGTACATGGCAGAGCAGCCGAAGCCAATATGGCGGCGCCCAGTATTATTAAGTTAAGATTAAAAATGCAATTTTAATACCCTAAATCGAATAATTTTCCAATTTTTTTTTTATTTAAATGCCTACAAACAAAAAAAATTATTCACTTGCATCGTGGTTTCATAAAACCACAACTTTTAGCTGTTTTTTCTTCGTCCATCCTATATACGTGGCCCAGCTGCTTGATGCGTTGCATCCTGATGAAGCTCGTGATCGTTAGATCTCCATATAACTCACTCAGCTCTTCGTTCTTTCTGATCCTGAGTTGGTCTTTTTCTCGCACTGGGCCGAATATTTGCCGTAGAACTCTCCTTTCGAATCTATTCACCTTTTCACACTGGATTCATTCAATGTGAGGGTTTCATCAGGCTATGTCGCAAATGGCCTAATGATCGTTTTACATATCATCAGCTTGGGCTTTAGGCTAAGGAGCTTACTTCTCAGGAGCTTTGAGATCCCAAAACATGCTTTATTACCTGATACTATCCTGGCTCTGATTTCCTACTCCTCATCCAAATTATCGTCTATACGGCTTCCTTGATACGCGTAATACTGAAACTTGATACGCGTTGGAAAGTGTATCTTCCAAACGTGCAGCTATGAGGTGGTCGGTTTTGTTTACTATTCTTTATTACCATGACCTTGGTTTTCTCTTCATTCACCTGTAACCCTATTTTTTCAGCTTCCACTTCCAGCCTCTCAAAAGCTTCTTTTAAGATAATCAGTGATCTTCCTACTAATAAAAGGTCATCAGCGTATGCAAGAATACACAGACTACGGTTAAAGATGGTTCCCTCCATCAGTAATCCTGCCCTTATAATTACACTTTGGATTACAATATTGATCTTATTTTAAGGTCATAATAATCATTTTTTTAAATATAATGTAAACATTTCAAATTTAGGTTATAAGAATTATAAATTAATAATAATAATAATAATAATAAATCCTATACTTATGAAGGGACCAGGGTTCAGGACAAGGCAGAGACAGTATTGTTACCAGGTCAACGGTTTTGCAGGGAGTTGACATCCTTGAAGAGCACGCTCAACCGCCAGATTTTCCTCAATTATGGGTACCAACTTTATCGAATGATGAGTACCACTTGGTACATTCTAGGTGGTTAAAAAAGGTAAAATAATTTATCTGCCATAGCCGGAATCGAACCGGTAACTGAGAGTTCGACTTACTCTTTTCTATTCCAGTAGTTGGAGTGCCATCATAGATAGTGTGAAACGACTCGATGTAGACTCTCACTACCTCCATGACCCAGTTCCAGGCCTGGAAGACGAACTGGTCTGGAGAAATGCGATAAAACAGCCCATGACCGCACCATAATCTCTCTATCTCTCTCTTACACACACACACACTCTAGCTCTTTCCCATTAGCAATCTAAGATATCTTCAGGAGGAATAAGATAAAGATAACATAATAATGACTTCTTTTATCGCAGATAGAATATAATAATTTAACCTGATGTCCTAATAGCCTCGATGTTCAAACAAGCTGTCTAACTTGTCCAAGAGAAATAATATAATGTAGAATTTTATAAATTCCTTAGAGACGAAAGACCCCATTCGAATTTACATATTTCGAAAGAAAATTAGCTGCTGTCAAGTCTATTTTACCAGTTGAAGAAGTTTCACGTCTTTACAAAGGTGTACTAGATAAATTATAAAGGGTTAGGCGACAGAAAGTTCACTGTATAAAATATTATTATTATTAATCCAAATCCTTAAGATTACCCTTCATGAAATCCTCTCACCTACGTCTCGGTCCTTTACCAGTTATATCATTCTCTCGCTACAAAGAGCCAACCATAGCTTTACAAGCCTAATCTTAGCGATGCTATAACTTCGATTATATCTTCGTTTTCATTTAACGTCAATTTACGTTGCTATGGCTAATCGGACAATACCGTGGGTATAATCAGCATAGGAGTCATAATGACCAAGAGTACCGCACAGGATCTGGACCCGAATTATACGTCTCCTCCGAAGGACGGCCAAACCAATGATTTTTTACACCCTTAAAAAAATACTAAGGGCACCTGTATGGCTGCAAACTTAGCAGGTTGTTATGCTGACCGCTACACGAGAGGAGACTCCGCTTCTACGAGTATTATGTCATATATTATATTACATATTATATTTGTTTAAGATAAAAAGGGGTGTTCCCTATACGGGATATGGTACCTGTGATATGAGTGGACTGTATAAAGATGAAATGAAATAAATATATTTTGATATCCATGAAAACTTTATACATGAAATAACTTTATATTACTGTCTATGCTAAATCTATGAATGGCTTGTCTTCTTCTCTGTGGTTGCTTGTTCCTCCTCACCCTGCTGGGCCTATGAATGGTCTACTCCATGCTGCTTTCCACTTCTTGTTCTGTACTACGTAGCCATTTTGTACCCAGAGTTGGCCCAGGAAGTGATAGAGGGCTCTGCCTCTGGTACAAAGAGGTAGATGAGGTAAAAGAACGGTCGTTCTAGATTAAACAATATTATTATATAATAGAGTAGTGTACGTTCTATTGATCATTTTCCAGAGCACTTATTGTACGCAACAGCCTATTTGCTAAGGTCTAAGATGTTCTTTATTTAAACTTGGCGGCCACGTTTCGTAACCAACCACAACCCTATTTCGTCAACAACCCTAGTTCTTGGGTAGCGTAACCAATCTTTTCGACTAGAGGTGGGGAAAGTAGTTCCTTTAACTGAATCTTTCCTTTTGAGATAGTTCATTCTAATGAACTAGTTCAATGAACTACATAGTTCATTTTTCAAAAGAACTATAAATGTACTGAACTAAGAGAGGAATTGAACTATGGAAGAAGGGGGAGAAACTGAGAGGTCGAATGAACTAGAAAGGTTCTAGAAAAAATAAAAAACACTTCTATCTTATTTCTACATTTATTTTACATTATTTGCATTATTTTTGATAGTTTATTTGACTTTAAACGGTTTCTTATTTCAGTTATAACCTGCCCAGGTTTGGAAGTCTCGTTCACAAGGAACCGACTATGTTAATTATAATATAATTAAAATGGCTGGTCTTAATTTAGTTAATATTAATATACGCGCGCGTATCTGTCAGACATGCAGTGGAAATGTTCATTTAACTTTCTTTGATCCTTGTCGGTTTTAACATTTCCCTCTTCTCACGATACAACCCTACCACACTCTTGGCCGAAAATTCCTACAATAAATAGTTGGGTAGTGTATCTGAGAAATTAATTCAAGTAGTTTTTTATATCTTATTTTTAATTATTCAATGTACAATTTGTAATTCATTGGTAATTTAAACAAGCAAATAAATTGAATTTTCACTTGATCCGAACTATTACAGAGGTATACTCTTAAAGACTACACATATAGCAACTCGTACACAACACGATTAAACCCGAAAATGGGGAATGAAGTAACGACGAACTAGTTCATTTAGTTCATCTTTCGATCGTAGGTCAGACGCCGACGGTCCCCTGTCCGAGTGTGGTAGCCGGTGAGTGGTGTCAACTAAAAAGAACTATAGTTTAACAAAACAGAGAGCACTCTTTATAGTTCATTTTCCAGATCTAGTTCAATGAACTAGTTCGTTCACGTACTTTTCATCTCTAATTTCGACCGAACAACAAGACAGATGCTCAAACCCATGATGCTTTAGCAACTCTATAGTAACACGTTTACAAGTATATTAAAAGTATTATAACACTATATGATACTTAAAGGGAAAAAAAGAGTAAACATTCAAGAAAATTTAATTTTGTATGTATTCTTCACTTTACTTTAAGGATTCAAATATTCTAGTCAACCGAAAGGTTTTTCACCCAATTAAGTGTACCTACTTTTTAAAGTCTAAGTGAGCCCCAGGAGGGTCTGTAGATCTCACCTGATCCATCCGTGGTTGTTAACTTAATTCACAATCTACCTTGGAATACTTTACTTTACGTTATAGTAGAATAAGCATACAAGGTAGTCATTTTAGTCTGGTTGTTGTGTAGACAATACATGTGTTGTCCATTGTAAATATTTTTATTTTACTAGCACTCATTAATCAGAGTCTTTATTATATAACTAATTAATTATTCAGGGTTAAAACTAGGAACTTATTTAATATTAATATCCTCAAAGGGCAGGGCCGACAGTTACACTTAAGTGGCAGACTCTTGAGAACAGGCCGCCCTTATTTATATCCACTCGTGTTTAAATCTCGAGACGATAAGTGCCGTGGTATCTCGAGTAGGGCACGCGTGTCCTCTCGCTCTAGGACGGAAATAGATATAGGTACTTAAGTTCTTCAGGAAATGGCAGCGGTCGAGCCTAGGGGAATTTTAGAAATCTGTAATAAAAAAAACGATATTCTTAAGTGCATTCTTTTTTTTTCTTTCTCTTTTTTCTTTTTTATTTCAGATTAGAAAAAAAGCTCTCCAAGATAAAGTAAGACTTATTTATTATTTATGTACTTTATTTCTTATCTGGCGATTAGAGATAGCTACTTCAAATAAAAAACTAAAAGATTGGAATAACAAAGAAATTCTGCCAACTGAGCTGTCCTAGTGAAAACAGTACAGCTGATCATCCACTCAAATATACTCTCATTTTATTTTTGCTAATATTATTAATAAATCAAACGTATTACTATAATATATTAACAACAATTTATTCTTCTGCATAAAGCAATATTTTTGAGGAAATTCTTAACAATGGTAGCATAATTTAATTACACTAACTTTTAATTATTTATTTTTAATTTTAGTTATTAATAATCAAAGTATTCATAACATACAGGAATTTGAAACAATAGTACATACAATATTTTAATAGTCTAATTAAATTAATTATAAATTATTTAATTGTTTAATTAGTCTCATTAAGCTTAAAAGGTTGAATGAGTGGTGCCAACTATGGAAAATTAGACTGAACCACGAAAAGCCACAACACGTCGCTTTTACTCTAAGACGTGAAACATCCCCTCCCATTCACCTTAATAATTCACCCATCCCGGATACAGACAAACACTTGGTAGGAGAATGACATAAGCTCAATTTATTGTACTCACTATTCAGGAAAACATCCAAATTAGATATAAGACAGAAACTAAACACGTACACTTACCTACTAAAACCAGTTTGGACATATGCATTATAAATTTACGGGATCGCTAAACAGACTCACAGAAAACGACTGGAAACTTTTCAATCAAAAGTACTTTGACTTACCACCAAAGCACCATGGTACGTCAATAACAAAACTCTCCATAATGACTTAAAAATACCAACGGTTCATGAATACATACGAACATACTACAAACGCTTTCAAGAAAAACTACACGGACATCCAACCCCATTAATAGAACAAATGGCCACTACTCTCATTCCAGAGAACACAAGGAGGAGATCGAAAAGAACGTGGATTAGGGATTTGTTACTATAGAAAATTGAATCAAGCCAAAGGAGAGACCTCGCTTGCTACTGTTCTTCTTGATGCCTTTGCATATCTCATTGCCTACATATATTTTATTTATTATTTATCGTACATAATTTAATCTTATAGTGTTTATTTCTCATTGTTATGGTTAATAATGCCCCACATGATCCCCTTTGCTCTGTATTGATATATATACCTTTTGTTCTCTCCCTCCCCATCTTTATTGTCCACCAATCAGAACTGGTTATCTCAATACTTTTAAACCAATACTTGTATTTCAACTTTGATATTTACCCATTTTATTTTAGTTTTTATCTTTATTAACTTATTCTTCATACATTATTATTCTTTAATTTTAACATGTCCTGTTCTGTTTTATTATTATTTTAATCCCTAATATGTATTGCACTACCTTCCTGTCACTTGGTTATTAATACTATATACTCATTCATTTTAACCTTTATAATGTATTTACCATGCTTAGGAAAATTTTTTTATATTTTTTAATTTTTTTAATGTTCATTTTCTACATTTACCATGCTTTTATTATGCTTCTATTTCTTTCTTTCTTTATTTGTTCTTTGCTTAACAATTTTTTAATTTTCAATTGTCTGTTTTTTGCATATTTAGCCCTGAAGAAGAACTACAAAGTGGGTCGAAACGTTGGCTACTGAATAAATATTTCATGAAATTCAGAGAAATTTATTGACCTCTACCCGGACCATTTTCTTCCACATATTTCATCAAGGTCAACTATTTTCTAAAAAAGAAACAACAATTCTTTAATTATTATTCCTAACAAGTGCTAGCCTAAGAGCAACTCGAGATATTCCATCCTATTATGCAAATACTTAACTTCAAATCAGATCTAAAATATTTTTTTTCACATTGTATCAAACTTACGTTGGGTACATTTTTTAATACATTAAATGACACAATAATACAAGAAATACTCAAAAGTATTTTCCACATACCGAACAAAAATAATGTGATAACATAAAATTTTCACTTTTAAAAAGTTCTAGATATCTAAAAATTTCATGCATAAAATATTTAAACCCACAAATAACCGTGTAATATAAAAGCCAGGAAAAGAGTACTGAACTATTTTATAATAGGCGTGTCCTTATCTGAAAGATAATGTCAAACCATCTGTAAGCTGTCATTTATAACTGTCAGGCATAAAACCTGTACCACTAAAAATCATGGAGGCTATTGGGCACAGTACGTTTTACATTTTCTACGCAAACGGTTGTGCAAGGAGAAGATTTCCTAGAGATCACGCTCAAACGCTGGTTTAAAAGTACCCATTATATAGAGGTTAAATGAGCACCAATATAGTCTACAATCGAGTTAGCGAAATAAACAATTTATCTGCCACGGCTATTCGCTATTCAGTAGAAATTCCAAATTAGGCTTAAGACAGAAATTAAGCAGGTACACTTACTAAAACCAGCTTGAACATCTCCATTATAGATTTACGGGATCGCTAAACAGACTCACAGAAAACGACTGGAAACTTTTCAATCAAAAGTAAATAGACTTATCGCAAAGCACCATGGTACGTCAATAACAAAACTCTCCATACCGGTCTAGATACAGCTTAGTAACCCGAAGGACTACATACTCACAAATTCAGGTTCTAATTGACGGGCATTCACTTTTTCAAAATAAATAAATAACCAAATATGTAAATTGTTCAATATTTATTTTGATTAATAGAAGCAAGATGTGCACACTTAAGCCCTAAAAGGTATTCCTTAAAAGGCAACTGGGCAAATGGGCCCAAAGTAGACGAATCCAATTTATAAAATCGATTCCAGAGATTAAGAACTATCGATCTGTCAGTAGAGCTAGTTCTTAAAACATTCCTCTTGGCTACCAGTCCTCTGTGGACATTAATTTTTCAAATCGATTTTCACAGATGGTCGACATTGATAAATCGATGTGTCAAGTCGATTCTGCAGCTCCGTGTTAATGCCCTCACCCTGCCAAGATATGCCACATATATAAAGAATATATTATACAGCCGTCCGGGAAGTCGTTAACATCACGTTTATATGGGGTATACGTATACATATTATATATTTGAGAATTATTTTTTAACAGAGGAGAATTTTAAACTTGAGGTTGACGCAGTCTGCTATAAAAAAAAATATAGGCAGATAAATTATTCCGTAACGGTTTATTTATAGTCGGAAAATATTACAAATGCAGATCACAAAGATTAGGTTAATGTAAAACATAATAATTCAAAACAGCTTAACCTATATTGATAGGAGTTATTGAGGTATCGGTCCCGCAAGTTGTCGCTTTGAGCTGAGTCACAAAAAGTTTTAAATCTTCATTCGTTTCCATTTGAATATTCCCGAAAATAATTTTTTTTTATTTCTAATGAGTTTTAGAATACAAAGAGTGTAATTATGGGAAATGTTTATGTATCGGTAATTACTTAATAAAAAAAATGAACATTTCGTAGTATAAATGATGGTATCTTCTAAACAGTGTGTGTAAGTCGGTTTTTTAATCTGTATACACAGTCGGTAATTAAATTATTTTTATAGTCGAGAGTAATAAAATTGAATTGAATGAAAAAGTTAAAACTCTCGAATCTTAACTCGGAGCGACAACCTGTGGAATAGATACCGTTATTGATAACAGCAGAACAGCTGACTGTAATAATTAACAGATTCTGGGTAATACAATATTTAAATATTTGGCCTCAGTAAAGTAACGTAGAACCTTTTCGTGCTAAGCATTAGGTCAAACGGCAGCCGCCCCCCATTTTACATTAAATTTAATTGCAATAGAATAAGTACTTAACGATTTAGTAGAGCAACCTCGATATCATTCTAGAAATTGAATACCTAATTACAGTTTGAGTACTCACTGCTATATGTGACACTATCTGAAACAATAGAAGGACCTAAGTAAATACGGTAAGGGGCCTAGACCAGGTAGAGTAAAATGACCCTTAGAGTTTATTACCTTTACTTCCTGACATAATACATGACACTCTCGGACTACCGACGGTGACAGATTTTATATCTCGGAGGCATATCAAATTCTTTAGACCAGCCATTAGCACTTTGAGACCAGCAAGCCGGCCACAGCGCTGGCAAGAGTATGTAAGTTCCCTCAGTCTCGACTGAGGTGTATTATTATTACCCTTAGGTTAAGTTTAGTTTTTAAGTTTTAGTTTTTTAAGTTTTTATATTTCAAACAACCAGTGTGCCCCATCACTGGATATCTGATCCCAGTTAACCCCTAACCTCAAGCCTTTAACTTCCTTAAAATCCTCTTAAAATGCACCCGGTGCAGGAAAAGAGTAGTATATATAAGTACATATATAAATTTATTAATATACGTTAGTATTTAAGTCTGTTTCAGGTAATCGTCTTTCCAGGGGCTTGGAAAAAAAAAAAAAAATTACCTTTACTTCCGGGGATATAAGGACAGTTGTAGGGAAGCAGCAGTCAACTCAAGATGAAGGAACTGGATGGTATAGCGTCACCCTTTCTTTGTAAGTAGTTTTATAACCCATCTTTGTAACCATGATCACCACAAATAAATATAATGTTATTCAATTATTATTATTATTTAATAAACAACTCCTGGTTAGTCAACCACGTCAACCTTTGGAGAAGAGAGGGATATGTCTGTTAGGTTACCTTCAGTTTCCTGACCATTAATTATTATTTGTCATGAAAAACCTAACTCTAAAATACTCTACTTCAATTAATTATAAGTTAAATATTAATTTCAAATGTTAAATTATATCCTAATCCCCACATTACAGCTCTTCACTAAAGAACATATAAGAATTACAGTACCTTTGTCACTATGACGTATATGTCAACAAAATGTCAGCTTCTCTTATTCCTTTGTTCTGCAGGCTTTAGCTCGCTTCTCTCCTGCTTCCTTCCACCTCTTTTTCACCCTTCCTCCATATTCCGTCAATCTTACAATCGATCTTTTGCAATTTGGCTTTTACATATTAACACCGTTTAACAATTATACATCAAATGTGATTTCAAAAGAATGTTTAATTTATATTCACATCTATTACTTATTCATTTATAATAGTACAAAGTAATATTTACAAGTTACATCATAACCTTTATACATCGCTTAACCTATTATAACCTATTACAATTTACAATCATCCAAAGCAAATTATCGTCTTTAAATAATTATATATATACAAAAAATAAATATTTATATATATTTTGTTTAATAATTATTTTTATATCTATTATTTTGATACCTTACATACCTCATATTTATTAATGATATAGAATCACTAAATATTTAGTATAACGATCTCAGGGTCGCTTCCCATTTTAGTATTTAAATATATTCAGATCAAAGGATCTGACTTTTCCTTGAGATCATAGCTTGGGCAGTGAAGCCAATATAGCACCACGCAGTATTGTTTTGAAATATTGAGTGTTTTTAAAGAAATGGGTATTTTACTGCATTCTACGAGGGCTATTCAGAAAGTAAGGAACGTTTTGGAATTTAACAAAAAAAAAAAATTACAAGAAAAAGATTTTATTATATACATGTGAATAGGGACTAAAATTCATTCATTCAAAAATTTTGCTTTTGCACGACAATGCCCGAAGTCACACGGCAAACCGTAAGCAAGAACTCCTGCACTTGTTCAACTGGGAAGTTTTTCCTAAAAACCCCCCTACAGTCCTGATCTTGCTCCAAGTGATTTTCACTTGTTCCCGAAAATGAAGACCTGGCTAGGAACACAGCGTTTTGACGACGATGAGGTGCTCCAGATACGCGTCAATACAAGGCTGAGATAACAGGCGGCAGAATTCTATGACAAAGGAATTTCAATGCTTGCCCACCGCTTTGAATGATAACTGCCTGAATTTGAATGGTGATTATGTTGAAAAGTAATATTTTAGTCCCTCTTTCACATGTATATAATAAAATATTTTTCTTGTACTTGTTTTTTTTTTTTTTAATTCCAAAACGTTCCTTACTATCTGAACAGCCCTCGTATCTATTTAAATGCCAGTTCAAATATCGAAATATTGTAATAAACTGTATTTTGTTTTTATTTTTTAAATCGATACATTCCATTTTGTCCATTTAAATTCAAAAACTTCTATATTTTATGTAACGGCTTAAAGAAATAATCAGACTTTTCGAAATTTTTTATAATCTAATTGCCCAAGCAAGACAAAAGACAAAAATAAAATGTATCTCCTCGATCCGTCGCTAAGCAACGCAGATAAAATATTGCATCACTAACAACTTTTTTATAGAAAAGGGAGGGAACAAATGTTGTTGTTTTTTCATTCTCTTAATTATGTATCATTATTATATTTTTCTGAACATCTGTAAATGACTAACCAATTAAAATCGATCAGACGTCAAGCGTATCATGGCGATAATTACTATTTTCCATCTCAGCAGAACTTTAATTTCGACGTTAACAAGATCAAATTAAAACAAAATCCCGTTGCGAAAGGTTATTAACCAGGTTTCCTGAAAGTTACTTGTCACTGTTTTAGATTGTTGCATCGGACCTTGTTTAAGACAACGATCAAAAGAACGATCCTTCAATGCCTGGAATGATGATGATGACTAAGCGTAACTTTGAGAAGAAAGTTTGGAACTTTCTTGGAGTTAAAGTTTCAACGTGCTTAGATCATAATATTTTCTACTAAAAATGAGATACAATGACATCAGTTTTTGTAAGAGGAAAGCACGGTCTTTTGCGATGAATAACATTATTACACTTCAGTCTACATATTTCATGTAATTCTATTTGGAGCGTAGGAGTGTGCTTAGTGGCTATATCTTGGACATTGTTCTAGGAACGTCCCGATAAACTTAGACTAAAAAAACTATACAGTAAAATCTAATAAAGTCTTGAAAATAATATATAAGTCTAATAGTAAGTCTTGAAAATAAATAAAATCAAACTAATCTGGATAAATATCATGTACTTCAATTTATTTATAATAATCTAACGTTCTTTAATATCTTTACTGTAAAGGGTCACTATAAACTATAAAATATTTATGATAAGAATTAGAGGAGTACGGATCTAGGAAGGTAGACGCAGAAATATCAAACAGGATTAACAAGGCAAATGCAGTTTACAACGAGATAAGTAACACTGTGGTGGGGAAGAGAGAGAGGAAGGCAAGGATGTCAAGCTCCCCATCTACAAGATGGTGTATCTGCCCATACTTTTGAGATATTAACAGACCAACTGTAGAGCAGAATCACCGCTGCCGAAATGAAATTTCTGCATAGAACCATTGGGAAAACAAGGAGAGACCGAGTTCGTAATGAAAGGATTCGTTAGGAGCTGGAGATAGCCTCATTGATATAGCTCCTAGAAACTCGCCAGCTGAAGTGCTTTGGCCATGGTCTGAGGATGGACAACCACAGAGATCCTCTAAAGACCATGGAATATGTCCTAGATGGCAGAAGACCTAGGGGCCGGCTTAGGGTGTTCTATCTCGACTAAATTGATCGACTGTGTAGGGCGAGGGGGAGGACCTCCGACAGGCCAGGAACCTAGCAAGAAATAGGGGAGAATGGAATTCCTGGCTGGATGCTCCTCTATCCTGAAAAGGCACTTAAGAGGGAAGCTAAAGAAGTAAATTTCAATACGTAAATCGATAAAAAAAGTTGATATCTTTAATCAAGCGCCTTTTTCCAGACAAAACCAATTATAAATGAACGCGAAGAATAAATATGATTTTGTTTTTAATTATGAAATAGATGCCATTATAACCGAATTTCATGAACATACCTCACGCCTACATCCACCTACATGGTTAGATAATAATCTTTGAAAAGTCTTGTTACCTCAGTCTTCAAGGTAAGGCGGAATATTTTCTTTATCTTGTCTAGAGTGTGAACAACTGATTGCAATCTCATGAGTGTTACTTTTATATTGACAGGGTGAAACAGTTCAGGTTTGTGTAGCCATGAATAATGATTTAATAATGATTTAATAATTATTTAAAAATATTAGTAAAATATCCTTAATTTGTCATGAAAATGATGTTCAATTTTTTTAAAATTACTTGAGTTTACCTCTTAACCAGACAAATTTGGCTGATTGACGATTTTTTTTTTTTAAGGAGTTTCCATAACCTAATGATTGGATGGTTCCTTCAATAAGGTCTAAGGTCCACTCATCCCGTTGGCCATGATCCATCATGGATTCCTCCATTTCGTTATCCCAGGTCTTTCTCGTCTTCTTGTTCCACTAATTTTCCATTGGCGGACTACTTTGGGTAGTCTTCCTTCAGGCATTCTTTTCAAATGTCTGTACCATATCAGGCGTTTTTTCTCAATATCTTCCAGAATGGTTCTTTCAGCCTCCATCTTTTCTCTGATGGTCGCATTTCTTACTTGGTCCATTCTGGATATTCCCGCCGCTTGTCTCCAGTAGTCCATTTCTCTAGTTAGGACTTTTTTTCCTGAGGTTGCTTTTCAACGTCCAAGTTTCTGATCCATATGTCATAATGCTTAGTATAATATACTGTTGTATATATATATATATATTTTTTTTTTTTTTGTTTTTGTTTGGGTGATAATGTTTCTATTCCTTAATACCGATTTGAGCATTGATATGGTATTTTCCCATCTGAAATTCTTCTTTTTATTTCCATATCACATGCACCGTCTATCTCAATTATGGAACCAAGATACTTAAAATGTCCAACTCTTTTTAGAATCCCTTCTGGGTTCAGTTCTATATCCTCATTATTGGCTGTCATGTGTTCCATTTAATGGTTAAATATAAAAATTAAAATTAAAAAAACAAAACAATTTTACATTCTTATAATTTGAAAAACTGTACTACTATGATCCACGAAGAATCTTGGATTCCATACATGGTACTCGTTCCGTACGCCATCTAAGGCAACGGTAGAGCAGGAAAATGATTCGATCAAGAACAGAATTAACTGCCAACTAATTAAGGGTAAGTATTTTACATTACCCTTTTTTGGAGAGTAATTTGCTGCAGAATGAAATAAAAATATTTCTTAAAAAATTAATCCTATTTAAAAAAAGAAAAATACATTTATAAGATTTCATATAATCTGATTTCAAAAGCCGTTAGAAATGATTAAGTGCGAAATAGCAGCCGGCTCAACAAGAAAGTTAGTAGATAAACAAAATTATAGGATACTAAGGAGCTATACAACCAGCCATGATATGGTTAAGGAACATAATTAGTTCAGTACGTTCAAGTTTATACTCTTAGATATTAAGTTTAAACTAGGAATGAAAGGAACCTGTTATTTTCCAACATTTTAGCAGGAAGTAACAGCTAACTGGAAATAACGGTTCCTCCATTCATTTGTTGTCTAAACTGGAGTTAACGGTTTCTTTTCGGTTATTTTTTTAAGGGCTTAAAATTTCTTGGCTTTAGAATCCGTTAATGATAAGGGAATTGAAGATGATGAACTATATAAAGTAGTTTATTATGATGGTTTAAGACCCAAATATTTAGAACGTTTCGTAAAAACACAGATCCAATTAAAAAAAATTAAATAAAATTTAAAAGATTGAATAAATAAATATAATTTATCTATAATGTACTATAGAAAAATCATCAAAGTTAAGAACGTCTGATATGGGAAGATCGTAAGGATAGGAGAGAAGGTTTATTGAGGACCGGGATGTGAGAAAATTGCAAAATGCTATAAATAATATAAAAATATGACACAGAAGGTAATAAAAAATATCTTTTTAATATTTCTTCTTGGTTACTAAATACAGATCCTGGTTTTTTTTAAACTACAATCTCTAAGAGAAAAATCATAAGCTATTAACGAGCTCAAGATTGCCCCCAAACTTGTGCCAGGTTATTAAAGTCATAATTAAAATCATTTACAATACATTGTGTATTTACACCTTAAACATACCTTATGTAAATGTAATAAGGTATAACAGTCGGCGCCTGTGTACGGTGCCGAAACAAACACCATAATTGATCACAGCCTATTATATTTGTGGGTAAGTGAGGAGTCGTTAACGAAGGACCCAGGATGGCCCGGGGGCATATGGTAATGATATGGTAATGCGGAGACAGGGTCCGTAACTTATACCTTACCGTGGTCCAACATCGCCGATAAACCGCACATGGAAACCTCGGTCGTTAGTGGCAAAGATTCCATCTGGAAGGATGCAACGGGCAAGGAATGGCGAGGAAAATAATCCGGAGATAAGAAGTACAATGTCGGAGGAGAAACAAATGAAAAATTTAACTAAAAATATTATAATGTAATAACTAATCAATAAAAATTAAACATGCCATAAAAGAGAAATAAAATTGTAAGGACATAATGGACAAATTTCAAACTAGAATTCTTAAGTCTCTAAAACAAAAATACTTGTAGATATTTCACCCACAAAGCCATTATCAAGATAGAAGTGCAACTAAATAAAAAAAAATATCAGAAAATAAAAATAAAAACAAGAAAGATAAATCACATTCCAAACTCACAGTCCACGATGACAACAAACAGTGTCAGCATTCCACCACTACCAAGACCCAAATGAAATGACCAAATCGAAAGATATATTTGTTCTCAGTTGTTGTAGCTTTTTATTTGGATTTTTTTTTCTGTCTTGTTTACACCATATTTCAAAATGGGTTGAAAAAGCAAGAAAACAAAATCCCCAATACCCTAATCCATGTTGGTGGCTGATATGATTTTAGTAAAATAATCCATTCAGTTGAAAAATTCGTTTGATTTCAATATATAACAAATAAAGCCAGCTATCAAGTAATGGTGGATGATTTTATACGTAACAAAGGGAGTGCATTGAGGCTTCTATGAAGGATTTTGGTTTGGACACGAGAGGAATTCGATGGCTTAATGGAACCTCAAATCTATAATGATAAAGCATTAATGCGAGGAGAGTAACTACCCACTGATAATACTTGAATAACAGATTTAAGTTAAAAGGTCACAAGTCCATTTTCTTTTCAGACGCCTCGGAGGATTGTCAGTAATTGAAGATGTTCCTTGGTTGGAAATTAGGGGGTTTAAGTGGGAATGAAGTTTTTCATGAAAGGACTGATATCGGGTTCGGGCCAAATCAGCAACAACTAAGCACATACAAAGGTCATTGTGGATGACATGCATAACGAGGTAAGGAGCATTGAGGATTTTACGAAAATAAGAGTAATTCGATGGCATTGTGGAGCCTTAAAGATCTATTCCAAGCGGATCCCATGATGATGAAATATATGAGTCTTTATACAGCTATATCTTTTTAATTGGGAGCTTAGAGCGTTCATCAAGTAATCGTTGACGTGAAACGGCGAACAGTTTAAGAATAATAAATCTATAATAATTACAACCTCAATAATTACTCCATAACAGAATATTAATCGCTGATATCAGCATCAGTAAGGTACGAGGTTTCACTTAGCCGAGAACAATAGCAACCAATCAGAATCCAGCTACTCGATGATCGATGTTTATAATGAGACGATCACGACTCGATAGTTCAATTCGAACGAACATCCCATTGTTCGGAACAATCGCAACAATAAAACCCAACATTTCGTGACGGTGGCCACTTGGCTTTGTTACCTTACCCGCGGCTCCTTTCAACTCAGCGAACCTCTTTGGGTTTCAGTCCTCGCCGCTAGAGGATAATTTTAAACCGGCGACAGTTTAACGGGTCGGGGTTCAAGGGAGAGCACGAACCATATATTTTTTTATATTTATTTTTTAAATATAAATGGCTATTATATTAAACACAATTCTGTGAAATAGGTCATTAGATATGAAAACCATAAAAGTCATTAAAACCATAAAAATATCGTAAATGTCTTATATTCTTTTTAAGTTAAGAACAATTTATTTTTCTAACCACATCCATAATCACATAAGGAGAAGAAAAATAGAAAAACTAATAAAAATACAGTAGAGCGTCGATTATCCGAACGTCAGTTATTAAAAACAAAAACTGCTTTTTTAAAAAATAGATTTCTGCTAGTGTGGGAAGGAGGTTGATATTTTTATACTACAAATCTGGCGTTTGTGATTTTTCAATTATTTGTTATATAAATAAATAAAGATATGACTTTGTCGGTTTTATCGATAGTGTTAAGGCCAGATGACATAGTAATCTTAAAAAAGATTATTAGTTTTAATAATAAAAATTAAATAATTTTTTGGTAAAAGAAAGAACATTTTTTATTTATTTTCACTTTTTTTAATAATAATTTAAACGTTTAATTTCATGATTGTTCACAATAATTTAATTTAAAATAAACAGGTATTTGTTTAGTTATAATCCTAATATTTGTCATAAGTAAGAAAACATATGTTATAAAAATGAAGAGAGAAAAACAAAAGGGAGTCGATCGGCTTTTGTTTGTTCCTGCTATACAAAGCCAGATAGTGTTCTAATCATTAAAAATGTTTAAATTTTTCTTTTAATTTAATCAATTGTTTTATATTATCAAAAGTATTAGTTATTTAATTTATGAAAATTGATTTATATTATTAGTTTAAAAAAAGTTTACAATCAAAATGACGTGCGATCTGGTATAATTGAATCAGAAATTAATTTTCCTTAACCATTATCGGAGCTCTCATCGAAAGGTCCAATAACTATTTCGAGGTTGCTCCAACAGATAGAAACACCTCACTCTAAGTACTCTAGCCTTTTCATCAGCGATTTATCGACATCGTGTTTTTGGCTTAGATTATTTTACTTGTCACCCCACGAAATAAATAATGAAGCATATCTGATATATAACTCTTCAATAGTACACTGATGGTCTATAATAATCTGAGTCGACATACGGGGCCACAATTTCCCTTTCGATACTCATCACTAATAATCGATTTAAAGTATCTCAACTTCAGTATAAATTAACGGCCACATCGCCGCTTATCGATTCATCGATAAATCGTATCATAAAATATTATTATTATATGTTGTATATAATGGATATACATGAGGGCGGTTGAATTAGTCGATGTGGGCTGCTATCAATCTGTCATCTAGTTAGCATGGTAATCAAATCATGGGAGCTGATAGGCTCAATATCAAACACTGTCCACATAATTAGGGTTAATTATTGTTTATGGACGGAAGTTATAGCAACCACAGTCCGGGCCCGGGTTCGAATCTCTGTATAAACAAGAAACATTGCTTCAAACAGCTTGTACTTTTTATTTTTTACTGACCACATAGAAACACACCTATTTATAATACTGGTCTGCTACAGATTGTTCATTGATGATATTGCTCCTCCCAAACGTCCGTAATAAGTTCTTTCATATATATGTATATATATAAATTAGTATATGAGGAACGAATGTTCACAATGTCACCTTTGGTCTGGTCGTTACTTCATTTAGCCTGTCTACTTCTGCATTTTCTGAAATTACATTGTTACTCAAAGGTACCAATGGACTCCTATACATGGAAGTATAACGTATATATGGGAAAAACCACAGTTGGACAGGTAGAATGAATAGTCATCTCGTTTCTCCGGGACTTTACCTGAAGAAGAGAGAAAGCAAAGTGAAAAGAATTCTTTTCTTTAAGTCGGAATGGAAGAAAGTGAAGACCGTGGAGTAGAGGCACCTTCTAGAGTAATTCCTATCTGAAATTCTCTATTATGCTCGGTAAATATGTGAGTACGATCAGCATATTTTGGAAAACTGATAACAGTAAAATCATATTTTTCTGTTGTATCTATACATATAAAATGCTTTGTCCTGAATGACTGAGGTATCAACGCACAGCCTAAACCGCTAATCGTAGAGACCTGAAACTTTGAAGGTGTGGTTTTTGTATGATGTAAGCATCCAATAAAAAAGGATTATCCGAAATTCTACTCCTAAGGGGGTGGAACAGAGGGGTAAAGTTTGTATGCTTGGTCACGTGTTTCTTACTCGCAAAATCTACTATTTTCGCTGAACAAAACAAATCAATTAGCATAGTTCACTTCTCACTGCTGCCGTAGGAAAAGTGAAACCGTCATACTAAGTAATCCTTTCTTAGTATCATCAACCGTCATACTAAGTAATCATATTCAATACATTCAATAACATTACATACTAATCCATTACTGAATGCTATCAATGACACGAACAGCAGTTTCTTCTCTGTTGGATAAATCTGCTCCCTTCCCTTCATTTTCTACCTTTTTCAGAAAGTATTTGGGAAATCCTATGAGGGCTTTTCATTAATATAATACAGCATATCCTAGACCTTCCACATATAACAATTGGTTTCTGACCTATGCACTCTGTATCAACCGCTGCATTCTTCCTATTCGTGAGAAGTAAGGCCCGCAAGCTGTATTTTCCGGATATGAGATACCGTAGTGAATACTCCCTCCACCGCCGAAGAACAATGGTCCCGGGTTCGAGTCGTGACTCGGCTGTTTCTGTAAGGCGTGGATGGTTAGTACAGCCTCCAAGGGCCTGTGTTTACCCAACTGCGATGTTTCGCTCCGATATCGAGTTCCTTCCTCGGGCGATTGGTAATAACCGAAACACGAACCGAACATGATTAAGTTATATAACTGAACTATCTATAGACGCTCTATTGAAATCAATAAGTAACATAAAGTCAATAATAACAACCTCAACGTCGCTTCAGTTTTGGTAAAATTAAATACACCTACCAACTTAAAACCCTTTCAATTTTTACAACAAAATGGATAACCGTTTGTACCTAATAATATGGTTTGAGTTTCTTTCCCGCAGGTCCCAAGTTGAAATTTAGGTGTGGCAGATAAATCATTCAACCTTATAAAAACCACATATGGACCATACGTGATCTATAGACCATCCGGGCCTCTTCCAGCCTCTATGAAGTGGGCCGGACAACTTATTGTAACAGGCTTTCTTGGAATTGTTACAAAACTATAAAATGTTAGGCTGCAACATGACTGTCAAAGTTCATTTCCTTCATTCACATCTGGACTACTCTCCAGAAATTCTAGGGGCTGAAAGTGAGAAACAAGGAGAACGTTTTCATCTAGATATAAAAGAAAAGGAGCGCAGATACCAAGGTCGATGGAATGTCAAAATGATGGCAGACTACTGTTGGGTGTTAAAAGGGAAAATTCACGAGATCACAGCCGAAAAAGTACCAAAAGTATAGTAACTTTACAACACATGTGGGTCACTTTTATGCTCACTTTAGCTAGCTATCATTGTTTTTTTGGGTTTTTTTTTTTGCTTTTACTTCATGTTAAAATAATAAAAATATATCCCAAATTTTCCGTTTTTGGTACTTTTTCAAAAACTCCAACTTTATTTTGTAGGCAAGCCTTACGTGATAGGAAAAACCAATGTCATTTTTGAAATCAGCGCAAAAAAACTACATAAAGATCAGTTAACTAAATCAAAAGAATTTTTTAAAAAGTTTTTTTTGCAGACTTGTGTTATCTTCTAGTGTATACTTCTTTTGATCGGACCTTCATCCAAGTGCAATAATATATTTTTAAAAAAGGGATATTTTCGAGTTTGAAAATTTAATTACTTATTTAGTAATCTGTTAATAAAAAACAAAAAGACTGTACCCCTATAACATGTGAAGGTTGCTAGGTTCAGTACATGGTAGAGACACAGTTTCTAAGACAATGATTGGGAAGGGAGGTGGCTTGTCCAAGATGAAGACGCTGGTAAGCCATGTTTACTACAAATAATGGTTACCAGCATTAAACAGGCTGCATGAACCGCAGGTGAATCTACAGATACCACAGGGTCCATGTTTTCCTTTAAGCGGTTTAAATAATTTATCTGTCAGAGCCCGATTCGAACCTAGGATCCCCAGCTCTCAACAACTAAGCAACTTTGCTGTCCAAACTGTTACTTTAATATAGTCATTATGAAAGTCATTATCAATTAAATAAAGTCATTATCATTAAAGTTACTGACAGACAAAAATATAGACCCTCACCATCAATTCGGTTTTCGGAAATCACACTCAACAATTACACAGAGTAACTGACTACATATCGACAACACTAGAGCAGAAGTTATATGCAACTGAATGAGTATTTCTGGATGTCGACCATGCATTCGACAAGATCTGGCACAAGGGGCTTCTCTTTAAGCTCAAGACTGTACTACCACACACTTATTATCTGATTCTTCTCTCATTCCTTGGAGACAGATTTTTTTCAGTCCGAGAGGGCTCAGAGCTATCTTCAATAAGACCGATCTAAGCCGGCGTGCCTCAGGGATCAATATTGGCACCGCTGTTGTACATAACATATACACACGATGTTCCACAAAGTACTGACATACTGACAGCAACCTACGCAGACGACACTGCCATAATCACCAAACATCAAGACACGACGCAAGCCTCACTAAACTTACAAAAGTTGAATGAGTGGTGCCAACTATGGAGAATTAGACTGAACCACGAAAAGTCACAACACATCACTTTTACTCTTAGACGCGAAACATGCCTTCCCATTTACCTTAACAACTCATCTATCCCGCAGATAGGAGAATGATATGAGGTCCTCACGTTAATATGAAATGCCAATCACTGAACCATAAGCTCAATTTAATGTACTCACTATTCAGGAAAAACTCCAAATTATATATAAGACAGAAACTAAACACGTACACTTACCTACTAAAACCAGTTTGGACATATGCATTACAAATTTACGGGATCGCTAAACAGACTCACTGAAAACGACTGCAGACTTTTCAATCAAAAGTACTTATCACCAAAGCACCCTTGTACGTCAATAACAAAACTCTGGATACTGGCATAAAAATACCAACGGTTGACGAACTCAAACGAACATACTACAAACTCTATTAAGGAAAACTACACGGACATCCAAACCCGTTAATAGAACGAATGGCCTCTACTCCCATGCCAGAGAACACTAGGAGTAGATTAAAAAGAACGTGGATGAGGGATTTATTATCATAGGAAATTGAATCAAGCCAAGGGAGAGGTACCGTTGGCTACTGTTCTTCTTCATGCCTTTCAAATCATTGTACCATGTTTTTAGTGTCCGACCATCTGTTGATTGTCACTGTTTTGTATTTGACAGGTGTAGATAAAAATATATAGAGAAAAATATATATATATATATATATATATATATATATATATATATATATATATAGCCATTATAAAATACACATGTTTAAAAAAATGTGTTGTATAATACTAATGATCTGCGTTAGTAATATTAAATGGTACCTACGAACAAATAAGTTTCTGTCATATCCCTTCTGTTTCTAATTTCATCTAAAAGGGCTATATTTAATGCGAGAGTTATCACTTGGGTAAAAACGTTTTTTTCCTTTAGAAATTTTAGAAATTATTTTGAGTTTCGTGTATTACTTATTCCAGCACGTAGAGTCCTGCATAACTGATTTTTAGATCTTGAATTCGAGATCGGCTGTGACAAATAATGTTTTCTATTAACAGCCGTAACGACTCTGTGAGGGGGAACCTCCTACGGATTAGTCTTCCTCCACAAAGTTAATCAGAATTAACCTGGTGGTTGGTTATGAGCTCGGCCTCATCCACAACCGTTGGCTTAAAGTTATAGTACAGCTCATGTGTAGTAAGGTGCAGTGCTACATTATTGTGTTGATATGAAAAACTCTGAAGTTTGACACGAGACTACTTGAAGCAACAGATACTATAAAATCCACCTGTTACGTACTACCAGACGTATAGCAACAGGTAGTCATAGGTCAGTGATTAGTTAGCTGCTCCGCTAGCAGGGGTGCCTTTGTAGTATATCTCTGTGAAAACATTCCTATTGGTCATTAGACCAATGGTCCCTTGATAGTTTTTGTTTCCCAGTAATATATATGACAATAATCAAGACTCTCTAGATCGTGATTCCTTTATATAGGTCAGGCATTGGAGGGAATGCCTACTGGATCGCTAGGAAATTTACGATGAACAGATAAATTTCAAATATACAATAAAGAAAAATATGGTTCTAATATTATTGGTAACAGTTGGAATGGAGTCTCAAGTATCTTTTTAATTGTTTTATTTATTTAGATTGATTGAACGACTCCAAGGACGTTTAAGGATCTTAGAGAAATCACTATTCAAAAGGACAAAATTATAAACAGGGATGAATTTCGACGAATGGTGAAAAACTACAAGAGTTTTTAAATATTTTTATTTCGAGGAGAAAAAATTTGTCCTGGGCGGGATTTGAACCCGTGTCGTTTGCGTCTCTAGTGCATTAATAAATTACTAATAAAAACAATAAAATAAAAATAAGTACATATCATAGCTCATATATATGACATATAAACCCATCATTGAACATTAATTTATTTACGATCTTGTTGACTTACGACTATATTACTTACATTTATGATTTATTTTCATTTATTCTTCTTTTAATAGTAATTATTTTTAAATATTTTTATCCTCTCGTATCCAATCCCTACAATCAAAAATCCTTCGTAAAATCCTCAACGCTCCTTATTTTGTTAAGAACAAAGTCATCCATAACGACCTTAATGTCCCATTAGTTGCTGATTTGGCCCGAACCCAGTATCTATCTTTTCATAACAAACTTCATTCCCACTCAAACCCTCTAGTTTCAAACCTAGTTTCCTCTTCGATTCCCGGTAATCCTCCGAGGCGTCTGAAAAGAAGATGGCCACGTGACCTTCTTAGTTGAACTAGTGATTTGAGTACTACCAGTGGGTAGTTTCTCTACTTGCCATCAACTCATGTCATTATGTATCACATAACCTATTTACTTGATGTATTATTGTAATACAGTTGTAAATATCAATAAATACATTTTTTTTTAAATAAATAAATACAAATTTTTATTTTGAAGAGAAAAGATTTGTCTCTGACGGGATTCAAATCCGGGTCGCCCGCATCTCTAGTGAGTGCTCTAACTATCTGAGCTACCATGGGTCCTATCCAAGCCAGACAAATATCTCCCAGAAGAATTGAAGAAGGTGCTAAGCGACGAGCTCAAGAGATATTACCAGGGCATTTAAGCTGGTCGAAGAACAGGATCCAGACACGGAAAATGATATTGATTGATTAATTCATAAATAACAGCTCGCTAAGAATGAAATAAAAATTATATTAATTTAATTAATTTAAGTCTATCATCAATCATCAACATATCTTTTTTATTTCTCCATAGTAATCACATATATTTACAGTAAATCATCTCACTATTTTTATTAGAATTTTATTTTAGTTATTTAGAAGTTTATTTAATTCAGCTTTGTGTACGGATGTTTATTTAGTTTTTGTTTTTAATTTAATGATAACCACTATCTGCGATTAAACAAAACCTTTGTGAGCTTGCAAGGATGTATTTGTGTGACGTTGCCTTGTAACAGAACGATTTACCATCGCTTCCCTAGAAACAGATCTACTTTAAGTGCCCATTTAAGAAAGTATAGTAATATCGTCGCTATCAAAACAAAACCGCCTATTTTGGGGAAAACGAGTTAGTAACGGTAATGGACGTATTAAGGTCAGCAACATGCCAGAGTATGATTTTTTGATACTCCTCTTCAATATTTTTAGTAAAAAAAAACCTGTACCACTACGACCCGTGAACGAGTCTGGGGGTTCAGTACATGGTTGAGACTGTACTGTTTCATGGACAACGGTTCTGCAAGGGGGTGACTTGTCCTAGGTCACGCTCAACCGCCAGAGTTTTCCCCCTTATTATGGGTACCCTATTCTTATAATATTTTATAGGATCTGGGCCTAGATCCTATATGATCCATCTCCGGCTGCAAAAAGTCTAAATAAAAGTAACTGCCCGCAGCGGGATTTGAACCAGGATTTCCGGCATGGCAACTCAGTACTCAGCCACTGAGCCACTCCTCTCCCCCTTAATATTTTTAGTAATAGTTCCAAAATTGTATTGATAAAAAATAGATTATAAATTGACAAGTCTGCAGTCAACGCTTGTTTCCTCTCCTGTAAAATCGCCTAAAGTGTACTTAAGCGGTACTGTTTTGGCAGCGTCGATATAGAAAAGCTCTAATTTTCATATTTCTGTGGAATTGTCCATTTTGACCATCTCTTAAATCCATTTCAACAAGCTTCCACGTGATTAATAAACGGCCGTCTAAAGTCTTAAGTCAAAACAGTTAATAAGATGAGTATTTTATAGTTTTGTTTCACCCGGTAGTTAGCCTTAGGATTTTTTAAAAGGAGTAAGACACCCTAGGTTGTGCTGTCCTTCAGAAGGAAAGTAAAATGGAGGTTTTGAGTCTATACTCGTCAATAATCCTTATCCTAATTATAGACGGATAGGCAAATTTATGTCTCTGTAACATCGTTTGATTAGCCTTAACAGCATGAAGTAACTTGAATTGAATAAACAGTAAGGATATGCTAAAATTGTATACTTGTAATTTTATATTGTAACTATTTAATAATAAAATTTTGGAGATGATAAAAAAAAAAAGGAAACGTCGCATTGAAGAGTGTTTCTAGTTGTTGTTGTCGACCGAATCTCCCCACTGCACAACTGTTGACTTCGAAACATTACTGTCATACAATGTACTTAGCCAATGCCTTTAATAATATATTGTAAAATTCAATTTTGTTAATACATAATAAGAGGTTAGGAATGCATTGGAAGAATATTTTTATCTAATGTATAAAATTGTCGTGTGACAGTGTTTGTAACGAAACTCCTCCGAAACGACTCGACCGATTCATATGAAATTTAGTGGGTATATTCAGTAGGTCTGAGAATCGGACGTAAACTATTTTTCATACCCCCAAGTGATAAGGGGCGACCATTACTATTGATTATGCGTATAATCATATAATCATAATGCAATAGCAGCGACGCTTGATGATGCTGCATTTTTGATATGTTGTAAGGGAATGTCTGAGTAGTGTAAATACAAGTTTGGAACCGAAAAAACGGACGGGAATACTTTTGGTGGCCGAAAAACTTCGAAATTTTCGGAGTTAATTCAGTTTTTGGCCTTTATCTCCTAATCGGTGCGTTTTAGGGAAAAACATAATTAACAATTTTTAAAGAAGATGAAATTTGCTACAATTTGAGTCCACATGCACCTCTGTACGTTTAACAGATAATAATTAACCGGAATCTCAGCCCTATCTAATATATAAAATTGTCGCGTCACAGTGTTTGTAACAAAACTCCTCCGAAACGACTCGACCGATTCATATGAAATTTAGTGGGTAGATTCAGTAGGTCTGAGAATCGGACGTAAACTATTTTTCATACCCCTAAGTGATATAGTTCGGCCATTATTATTATTGATCTTATCTATATAACGTATATAAAAACTGGACCGATTTTAATGAAATTTCGCACAGATATGTAACATTGTCCAATTCATAATTTAGGTTATGGTTTATTTCGATTAATATGATGCGATATTTTTTTTGCAAAATTATATTTTTTTTTAACCGGCTGTATTTTCGATATGTCAATTATGAATCAACCATTATATTCCTCATTCATTAAACTAATGTTTATATTTTATCAGTTATAATTTTGAATATTTTTCGTTTATTATATACTATAGTTATATACATGATGAATAAAATGTAAAATTAATCAATTTGATTCATTTTTACATTAATTCATATTTTTTTTAATTCAAATTTTAACATAATATTTTTTTAAACTATTATAAAAGCCACAGCAACGTGTGGCCGGGTCAGCTAGTAACAAATAAATACTATACTCTTATATCTAAAAAGTAGAATCCACTTTTTTTTTTGCGTAAACATTGGCGATGTTTCGATAACCACAGATAATGTATAAATATTTCATATAACAGCGGGGCCGGCAGTAGAGCAGAGATAAGGACGAACTATGACCGCAGTAGAGATCGTATCGCGTAACGAATGTCACAGAGAGTGGAATACTCATGTAAACTCTAGGAGTACGATATATATGTATATATTTTATGAATATTTTTTTCTACTGAGTAGTAAATACTACAGAAGTCTTGTTTGTTTCATATTTTATGAACACATTTCTTGGGTAAAACGCTTTACATATTCATACAATTAAAATAGCAGATTATTTTATTTATTTATAATTTAATTTTCATTTTAATTTAATTAAAAATAATTTTAGATATGATAGGTTAGAATGTTAAGTGATCATCCCATGAAAATCGGCTAACGAATCTCCTTTGAATGAAAACTAATTATGGTTCTATATCTACAAGAGGCGAATTCAAATAGTAGAAATCATCGAGCAAAATTTATTAACAAACTGAAATTAGCTGAAAATTTAACTCAATGTTTATACTAAAAAAATCTATCTCTATTAACGTAAAATTTCGGCATTATTCAACAGTGATTAGTCCAGAGGTATTGTGTGAGGCAGAGTGCTTAACTCTGAATGGGAGAAGGCTGGAAATTACGAAGAAAGAAAGAAAGGCGAATACTTATAAAAATCTTGAGCCCAGTTACAGTTGGAAATGAACGCTAGCGAGACGTATCAATGAGGTGTATACAAAGATGGGAAAATCATACATATGAAAAGAAAACTTTCATTCTATAGACACCTGTGTGGAATGGACACTAGATGATTAACTGAAGTTAACTTTTCTATATAACTTTAAAGGATAAATGGATCTTGTTGACTAACATCATTATTTATTTTATTTTATTAGTTATTGATTTTATTAATTTTTAAATATTTTTATTTGAAAAGAACAGATATGTCCAGGACCGGGACTCGAACCCCGGTCGCCCAGATCGCTAGTCTTGAATTTACCAATTGAGCTATCCTGGCTCAATCAGGCACGCTCCCCGGTAATGACCACATCCTTTCTTTTCACTGATCCGATGTCCCCGGGTTCTCGCAATTTGCGATGTATACGAGGGTAAGAATGTTCTTTGAACGTTTATTTAAATTGGATCTTGTTGTCTTACGTCATTATATATTATTATAATTTATTAGTTATTAATTTTTAAATATTTTTATTTGAAAAGAAAAGATATGTTCAGGACCGGAACTCGAACCCGGGTCGCCCAGAAGTGAGCCTGATTGAGCCAGGATAGCTCAATTGGTAGAGTTCCAGACTAGCGATCTGGGCGACCCGGGTTCGAGTCCCAGTCCTGTACAATTCTTTTCTTTTCAAATAAAAATTAATAAAGTCAATAACTAATAAAGGATAAATGGTTTGTAGCCGAGAAAAAAGAGATAAAGGAGTTTACGATTATTCCAGTAGATATTGCAGAGGGTTCATTCTTGAGGAAAGAATTCTAGGTATTATGAAAAAACAAAACAAATTTATTTAAATAACTACAGAAATATTTACGGTTTCCGCGCTCGGGTGGAATAAGTCAGGAAACTAAGTTGGTAAGACAACTTAAAAAAAAAGAAATATAACTTTTCCAAAAGTAGTTTTTATTTTTCTGTTAGAAGCTAGAAATGGATCGTATGGGATCAGGACCCTCTTGGGGCTTACCCAGCCTCTATAAAGTGGGTACCCAAAATAAGGGGGGGAAATCTGGCAGTTAAGCCTGATCTAGGGCAAACCACCTCCACGTACTGAGCCGAACACCCGTTAACGGGTTGTAGTGGTACAGGTTTTTTTGTAAAAGTAGTTATGCTTTCATATTTGGCATTCTATCCTATTTACCTTTTCAGACCTATGTATTATTTAAGAATATTAAATGGTATATAAATAAGGATGCATTCAGTACCCTAAATAATGGCATATTCCCCTTAGGATAGATATATGTGAGAGAGGGAAAGATAAAGTCTCATTAAACTGACAATAGATAGCGCTAGTGACAAATTGGATCTGGGCCTCTGATTGAATTGCCACATCTGGCTAACTTGGCCGCTGCTCAACTCTAAATTGTTCTCAGAGTGATGATATGGGAGCCCCGAGACTGAACAGTGTCAGGTACTCGTTAAAGACGCAAGAATGTAAAAAAATCCAAATATTTCATTTAAAAAAAATTGATAAACAGATTGCTGAAAATCTTTCAATTCCTTAAAATTACAAAATGGATCAATGTTTTTTTTCATTTTTCTTAGGTTTCTTCTTCACAACTAAAGAATCTAAGAACATTATAAACCAAAGTCCTCGGTCGCGTTTGTTCACGGTAAACTCAATAACTACTGCACGGATTTTCTTGCGGTTTTCACCAATAGATAAAGTGATTCACCAGGAAGGTTTAGGTATATAACCGATTGGTTTCACCGAAGACGCTGCCTAATCCCGTGCAATTATCTAAAGTGTAAGATAATAAAGTCGCATATAAAGAAATATTTTTTTTTTTTTTTGGGGGGGGGGCACTGCTCGACGTGCTCTCATTGGCTTAGGGATGGGGTGAGGACTCCCTTGTCCTTTCTTCTTTTCTTCCTTTCTTCCTTCCTCTCCCCCCTTTCATCTTTCCCATCACCTAGTTGAACCATGGACCTATTTTTATTTGAATAAACGGAGATTTGAAACAAAAACAAAAAAAAAGTGATTTATAATTTCTATATAATAAAGTACATTAGCAGAGATGGGAAGAAAGAAAACCAAGACTCCCAAAGAAGCTTAACCAATGATATTCCCGTGGTCCTTAAAAAAAATTATGTAGACATAATATGCCTTATTATGGGTCGCTAGTATAGAATAATTAAATTTTTAATGCTAATAGGCATACTAAAGTTTAAGGAAAATATACAATATATTATTACGGATGAATGCTATGGGTGAAGTTCTCTTTGTGTGGTCACTGCCTACTAATCTGATAGATTCGAAACCGGCTTTGGCAGATAAGTAATTTATTGTTTTATTACTCTTTTTTTTTCTTCTTTTTTTTTTTTTTTTTTTTTTTTTTGCTAGGCATTTGTCTGATCCGACTAAATGTAGAAAGATCCCACAGTACTGACTCTTGCGTTCGCAGACTCTATCTAGTAGTGACTTCTCTTGTATAATTTTTCTTTTTTACGATAGATTTTTACCATATTCTTATATGTGATAAATTATATGGTTAGATTATTATCTTGATTCTAGCTATTTTATTTGAAACATCTGAGTAAATATACGCCTGGTTTCTTTGTAGTCGTACGTACGTGAGTGAGTATAGAGTAAAAAGAGACAACTACTTCAGCTAATTCTCTTCTAACATCCACAACATTAAATGGCGGTTCGCCAAAGGCAATCAGACTTCCCGTTCTACACCGCTACTTCCGCAGTGAACAGACCCACCGACAATAGAGACTAATTCGACATGACTTCGTATGTTTGGCAGGACAATGCTCGCTATTAGTGTTCGCTGAGGCTGACAATGATCCAAGGAAAAGTCGGACTCAAGGCAGCTTTCCAGAAGCTTCTCTCTCTCTCTCTCTCTCTCTCTCTCTCTCTCTCTCTCTCTCTCTCTCTCTCTCTCTCTCTCTCTCTCTCTCTCTCTCTCTCTCTCTCTCTCTCTCTCTCTCTCTCTCTCTCTCTCTCTCTCTCTCTCTCTCTCTCTCTCTCTCTCTCTCTCTCTCTCTCTCTCTCTCTCTCTCTCTCTCTCTCTCTCTCTCTCTCTCTCTCTCTCTGTTAATATTTATTACTTCGCCTTTTTAGGCCATTTACTAGTACATACATGACAACAATATGAATAGTATTAATATTGTAAAAATACACAAACAAAAATATAAAAAATAAAATACTATAAGAAATATATGTATAAAAAAAACGATTAACAAATAAATTAGTAGCTCAAAAAATAATCATAAACAATATAAAAATGTGATTGTATTTAATATCGAAGTATTTTTAAACGATCGCCGTTTCAGGCTACTTAAGCACTCACTAGACAAACGTTCTAAGCTCACAATTAATTTATAAGGCCTTCCAATTAATGATATAAATTATTGTATGGCTTTTATATGGCCCATTTGGATTTAGTTGACTTTGTGGCTCCACTAAGCCATCGTATTCCTCTCGTATCCAATCCTTAAAATCCAAAATCCTTCGTAAAATCAATGCTCCTCACTTGGTTAAGAATAATGTCATCCATAATAAACTTAATGTCCAATTTGTATTGATTTGGCCCGAACCCGATGATTCATTTAACTCTATTCCCACTCAAACCAACTAATTTCAAACTAGCTTCCTCTTCTATTTCCGATGATGGTCAGAGGTGTCTGAAAAGAATGCTTCGTGGCCTTTAAAGTCGATTTTTTTATTTGAGAACTACCAGTGTGTACTTTTCTTAGTTGCCTTTATCTTATGTTATTACTTATCATATAATGTAATTTCAGTACTGATGATGGCTTAAAATTTAGGTTGAAACGTCGGGTTTCAGAATAACATACTGTAATATTAATGATACTAATTAATAACTCACCAATATGAGAAGACACCTGTTCTCCTTGTAGACCGAGCAGCAGCCCAATAGGGCTACTATAACTGAGAGTACCCCAGCAGCGACGAGGATGTAGGCTGTGAGTGGGTACGTGAGGTTGGTGAGGAGGCTCACGTAGCTGTGCTTCGTCAGGATCGTCCACAGGCCCAGAAACAGAACACAACCTCCGCTCACCTGGAAAAGAAGTTGGAACCATGAGTATGGAAGCATCTTAAAGTATTCCAAAATAAATATTAATTGAGTAGAATATTCGGTCCCAAAAACGTGAAACTACAGAGCGTGCACCCAGTGCAATTTTAGCTTTCTATAAAAATTAGGGAGTTTTAATTCTGTATATTTCTGATAACAATTTAAATGAATGACATAAATATAACAAATTCGAAATAATAAAAACAAATTCTATACGTTTAGTAGGGTCCAGTCATTGTTGGTACAATTGTGGTTTTCTTCCTTATTGATTTTGATTTTTTGTTTGCTATTTTAAAGTTAATAGTTTTAAAGGTATATAGAGTATTTCTGTAATTTGGTATCTAGAAGGACCGAAACATGCTTGTACAAGCAATTCGCCCAGTCCTAGCATACCCGTACGAGACATGGCCCTTTTCACGAAAGAAAAATCCTTATAAGAATGTTTGCCCCTGTGTAGAATGGGGACCAATATAGGCTTAGGCAGATTGAACAGATCCACTGGATGTGACCCGATTCACAAGAATCTAAGACTTCATAGGTCATATTGCGAGGTTGGATTATGGCACGCAAACCAAAACTAATATATTATTTGGGTACGTCGATGGAAAGAGAAAGAGAGAGAGGTCAAGAATAAAATGGGCAGACGAGATCGAAAACCATGCCCACAAACTTTGCATTAGTGCCTGGCAGACCTTGGCGCAGGACAGAGATGAAGACCTGTACCGGATTGTAGTGCCAGTGTTGATGATGATGTTAATATGTATAACATCCAAACGGAGGAATAAGCCAAATTATAGGCATTTTCTATCAATCAAATTAGTTTTCAAGACACAATTTTTATTATTACACCTCATAGGTATAATTATTATTACACTGTAATCACTAACTACTACTATATTCGTATCCGTAATAGAAAAACATATATTGATTTATGAAGCACATTTCACTATAAAACTAGCAGTGACTACTGCCAAAGAGTGAGCAGTGCACCACCTGTTTTAGCGCGGAGAAGTGTGGTGTCTCCGTTACGGTCTGCTTCACTTTACAACTATAAAATAATTCGCTTAATAATCTTCTGTTTTTTTTTCGGCTATTCCTAGCCTTAAATGGTTTTTTAAATAATGAATTTTAAATTTTAACATGAAGTCTCATGCAAGACACACCCCTAACTGTACATTATCAGCTTATTTACAAGACAAGATAAAAATATATAATAGTTTTTTTTAATTTAAATTAATGATAGCAGTTTAACTATAAAATATGTAAATAAGTAAACAAAATTAAAATTAATGTAATAATAAACAGCACTATAGTACTATAAAACGGAAAACTAAAAGAAAACAGGATTATATTACATTTAGTTAAAACGATTGGTGAGAAACGTTATCTATTGAGATCACATCAGAATATCTTTTTAAGAGTCTCGGTTTTAGTCTTGAGGATGAAATATATTCGCCTATGTTGAATATTAGATAACAGTATAACTACCTTTGACTGCTGGTTAATCCGGTCTTAAATCTGGTGTAACGCTTTTTAATAAATGCTTCTATCGTCTCTAGTTTTAGCCATCGGTGTAGTTGATTGTTTCGTACAAACCAAAGCGCGTTTACTTCGATCCGTAGGGTTTTATTTTGGAAGGTTTGCAATTTTTTTCTCATAATAATGAATTTTATCTACTAGTATTTTTTTTAAATATACATTAATACACTATTATTGATCTGTTTTCATAGGATGATTGAGCTTGAAAGGATGGTTTCATAAAAAACCTAAGAACCAGTAATGTACACCTACAGTTGTACTTTGGGTACAACTTGGGTTCATTACGCAGAAGAGACTATGCTGTTTCTAGGACAATGGTTGAGCGGGGAAGTAACTTTTCCGTGGCTACGATCAACCACTAGGTTTTTGACTTTGTTATAATATAGATGCCTGAAACCTTAATGAACCATCCCCCAAGAGCTTTTTATGTCTGTCTCAGACTAAAACAGTAAGTATATTTAAATGAACCAGGTTATATTTAATTATGTAAATGAATCATGATTAGAAAAAAATGAACGGGGAGTTTATTTTTATTATATTCCGTTTAAGATATATAATAACTTAATTTAAAACATCCACAGGATGAAAAATGCACAATTAACTTCTAGTTTACTAACACATGATATCAAACTTTATTTTCTAAGTAGTATTAATTAAACTTAAAACTGTTTGATGTAGGGATATGGCATCCGTAATCATGTAAATTGGTGTATAAAGCCTGTATTTTATATTATTTTTTTTTACAAAAAAATTGTGATAATTCAAAAATTAAATCTACACTAATAGAATGACTAATGGAGTTAATGGATGCAGGGTGCAAGAGCAATGACTAAGATTGACAGGCAATTAAAGATGTCTTCTAAGCGCATCTCTAATTTTATCCTGGAAGATAAATCTGTCTTTAAATAAATGGCAATCCGAATCAATTAAAGGAGAAAGATAAATTTGACTTCATGACTGAGTTGAACTTAGTCATAGTGAGTTGTTTGTTTTCTTGAGATTAATTATAATTACAAACCGTAATACTGTTTTTACGAAACTACAATAGTAGAAGACTTCAACCACATCACCAAGACTGAAATACAATGCCTTATGTCTCCGCCAAATGACTAACTAGTCAAAGGTGGTTGAACTAGTTAATTATAGACAATCAATTTGGTATAATTATCCAAATATAATTGGTATATTTAGATAAATAACTAAATATGTGTAGAAATAGTAATTTTATTTATTCTATGGCACTACAACTCGGTGACGATTCCTGGCCTCCTCTACCAGCTTCTTCCAGTCGTCTCTGTTTTGTGCAGCTGTCATCCAGCATCTCCCAGGATATCTCTTGCGTCTCTTTCCACAACATCCGACCACCTCAGCGTCGGTCCCCCCCTTCTTCTCGTACCATACAGAGATTCTGTTTAAGCCTTTGATGAAATAGTAATACATCGTATTAATAAATGATAATTATTGATTGTTTTTTTTATTTTCATTGTTTGTCCCATGACAATTCAATAATTAGTATTTTAAATATTTTTATTTTGAAGAGAAAAGATCAGCCCCCAGCCAGGATTCGAACCCGGATCTCCGCCTCACGGTGGCAACGCTCTAACCATTTAAGCCACCTGGGTCGCTCCCTACTTAGGACAAATCTGTTCTCTTCACCCATAACATATCCCACATGTTCTCCTGATTTTGCGATGTATACACGAGGAAGAATGTTCATTGAACATTACTTTTAATTTTAGGATGGGATCGGAGAATAGAACAGATTTGTCCTAGGTAGGGAGCAACCCCGGTAGCTCAAATGTTTAGAGCTTTGCCACGGTGAGGCGGAGATCCAGGTTCGAATCCCGGCTGTGGGCAAATCTTTTCTCTTCAAAATAAAAATATTTAAAAATGTAAGCAATGATTAAAAAATTATTATAAATTAGTTTAGATTGTCTTTAGTACAAGTGTTCATCCGAAGATGGCTCCCCAGTTTTAAAATTAAATTTTCTAAAGGCTATAATATTGACTATTTAAAACTTTTTTTTATTTTTTTTTTCTTTGCATAAGGAACGCCACCTGTCTGTAAAGGGCTGCTCTCTTGGCTTCCGCCCATCCAATCCTTTTTTCTTTATGGATATTTTGGAGGTTATTCTTCCAGGTCTCTCTCGGCCTTCCCCCGGGTCTTTGCCCGGTTGGTTTAGCTTCCATAGCTTTCTTCGCTGTCCGGCAGTCATCCATCCTCATTGCATGTCCGAACCATCGAAGCTGTCCTTTTTAGATTATCTGATTAATGGGTTCAATTTTGAGTGTAGTCCTTATCGTATTGTTTTGTATCCGGTCCCTCCTGGTCTTCCCCACTATTTTCCTCACGTACCGCATTTCCATGCTTTGGAGTCGATTCCGATCACAGTGCTTTAGGGCCCAGGATTCACTTCCACAAGTGAGAATAGGAGCGAAAGTCGAGCGGCAAACAGCCAAGTTAGTTTCTTTTGTGACTTCTTTCTTACTTAAAAACTTTTTATTGATAGCAGAAGACATCCTTCCTGAAGTGGCAATTCTCGAGCTGATTTCATTATTTAATTTCCCATTCTCACTTATGGTCACGCCCAAATACTTAAAGGTGCCTGCTGAACATAAATATTTAAATAACATAAAGTTCTATATTAGCCTTTTTAGTATATAATTTTAACTCAGCTTATTCATTATTATTTTTTTAAATTATAATATTTTTTTCGCCACGAATCCCTTTTTTCACACTCTCTGCCTTCCGTCTACTCCAATACTCTCTCATCTTCCTCGACTGTTCCTCTCGCTCTTCCTTAGTCCATTTTCTCCCTCGTCTCTTCTTGCTTTCCGCAAGAACCCCAACCTCGTTCAATTATTTCACAAAAAGCTTCCTATGCAACCAGTCCTCATCCTTGATTTTTAGCCTATCCAGCTTCTCTTTTATTTGTTTCACATATCCACCTATACTCTTATAGCTTAATACTTTATCCAAGATTTTTTTGTTCAGCCTATTTTTGTTCATTCTGGCCATATTCTCGTAGAACCTCAGTATCCTGGTCCTGATGACCGTTTCAAGATCTTCTAATTTTTTTATCATAATTTATTTTTTTAAATATTTTTGAGACAAGGAGTTAATGACATGTTCGATGTTGGCTATACAAATAGTTAAAATATTATTTTAAAAAACTGTACTATTACATCCCATTAAGTGTCTCAGGTTCAGTAGATGGAAGAGACTGTACTGTTTCTATGACAACGGTTGTTCAAGGATTTGTTTTGGCCCCTTTTTGGAGGCTGGGCGATTCCTACCAGGGTAGGGTAGATTGTAATATATCTATATATTATAGGTAATATAATAAATACAATAATCTTCATTATGTGTAGCTCAGCGACTTTTTTTATTGTATGCATAGAATAAAATAGAAAAATAATTTTATTCTGAAACCAGGTCCCTTTAGAATAACAAAGATGAACAAAATTAAATAAATATGTATCTGGCCAAAGGCCTACATCAGAATAAAACAATATTTACATAATATCTTGAAAGTAAATAACTAAACAGGTATGTTTTGGTAGAGAATCAGAAAATTTGATACAAAAGTAAAATAAAAAACAGAAAAATTTACAATAAAAAGAAGTAGCCTTATGGAAAAATAAGCGAATAAATAATAGTATCTAATAATTAAAAAAATGAAAACATTATGAATGAGGAATATTTACAGTAGTTCATCAATCGATCAAGCTGAATGTATCTATAAATTATTTATTGATTAGCATCTGATTGGGAATTTAGAAGATGTAGGAAAAGTTTGGATTTAAATGAGGTTAAAGAAGACGCATTCCGGATATCGAGTGGGAGTGAGTTCCAAAGAGGGATAGAACGGGCTATAAAGGAACGCTCAAAAGTTTTGGTTCTGTGGGAACGGATACAAAGATCAGAAGGACGAGATCTTGTTCCCTGGGATTGGATAGAGGATTTGAATTGTAGGAGACTATAGATATAAGATGGATGTTGTGAGTTGATAGTTTGATATGTATAAGAAAGAACCAAGGAAGTAAAGTCTACGGATAGAAGGGAAAAGCCACTTTAACTCAACTATATATATATATATATATATATATATATATATATATATATATATATATATACTTCTAATGGTGACTGACATAAGGGGCAAGGTTGCGACCTAGAACTGGGTGCGGCTTTGCCAAGGCTACTTACTAACCCGGCTCGTTAGAGTTTATTTAGCAAAAAAAAGAGTTTCTTTTTCAAGGAGATAACTTCTGAGGTTATTATATATTTTTCTAAGCTAAAGGTTATGCAAGAAGAATATTTGACCAGGGTTATGCTCAAAGTTTTTCCCTAATTAAGTGTACCAACATAATACAGGCTGGGTGGACCCCAAGGAGGTTTCTAGACCCCTAAGGATAGAATTATATCCAAATTATTCCTAGATAATTAATCTGCCATTGCTGTCTCGAAGCCTTGGCCTCGATACCAGCAACCATGCACCCTACGAACAGACTGACTCTGCTTCCTATATATACGCATATATATTTATATTTTCAATGAAGTATAAAAGTAAAATGAGTAAAACTTATTGGCTCTCAAATTAAACAACAACTACAGCAAAATAGAAAATCTCTCTATCTAAGTCTGATAATGATACAAGACTATAATTATACCTTAATTTAATCGGTGTCGGTGAGATGGGGATTCGCACCCCACTTCTTTATACAGGAATATAACCTGGATAACCGATAAGACATTATAACGTTGATGACCAATGTCGATTTCCCACTACACATCTCCTGCCCCGCCTCCGATTTCGCAAAAGGTTATTTTCTAGATTTTTGGTAAATAATCGTCTCAGTATCGTATTTGGAAAATGTTGAACATACATGCATGATTAGAACTGTTTAAACAGACTATTTTTAAAATACCATAAACAATTTAGTCAATTTATCTTATCTTTTAAATACAATACACATTATTCCTGCATTTAATATGAGATAATAGAACTGTTTAGTTAAGGACTTAGAATGCTGTTTAATATTCAGGTTATTTTATACTATAACTTGGAATCCAACTGTAGCATCGTCCGATTAGCCATTGCAGCATAAAGTGACGTAAATGAAACAAACTTATTATTACCATTACATATACTATTATAATAGGTTATAATATGGGTTGTCCCATTACTGAATAAGTGAAGCGGTATTTATATAAAATTTTATGAAAAAAACATTCAGAACATTACGTCATTATCACACTTGTAAAATAAAAGGACACACTGACATAAGAAGTAAGGTTCGGCGGCTGTGACGGAACTAGCATAAAAAACAAAACGCGGCCCAATCCCAGTTAGATGCCGTCACATCCTAAGGTCCTGCGAGGACGATCTATCCATTTTAATAACGGCGACTTTGTCAACTATTATTCCCTTTTACAAAGTAATCGTTCATAATAACGGTTAATGGCTCATTATAACATAGTAACAAACTAACTGGAACCGGAACCGTATTTCGTAAAGCGTAACTAAAACGTTATTATTTTATAATTATTTATTTTATTTTTTGTTAGAAAAGATATGACCAGAACCGGGACTCGAACCCGGGTTTTCCACGTAACCGTCGTGGGGCCTAGCTACCTCAGCCATCCTGGTTCGCTTCTCGGTCAGGCACATCCTTTCTTTTCACTGATCCTATATCTCCGTGTTCACCCCATTTGTGATGTACACATGGGGAGAATGTTTATTAATCATTAATTTTGTATTCGGATCTTGTTGACTTATGTCATTATATATCATTATAATTATTTTATTTTTTTTATTATTAGATGTTATAATTTTTTTAATATTTTATTTGAAAAGAAAAGATATGGCCAACTATAATTAAAACATCAATTATTTTTATGAAAGGGCGTGGAGTGGCTCCTGGTAGAGCACTGAGTTACCATGCCCGAAATCCTGGTTCAAATCCCGCTGCAGGCAGTACTTTTATTTAGTTTGCAGCCGGAGATGGGTCATATAGGATCTAGTACCTTTTGGGGCTCACCCAGCCTCTATTAAAATAATAAAAATAGGGTACCCAAAACAAGGGGGTGAAATCTGGCGGTTGAGCGTGACCTAGGACAAGTCACCTACTTGCAGAACCGTTGTCAATGAAACAGTACAGTCTCTATCATGTACTGAACCCCAGACCCGTTCAGGGCTTGTAGTGGTAAAGGTTTTTTTTTTTTAATGAAAAATTACTTCTCTTTAATAAAGTATTACTCTAAAAATATTTAGGAGGGGAGTGGCTCAGTGGTAGAGCACTGAGTTGCCATGCCGAAAATCACGGTTCAAATCCCGCTGCAGGCAAGACTTTTATTTAGTCCGTTTGCAACCGGAGATTGATCATTAGGGATCTAGGACCCTCCTGGGGCTCACCCAGTCTCTATAAAATGATATAAAAATAGAGCACCAAAAATAGGGGGGCGAAATCTGGCGGTTGAGCGTGACCTAGGACAAGTCACCTACTTGCAGAACAGCTGTCAATGAAACAGTACAGTCTCTATCATGTACTGAACCCCATACCCGTTCAGGGTTTGTAGTGGTAAAGGTTTTTTTTTAATGATTTAAATCACGTCCCGTAATGGTAGAAACTATACTAAGCCAATGGTTGAGCGGTAAGGTGATTTAGCCAAGATTACATTAGATCGCCAGGTTATTCTTCCTATAAAGGTTGGTTGTGAACCTAGAGGGTATGCAGAGGGTGTCAACGAATTCAGTAATTTAACGACCCGGATTTGAACCCGGGATCTTCAACACGGCAACTCAGCTCACTATCCTGCTCCCCTGAGAAAATTAAAAGCAAACAAAAATATACCAGCTGTGGGAACGTTTAAGAGCTAACTCTAGATTATACGAGATAATATTTACGATGGGGAAAAGAAAGAAAAAAAATCCTGACAGGTATATTAAGTTAATAACCCCAATATTGTGTCGGCATTTATGTAAGACAGTTGAACAGTTTAAGGCACGTCTTTCGGGACGAAAGCACGGCAGTATATCTTGAGGTAATTTGGGATCCATGTTAACGCTTTTTTGTCCGTATTCAAATGAGTTCATTCCGATCAAACGAGCGCCATACTTTATCAGACATCTACATGGCACAGCTCCAAGGCACTTTGTGAGGGCATCTAATCGCAATCTGAATCTGAGAATCTAGATTCTTCATCGGGTGAGGGAGGAATGCATTCTACGCTCCATCAGAACAGAATTTCCGTAAATGAATATATTAATAAATAATGCATACATAAACCTATATTTTTACTTTCCCAAACCTTATATTACTATAGGAATTTATTAGAGAGTTGTGTAGCTCAATGGTGTAAGGTCTCATCTTCGAGAAACGCTTCAATAACTCAAAATTGTTAATTACAGTATGAGACAGCTTACAATTCAGATTCAAGTTTTAACTTGACTGCCACAACAACCCATTTGGATTCAGTAATGTACCATTTCTTATCCAACGGTTGTGCAAGAGGGACAGTGGACCCTACACGATCAACTTTAGCAGAAATGAATCATGTTTCTACCGCAGCCTTCATAGTTGTATGAGGATCAGTGTTTTGATTCAGTTGTTATGAGGTAGTGGTTAGCATACCAGCCTTCTATTACCCCAGGTGCCGGGTTCGGAGCCCGGTATGTAGCGTTAAGACTTTTTAAAGGGAATAAGAAAGCCTTGGTCGTGCTTTCCTTCGGAGTGGACGTAAACTGGCGGTGTCAGGTATTCGATAAAGATCCCTATTCTAATTAAACCTAGATAGGAAAAAATTAGGGCTCCCACAATAACATCATCAGATTACCAAATAACTGTAGCAGTTATAAATGAATATCGTGTAACACCTGAACACCTTCCTAGGATTCACCGTATCGCAATAAAAATACAGAGTGCGCCAACATAACTTCCTTTTTTAAAAACTTAATAAAACCCATTCTATGAATTAGACAATTTTTATTTATTTTTTTTAATGTAGGTACATGTCTGATGATTTGTCTTGCATAGTTTTGAAAATCGAATCAGGTAGGTGACTTCCCCCATTCTCCATACACAAAGTAAACAGATTTCTGCCATTCGTCATGACTTTTACCAGGATAGCAGGCGTTATGTTGGCATTTTTTTCTTGGATGCTAGTCTTCAAATCTTGTAGGGTCCTTGGACGGTTCAGATAAACACGGGATTTAAAAAACCAAAACAAAAAAACACATGGAGCCAAATCGGGAGAGCGTGCCGGCGAATCCAATTCTCCTCTAATTGAGATGAGGCGCTCTGTGAAGTGTTCCCTTAAAACAGCCATCGATCCTCAAGAAGTGTGTGTGTAGCGTTGCACCGTCTTGTTGAAACCATGTGTCTCCCAAGGTCAACTCATCCAGCCGTGGGGAAAAAAAATCCTATAACATATTTACATAGCGGTCCGAATTCACTGTATCTGCGACTTCATTATTCGGTGTCGGGCCGAAACTTTACAGTCCCCCCTCTCGAACGAGAGCACTAGCGCTCCGCTACGACATCAGCCGACGGAATGGCGCGCATTTTAAAAAAGGAAGTTATGTTGCCGCACCCTGTACAAGTAATTTGGGTGGAAATCCGGCTGTTGTTCAGCATCTCAGTCAAGCCATTACACTACACAACCGTTGGCTTAGGAAGAGTATAGTCCTAACCTAGTACTGAACACAAGGTGCCTTCATCGTGAGCTTTAGTGGTACATGTATTTATTTTTTCAGTGCTTATTTACAATGGAATTTACATTTTATAGATTATAAACTATAAAACTGATTCTTAATTTTGAACCCTGGGCATGCAAATAAAAGTGAATTTGACGAGCCATAAAAATAAATGGACATCAATTCAATAAACAATGGCACGAATTTTTATTAACATTAATCTCGTAATTACTAGAATAGCGCATTACATTTTCAGTGTCTCTTTCTATTCTATGAAACCTACAACGTAACTTACAAACGTAGCTGGGTGAACCCTAGGAGGGTCTTTTGCGGATACCATGGAGTCCATCCGTGGCTGTTTACCGATTAATCAATTTATCTTCAACAGCTGGATTTGAACCGGAACATTGCTCAACATAATGAGCAACCTCATTTATAATTTTAACTACCTATCTTAAATTTCAACATATGTTTATTTAGAACCAAAATGAGAGAACGCAAAGGTCCAAGCTGAACTAAGAATGACCTTATACAACATCTGTTCTTCATCTTGGGGTCACTACATACTAGCTTCACTGTTCGAGTGGTCTTGCATAATCCGACGGAAACATTAAGAAGAAATACGAAACGCTAAGGAGCAATGAATTATTAAATATATATGTTTACTAAGTAATTTACTTTTACTCTTGACCAATATAATAAGCCCCGAGAAGACCTGCAATGTGGGTCGAAACGTCTATATTTAATAAATAGTTAATCCCTATTTTAGAATTTTTTTTTAAATGATAATAGTTAACCTTAAATATGTATGTGGAAGAAAATGGACCGGGTGGAGGTCAATAAATTTCTCTAAGATATGGAGAAATGTTTATAAAATAACCAATGTTTCGGCCCAATTTGGATGTCTTCTTCAGGGCTAAATATGGAAACCATCGACGATTGAAAATTATTAAATTGTTAAAAACTACTAAATATGGTAAATATTAAAGTCAAAATGTATAAGCATCAAGAGTATTAATAACAAAGTGACAGGAAGATAGTACAAAAAGTAATAAAGAATAAAAAAATGTAATAAAAAAGAAAGTGTTAAAAACTAAAGCATAAGGTAATAAAGATAAAAATTAAAATTACAATTGGTAAATATTAAAATTAAAATACATAAGTATCTAGGTATCTGAGTGGTGGAAAATAAAATAAAAATGGAAGGGGGTGGGAACCTGAGATATATATATATATATATATATATATATATATATATATATATATATATATATATATATATATATACACAGAGCAAGCTTTATTACCTTATTCTTTAAATTAAAACACTTTCTTTTTTATTACTTTCTATTAAATTTTTTTTTCTTTATTACTTTTTGTACTATCTTCCTGTCACTTGGTTATTAATACTCTTGATGCTTATACATTTTAACTGTAATATTTACCATATTTAGTCATTTTTAACAATTTAGTAATTTTCAATCGTCTGTAGTTTGCATATTTAGCCCTGAAGAAGACATGCAAATTGGGCCGAAACGTTGGGTATTTAATAAACATTTCTCTCGATCTAAGAGAAATTTATTGACCTCCACCCGGACCATTTTCTTTCACTTAAATTCATAGACTTAGAAATTCCTTACTTCAACTCTACTAAGACCATTTTCTTCCCCTAAATAAATTTACTTTTTATAATGTGTAAGTCGTGAATTCAACGACTTAACTAAGGAGATGAATAGAATAAAACACTTGTGGATGCAGTGAAGAACTGTAATTAAAAAAAACATATTTACAAACTTATAAAAAACTAAATAACTACAGGTATCTTTAATTACAAACCTGAATCAACACAATTGTCAATATTCCATTATAAGATAAATAGTATTAATTTAACAACATTAACTTCACTGAGTCTTTCAGTAAGCCTATATCTATCATAACCTTCCTCACATCTGTGCCTAAGGTTATCTTCACAGCTGTTAAGTTTGGCGTGCATATTCAAACTTACAAATGTAATACATGGCAGTAATAAACACTCAAAATTCGATATGAAAAGATATATTTAGGCTATGAGTGTTGTGATAACCCTTTGTTTTTCATAAATGTTGGTTCGTTCCCACATTAAATTCCGGTCGCCTCAAGCTAACCTATCAGGTTCGAGGTTAGTAGGTTAATCATACCATTGTCAGAGCGTTTTTTAATTAGTAATGCATTATCTTAAAATTAAAAGTGATCCTTTACTAAAGTAAATATATTTGTTTCAGCATTCAAGTCATACGTTTCGAGGTCATGTACCAGATTTTAAACATAAAAACTTATTTATTTTAAATTTATTATTCTTATGATGGTGATAATTTTTAAATATTTAAAAACTTGTTTAGGTTTTTATACCCCATTCTATAAGGTTTTCGTGATGTAATATTTTATCGGCGTTGCCTAACAACAGACCGAGGAACTGCTTTTTGTTTAATTCGTGGTCGAGCACGATCAGTTAAATAAAAATATTTTTTTTAATTCAATCTTTCTCGTTCCCTACCATTCACGAAAAAATCCGTAAAGGGATAAATTTTTTTATAAATATATTTTAAGGGGGCGAAATCTTGTGGTAAAACGTGATCTAGGACAAGTCACCTACTTACAGAACCGTTGCCCATGAAACAGTACAGTCTCTACCATTTACTGAACCCTAAACCCGTTCACGGGTTGTAGTGGTACAGGTATTTTTCTAAAAATATCTCGTGTAAAAACATTTTAAATAAATATATATTAATGGAATTCATGGAAGTGAAAGAGTAGAGTCATAAAGCGAAGAAACAATGATGATTATTATTTAAAATTCCTTCGTAAGAAATAAGTTTTATAACTCGTAAATTATATATAGCAAAGAAAAATAATACTGGAATCTTGCACTATTTCTGGCAGATTGCCAGACCCGTTTGAGCTCAGTGGTTATAGCCCGTTATTCTATTACATGTTGTATACTTTTGCTAATATTTAAAAATTTTACTGAAGCTGTAAACATAGATATTATACAATAGAAGTAAGGGGTCGGGATACAAAAGTTTCAGGCTAGAAAAAGCAACTCTCAACGGCAGGACATAGGAGTGTTGACTACTCCGCGAACACCTTAAATAATCGTCCGGAGATATAGTCCGTTGAAATTCACCCAAAAATATAGGCTTCCATGTCCCAGACAGCCATAATCCATGGATCTTGGCTAAATTGTCCTCGTCCTTGAACTCAATTGTACATTAGTAGAAAGGAGCTCGATGAATATATGATTGTGTTTCTTTTCAGTTTAGTAATAAAAATCATGTAGCTCTACAATCCGTGAACGGGTCTGAGTTCAGTACATGTTAGAGACTGTACTGCTACATAGATAACGGTAATGAAGGGAGGGGATTCGTCCTAGATCACGCTCATGATGTTCCTATTATTTCGGGTACCCACTTTATAGAGGCTGGGTGAGCTCCAGGAGGTCATAGATCCTATATGATCCATCTCCGCCGCTAACAGACTAAATAAAAGTCTTGCCAGTAGTGGAATTCGAACCAGGATTTTCGGCATGGCAACTCAGCGCTCTACCACTGAGCCACTACGCTCTCTCAATTTAATAATAAGGACCTTTTAATTTTAATCACTCCTTTACTTTCTTCAATATCCAGTTCTAATTTTTGCTTAACCACTTTCTCCCTCTCCCATGTTAATGACTACAAGGCAGAATGTTGTGTGCATTATCATTAGTTTTCATATCCAAGAGTTATTGGATTTCTTTTTTATTTCAACTACTAATTACTTTGGCATCTAAATCATTGTTTTATCTAAATATTATTTTTAAATTGTTGGTATTTTTTTTATTGCGTTGCAGGCATACTTTTCTTCCTCTACTCCTCCGTCCATTTCTGCCACTTTTTTCCCACTTCAAGGACCATTATGTTTTTCACCATTATGTATTCCGGAATCCTCCTTTATCCTAGCAGTCCTGCCTGATACCTATTCCCTCAATTTCCTCTTTTACTTGTTCTAGATACCCCTTTACGTTATTTAGTTTGATCACTCTGATTAAATATGATTCCGTCAAATATTAATTTTTTCAATTATTTTTGTATACATGTAAACATTTTGATTATATTCACTTGAATTTTGTTTACTCCAATTGTTTTATTTGCATATATTGGGTTTGTTGAGCCCTAATGAGGACTTGAACTTTCTAATGCTGTAATATGTGGTTTGAAATATTGGTTTATCATATGTAGTTATAATGTTTCAAATTGTATTATTGACTTACACCCAGACCATTTTCTTCTTGATTTTTTCCCACATTTTTTGGAATTCCACACATGAAAAAATTCATACTTTGGGTTGGTTAATTATTGGTTCAATAAAAAAATATTTAAAAGCTTTAATAATATTATTGCTATAGAAAAATGTTTAAGTATAAAGTAAATCAGAGTGGGGGGCCAGATACAGTGTCACCTATACCACCAAACCAACTGAGTGGCAGAGGTACAACACACCTGGTGGCTCAGGTTTCGGGTGACTATGAGGATACAGGAACCAGGTGTGGTCTGAGCAATTAGCACTCTCCTACTTGGGGTCCTCATGTTAATTAGTCTCTACTGCTCTCACCTTCCTCTAGTTCAAGGTCGATATATATCCATATCGCTACAATCGATCATCTCCTAGTAATTTACCATGGAATCAGTACTCAGTACCTAGTACACAGATGAATGTTGAAAATATATTATAGGAATTAAAAAAAAATTTAAATAGACAGTCATGAGGACTGCCGAAAGAAGTGAAAACAAAACTTTTGAATAACTGTATTATTTTTTGAATTTCTAAATCATTTATAGTCTAAATTATTTAAATTACAAATTTGTAAATTTAAATTATACTAGATATTAATATGGTTTTCGCATATAATGGCACTCCGAACAATAATTTTATACATTTTCATGTAGTTTATTTATTAATAAAAACATGTGATGGGCTGCACAAGCTCAATACGAAATATCAATAATTCAGAACAAAAATAATTCAAAATATCAATAATTAATATATATGAAGTTTTATTATTCATACCTTGTATTTTTTTACATTTAATTTTTATTTTTAGCATTATATTCATCTTTAACTTCACCAATACTTATAGTAGACCTATATGGGAGGATTTTGCTAACTTTCTTAGAAGATTTTATTTTTTTTTGGAAGTGACGGTTCAATGTAACGGAATTTAGGGTAACAATTTTTGTTGTACTGGCTTAAAAACTTCCAAAAGCTAAGGCATTTTATTTATTTACTTCTAAATAATTAAATTGAAGAAAAAAAAAATTATTAAGCCATTTAACGAATTGGTACGATTTGCAACATATATTTAGATATATAGGAGTGCCACCGATGGGTAGTTTCTCCACAAGTGTTTTTCAAGTCATAATGTACAAATCAGCAGATTTACTTGTTATAATAATATTATAGTAAATATCAGTAAATTAAATTTAAAAAAAAAATAGGTAGTGTGAGGGCGCATATCTAAATTTGTCCATGTTTTATAACTATTATCATATAATAAAAATAAATCATCAGCAACCAAAAAAAAAAAGACTGTTAAGTTTACAAATCCAATGATCATACAGTTTATTGGCTTACTTCTTAGACCATCTTTATATTTTTAAAAATTGAACAGGCTTCGAAAATATTCCCAAGTTCAGAATAATTGTAGCACATCATCCTTTAAAAATCATTATGCCAAATACTCTATCAATAACTTTGTTATACCGTCATAATAAACATAGCGGTTCAGAAATTATAATTCCAGCCTAACAAAGCTCGTTCGAAAGATAGATTAGGAATCGCTATTGCTAAAATATGACGCACGTTGCTGACATTTAGCAACAGGATGAGAACACGATGCAAATCCAATGACTCATAAGAGAAATATTGATTCATTATCGAAATAAATGAGCCCTGGGCAAAATATTCGATGAATCGATAATCCGCCTGCTAATGGAGAATCGATAATGACATCACTTTGTCAGCTGATGATGGCAAGGATGAGATGATGTCGAGTCAGAGGTCGCTTATGCGCATCACCACAAGGACAATTTAACGTTCCTGAATTTAAAATCAGATACCAGTCAGGAATAACAATGATCTCAGAGTAGATGTGATCAATGGCCATATTTAAAAAATTGAATACATTATAGAAAAATGTAGGAATTTAAAATTTATAATGTTTTAAGAAAAAATCAATTTCTAAAAAAATATATTAATAATGTATGGGGGGGGGGAAGTGGAGCAGGTAAATGTCACAGCCAGATCAAAGAAAAGACAAAAATTTTAAGTTTTTCTTTAATTCTTACTGTGACATTTTATTCCATACCACTTTCACTAAAACCGGTCTTCAAAATATCTTATTGAATATAAATAAGATCTTACTAAATTTTATTCATAAGTTAAAAAATAATCTTTATTGCAATATAAATGAGTTAGTACTAATAATAGAGAACAAAGATAGAAAAAGCTACATGAATCAAAATTAAAATGATTAAAATGTAATAAAATATAATTTAAACAAATATATGGGATATAAATATTTAATTGATATATTAATAGTCAAGCGTCACCAAAGAAAGAAAAAAATAAAATAAATACACATCTAAAAAAATAATAAAAGTTATTGATCATGAAAAAAACAACCTTTACAATAAATCTACAGCCCCGGTCAATAAGTGGTTATGTCTAATTTTTCCCAGAGTGAGTTGGTCGTTTTGAGGGAAGCAGAATCATGTTATTCTCGTAATTTTTGGCTTGAAATGGAATCGTAATTAGCTCCAACATAAGCAATAACTCCTTTTCAAGCCAATGTCAGACTTAGCCCCTTTATTAACTACGAAAATAACATCATTTAGTCCAGGATCCATGGTCCATTATTGCACTTGATTACTATCAAGGTGAATCTTCGTGAATAGCTTCGTTTCGATGAGACGCCCAATAATTTCCTGTGCGAAAATTCTCGAAGGTGGTAGCTAACAGATGTAGCAAGGATAGAATATGTCGATTTGATAATTCTCAAAAATGTATTACTAACTGTTTTGTTTTTTTTGTTAAATCTTAAGGTAATTATCTAAATTATATGAAAAAATATTTGTCCTACAAAATGTATGGTTTGATCAAAGAGCCCTCTCCTTCCAGTATGTATCGATATGAAGTAAAAAAAAAAATCAGCTGGTTAGTAATCGTTTTTGATGACCTCGTTATCAATACATATTGGGAGGAGGGGACTCTTTGATCAATCCAGACATTTTGTAGGAAAAATATTTTTTCAAATAATTTAGATAATTATCTTGAGATTTAACAAAAAAAAACACACAGTTAGTAATACATTTTTGGGAATCATCAAATCGACATATATAGTTTGCTACCTCTGGTAGCTACCACAATCGAGAATTTTCGCACAGGAAATTATAGCTTCGTCTTATCGAAACGAAGCTATTCACGAAGATTCAGCTTGATAGTAATCAAGTGCAAAAATGGACCAGGGATCCTGGACTAATTAACCTATTCTCAGTACAAGAAACACACTTCGGAAAAAAATCGACTTAACCACTTATTCACCAGGGCTGTAGAAATAAGCACTTAAAAATAATTTTAATTAAGAACAAAGAAGAGAAAGAAAGAAAAACTTAAATAATTTTTAAAAAAATTACATAAATATCGATATCACGACATGAAAATTAAATTCAGTGTATAGATAAACGGTAGAAGAAAAAAATAAAATAAATACACATTTAAAAAAAATCTAAAAAACCTTTACAAGAGAAATAAACATTTAAAGAGAATACTCGACTTTCATGTAGAAAATGGACAAATTGACAAACAAATAAGAAACAAAATGGGTTTTTTTAAATTTCTTACCGTAAGATTTTATTCGATTCCGCTTTCACTCAACCGGCCTCTACTTATTAATTATTTTATATAGGTTAAAAAAATATTTATTACAATACAAAAGAGGTAGTTACAATAAAATATAATAAATATATAGAGCTCAGCGGAGAAAGCAATTGGAATAACGCGGTCCTTAGGTAGCCCAAACACAAGAAGAAGAAGGATGAGATAACAAGTAATAATACAGAAACAAGAAAAATTAAAAACAAATGTTGTAATTTAATAAAAAATCGAAATTTAAAAAAATGTATGGAAAAATAGTAATTTCCTGAATGAAGATAAATAATTTTTTTCTCTTTATGTATGTATCAACAACTTTATCAAGCATGAAAAATTGACAATCAGCAGATTGTGGGGGTCTTTTTCGTTTAATGCACAATTCAGTTATTAAAAAAAGTAACTGTTATTAAAAAGTAACACGTGATTAATATAAAGTTTATTCTAATTTCCAAAATGAAGCGATATCTTCGAATATAACCTCAAAAAGGTCTTTCCCCATATTCCTTTGTCTCCACATAAATTCACAGAGATATGAATCCAACATTGTTCTTCTAGTTCCAGCTTCTATTTTATTTCTTATTTTAGCCGCGGACCATAACGATTCTATCGACTGTGTGTGCGCTCCAGTTGAAGGATCAACGAAATTTTCAGAATGGTTGACTGTATAATGCTTAAAATCATACCCTTCTATTCTTTCTATAGTGGAATAAGCTTTCCATAAATCTGATATTATAACACTTCCTGGAAGAATACATTCTTTAATGCACGCTATTAAAGTATCTTTGTTCCTGTTGGGCACTGAATATATGAAAGATTTTTTCGTCTCCCTGCAAATACCACCAAAAACCCATCGGTTGGGATATATTCGTCCGACATTATGTTTCCTTCTTGTAAAACAAGACTCGTCAATTTCGACGGTCATACCATATCCTCCTATTTTGATAGGATTTTTAAGTAGCGAATCACCACGAACCTCCCTCAAATAATTTTTCCAATTTGTTACTGTTTCTGCAGACATACTCAATTCGTCTTTACTAAATAACGTTGTTGTATATTTCTTGGTCCATGAGTAAATAAAAAGAATTGCATTATTCAGAGGATATTTTGAACCGTTGAACCACGTAACTTCCCTGAGTCCTACTTCCAAAAGACAACTTGCATTGTGACACCGCCATCTTTACCGGTCATCTCTCTTGCGCAACTTCATAGAATGTCCATTCCGGCATAGTTTTTCTTTATGGATGAGGCCTTTTTCTTGTAAGAATGCGATGGTTCGGTCCAAATCTTTAAAATCTTCGTATAACCTTAACATAGCCATTATTAGGTTTTAAACAGAACTAAGAAATGTAGTCATATGTTCTACTGATATGGAGGTTGTAACTATATCACGTGTTACTTTTTAATAACAGTTACTTTTTTTAATAACCGAATTGTGCATTAAACGAAAAAGACCCGATTGTGGGTCAGTAAAATTAAATTACAAAAAAATGAAACAAGAGGCATGATGAAGAACAGTACCCAGCGTTACCTCCCCGTCGTTTAATTTTATTTCTTATGATAACAGATACCTCATTCACAAAAAAAAATCTAGCTATATGGAATACAGTAGCCCTCCTTCTCCTCACAATAAAAAAAAAAAAATAATCCCTTAGAAAATTTGTCATAGTCATAATCCATTCTGTCTACCGCTCATACAGTGTGAGGTTTCCTTTAGAAAAATAGCATTATTAATAAAAACTATGATTCTTATTTTTCAGGAATCCATTTCATAATTGGAATATTGTAACACCGTGAGAATTCACAGCTAAGGAGGTACCACTTAAGATGCACGCCCTCGATGCAGAAGAGTGGCCAGATGGTCAGTTGTCTTAAGGATGTGGTGGTCCAAGTACCGGTACCGGTACCAGTCCTGCGAGGTAATGTAGCGCTTTATCTACCGCCACATCTACGCACTTACCAGTCATCTAGTCTTTTGGTAGCTTACTTTCTGATCTTATCGCCTTTCCAACTAGACTAAACTACACACGGCTTGACGTTTCCTGTTAGATACAGGCTCTATAACATGGTCTAGACCGGTCTGAAGCCTTTTCATCGAAATTTCTGATCAATTACTGATTAAGTTAAAGGTCGAACACCTGTGAAACAAGTTAATCTTCAGATTGATATGAAAACCACTTTTCCCGATACTGATACAGGTAATGCCGATACGGAACTATAGATGGATTATCGCTATCTATTGGAAAATAGTTACGAATAATAGTTATGAACTTTTTAGTCTCCTGATATAATGATTTATCAGTAAAAATATAGGGTTTTCAAAAACATATTTAAAAAAGCATGGTACCTACCATGTATTGAACCATGTTCCCCAATATGGATGGTAGTGGTAAAGGTTTTTTATACTGTAGAAATGGCGGTTTTAGTAGTATTCAGTCATTTAATTCAGTAGAAAATAAAAAATCTTTTTTTAATTGATAATCTTTTATTTTCGTTATGATATTTTTAAAATTTATCGAAAGATATTATTTCTACAAGTCTGTATTTAAAACAAGTTAAACAAAACAAAACACCTCTGACTGCTACACGAAGCTATTTACGAGCATAGCAGTCTCCAGTTACTATCACGTATTACATCAGCACTATAAATATAGTGCTTTTCAAAACAAGCTAACGTAAGGTTGAAAACAACTAGAAATATAACTTGTTTAGATAACATTGTAGCTTTGTATGACTGGCAATTGTACAAACATTCCGCTGATTATTATTTACTGTAAAGAATACGTGCTGATGGTCTTAGTTTGATTTTCACACTTCACTGGGATATTGAAATGGAGGTTCCATAGGCAACTGCTTGGCAAGCTATACGGAATTCCTAATACTCATGTTTCATCCTTTAGTTTGTTTCTTGGTAAAGTCAATACTGTTTCTGGTACAGTCAATACCGTTTCTTGGTACAGTCAATACTGTTTCTAAGACAACGGTTGTGGAGGGAAATCATTTGTCCAAAATCACGCTCAAACGTCAAGTTCCCCATCTCCGATTAAGAGTACACTTTATAGAGGCTGGTTTATTCGCAGGAGGATCTCCATATCTCACAGTGTCCGTGGATGTAAAGAGATTAAATAATTTATCTGCCAAAGCCGGACTTAAATCCGGGACCTTCGACATTGAAACTTGAAATTGTTGAATACAGTTATCTAATTTAATTATATAAAGGCTAAGATGATTTCAGAAAATATGAATTTTCAAACATTGAAAATAAGTGATGTGATGCAAAAATCTTATTTTAAGTAATTAATGTTAACTATTTTTAAATCTACATTAGAAATATTGTAACGCTTTTTAACCGAATATCATAATATAGAAAATTAATATTCGATTATCTAAAACCGATATTTCTTATTTTTTTTAATAATAATCCTCGGATGATTATTAGGGATTGAAGAGGTTACTAGGTTTGAATGGGAATGAAGTTAGTCATGAAAAGGTTGATATCAGATTCGGGCCAAATCAGCAACAGCCAGTACATTAAGGTGATTATGTTCATAACAAAGTAAGGAGCATTGAGGATTTTGGATTGAAAGGATTAGATACGAGAGGAATTCGATGGCTTAGTGGAGCCCCAAAGCTCTGCTGCTTAAGTCCAGATGGGTCTAATGATTGTCATGTATATGAGCCTTTTGTAATTAATTCAGAGCTTAGAGCGTTTGTCTAGTGAATGTTGAAGTAACCTGAAACGACGAGCTGTTTTTTGTCGTTTCAATCTATTATGAGGATTCTAAGTTAAGCGTTTGTCAAGGTATTGTCCTAAGTACCGGACCCGCTCTACAGGAATCAGTGAGATGTTATTAAAAGAAAACAGGAGGACAGGAAGTCGTTGGTTTACGAAAGAGATTTAATAACATCGAAAAGATATAAATATATATATATATATATATATATATATATATATATATATATATATATATATATATATATTACTCTAATATATATATATATATATATATATATATATATATTATACTCTACAGTGATTATGAATCGTTCTGATTACGACCTCAAAATGTATTCTCTTCTTTCAGATACTTCCACCTATAAACCTATACCCCGAGATCCTACCGCTTCTCTCCAAAAACAATTCAACCTCCACCTAAAAAGCCTTTTAAATTCCAAACTCATCACTTACCCAGTTTACAGAAACCTCATTTCCTACCATTCCTTAGCCCCTCGTTTTTATGGCCTTCCCAAAATCCATAAACAAAACAACCCCCTCCGTCCCATTACATCCAACATCAATTCCCCAGCAACAAAACTTAGTAAATTCTTACTCCCATCATTACAAGTCCTTAGCCGTAACAACCCATACGATATCCAAAACTCATTTCAACTACGTGATTTATTAAAATCCCTCACCATCCCTGATCATTACGTTCTCACCTCCTTTGATGTAGAAAGCCTATTTACCAATATACCTTTAGATAAATCCCTCCTCATAATAGATAAAAACTGGTCCATCGTAGAACCCCATACCTCTCTCAATAGGTCCTCATACCTCCAATCCTTAAAACTCTGTTGTGAATCCGGCTACCTTACCTTCCATGGACAGTTCTTTAACCAAATTTCTGGACTTGCCATGGGAAATCCCCTCGCTCCTGACCTCTCCAATATTGTTCTAAACGACCTTCTTGACTCCATTCTACCCCAGTTCCTTGACGAGATCATTATTATTAAAAAATATGTGGACGACCTCCTCCTTATCCTAAATCCAAACATTATTCCAGAACTATTATCAGCCTTCAACTCATACCATCCCCGCCTCCATTTCACTTTTGAACTAGAATCGCATAATTCACTACCCTTTCTTGACCTCCGTATCATTAAAAATCCAAACCACACCTTATCCACAGATTGGTATACAAAACCCACTTATTCTGGCAGACTCCTCAATTACTACTCCCAACATCCGCACCACCAAAAAATTAACGTCGCCAAAAATATCATCCACCGTGGCTTATCCCTCGCTGACCCCTGCTTCCATAAAACTAACACCCACCGAAACAAAGAAAGCCTTTTAAAAAACAATTTTCCTCCATACGTTATCAATAAACTCATCCATGCCTATAACAACCCACCCACCACCACCCTATCTCCACATCCGCCATCTACCCCTATATACAGATCCATGCCATATATACCCACCCTCTCACATAACATTCAAAAATCCTTACGTTCATCTATCCCCAATTTACGCATCGCCTTTAAATCCCACAACAAACTCTCCAATATTTATACCAAAGTAAAAGATCCCATCCCCCTTAAACAACGCTCCCATGTCGTCTACCGCATCCCCTGCTCTACTCCTAATTGCAACGCCTCCTACATCGGCGAAACTAAGAACTTCCTTAAAGACCGTATCTACCAACACAAATACTCCATTTCCTCCCATAACCTTACCGCATCAAAACTCTCCGAACACGCCTTATCCCTTAAACACAATTTTGACTTTGATAATACATCCATCCTAGCTTCTGTTCCCAACCATGATAAACGCATACTCTCTGAAACCATCCACATAAATATAGATTCCTCCACTGTTAACCTCAAGATCGATTCAAACAACTTATCCTCTTTCTACTCACAAATTTTCAACTTACTAAATAAACCTTAAATTAATTTACCTTGTTATTCCTTCCCATTGTCATTCTGTTACTACTATAGTCTCTTTCCTATAATACTTATTTTGACCTCTTGACATCAAATCCTACTGTTTAATCACCCTACCTTTTCCCATTAATTTAGTCATTAATTTTCGTGGCTCCCTATAAATAGTCATGATACACATTTTAATATAATAAAATAGTCAATATTTTGAAAAAATAGTCAATAAAATATTACTATTTATATACTTTTAAAATATATATCTCAAAATTTAAAATTAGTCATATTTTTGGCAGTCAGATTTCGCTGGCAACACCCTCATAACGTATTTTCAGTTCAGACCGCGTCCCCTCGTCCTCTGCGAGCTCCTATAGGTAATTACATTTTTAATACTCATTTCTTCTCCTCACCCCTTTCCTTCTCCATATTGCACACCTTTTTATTTTCTCATATTAGTTTTTGGCATCCATCATATGTTATTATTATCTAAGATTTCATTAGCATTTAACATCACTATTTCATCATATTTTACTCTATTTCCATGCTAATGCCATATTGTTACTTATATTTCTATACGTTCCTTGTATATTTACATCATATATTTATACCACTTCATACTATAGGTATGGTTTTTTAAAAAAACTGTTAAACTCTATATTCATATCTTGACTTTCTACTGTTATTCTTCCTTTATTTACTCTTTAATTTCATTTTGGTTATATCTTATTTCATTTTACTTATGTAAACTCCCTAGGAGTCTATTATCTTACCTTTTATAGTTTATATATATTCCACTACCTTTTCCATAATTTTACTTCTCACCTCTGATGTTTATACTTTTTCTTTCTTTTTAAATATCTTTCTGTTTACTTCCGTCTTTTATCTTTGTATTAAAAAAAAAAAAAAAAAAAAAAAAAAAAAAAAAAAAAAAAAATTTTTTTTGGCTTCACCACCGTTCTGTACATTTTCTCTGTAATTTTTTGTATTCATATATATCCCTCACTTTTGTTCTAAATTTCTACCTCTCTACATATATATTTTTTCTCATTTAGCATATACTTAGTCCTCAATGTATTTTTATTGTATTCATTGTATGTTGTCTGTTTTCTTTCTTAGCCCTGAAGATGACCCACAAAGTGGGTCGAAACGTCGGCACTTAATTAAAATAAGTATCCACTTATTTAGTGTTTTAATTGACTGCACCCCCAACTATTTTCTTCCTTACATCATCCAGTCAACGATCCCTCGCTTCTCATCTTATATATATTCTTATTTAGTAACTGAAGTTATTCATATATTCATACATTAATATTGGTTAAAATCCTGTCCTTTCGTACTTTTTAGTTATTTCATTTCTATTTTTGTATTATTACGTTGCCTTCTGGCCAGATATGTATTATGTTTATTTTTCTGTTCATCTTTGTTATTCTAAAGGGACTTGGTCCCAGAACTATATAAATATATATATCTTCCCGAACATAAGTGAGCCTATGACTCAGCATATAGGGCTGGCACGCCACCAAAGGTTGCAATTGGGTCCAAGTTTAGATTCGGGTCAAAGAGATTTTTTTGGAAACAGTAGGATTATGGGTGTCAAAAATAGCAAGTAATATTTGTATAGTTGAGTAAGTTTTCGAAATCATATTTCCATGTGGATTTCGTATATCATCTTTATGATATAATATTGTTACGGTCAGAGCGGAAAGTAGGACCGGCTTCTGATCTGCCTAGAGCGGATTAGGCAAACAATGGGATTAAGCGGAAGGGATTATAGAATGGCGTAGAACCTTCTAGATCGGTCTAGGTGGTCCTCGTCCGTGTTCCGAGTAATGCCCCACCACGACCTACCTTGCCTATATAAAAAGGACAGCGTTTTCGGCCGCGGCAGTAGTAATAAGACGAGTCAGTAATAAGCAGTGAAGTAATAAACCAGTGAGTAGCAGTCGTTAACTAGTGATAGTGCGTGAGTTACAGTGAGTTAGTATCAGTCTGTAATAAGTGCTTAGTGAGCAACAGTGACAATTAGTGGCCGTGTAATAAGTGTAATAAACAGTGTGGCAGTTTGTCATATTTGGAGAGTCTTACGGTCGGTGGACTTTAGTTAGCGAACTGTAAGTGTTAATTTGTAATTGTAAACTATAGTGTAATATTATTGTATTTGTACAAATTTATATAAATAGTTTAGTTACTTAGTATAAACAATATCTTATATTATTTGTATATTATCTTAGAAATTAGATAACATTTAGTAGAATATTATTATTGTAAATTGATATTAGTTTAATAATTTAACTGTTTTAAATAATCTCATTGTATTCTTTCTAATTTGTTAATAAATATTAGATTCTTGAATTAAGTAATAGTTTAGTCCATTTTACACCCAGTAGCCCGTAACAAATTGGTGTCAGAAGTGGGATCTTGTGTAATTGTTATTTTGTCTTGTTTTTTTGTAATAATTGGGCTACTGTTAGAAAAATGGCTTCTCAAAGTCTTAAATTGATGGATTTAAAAGTTGCGGATTTAAAACGGGAATTAGAAGAACGTGATCTGGATTCTTCCGGAAATAAAAGTGTACTGCAACATCGCTTGCGTCAATTTTTTGTAGAGCTAGGGGAAAATCCAGATGACGTTCTGTTTGAAACTGATTTAAGCAAGTTGTCTGCAACTTTTAAAAATGAATTAGGTACTGTAAAAAATGAGTTAAGCAATGTAGAAAATAAGCTAGGTAATGAATTAAGCAATGTTAAAAATGAGCTAGGTAATGAGTTAAGCAATGTAGAAAATAAGCTAGGTAATTTACAAAATGAGTTAAGCAATGTAGAAAATAAACTAGAGTCTAAATTAGGTACATTAGAGACTAAGTTAATGGAAAGTGTTGAGAATAAGTTAGCCGATGTAGATAATAAAGTAGCTGATGTAGAATCTAGGTTAGGAGAAAAATTGAATTCAATTGAAAGCAAACTTAGGCAAAGAGTGGAAGCTATAGAGGGACTTATGAGCAACCCACCGACGAACAACACCGACCGTTTCCCCGAGGTCAGTCTTCATAAAACTATTCTGCCCGCCAATAATGGGACGCCACCAGCTCACAACACCATTCCAGTATTCGACGGAAAGACGCCGTGGGAGGACTACATGACTCTCTTCGAAACAGCGGCTTCGATCCACGGGTGGTCACAGGAGACCCAAGCTTCAGCGTTGTGCCTGGCCTTGCGTGGAGACGCCTTGAGAGTGCTGCAGGGAATGCCCATGTCGGAGCGGTCCAACTACGGGAAACTGATTAGAAGACTGGAGATGCGTTTCGGCCACCGCCACATGGACCAGCTATATCGCTCACAGCTAAGAAACAGGGTCCAGAAGGACAACGAGACGCTGCAGGAATTTGAAGCGGATATTGCCCGGCTGGTGAGGAACGCCTACCCATCGGTCACCGACTATGTCTACGAGAGTTTGGCTGTCGACAAATTCCTGGATGGACTTCGGGACCCAGAGACACAACAAGCAGTGAAGCTCGCCCGGCCGAAAACGTTGGGAGACGCATTATCTCAGGCCATGGAGTTTGAAGCTGTTAGACAGTCTGTACGGGGCCATGCGCGAGTTCGAGCAGCAGAAGCGGAACCTAATGTGGTCCCTAGCATCGAAGACATTGTGACGAAAGTGTTGGATGCTCTCAGGACCCATAAGAGGGAGATACGCTGTTGGGGCTGCGGCCAGCTTGGACATCCTAGAAGCAAATGTTCAACCCGTAACGTCAAAGCCCCCAGGAAGGCCATCAGAGTTGCGTCGATAGGAAGCAGAACGAACAGCTTCTACGTTGATGGGATGGTGAACGGGCGGCTGCGAAGCCTTCTAGTGGATACCGGCGCGAGCATGACAATCTTGAACTCCAAGACACTTCCAGCTGAGAAGATCTTACCAACAACTTGGGCATTACGGACTGCCACGGGACAGCCAGCCAAGGTCTACGGGGAGACAGTTGCCACCTTCATCATCGGGGGTCAACATCTGAAGCACCGCGCTCTCGTGGCAGAAATCGATGAAGATGTCATATTGGGCATGGACTTCATGATCGCATACGGAATCAAGCTGGACATGTCGAAAGGTGTGTTGACGATGGCAGACGAGGAAGTCATCCTTCGGCAGGGAAAGGATCTGTATGCACGAGTGCTCTTACTAGAAGACACCACTTTACCTGCACAGAGCCAAATCGTGACGCATGGGACGGTCGAAGGACATCTACCAGAGGGTCAATGTGTACTACTGGAACCCGGAACGCACGAAGAACAAGAGATTGGACGCGGCGTACTGGTTGCTAGGTCTCTCATCAAGGCCGGACGGACCACTCCAATCCGGCTAATGAACCTGAACAGCTTCCCGGTTACGCTAAAGAAAGGAACACCGGTCGGGGAGTGTACCACCGCTACCTCAGTGGTTCGTCAGCTGCAACGTCATCCCACCGAGCTTCGAGGGCTCCCAGAGGAACTAAAAGGATTTGTGGATGAATCATGTCGCGACCTCTCACCTGAACAGAGCGAGGAGGTGAAAAACATGATTACCCGATGGCATGACGTCTTCGAGATCGGCCCAGGACCACGGGGTAGAACGGATATCGTCCAGCACAGGATTAACACTGGGGATGCGAAGCCTATCCGACAGGTCCCGCGGAGGCTGCCGTTAGCTAAACGGGAGGACGCCGAGGAGATTATTAAGGAGATGGCAGCTGATGGTGTCATTGAGCCTTCAAGTAGCCCCTGGATGTCTCCTGTCGTATTGGTGAAGAAGAAAGACGGAACGACAAGGTTCTGCGTAGACTACCGTCTTCTAAACAACGTCACCAAGAAGGACAGTTATCCGCTTCCCAGGATTGACGATACGCTGGACACCCTGGAGGGGTGTAAACTCTTCTCTACCTTGGATCTCCGCAGTGGATATTGGCAGGTTGGATTGGCACCTGAAGATAAAGAGAAGACGGCGTTTTCAATTGGCACTGGGCTCTGGCAGTTTACAGTAATGCCGTTCGGGCTTTGCAATGCTCCTGCCACATTCGAGAGGCTGATGGAAAACGTGTTAAGAGGTCTCTCTTAGGAAGTATGCCTGGTGTACCTAGACGACATCATTGTGCTGGGAAAGTCCTTCGCTCACCATCTGAAGAATCTGGAGAAGGTCTTCGAACGACTGCGTGCAGCGAACCTAAAGTTGAACCCGAAGAAGTGTAATCTCTTCCGAAGGCAAGTCAACTACCTGGGGCATATTGTGTCAGACAACGGAGTTGCTGTTGACCCAGAGAAGATAGCAGCGATCTCCGACTGGCCAGTACCTCGAGATAAGCACCAGGTGAGAAGTTTTCTCGGGCTCTGCACCTATTACCGGAGGTACGTGAAAGGATTTGCTGACATCGCAAAACCTCTTACCAGGCTTACCGAGGAGAAAAGGACTTTCCATTGGGACCACGAGTGCCAGGCATCCTTCGAGGAGCTGAAGAGAAAATTGAGTAGTGCTCCTATTCTGTGCTATCCACGTCCCGAGGGCAAGTTCATACTCGACACAGATGCCAGCAACATCGCCATTGGAAGTGTCCTCTCTCAGCTCCAAGACGGAGAAGAAAGGGTGATTGGATATTTCAGCAAGGCACTCTCAGCTCCGGAACGCAACTACTGTGTCACAAGGAAAGAGCTTCTGGCAGTAGTAAAATCCATAGAGCACTTCCATAAATATCTATACGGAAGAAGGTTCCTGCTGAGAACGGACCACGCGGCTCTAATGTGGCTGCTGCGATTCAAGTCACCGGAGGGACAAGTGGCGAGGTGGATCGAGCGCCTTCAAGAGTACGACTTTGAATCTGCTCATCGTTCTGGAACGAGCCACAGGAATGCGGATGCGCTGTCAAGAAGACCATGTGAAGATGAAGAATGCAGGCATTGTTCCCGACAAGAAGAGAGGCAGGGGACAGTATTGAGGACAACGGTTGTTATCGACAGTTGGCGGGACACAGAGGTGTCAAAGGAACAGGACGAGGACCCGGACTTAAAACAAATAAAGGAGTGGAAAATATCGGGGCGAGGAAGACCGACCTGGCAGGATGTGGCTCCAATGTCGAAGAATGTAAAAACGTACTGGGCCCAATGGAACTCCATTGTAGTGGACAACGGGCTGCTGAAACGGGCATTGGAGAACGCGGAAGGAGATCAGCGTAGGCTACAGCTCATCGTTCCAAGGAATAAAGTGCCCGAAGTGCTTAGGGAACTACATGACGGTGTAACTGGCGGCCATCTTGGAGTTCACCGGACATTGGAAAAAGTTCGTGAACGCTTTTACTGGGCAAACCTTAAGGACGATGTGTTGGACTGGTGCAGGCGTTGTGCGGCTTGTGCGGCTTCAAACGGGCCAACAAGAAGAAAGAGGGCCCCTATGAAGAAGTACAACGTGGGAGCACCGTTCGAGAGGATAGCAATCGACATCGCTGGCCCTTTCCCTGTGACGGACGAAGGCAACCGATATATTCTCGTGGCCATGGACTACTTTTCTAAGTGGGTGGAAGCATATGCCCTTCCGAATCAAGAGGCAGTCACGGTTGCAGACGTACTTGTGAAGCAGCTCGTCAGCCGGTTTGGAGTACCCATGGAACTTCACGCTGACCAGGGAAGAAACTTTGAGTCTGCAGTCTTCTCCGGGATGTGCGAAGCACTGGGAATACGAAAAACCAGGACGACACCTCTTCACCCTCAATCGGATGGCATGGTGGAGCGCATGAACAGGACAATGGGTCGATATTTGTCTAAAGTGGTTTCCGACCATCAGCGAGACTGGGACCAGTATCTTCACTTGTTCTTGTTAGCCTACCGGAGTTCAGTCCATGAAGCAACGGGGCAGACCCCCGCCAATGTGGTGTTCGGCCGAGAACTTCGTCTGCCTTGTGATCTGAAATTCGGGTTCAAGCCTAATGAGGAAGTTGCCGGAGAGGAGTACGTCACGAATCTACGGAAGCGGATGGATAACATCCACGAGAAGGTTCGTGCAAACATCCAGGGAGCCAGTGACAGAATGAAGGAGCGTTACGACATCAGGGCAGAGAAAGGTGGATTCCAACCTGGAGATTTGGTCTGGCTACATGATCCTCGAAGAAGGCGAGGCTACTCACCTAAACTTCAGAACTCCTGGGATGGCCCGTTTGAGATCATCAATAGGATAAACGACGTCATCTATAGGATCAGAAAGCAGCCAAAAGGAAAACCCAGGGTAGTCCATTTTAATAGACTGGCCCCATACAAAGGAGACCATGGCCCGACAAAAGACCAGCAAGTCAGGTACCTCAACAACGTGGAGGCCAGTAAGGTATCAGTTGCACAACCTAAGGTACAAGGTTCCCGTGGAGTAACTCAGGCAGTATACAGAGATATCTTCTCGTTACCCGCGGACTATTCTCTGGCCCATTGTGTAGCCGAAGATCTGAGGACTTCCCGAGGGATTGCAACCGTCTTCAGGAAGAAGTTTGCTGGAACTGAGGAACTGGAACGCCAAGGACCACGCGTCGGGAAAGCACTCCACCATACGCACGAAGGACGACACCTGTTCTACTTAGTTACCAAGTGTGCTACTGATCAGAAGCCCACATATGACGCACTGCGGCGAAGCCTCGACGACCTGCGGAGTAAGCTTCTGAGACTGCGTGTCACCAAGCTCGCGATCCCTAAGTTGGGCTGTGGATATGACGGCCTGGAGTGGAAGGTTGTCAGGAACATGCTTGAACAGATATTCGCCAACTCTGGAGTCGCCATATTGGTGTGCACGTTCAACCCCTGGAAAGGAAATGCGTCTCCATCGAGGGAAGCTCATGACCGCCCGATTTCTCCGGACTATGCTCTGGGGCAAAGCACTTTTAAGGAGGGGGCAGTGTTACGGTCAGAGCGGAAAGTAGGACCGGCTTCTGATCTGCCTAGAGCGGATTAGGCAAACAATGGGATTAAGCGGAAGGGATTATAGAATGGCGTAGAACCTTCTAGATCGGTCTAGGTGGTCCTCGTCCGTGTTCCGAGTAATGCCCCACCACGACCTACCTTGCCTATATAAAAAGGACAGCGTTTTCGGCCGCGGCAGTAGTAATAAGACGAGTCAGTAATAAGCAGTGAAGTAATAAACCAGTGAGTAGCAGTCGTTAACTAGTGATAGTGCGTGAGTTACAGTGAGTTAGTATCAGTCTGTAATAAGTGCTTAGTGAGCAACAGTGACAATTAGTGGCCGTGTAATAAGTGTAATAAACAGTGTGGCAGTTTGTCATATTTGGAGAGTCTTACGGTCGGTGGACTTTAGTTAGCGAACTGTAAGTGTTAATTTGTAATTGTAAACTATAGTGTAATATTATTGTATTTGTACAAATTTATATAAATAGTTTAGTTACTTAGTATAAACAATATCTTATATTATTTGTATATTATCTTAGAAATTAGATAACATTTAGTAGAATATTATTATTGTAAATTGATATTAGTTTAATAATTTAACTGTTTTAAATAATCTCATTGTATTCTTTCTAATTTGTTAATAAATATTAGATTCTTGAATTAAGTAATAGTTTAGTCCATTTTACACCCAGTAGCCCGTAACAATATTATTATTTTTGTTCAAGCGAACGTTTCGGCCCTGGAATTGGAAACTCATCGCCATTTAGTGTGATATAAATTACCCTTCAAGGAATCAGTTTTATTCTAATTAACTAGCTCTGGCGATATTTCTAAACTTTAGGCCGAAACGTTTTCTTAACTGTCGGTGCCTCAGCTAAAACGTTAAGTACCTACTAGTTTAATAAAAATTTGTAGAATTTGTAAAATGGGGGTTGGTCCGCCGTTAGGCGAAGAGGAGGTGCCTCCGTTTGTTGTTAATTTAGTTTATTTACTTTTAATAAGTATTTCAAAAGGTTAACTATACTAGAGAGAGAGGAATCTTGGCCTTAGGATACGAATGATCAATGTGAAAAAATTAAATATAATATTAATACATTTAGGCTTAATTTATTATTTATTCATGGCCATAGCAATAATGATGGACACACGTTCCTTCTTGCTTTTCAATATTAAAACTTGATGAGTACAAACTCGGTCATTCCGCTGCCCTGGCAGCAAGAAATATTAATCATGTGTTTGGTGAAGGAAGTGCTAATGAAAGAACCATCCGTCATTGTTTTACGAAATTTTCCTCAGGAGATACGACATTAGAAAATTTGCCTCGTGGACGCTCTCAAAGATCAATAGAGGACGAAGATCTTAAGAATGCTGTGGAAGAAGACCCTCATATAACAGTCAGAGCTAGGCACAAGTCGTACGACAGTTTCCAGGCATTTAAAATTGATCGGAAAGGCAAAAAAGCTCGATTCCTGGGTTCCAGACGAGCTCAACGAACGTCTGCAGTTGAAACGTCTAGAGACGTGTGTTTCTTTGCTTGCTCGTCAAAGAAACGAACAATTTCTCGCCCACTTAATAACTTGTGACGAAAAGTGGATCATGTATGGCAATTGACGCCAATCTGCCCAATGGTTAGATGCCGATCAGCCTCTTGGGCACATGCCAAAACAGAATCTCCACCCGAAAAAGTTAATGGTTAGTGTATGGTGGTCTATAGCCGGGGTCATTCATTTTTATTTTCTACAAAAGGGAAAAACAATTGATTCAACATCATACTGCCAAGAAATTGACCAACTGCATCATAATTTGATCAAGCAACAGCCGGTACTGGTAAACAGAAAAGGAAATATTCTCCTTCATGATAACGCCCGACCTCATGTTTCAATACAGACAGTGAATAAATAAAAGGAGTTGGGCTATGAAGTCTTACCACACCCACCATATTCTCCTGATCTATCCCCTACAGACTACCACTTTATTCGGAGTTTAGACAACTTTTTGCGAGGAAAATGGTTTACCAATGATTTAAATCTGAGATAGAAAACTTGGCCGTTGGCAGAAGTGTATCGAAAATGATGGTAAATACTTTGAATAAAAAATCAAATTTTTATTTTCTTCCTGGTTCTAAAAACGGTCATTTCATGTGTGAAATAGAAAAAACAGTTTTGCAGAAAGGTGATAAATCCGAGATCATGCTCAACCAGGTTTTTACCCCAATCAAAGATACCCTTGTTGAGGCCAAAGAGCGTCTGATGATTCCACAGGTCCTTCTACAGAATAAAAAAAATCTCCCGGCAACCACTCCACTATACTTAGCAACTTACACCATACTTACTAGTTTTACTCGGCTCAAATATTTTACTACTACACCATACTTTAACTGTTAGATAGAGGTCTTGTTCTAAGGATGCACATAATCACTAAGAAAAAAATACATAATATTATTTGTATTTATATAGCTGTAATGTATTATTTATGTATGACTATCCCCATTATGTTGAATACAGATAAGCATATTCATATTCACATTAAAAAAAACCAACTCGTGAACGGGTCTGAAGTTCAATAGATGGCACAGACTGTACTGTTTCATGGACAACGGTTGTGCAGGGAGGTAATTTATCCCTGATCACGCTCAACCTCCAGAGTTTTCCACATTATTTTTGGTACCCAGTCTATAAAGGCTGGGCGAGCCCCATGAAGGTTCTAGATCCCATATGATCCATATCCAGTTGCTAATAGATTAAATAAAAGTCTTGCCAGCAGCGGGATTTGAACCTGGATTTTCAGCATAGTGCTCCGTTCCCTCTATTCACATTCAGATGTTCTTAAATTTTCTATTGATACCATTTATAAACACAAGGCTGACTACATTTAAGGCGAAAGAAGATAGTTGTGAGTCTTTGGGTTGTGAAGTGAAAACGGCCTAAATCTTAGACCAAAACGTAGGCACAATACTCGTAAAATAAGTCATTCTTATTTTGTGTAATAATTGACTCCATCCCCTGATCATTTCACACCACTCTTAGACATAACCGGTCACCTATGTTCTACTTAAATCACCTTCCTTTCTTACTTTTCAATATTATTCCTCGCCATTCCTACATCATATATCATTGCTGCGTTCAAGTCTATAAAGTTATACAATTTTTATAAAAGTAAAATTTCTCCCAACAAACATCTCTTGCCAACGGATAATTTATAATTGCGTTATCCTGGAAGTCTAGTTTATATCCATTATCCGGTCGTGGAGAAATTAAAAATGCAATAAAGATTTATTATTCTGTTAAAACAAATTTATAGGCTGAGATCTGCATGACTCCGATGGCAATAAATACAAGTCGACCATGACCTACTTCTGCATCTCCATTTCAGCCTTCCACTTCAAATAATCACCGGCTGCTTGGCATAGCTCCCACAGTCCATCTTGCCTTTACCATATTAAGGATATATGGTATCCTTAATATGGAGCACATAGTGCCCTTTTAAATTATCTTAATGGGTGGAGAATACGTGGCATTTCAAAATAGTTCAATAATTCTTTTATTAAATTTTTATTGTAAAACAAAACTAAAATATTTTTTTTGTAATCTTCAATTATTAAATATTGTGTGCTGAAGTTTCGCCCAACTACTTGGGCCACCATAAAGTCTTTACTCTACAAGGATTAATTAATAACCGATACTGTTATATAATAAATATTTTTAAAACATATAAAATAGGCGTTTTAGGATAAATCACCTCCCTGCAGAACCGTTGTCCTAGAAACAGTAGAGACTCTACCATCTTCTGAACCCTTCAAGGGTTGTAGTGGTAGAGATTCTTTATTATTATTAGTGTGTTAAATGTTTATTGATAGCAATTTCTTCATACAAATTCATGTTTGCAATAATTTTACTACTTAACTCAAATAAATTTCATGATATAAGTATTTTAGAATTATTTGACGAAAATCCTTAATTGTGTGTATCCTTTAGGATCTACAAGGATAGGGCAGCGTCGCTGCGTTTCCTTGGTCGACCTTGACAGGACCTTTCTGCTGAAGAAGCGGATTTCTATGCCAGCGAGACGGGTGGGTCTGCCCAGCTCTCTCCTCTATCTGAGGGAATAATCTCGAAGGAAATTTGAATATCTGGTTTATTGGCTCTGGATTCCAGGTCAAGTTTCAGACTCGTGATGATTGTTAATTATAATATTTACATTGTAACCTGTTTCATTAATAACTGTTAATTAATGAATATATCGAATGTCCCTGTTATTTCATGGCGGGATTAAATTTTATTAAAAAATACCTTCTACTTCAAATACTATATCTGCAGCCCCAGTAAATAAGTGGTCATGTCGATTTTTTTTTCAAAATGATTTTTTTTTACTGAGGGAAGCGGAATCTTGTAATGAATCATCAAATAAATTTTGTACCCTAAAAATATTAATACATAAATAAATTCTTCTTAAATTGAGCCTTTTACTGTTCAATTCCAACGTGAAATAAAATAGAGAATAGATGTAGTTGTAAACTGGAAATCTATACATATTATAAAACAAAGTCCTCAGCCCCGTCTGTTCGCGGTAAACTCAATAACTAATGCACGGATTTTCATGCGGTTTTCACCGATAGATAGAGTGGTTCACCAGGAAGGTTTTTGTATATAGCCGCCTGGGAGGTTTCATCGATGACGCTACATAATGCCTTTGTCATATAACGAACCAATGCATTGTGAGATATCCCTCTTTCATAGATCTACAAAAAAATCCGTGATATCATGTATCTATATTTTAAGGAAAGCTAACTATACCCGTATTATCTTCTAAAAAATTGATAACGTACAATGCGGTATTTGGAAAGCTATTTAGATGAGTATTAATCCTTACCAACTTATATACTTTAGTCACCTTAAGCATTTCATGCGTATTATTAGAATATTTTATACAATATAATTTAAATGAGTATTTTATGGGTTATCGCAACAAGTTAACGCGCAAGAAAATAAATTCGAATATAAAGAAATATTTTGTTTTGTTTTTATGTTTATAATATCTATATAATAAAATTCATAAAACAGACAAAAGATGACATACTTTGTCTTGTTACCTGTGCAAATCCGGGGCGTGTCGCTAGTGCTGACATAATTTGAACAACTAGTTACCTGCCACATGAGAAGTGACATAGGAATCGCTGATGAAGATACCGAGGCATCCTAGAGCAATCTTATATATTATTTTATATAACGCTGAATAATTGGTTAAGTAGATTTGTATAAGTAGTGTCATTCTCGTAATGCATAACTCGGTCAGGAGGTATTAGCTTGAATTATAACTCCATTTCAAGCCAAGCACAACAATAATTACATAAGTCGGCTTTCCTCAGATTAATTAACTCATTTTGGAAAAAAATCTACACTACTTGAACCATCCAACAAATTTTAGCCAAAAATATATTTCTTCTTCTTCTTTCGCTTCCCCCTATAGTGCCTTTCAGCGTAGGGGAGCGTCCAGCCAGGAGCCGAATCTATCCCGGTCTCTTGCTAGGTTTCTGGCCTGTCGGAGGTCTTTTCCTCTTTTTCTGCTGAGGCGTTCGATGTACTCGATATAAGACCTCCTTGGGCGTCCTCGAGGTCTTTTCCCATCCGGCATGTAGTCCATCGTCTTGAGAGGGTCCCGGTGATCATTCATCCTGACCACGTGGCCGAACCATTTCAGTTGTCGGATTTCCAGGAGCTCTTTTAGCGGAGCAATCTGCAGTTCCCGACGAATCATCTCGTTGCGAACACAGCCTCTTTTCGTCTTTCCCGCCACTATTCGCAAGTACCTCATTTCTGACGCGGTAGCTCTGCTTTCCTGTCTCTCCGTCAATGCCCAGCTTTCAGCTCCATACAGCAGGTACACTGACTTGATGATGTGGAGTTTGACGTTCCTCTCGCTTTCCTACAACAGTATTACAAATCTGGTAGTAGACTGTGTTTGCCTTGTTAATCCTATTGGATATTTCCGCGCCCAGCTTCCCAGTCCTGTCTATTACTGTGCCGAGATAAGTGAAGTCTGTCACCACTTCCATTTCCTCTTCATCGCAGTATATGTGGGACATTCATCCTCCCACCTATCCACTTGCAGGATCTTACTTTTGTTGGCATTGATCGTCATTCCTTATCGTCGGAGTTCTTCACACCATTCCGTCATCGCTTGTTGCAGCTTTCCGACTGAGTCAGCAACCATTATTACATCGTCCACATAGAGAAGAAACTGGACAACAACCGGATACAGACTTCTTTGCCCCAGAAATGTTCTCTCAGTTCTTCTCCTACATATGGATCCTACCTCATCCATGAATAGGAGGAACAACAAAGGGCTCAAACTCTCTCCTTGTTTGACCCTTCTTGCTATACCCAAATGGCCAGACTCCAATCCATTGAGCCTAATCATTCCTTTAGGCTCCTGATATATAGATTTTATAGCCTCTACCAAATTCCTTGGTATGTACTTGTTTCTCAGGGCAGCCCATATCTCCTCTCTTGGGACTGAGTCGAAAGCCGATTTAAGATCTATAAATGCAATATACATATTCTTGTCACGCTCCCAGGATTTCTGGAGGATATTTCTTATCTGGTAGTCTACAAATTATATACAACGATCCTGGAAGGTCGGCTTAGACCACTAGGGGAACGCCAAATTGGAGAAGATCAGGCGGGATTCAGACCAGGTCGACAAACACAGGATCATATCTTCTCACTAAGAAATATCCTCAAAATATATTTCAATATTTTTTATTACTTAATTGAGAATTTATCAGTTCCATGCGAACGTAAAGTAAAAGAAAGTTTAGATATGGTTGGTAAACTAGAAATGTTATGTGCTTACCTTAAACTACTAATTATCTGCCACATGATAAGTGGTATAGATATCACACAAGATCGTATCGAGATTTTTCATGAGTAATCATAAGTGTTATTTTCTTACATATTTTGTTATATTCTGTATTCAATAACAAGAGTTGACTTAATAAGGATTTATTATCGATACAATAAAAATTAATCGCGAAATATCTTGCTAACCGCAAAACTCGAGAACAGCTCGACTAATTCGGCTAATTTTTTTTTTTCATATTTTTGCTAATTCGTAAAGAAGGTTCTTAATTAAGAGAAAACCCGTAAAAATAACGAGGGAAAGCTTCGGTGGCCGAAAAACCTTGAAATTTTCGGAGTTATTTCAGTTTTTGGGCTGTATTTCCTAATCGGTGCGTTTTTGAAGAAAAAACATAGGTAACAAATTTTTAATGTAGATTAAATTTGATCCCGACCGCAGCTATGTAGGACTAATAGATTCCGAGTTCTATTATCCAAGATTGAGATGACCCTGCTCGGGAAGTGATAGATCATATCGATACCTTAGTTCACAAATGCGTTAAGTGCAAATTTTTCAAAAATGGAGATAGTTACATAAATAATATCGTAATGTTGTGATCAGGAAGCCATAGATCATATGTTTTTTTTTTTTTTTCACATCCTCTAATTTTTTATTTACAATATGTGTACAATTTACAATATATATATATAAAAATACCTGCAAATGCTTCTATATAAATAAAAACCTTCTGTTACCTTTCGGTATTATGTTGATATAAAATTAATAGAAAAGCTATAAAGGTTACAAAAATATATTGTGTGCTTAAACTCGAACTGTATTTCTTGTGTTAAATTATTATCAAAGTTGACTCATGTAAAATCTTGTTTTCGGGACTTAATACATGTGTGAACTAATTCATCGATATGTTCTTATAAAATTAATAGAGAAGCTGTGGAGGTTACAAAAATATATTGTTTGCTTAAACTTGAACTGTATTTCTTGTATATTAATATAGACGCAAGAGAGACATGTGGTGTCTACACACAATTGGTTAATTGATAACAGATATACAACATATGGGAGTGGGGTAACTCATTGGAGTGCTGAGTTTCTTTCATAAATGAACAAACCCCTGATAGATTTAACACATTAACAGCCACCGATGGACTGTGGCATCTACAGACCTCGACCCCCCCCCCCGCAGTATTTGGGTTGAAAGCCTGGTATGACCTTGGATAATCATCTACCTGAACAGGTGTCATAGAAACAGTACAGTATATATCATGTATTGAACGCAAAGCCATAGGTTGTAGTGGTATGGTATATGTTTTTTTTTATATAACATTTGGAACTTGTAGTAAGGCACAGTAATCGAAAACACATATGACTTCTTTTCATGACTTAACGAGGGCCAAGTGACAAATTGAGTTCAACGAACTGAAACATCTAAACATATTCCCAACAGAATAAAATCAAATCTAGAATGAGAATTTCCTAATTAGAATCAGAAAACTAGAGTCATAATCAGTCTACAAGGTTTTAAAATATTATTATGCATGTAATATTTTTTTAAATGTATTTATTGAAATTTGCAACTGCATACTGAGTACATAAAGTAATTATAATCAAAGATAAATCATGTCACGGAATAAACACAAGTAGAGACTCTACCCAGTGGTAGTACTCAAATGAAAGTGCAACTTAGAAGGTCACGAGGCCATCTTCTTTTCAGACGCCTCGGAGGATTATTAGGAATTGAAGAGGTTGGGAGGTTTAAAACTAGTGGGTTTGAGTGGAAATGAAGTTTGTCACAAAAAGATTGACATCGAATTCGGGCCAAACCACGCAACAAATGAGGCATTAAAGTCATTATGGATTACTATGTTCGTAACAAAGTAAGGAGCATTGAGGATTTTACGAAGCATTTGGATTGTAAGGATTGAATACGAGAGGAATTTGATTGCTTAGTGGAGCCCCAAAGCTCTATTCCGTAAGTCTAGATGGGTCTAATGATTGTCATGTATATGAGTCTTTTGGAATTAATTGGGAGCTTAAAGCGTTTGTCTAGTAAATGTTGAAGTAGTCTGAAACGGCGAGCTGTTTCTTGTCGTTTCAGTCTAGTATGTGGATTCCAAGTCAAGCGTTTGTCAAGGTGTAGTCCTAGGTACCGGACCTGTTCTACAGGAATCAGTGGGATGTTATTAAACGACACAGGAGGACAGTAAGTCGTTGGTTTACGACAGAGGGTAAAAGTGATTTGACTGGATTTGTGGGAATTGATCGTAATCTTCCAGTTTTGACACCATTTTTCAAGCTCAATGATATGGGATTGAAGACTATGGGATGCTGTAATTGGATCAATGTTGACTGATAAAAGAAATTCAAAACTAAGAATTAAAATTCTAGAAAGAAGATTTTCTAGAATTTTAAATTTTATTAAGAAAGTGATTTTACTCAGATCCCTTACTTATTATTTAAATACCGATTCCCCATTAATACTTTAATATTCATTAAAGTTTTATTTAAAAAATTCAAAGACCTTTATTTTTTTTCTTAATCAATAAAAAAATCTATATTTTTATAATCTCATAAAATGGGTACCCATAATAAGGGGGAGAGAATCTGGCGGTTGAACGTGATCAAGGACACATCACATCCCTGCACAACCGTAGCCCTTGAAACAGTGCAGTCTCTACCATGTACTGAACTGCAGACCAGTTCTAGGGTTGTAGTGGTTCTGGTATTTTATCGGTGTTTTTTATAAACACCTGTGGAACAGACTTTTGGAGCGTTGATAGAATAAAAATCATAATTATAGCCACATACTATTTGCATACATGAAAAATTTATTTTCTTGCGGTTCTAAATAAAGTTTTAAATAAATAATGAAATATGCGTTGTGGTAATTTCCGAAATGATTTATTATCAGGAAGATTTACTACGAAACGCTAATTGCAAATGACAAGTATTGTGTCGTCACTACATATATCTTCATTATAATCCTCTTTCACCTGGAGAGGGTCACCTTTCGAGAGACAACAGGGCCCATAAAAACAGTCATGGCAAAAAGAATCCTGTTAGCAACGATTTATGTCCTTTTTTATTCTACAGGACGAAGAAAGAAAGGAGAGAACAGCTGAGTTTATGATATAATAAAATGGTGTCGTTTCTTACACTTACGACCCCTTTATAGCACTTAAGTGGGCGGTTAGGCTGCGGTAAAATATAAGAGTCACCTTGTCTCTCTTATTTTTTTTTATTAAATAGAAAAAAAAAGTTGTTAAGTCTCATAAAGGTTAATAAGGTTAATAAAAACAAATGTAAAAGAAAAAATAATAACAGTTTAAAAATCAATTCTTATGTTCAAATCCTAAGTATGTTGGGTAAAAAAAAAAAAAAAAAAAATATATATATATATATATATATATATATATATATATATATATAAGCTAAATAATAAAATTAAATTATTATATTTATAATAATTTATCAGTTGCATTAAGCAGCTCTTGTTTCATGATTTCAAACAAATGTGACAATAAGACCATGACAATTGCATATAATTTAAAGTAAATAAATAAATAAAACATATCGAAATTTAAAAATATATATTCGTAGTTTCAGGCTACTTTAACACTAGAAAAACGCTCCCAATAAATTACAAAAAACTCATGCATACGAATATTATAAGATCAATTTGGACTTATGGAATACAGCTTTGGACCTCCATTAATTTCCGTTCGTATCCAACCTTACAATCCAAAATCCTTTGTAAAACCCTCAATGTTTATTACTATGTTAACGTTATCATCCATAATTATTACGTTATTACAAAATCATCCATGATGATCTTAATATCCTATTTGCTACTGATTTGGCTCGAACTCGATATCAACCCATTCGTAATAAATTTCATTCCCACTCAAACCCAGTAGATTCGAACCTAGTTTTATGTTGAATTTAGAAATCTGTTGTTTGTTGAATTTAGAAATATGTTGTTTGGTGAATTTATAAATATGTTGTTTGAGCACAACCAGTGGATAGATTCTCTACTTACCTTTAGTTAAATGCCTTTATATATCATTCATAACACTTACATTGTGTATCATTCAATATAGTTGTAAATTTCAATAAATAAATTTAAAAAAAAAAAAAGATTAATTAAAACTTATTGGTCCCTATGAAACGTGTTCCGAAACAGAGCTATTCCTCGAAGCCTCAAAATAAGTATACATAAGACGATACTTCGGCAAGTCGTAATGTATGGTGGGGAGGCGTGGACTCTATCTCCAACTAGCAAGAACAATTATTGAATACATGGGAGAGACAAATCCTTATATGAATATACTGCCCAACCAAAGAAGGAAATCGTCTCCGTATCAAAAATAATCAAGAACTTAAAGACCTTCATGAAGAATCTGATATAGTTTCTTGTATCGAAACAGTAAGATTAAGATGGTTGGGCTAAGTACAAAGGATGGATAAAAAAAAAAACCGCCCGAAGCAGATCTTGGAGGTACGTCTAGATGGAGAAAGAGGAAGAGGAAGGCCTAGAATGCGATGGCTGGGCGATGTGGACGAAGATCTAGGCAACTTGGGATAAGAACATGGAGAAGAGCTGCGGAATATCGGTCAGAGTGGAGGAAAATTGTCGAGGCCAAGGTCCTCCAAGGACCATATAACCGCGTAAAAAAAAATAGCTTAACTTAATATTAGTACAAGTAATATGATTAAAAAAAACAAAACATGGAAACAAAAGTCTTAAAATACTAGGAGATCAATAAAATAAATTATGAAAAGAAATTAAAAAATGGGATTCAAAACTTATTGGATAAATGGAAATTAACTTTGAGGTAACTCAATTTAACACTAATCGAGTCTGTGTCCATATGGCAGACTGATTATAATCCGAACCGTGTATAGGTAATAGAAACCGTGTATTTGAGAAATATAATTTTGAAAACAAATTATTATTAATTCTCGCTATAACAGTGTTTCTTCTGGAAATTTATTCGGATAAAATATATTTTTATTCATACCCAACAGATCCAAAAGTTTTTCGAACTGTAATTTTTAAACAAAGACTAAAATACACAGGGAACCTCAACCGTTCTTCAATCCGTCTTCGTCAAAAAACATCTGATTGCAGTTCAACAGATGATATTCTTATAAACAAAAATATTGCCTTAGAACTTAGTAGGCAGTAGTTCGCCATCGCGCGGTCAGGGGTTAGAATAACATAAATAAATAAAAATAAGTAAGATTTTTATTATTATTGTATGTTACATTTGCTCCTGCGCAGTATCGCATCCAGAAAATTTGACCTCAATGCTTTTCTAAAGTACTATCAATAAATAAATAGGTAATAAATGCTTTTAAGGTAATGTAAATGCATCACAAAGAAATTTAATGAAACAATATACATTAAAGTGAACTGTTAATATAACAAATATTGAAGTTAATTAAAAATTAAATTAGTTAAACGCATTCATAACTATTTGTATAATTTACATATTATCCTCGGGGACTCCGAGACAACTTAACCTTGCATAACAAGTTGACCTATAGGACTAAGTTTTATTATTAGGTTTATCTAACTTATGGAAAAGTAATATGAATTTTATAAAGATTACCTGAGCTGAAATAATATATTTCTTTTATGAAAACCGACTGCATATAAATATATGGCTATATTAAAATTTGATTATTGAAGAAGAGCAAGGTTTGACAAACCAAGATTCTAAAAAGCCTGGGAGTGCTACGTGTTTCTATCACTATTGTAGCTGTTCATGTTTATTGTTAAGTGTTTCTAATTATTGTTCGACAATTAAGAAAACGATCTTTAGGAAAATCGGAGGCGGGACTGTTATGGACAGCTGTGGTGGGAGTTGCCATTGGTTACCAACGTTATAGTGTGTTATCGGATACCTAGGTTATGTTTCTGTGTCAAGAAGTTGGGTGCCAATGCCCTCCTCACCGGTACCGTATTAATCCAGGTAAAATTATAGCTTTATCATTTTTAGCCATATAATATTATAGCCTTTTATAATATAATTATAGCCACGATTATGCAAAGGGCGAGCGAAGCGAGTTAGGTAGAGGGGGAAAAAGCATGGCTACCGTGTTCAGTGTATAAAGTGCTGAGTTTTTAAGCTGAAGTTCCCAGGTTCAAATCCAACTGTTGCAGATAAATTAATTATTTATTGTTAATATTGAAAGATAAATCTATCAACAGCCACGGATAAACCCTGTGAGATCTACACACACTCCCAGTGCTTACCCAACCTACCATAAATTGCCCCCACACACTAGGGATATCTAGAAACGGTACAGTCTCTACCACGTAATGAACCCAAGACTTTCCATGGGTTTTTATGGTACAGGTTTTATATTACTAGAATTGTCTGGTTAGGATTTATTTCGTAAAAAGACTTTCCTACGCTGCGTAGCGAGGACTCTAGTCTCATAATAAAGGGCTTTCTAAAGATTGGAAAAGGAAGAACTGACACGGAGGTTCCGTAAGAAGTCATCCCAGGGTTTGAAGAGTAATTAGGGACTAGAATGTGGAGGCTTAGAAAGTCCTCATGTCCTAACAGGTTGTTATTTACTTTATCCTGCAGGACCTCTTCGGCTCCTGTCAGCGACTGATTTGTTCGTCCTGGTGGCTGCTTATTAGAGTAGACAGACAATGGGCTCCAGAAGATGGTTATGTTGAGATCTAAAGTAAACAATAGGTGATTCTCAGCACATGATGTTTCTTTTTGATAGGTATATTATTATGGACCAATCCCTATGTATTTATAGATGTTCTATTCAAACAGTAATCTTAAATAATGACTGTATTCAGGAGTATGATTGTATGCCTTTCGTAAAACACACAATCTTTTTCTGACTATTGAGTAATCATTGCGAGATCGAGTTCACAGAAGTGCTCCTATAATGACTAAGTAGGTGATGTAATATAATTCCAATTGATTTCATATTATAGTAATGTATGGTCATATTGATTGATAATATTTAAAATAGAAAGATAGGGAAAAAAGCGCCACTTTCTTACGGGGTGTCCGGAAGATAATCCAGAATTTATTTTTTTCTTTAAAATACCTCTCCGAATAGTAAACTGTTTATCTTAGTTGTATTTTGACTTTTATAAATGTAAACACTTTTTAAACCTCTTTCAAACCAAAATTATTGTTTACCTCTGTAACATTTTTCTACGTGGAAATAATTCAGTCTTTACTAAGAATTTCAAAGCATCGTTTTTACATAATTTAGTTTTAGAAGTTCAAACGACCGGAACGAAGCATGTGGCGAGAGCACTGCAAGATGTCTAGAGGGAGGCTTGAGCTTTGAGGGCAAAGAAGGCAGTGGAAGAAGTTCTGCCAACATTCAAGCTTTTTTCCAGTTTTCCAACTTTCTTCCACAAAAGCTCGGAGAACATCGTTATCAAGGGCAGAACTTCTCCCTTATTTGTCTTCAAGTGCACTATTTAACGGTGGTTCCAGATTTTTCGAGAGGGAGACTTGAGACTTGAGGACAATTAAGGCCGCGAAAGATGAATTATTAAAACGAAATAGGGAACACAAGAGAAAATAAAAATTCTTCTTTTTCGTCTGCCGAAGTTCCAACGTGGATATTCCAAAAGAATTGGAAATGTGAAATAAAAAATAACGTTTAAGGGCCCGAAACGCCAAAAAGGCTTTTTTTTTCACTTTCAAAAAACATAAAAAAATAATTGTTCTTAGGAGAAAATAAATGTATACTCGACGTGTGTGGTATATGGAGGCGCAGTAAAATGTTAATCAAAACCTGCAGGGTTATAAACCACAACCCGAGTTGTGTGAGCTTAAACGGAGCCGCATTAAAATTCAACAACTTGTGGGCGTCAGAGTCTCTATTTTGGCAAAATAATAAAAAAAAAAATCGAAGCGGATTGGTACATTATCTGGAACGAGGTCGAAATTTAAAAGTCTCTCCGAAGTTGTAATCGATAGATAGCGACATCGATAAAGGTTCTGTTCGTCATATGATAAATTTACAGATAATCGATTTTATTATTGAATGGCCTAAGTTTAATAATGATACATGTAACATCATTGCATTCCAAAAAATGGTATTCATTCTTATTAGTTCTAGTACAATATTCATTCTTATTTGTTCTAGTATCTTTTATACTCTATTACCGTTTTAGTAAATTTTTTACTCATTTTTAGTAGACAACTTTTTTTTTTTTAAGGATAAGTAACAACAAAGTTGAGAACGTAACAAAAAAATCAAATTTTTGTATTTTTGTCCCAGAAGTGGAATGCAGCCCAAAAATATGATCATGACCGCAATAATAGCATAATAATACTTATAGACGCTCTTTTTTACAGAAGAGTAAAAAAATTAGAAAAATGTATGCCTTCAAAATAAATGCATTTATACCCTTCCAAACTATTCATATATAAATAATTTTGTGTATTATTTGGGCTGTTTTTAATTTTTTGTATTAGACCAGCGGCCAGGTGTTTAAAGGCCCCAAAAAATAGAAGAGAGCTGGATTTTTGATACGTTGTAAGGCCATGTCTTTGTAGTGTAAATCCAAGTTTGCAACCGAAAAAACGGATGGGAAAACTTTTGGTGGCCGAAAAACCTCTACATTTTCGGAGCTATTTCAGATTTTGGCCTGTATCTCCTAATCGGTGAATTTTAGAAAAAACATCATTGAGAACCATTTTTAAAGAAGATTAAATTTGCTACAATTGAAACTCAACCACAGCTCTGTAGGTCTAATAAATTCTATTTAACGTCCCTTTGAAAATTGGTCATTTTTTTCCCAAAAGTCTAAATTTTGTGTTTGATAAAATGCAACTCTCTTCAATTTTTTGCGACCTAAAGTCCTTTTTTGGTACCTACAAAAAAAAACACAAATTCAAAGGAGTTTCTCAATGTGTCAAGACTTGAAATAATAGATAAATGAGATATTGTAAAACTGCCACGTTAACCTTATAATTAATTATTTACAAAATAAATATTAAAACTTACAAGGAAAATGAAGTTATAAATGTGAAAGAAGTTCTTGGCGAAGTTCACCGAGCAACAGCCTGACTTTCTCCGGTTTTTCACCTTCATCTTGTCCTCATCATCTGCAAAAAAACAAAAAATAAATATCATTATTAAAATATCAAAAACAATAAATAAATTAGCCATTGTTAAATCAGGAATAATTATAATATTAATTATTTAATCTGTTAATACAAACACACATGCTAGTCTTCCATATTTAAAATTATTCTGTTCGTGTGTACGTCACTGAACTGCACCTAAACGGTTGAGCCTTAAACAAAAAATTGAAGTATTTGCAAATTTAGTATTTGGTTTTGTTGTTACTGTGCATTAATTTTTAAACTTCTTATCGCATTATAGTGGTTTCTTTCAAACTATTACATATTTATTGTAATAATATCGACGAGTTCATTGTCTGCCATGGAAAATAAAACTATTTTAATTTATGAGAAGCGAGGGATCGTTGACTGGATGATGTAAGGAAGAAAATAGTTGGGGGTGCAGTCAATTAAAACACTAAATAAGTGGATACTTATTTTTATTAAGTGCCGACGTTTCGACCCACTTTGTGGGTCATCTTCAGGGCTAAGAAAGAAAACAGACAACATACAATGAATACAATAAAGTTGATTACAATAATAAGTATATGTACATATACTTAGTCTTCTATGTATTTTTATTGTATTCATTGTATGTTGTCTGTTTTCTTTCTTAGCCCTGAAGATGACCCACAAAGTGGGTCGAAACGTCGGCACTTAATAAAAATAAGTATCCACTTATTTAGTGTTTTAATTGACTGCACCCCCAACTATTTTAATTTAGAGTATTTTCATCAAAATGCTCCAAATAATAGTCCAGGATCCATGATCCATTTTTTCACTTGATTAGTATCGTAAATAGCTTCGTTTCGATGAGACGCCCAACAATTTCCTGTGCGAAAATTCTCGATTGTGGTAGCTAAAAGAGGTAGCAAGGATAAAATAAGTCTACTTGAGCCAAAAAAGAAGAAGTAAAATAAAAAAAGCTGGTTAGTAATCATTTTTGATGACCTCGTTATCGATACACGTTGGAAGGAGGGGACTCTTTGATCAAACCCTAGATTTTGTAGGACAAATATTTTTTCAAAAATAATTTAGATAATTATCTTGAGATTTAACAAAAGAAAAAAAACCAGTTAGTAATAAATTTTTGAGAATCATCAAATCGACATATTTTATCCTTGCTACCTCTGTTAGCTACCACAATCGAGAATTTTCGCACAGGAAATTATTGGGCGTCTCATCGAAACGAAGCTATTCACGAAGATTCAGCTTGATACTAATCAAGAGAAAAAATGGACCATGGATCCTGGACTATAATTACAATCTATTTTTAAAATGTTATAATGTTCGGATTTAAATGAGTGAACAGGACAACGTTAGTCGGATCAACTAGAATATATACATATATATTTATGTGGAAGAAGGGGCTCCTAACAATAATTCGCTAACCTTCTATCCGAACGAATTTTCCGGTTGTGAATTCAATAAAAAAACAGGTAGTTTTGATTGGGTGGCAGTTTCCCCGAATACATAGAATTGAAGCTACAAAAGGAAATAAATAAATTCATCAAGTAAATACAAATAAAAACATCTAAAAATGAGTAAATGATAAATATATATAATGTAAAAATAGAAAAAGAACAACTACGAAAATAATAATATACACAACTAAACCTAGGAAAACAAATAAAATTTAAAAATGAAAGGAAAAATTATGAAAAAGAAATGCACTATGCTAGTTTCTACAATTAATTATTTACATAAAAAATTTACTAAAAAGGATGGGTATTAAAACAATAATATTAATGGTCTATGAATCAATGAGAAACTGAGAAATGAACTGAATTCTTGAAAAGCATTGATCTGAAAAGAGTTGATATATATACATATATACGTGTCAAAACTTTTATTTATAATAAATAGTTTATTTTTGTTACAGAGTTTATATTGACCTCCTGCCTCGCTATTTTCTTCACCGTATAATTTAAACAAACGAACCATTAAAGAAACTAAATTATTTAAAACTGTTTGGTATGTATACATTTTATATATGAAATATATCATTTTGTAATTATAAATACAATAAATCGAAATAAATATTCTGAAGGCTTTTGATTATGTTGGATATTCCTTCCGTCATCTTCATTATAAATAAATAAATATCTTGCTGCCCTTGAAGAATGTTGCTGCCTCATTCGCAAGAGCCAATGCCGTCACCAAATAAGAATATTTTGAGATGTTACGAAGTCGCGACCTCACAAACCAGTTCTTGACAACGGGAGATGTAAAAAGGTTGTAGCTATCATCGATGAGTTTAAATCCCCGTTGTTCATAACTTACCGATACCGTTCTTTAGTCGAAATTATCTTCATATACATTTAGTCTGTATATCAAAATCAAATTTAAAAAAAAAATACTCAGTGCAGCAAGAGCATGTAGAAACCTTAACGTTCCTTATAAACCTTTACGTAGTATATTCTCTTTAATATGAATAAAGTGTATAGGAATAATAAGCTCCAATATCAATTAAAAAACCATACTATCGGCAATAATATTGAATGTTCTAAAACACTGTTCATTCTTTATGTGTTATTATATTGATTTATCTGCCATAAATATTTAAACAAATTATGGAATAGTTTTTTTTTTCTTTATTTTCTTAAATATCTCAAGATTGCTGCGATGAAATATCATCCCTATAATTGTTTGAAATTTGAGGAGACATTTTTTGCCTGGAAGATGGATTTCTTGTTTTATACTAAATAAATTTCATTGATACTGACTCAAGAATAAGGATCGAAAAAAATACTGTTACATATCTTATTCTTTTTAAAAACTTCTTTTAGGGAGGCGAATTATGGATATCAATAAATTTGGTATTGATAGTTTTTAAGTTGAAGGAAAAATCGTTATTTTCGTCCTTTGATAATGTGAAGAGGGTCTGTGGCGAACATATAAGTTACCTAAAGTTGAAGATACCTCTAAAAATGGAAACTTCAGAGAGATGGCAAGCCATGTGGGAGATAGCCACCTTAGCAAATTAAAAAGTACTAAAACAACATTAAAAGGCCTACATCCTACAGCAAGTAGATATTACTAACCTCAGGGTTTTACGCCTTTAAACACCAACAAACAACAACTTCTAAGTTAAGGACACAACAGTAATGGATCCAGTAAGTAAATATGCAATTTTGGATGCATTGTTTACCTTTTGGACATAAAAATTATAATTGGTCGAGCGTGGTCTCGGCCAAGTCACTTTCTTGCCCAACCGTTGCCTAAGAAACAGTACAGTCCAAACTAAATACCGAGTTAAAGACTCTTTAAGTTATTTACCTATCAAGTTCTTATTCTTATTTTCATTCAATTCTTATATTTCTTTTTTTTTTAAATATATTTATTGATATTTTTTAAATAATTATATTTCTAAAAAAAAAAAATATTAAGATCGAAATGCCCCTATCTATCCAAGACAAGACCCATTCCTGTTGCCAATTAACAACCCAATAATTTGACTAATTCCCAGATACGATGCGAGTATCCTCCTCCGACTTGACCCAATAACCCCAATTATCAAACTACTCCACCAATTAACCAAATTGCTCGATTAGGCGAAGCCTCGTACCAGAGAGAACCGAATGGCCGATAAATTCTAATATAGTTCGAAATTATACAGTTCACATCCCCGAAATGTGTAATAGATCATAAACTAATTGCCATAAGTATTCTTATAATCACCAATTTAATGTTTGTACTAAGTAAAAATCAATAATTAAAAGTCCGCTAAATGAAGCAGAATTATAATTTTTTCAGGATAAAACTGAAAGCAGCAATAGTTTTGCAATAGAATACAAGCAGTTATTTAACTACTGATGACATATGTTGTTCCAAAATATTAGCAAAAAGACATTCATTTTCAAAACTTCACAGGTTATGCATTGTTATAAGGTGAAGGCATGATTAGGAAGCATGAAAACAATTATATGACGGACTTAAAGAGGGCGGAGGAACGCAGTTTAGTGGTATAGAATTTAAACAAAGAAAAACCTCTACCACTACCACCCGTAGAGGGTCTTGGGCTCAATACGTGGTAGAGACTGTACCCATCCTAAGATAACGATTGTACAGAAGTCATTTGTCCGAGATCATCCTCAGCTCCCAAGTTTTTCCTCTAATATAGGATATCCATTTTATAGAGCCTGGGTGAGGCCCAATAAGGTCTATATATCCTATAGGCTACATCAGTGGCTGTTATTAAGTAATTTCGATGGTACAGCCGGATATTGGCTATATCTGATTCAAGCCCAGATATATCCTATAAACATTTTCCAATAAAAATGATACAAAAAAAAAAGACGTATATTACTATTAATAATGCAATTCGAAAAATCACAAAGATAGAGTTGTCTTTTGAACGTCTTGGAGTTAGGTTGAAGATGCCAGAAGTATTAAAATGTTAAGATCTTTAGTTTTTCAGAATCTTAATGCATTACTTTTTAGAATTTATCCAATTTTGAACATTCATGGAGAAACCTCTGTCTTTCTTTGGGGAATCCTAAACTGTCTAAACTAAATCTACAGGGATCCTAAATATACTTCCAAACTGTACTGTTCCATACTTAGGTCGGTCGAATGTTTGCTCTATTTAAGTCCTGGTGTACCTCCTGAAGCTATGGACTTAAACTTTCCAATTCTCTTTAAGGTTGAGAATTTTGTTAGCCAACCTCTCAGTCCACAATAATTTAATATGCCCATACAAACATCAACATCCTCCTTCTCATACTGACAGAAATCCTTTCAAGCTTGTCATATTTGAATTGGAGTATTTGATTTGACCTCAGTTGATTTTTGTATCCATCTTCAGGTATTATCTTGGGACCTAGACATTTCTCCAACATCTTTCTTTAATTAACTTTTTATTCTTCTTCTTATATTTTCCTCCGGGATGGACCGTGTCATGTCGGTGCTTGTAACCAAGCTTTCACTCATCGTGTTGTGAGCTTCTTCAGGGCTACTATGCAAGCTCACAGCACGATGAGCGAAAGCTTGGTTACTAGCCCCGACATGACCCGATCCATCCCGGAAGAAGAATATCAACAAACGTGGATGCCTACGTGAACTTTTTATTATTATTGTTATTATTTACCCTCGAAAGATAGTAAGACTATTTATCTAGGCACATTACCACCAACCTCAGTATTCAGGAGCTAGGAATAACCGTCCTAGATACAATAGTTACTGCCTGCACAGTGATTGAGTATTGTAGTGGCATCCAGTCTTAGGCTTCTTAAGCAGTTACTACGGCCGTAGACCGTTGAAGAATACTAATTGAGTTGTTGCAACACCGACACTTTTCACTTTTCAAATAGTTCTTCACTTTAGACGTAAGCACACAATTAATTAATTCTATAATTAACTAATACTGATTTATGTCCTAATCAGACAAAGATAAGTGCCTTAGTTTTATGCCAATTAACACCTATTAAACTACAAATAAGTGGCTCGAAAAGTCATTAGTCTAAAAAAAACCTATAATCTGCAAGAGTAGCATTAACTATTTTTTTAATTATCGATTAGTGACATCACAAAATAATTAAAAATAAAAAATGGATTTATTAATGTTCAAAATTGGATATGCTTTACATAAAACGATCAGAAAGGAGGTTGAAAGATCTCTGGCAGAAAGAACACCTTGACGAACAAAATATGAACGGTTGTAGTCCATTGTAGAATTCGTAGTCCATTGATGACTGTTCACAAATTTCCATCGACAGATTACCATCCAAAACCAAATCTGTATCGTTACGATATCCAATCTACCACAACTCAATTTTCCCACCTATCCCTCGGAAGTTTATGAGCGGGCTCAGCATTTATTAACTTTTAAAGTATAGCTTATCGATTTGAGTGGTATGGGTATTTATTGAGAAAAGTTATAGAATGCCCAATATGACAATGCACTAGTGCCCTGAAAGAATAAGAGACCGACCAAGAACTTCATGGATGAACTAAGTCCAGGAAGACATGGCAGGATATGGCCTTTTGAAGAAGATGCATTTGACAGGAAGACTTGGGAAGAATGTTATCCTAAAATTTGGTTGGAGAAACCCTCAACTTTGGATATACTCTCAAAAAATAAAAAATAAAGTATTGTTTACTATTTATTAATGTTTATTAGTTCATTAATAATTCCAACAAGCTTCAAAGACCATCTCAACTTTCGCGATACGAACACTTCATTTATATTGACCTGGTCTGCAATTTCCCTTGTGTTATATCCTAAATTCTCTAGTAGACTCATCCTTTTTCGGATTATTAGGATATTTATTAGGATCATTCACAAATAATAATAATAACACACCATAGATTGTATGATATAATCTATACAGTATACTGTAGAAAAAATGTATATCATAACACTGCCTTGTTGCTCTTGAAAGCTATGCGGGTATTTAACGCCATGCAGGTGCAACTGAAATGGATAACAACTCACGTTCACCTAAGTCACGTTTGTAGATTATAATATAGTATTATATAGTAGGGTTATATTATAACACCTCATATAGTAGAGAAAGATAACCAAAAGGTTATTGGTTATACAGAAAAAGTTATTAGGCGTTGAGGATCAAAAGCCGATAACTAGGAAAAAAGACTTTTTCCCATTTTTCGCTACTTTTGTCAACCGGTTTTTTCTAATGCGCTTTGCCACATCATTCCTCATGGTTTTAGTTCGGTCCTGAACCTGACGTCCTGAGATCATAAAGTAATGCTTGACTAAAAAGCAAAAAATGAGAAAAAATCAATTTTTGAAATTTAGAAATATCTACTTCTTATGGGGAAGATTTTTTTCAGATATAGCAGTATAATAATATTTATAACCAATTTGTAAAAATGATTTATATGCCTAGTTAATAATAATAAATTGATAACGAACAACTCAGTCGTATCACATATAAGTTAGTCTATTATCTTCCAATGCCTTAGGTTTCTCTTAAACATCTATGAGTGAGGTTTCTGTCTATTTGATGAATTTATTTGGACTGTTGATGTAAGATGTGCTACCTTTTATCTTCTTTGATGTGATTTTTCTTTCACAGTATGTCCTAATGGTGCTTGGATTAGCGAAACGTTTACTGAATATATTTTAGAGTCTTAAGGTTTTGCTTTTCGTATTTATAAAAGATGGCCACGTGACCTTCATAGTTGAACATGCGATTTGAGTACTACTAGTGGGTAGTTTATCTTCTGTCATTATGTATTACTTAGCCTATTTACTAGTTATATTATTGTAATATACTTGTAAATATCAATAAATAAATAATAATTAAAAAAGAAAATTTTTTAATAAAAGAGTTGTCAATTGAACGTAGTAAGGTTGCTGTATTTATTTTATGAGTATGTTAAGACTGTTGAGTTGAGATTTTCAGCATTTCATCTTCTATGATGCAGTTTTCTGATACTGAATGTCCTGATGATGCCTCAATTGTCAAAACTTTGGCTGAATATATTTTTCCAATATTTTATTGACTTGAAGCTTTGCTTGTTGGTGATTTTTTAAGAACTTTGGGATTTGATGAAAAAAAAAAATAAAAAAATTTAGAGAAACGTATGAAATCTTTATTCGAGTCGATATCTACAGACGATTTCATGCGAATGTTGACCGTGACTACGCCTCAAATGGTTCATACGCTGGGTCCAATTTTGGCATACTTTCTCCAACATATCGTCCGGTTTCTCAAGAAATAAATTCTTCAATATTGGTCTCCAGTGCGTCAACCATTGCGGGCTTGTCCCTATAAACATAGCCCCACAAAAAATAGTCTAAAGGCGTTAAATAGCACGATCTAGGCGGCCAATTGACCGGCCCCAAACGAAAAATAAACTGTTCACCGAACTCGCTTCTCATCTTTTGATAATAAAATTCAATTCTTCAAACGCTAATCGTTAGTAAATCGATTAAGGGTTAAATTATAGACCAAATTGAACATCTTTAGCAGTAACATGTTACACGAAAACAGCTGTGTTACCAAAAAGAAAGTTGTTAAAAAATCACCCGTTACCTGTTGTAATATATATCATTATATGTCCCTTTTTGAGTTTATGCTCATTTTTATTTGATAAAAAGTTTATTTCAACGATTCCAAACATCTATAAATTTATTAATTATGTAATATATTTTGTTAGGGCTTATTTTTCTGTAATAAAAGCATATATTTATCTAATTTCAAGATTTAAACTAGAAAAAAAATAACTAATTAGAGTTAAAAAGAGAAACATTCACTACTTTTTTTTCCCCACTCACACGTTCAATCTATTTTAGTCCATTTGCCCTCCTTGTTCGCTCTCAAGGCTCTACGTGATCTAGATTTCGCTCAGCATCTTAAGAAACTCGATTCTCAATTCTATTTTCTATCGATTATTACTAATCATATATATCAAGTCATAGATTTGATATACATGGATAAAAAGATTTAGTTAGCCCGTAACCGTATGGTGGGGTCCTGGGGGCCCACCATGTTTTGTTTATTGTGTAATTCATATTGGGGCCGCTATGAGGGGCTGTGGTTCACAGCACCTTTCAGGCGGAAGCTTCTGAGCTGTTTACAGAAGTGTTTGTTCCGCGTAAAGTGATTTCTGAGTTTTATTCGATTATTAGTGCAGCGTGGGGCTGCTAATGGTATGACCCCACCATACCATTAGTGAAACTTTTTTATTGAAAATAATTGATATTATTTCAGTCAAAAATGGCATATTCACTGCGAAACTCGACGAATGTTAATGATCCCAATTCTCTGGAAGGTGCTATCAGCGATTGTGGAAGTGACCTGTACTTCGATCCTGATTTGAAAAGTGACCATGATTCTAATTCGGAGTTAGATCATGGGACCGATCACAATCAGGAATATGAAGAATCAGGTATTTCCTCGATGCATCACAGTGCTACAGTTATTATTATATTATTATTATTATTATTACTAATGACGAAACTGGAATGCCTGAAATAATACATTACATGAAATAATACAGCAGAAGGTGGCCCATCACTGTTTTTTACGCAATATTGAATATTTCTTCTGTAAACCCAAATGTAATTTATTTATCATTGGCGGAAAACAAGCAATTATCAAGATTTGACTTTATTAAAAATCTGGGGAGGCAGCTGGATGAACCACAACTTCAGAGGAGAGTATCCAACTTGCACATCCCTCGTAATCTTAGGCAATCGATTGCTATGTTGATAAATTACCAAATTCCAAAGCCCTCAGCTGGTAACTGGTAACAGAATCCGGTGCAGGAAGTGCTCAAGGAGCAGGGATAAAAAATCAAAGGTTTACTGTGCTCATTGCAGTACGCCAATATGCACGGATTGTGTCAAGAGTATCTGTGAAGACAACCAATAATACTGCTTGTGATTTTTATAATATTTTTTTTGTATTACCTAATGCCCATTTTTTTCCTTGTATAGTAAATGATAAAAATCAATCACTACTTTTTATGATTTTTCATGTCATGCCTTAATATTGATGTTTAGTATTTTGTAATTTTCATATTTACAGTTTTGCGTTTTGTTAAATAAACTTTTATATAAAACAAAAGTCAACATTTATTATGTTTAATTCCATTTAGATATGGTGTATGATTGTAAAAAAAAATTGTTTTGATTTTAATTCAACATTAACAGGGAAGATTTTGAGTTACCAAACGTAGGGGTCTCGGTGATCACACCTTACCGGTTATGGAACAGCTTATGGACCATACCAGTTACGGGTTAATCCAATAAAATTGAGCTATAAGAATATAAAAATATTCATTTAATATATAGATAAACATAACTACATACATTTATACGTTTCATTATTTAACATTACAGAACGACGCGAAGAAACTGAAATTTTCGTGAAATTTAATATCCATGGTTTAAAAAATAAAACAATATTTATAACAATATAAATAGTGGCGTTAAATAACGCCAATTTAAACTAAGAAATACATATCAGCTCAGAGTTTACGGAATAAAGCTGTAAATATAAATGAAAAAAATTGTAATACAGAAAAAATTTATTACGAATATGTTTTTGAAAAAGCACTCCAGTGAAGTCCACATTAAATAGCATGGATATGAAGTAGCTATTTTTTTCATGCTTATACAATATTTAAAAAATAGTACAATGTTAACTACAGATTACATGTAAATTACAGTTATACGTAATATTTGTGTATAAGTTAATGACTTTTATTTAATTAGGATTATATTTTAATTTACCAATATTATTTTTAATTATTAGGGAGCTGAGTGGCCCAGTAGTAGAGCACTGGGTTGAGATGCCGGAAATCCTGGTTCAAATCCCGCTGCGGGCAAGACTTTTATTTAGTCTGTTTGGAGCCGGAGGTGGATCATATGGGATCTAGGGCCCTCCTGGGACTCACCCAGCCTCTATAAAATATTATAAAAATGGGGTACCAAAAATAAGGGGGAATGATCTGACGGTTGAGCCTGGCCTAGGAAAAGTCACCTCCTTGTCAACCTTCATGAACCGTTGTCCATGAAACAGTACAGTCTCTACCATGTACTGAACCCCAGACCCATTCACGGGTTGTAGTGGTACAGTTTTTTTGTTGTTGTTTTTTTATTATTATTAGTATTCATTTCTTATAATTTAATTATTTTTCTGTTCTTATATTTTATTCTGAGGAACTATATTTTCTGCAATACTATTCAAATGGGTCTTTGATCTCAGAATAAATAAAGAATTAACTATAATCGTTAAAATTTGATAATCGGAGACTATCTGATATATTTTCTCATAAAGAATTAAAAAACAAAACCCTAATGTCAGGTATATCGGTTTGATAGGTTTTAGCCACTATTAATCCGATTGTGATTTTCAAACTTTTTTTTTATGATAATTTTTTATAAGATGTGTATCTAAAATTGGATATATCGAAATAAAATTTGAGTGAAGGAATGCTTTTTGTTTTTTTAAAAGATTTTATCTAGATAATTAATAATTATATAGATATGCTTTGAATAAAAAAACTCTGAATTCTCAAGGCAATATTCAACCAGACCCGACTAAATAATGCCTTCTGAAACAGCGACCTTGACATGACCTTGAGACCAGTGAACCCCCAAGGCTGGAAATTCCATCCGTACATGAATCAGGACCTTCTCCAGGTACCTGGCGATGAGTGGAGTAAATGCGTTCCTGGAAAATGAATCAATGGCAGGGAATACCTACGGGATGAAAGGAGGTGATTCAGCTCAGTAAAATGAGACTAATTTACCATAAAATTCTGTTTAAAACATAAATTATCCTTTATAAAGGAAAAACTCTAAGAAAAAATCCTCATTTTTATAACGGTTTCATTTTTATTTAAAACTCATTATATTGTAAACACCTAATTAATTATTTTTAAAAAAAGCAAAATGCTTAAACAGCGAATTTTAAATAACTATTTTTATGAAATACTAGTATTAATTAATTGAGAGGAAAATAGTTGACTGGAAGATAAAATGTGGGATATAGATCGTCTGGGGGTGCAGACAATATAACACTAAACAAGACAAACTTATCTATTATAAGTGCCGACGTTTCGACCTACCTTGTAGGCCATCTTCAGGGCTGACAGATGCCTGGAGTTACTGTCATAGTAACACCCCCAGACTATCTATATCCCACATCAGTATTAATTAATTTTATTTATAACTTTCATAAGAAATAAGATCTTTAAAAAAAATTGTCCCTGGTTGAAGACAAATTTCGAGAAATAACAATAGCAATGTGAATTTTTAATTATGAAAAGGATTATCTCAGATAATAAACTTTATACATAGTATAATAAATATTATTTAGATATTTAAGCATAAAATAACTTATATTATTTTATATACAGTCGAACCTGGATAAGTGGAATGTAGAACCGACCGTTGCAATGTAGAACTGACCCCTCTTTGTGACAGGATTTACATTCCACTATTAGAGGTATTCCACTTTTAGAGGTATTCCACTTAAACAGGGTTTCACTTATCCAGGTCATTAAGGTAGCAAGAACCACTAAAAGAGGTTCTCAAACAACTAATAGTATTTATAAATGTAAACATTTATTACCTGTGTACGTAGTACACGCAAAAAAAACATGCATACATAAAATGTTTAAACAATCATTATAATTATATAGTTTTGTAATATGAAAACAAAACAATGCAGGTTACACATACATGTACAATTGTATTAGCGAAACCAATCACTTATTTTTTCTGCACTTCACTTTGGCACTTAATTTATTTCTATCATGAAATCATCAGCTACTCAATTAATTTCCAAAAATATTTGCAGCTTCTCAATACAATTTAGTGCATCATTTTTAGTGATTGGTAGCCTCTCTGGCTCTTCTGCATTTTCTTGGCTTCTTCTTCTTCTTGGTCGGGATTGTCCAAATTTTCATTGTCACCAGACATTTTAGATTTTTCTAGGATTTCTTCTTCATTAAGTTATAATTTCGTCATCTATGTGAACATACTGGTTAAATGATGGAAGCTTCTCTTAGGTATCTCCTAACACTTCTTCCCAAACCTGTGGCTGAAATCCGAGAGTGCCTATTTCTGATTTGATTTGCACATCATCATCATCAACCGTGTTTTAAAATGTAAACATGTGCTTAATGTTTACAGTTTACGTACCAATCAAAACAAAACAAAACCATCTATCCCTTCACGTTTCCTTAGCATGTAGTAATGTAAATTCCACTTACAGAGGTAAATACAAAAATTGTCACATTTACAGAGGCAATTTTCACAAAAAATGATCCCACTTATAGACGTTAAAACATTCCAGTTATAGAGGTTATTTAAGAGAAAAATCATGGTAGTTTTGTACCACTAATAGATAGAGGTAATCCACTTTTCCAGGTTCGGCTGTAATATAGTATAAATGCTTCCATAACAATGAATGCGGAATGTGTTCGCAATGTGAGATGCACAATCCAGATTTTTTTTGTTTAGTATGCTTTATTTTTTTATAAAATGACAACAAAAATGCATGCTACAGCATCCTGATAACCAGTCGAGTGTCAATTTACATATATTGTTTAAAATTAAACCAAATTTAAAGCGTCAGAAATAATTACATAATAAAACAATATAAAGGAACTCTGTTGCTTTAATACCCTGATAGGGGCTCCAAAAAAAATAAATAAATCTACATTACTTTCTCACCCACTTTTTCCTTCTTAATATCCTAACCTAGCAATCCCGAAATACTTAGTTACCGAATAAGACATAATTTCACAAAATAATAAACCACCCATCAAATCTTAAACAAAAATTAAAAAATAGTAATGCTGAAAGGATTTCTTTCTTTATTTTTTTTGGAATGATTCCAAATGGAAAAGTATTCCATTTTTTATCAGTTTTATTGTTTTCCGAACATAAAAAGCAGACCACTTCCTGGTCCCAAAATAGTTTATACACACTCCAAGTTTATATTTGTTGGAAATAGACTGATCGTGGTAAAAATAACACGGCGGCGAAGAATCTGGTGAATTCAGCTGACTGTTCGAAATCAACCTTGGAAGGGATAGATAGATTTTTAGATTTGATAATTGTATATTAAATCCACTTCCTGTAACCAGTTACGTTTTATAACAGTTATATTTTTAATAGTTACCTTGGATAATCATTTAAATATTAATATTGGAGGAATTTGCATAACATAACATGCAATATTATAATAATAGAAATAAATAAATAGAACTAATAACAATATAATTGAATATATAACATATATAGAAAATATGTCGAATATATAACATATATAAATAATGGAATATATCATCAACAATTTAAAATAAAAAAAATTATTTAAAAACCAGATGTCTTTTCTAATACCCACTTGCTCACCACACTCTTTGAAATTACATTTCCAAAACTTACGTTACCTGAGATAATGCTTCATTTTATGCGAATTGGTACATTTCCTTTTCTTCTGTAAAATATTTCTCGCCATCTTGCGATCGCATCTTCTTCTGTTTTAGGCAAATCCCAAATAAGCATTTTAATAAAAATCAGCAAACAACAACAAATGTACAAGAAATAACCAAACAAACAACAAATCAGGATACAACAACATCTAGAACACACGAAGAAACAAAGAACAATTAATCTGCAAACAATGTAACTGTTACTGTTAGAAATATAACTGTTATAAAATGTAACTGCTAGCGCATGCGTACAACATTGGCCTTTTGAGGTGGTAGATTTAATACACAAGTACTTTAGATTTTTTTACTGTTACTAATAATAATAATAACTTTTATTAATTTATTCGTTGGTTGTTTTTTTTTACAATTAGTGTATCCCAATACTCAAAATCTTAAAAATAATAATATTTACTTCAATTTTATGTTGCTTTGACTAATCTGACGGTGCTACAGAGGGAGTCCTAAATTTTGCCTATCCTGATATAATAAGGAAAAGGATCTTCAAGGAATACCTGACTATTCACAGCTTCGGAACCACAACTTTACGTATTCTCCGAAGGACAGCGCAACTAAGAACTTTTCGCTTAAGAACTGCTCCCTGTAAAAATCTAACCACTATACCACAAGTGACAGCCTATGAACCACGCCATGTGTTTTTGTTGTTGTTTGCTGTCTTTGACGATCATTTTGGTATTTTCAGCGAAATCTTGAACATTCATATTGGCCCAGTATGCCATTATTTTCCTAGTGAATTCTTTCAGACAAATTTCTGTTTTTTAGGGGTTTTTGTAGGTGGTTGCTATAAGAGATGGTAAAAAAGTTATCTCACATGGTAGCTTAAACTATTTAATTCTTTGAGGTGTTTGACTAGCACCTTTTAGTCCTACCACTCTGTCAGTTCAATGTAGCCATAGCATGCAATTTAGAATAACTTAGACACCCATCTGTACAATTTATACATTAAGAATGTAGGTTAAGTTTGTATAATTACACCGTATATATGAGTCTTAATAACCTAAAATATTTACTATAATTCATAAAAAGTATGTTTTATTATCGTTAGGAAATAAATATAACAATAACATTCTCGAATTTTCGAAAATTTGCCAAAAGATAGTTTTATACTTATTTATTTATTACTTAAAAACTACAGATATAATAGTTAAATGGATAAAAGATTTGTCTGGATTCGAACCCGGGTCGTCTGCATCTCTAGAGCAGTCCTCTAACCACTGAGCTACCAGGGGTCGTATCCAAGCCAGACAAATCCATTCTCTTCACCGATCCAACATCCCCGTGTTCTCGCAATTTTTGATCTATACACGGGGAGGAATCTTCTGTGAACATTACTTTAATTGGGACCTTGTTGACTTACGTCAATTTTATATTTATAATTTATTTCTATTTATTGTTCTATTGATGGTGATTACTTTTAAATATATTTTTTAAGAGAAAAGATTTATCCTGGCCGGGATTCGAACCCGGGTAAATAGATTTGTAAATAGTAAAAACCGGCTTCGAATCCCAGCCAGGACAAATCTTTTCTCTTCAAAATAAAATAAATATTTAAAAATAATCACCATCAAAAGAACAATAAATAAAAATAATTTTTTTTTTTTTTAATTATTTTATTGAATTGTACAACTGTAATATATACATCTAGTACAAGGGCTGTATGAATAAATAAATACATGAAAGGACGTGTAGAGGCACTACCCATTGGCAGCACTCTAATTACATTTCCATTATAGAAGGTCTGGAGGCCATCTTCTCTTCAGACGCCTAAGAGGATTGTCCGGGATGGAATTGGAACCAAGGATGGAAACTAGTGGGTTTGGATGGGCCTGGAGTTTATTATGGAATGATAGGTATCTGGAATGGGATAAATCGGTAACATATGGAACGTTCAGGTCATTATGGATGGTTTTATTTGTGACAAAGGAGCGTTTAGGATTTTGCGAAGGATTTTGGATTGCAAGGATTAAATACGAGAGGAATTTGATGGTTTGGTGGAGCCCCATAGTTCAATTCCGAAAGTCCACATAGGTCTTATAACAGTAACATAAAAAGGTCTTTTGTAATTGGTCTGAAGCTTTGAGCGTTTGTCTAGTATGTGTTGAAGTAGTCGGAAGCGTCTAGCTGTTTCTTGTCTTTTCAGTCTTGTGTGAGGGTTCCAAGTAAGACGTTTGTCTAAGTTGAGTCCTAGGTAGCGGATCTGTTCAACAGGGATAAGTGGAGTACTATTAAAGAATACAGTAGGACAGGAAGTCATGGGTTTTCGGCGAAGGGTAAAGGTAATTTGATGGGACTTTTTGGAATTGATTTTAATTCTCCAATTCCGACACCATTCTTCGAGGCTTGATAAATGTGATTGAAGGGATTGGGATGCAATATATGGGTCGTTATTAACTGATAACACACATGTGTCATCAGCATAGGTGGAGATGAAGGTGTTAGGATGGGTTGGGATGTCAGGAAAAATAAATTATAAGTATATAATAACTACAAAAACTTGTCCTCATTTGCGAGCTCTAACTGCGGAAAAAAAAGGCTTTTAGTGAATTGCATTAAATAGTTAAGGATATTAAGATTACATACTATTCTGAACATAAAATTTCACACTCATTAATGAATTATAAATGCCGTACGTGTTTATATGTTTCTTTTTAGGTACATGTAACCATACATTCAGGCCATGCTCACAAACTGAACCGGATGGAACACTAAGAGGCCCTACAAGGTCCTAAATCACTTCGGCCAAGGAGATACTTTAAAGAACAAGATGACTTACAGGAACAAGACCTAAACGACCGAGCAATAAATAACGAGAATATGTGATGTTCCAGTTTTTAAAAGGTAGGTGTGAACCCGTTCCATTATGGGTTTGTTGCTCCCTTTCTCAGGGAACTTTTTGTGGGTGTGGGTGGAGGTTACCTGCGCCCCAAAGTATACTTACCTGCAGGCCAGGTACGTGCTCTATGAACCTTCGGCCTACCTGAGCCTAAAGATGTCCCAGAAACCAACCTTGTATAATGTAATTGAAATTATTTGCTGAAACTTGGAAAAGTAATATAAAATAATTTTTTCTTCTAAAATGCTTAATATAGAATGATTAGCAGGTTTCGAAAAATCGATGGTATCAGATCATGTCGTATAATATATGAATATTTAGGTCTGTAACGTAGACCGAAACGTTGGCATCCGATGAAAAATTTAGTTATACTTATTATTATGCTCCTTATAACAATCATAACTCATTATTACTTTTAAACAAAATTAACTTTAAAAATATTCTTATAATTTTTCAGAATTATCGAAACAACTTTGGATACTACGATACTCAGGACTACACATTGACAAAGGTTTACCTTGGAATCCTCATACTAGACTGAAACGACAAGAAACTGCTCGCCGTTCCAGGCTTTTTCAACATTCACCAGACAAACGCTCAAAACTCACAATTAATTATAAAATACTCATATACATGACTATTATAAGACCTATTTGGACTTGATTCCACTAAGCCATTCCAGGCTAATTTTTAAAAATCTATTATTAATAGATAATAATATTATCTAACTAAAGCAAGATATGGAAATTTTTGATAATCATATGGGGAGAAATGAGTTTGAATGTAGTTTATTTAAATTACTATCATCTAATTTGTTAACAATGTGGTGCTTATGATTGGAAACGTTGAACAATCTTTAAAGTATCAAAATAAAAAGGTTTATTCTTTTATTTTACAACCTATTTAATGAGCCTTGGAATTCCAAACTGGTGTAAATTTCTACTGGATACTTAAAAAATAACAGAAAACCTTTCAAAGAAACTATTCGTTAAAGTATTAATATTTGCTTGCTGGCCTGAATAATGTTGGCATTAGACCAAGTACATAAGGTTTATGTAGTAAATCTGGGTTTTGTATACCAGCATTCTGACTTGCTTTTGGCAAGGTTTGCCAAAATAAAAGCTATCATAGAGAAAACATATCAGCTCGAACAGAGAATAATTTTTTATAAATAATAATCAATAAAAATGAGCAAGAACTTAAAAAAAAAAAAAATCCTGTACCACTACGACCCGTGAACGAGTCTGGGGGTTCAGTACATGGTTGAGACTGTACTGCTTCATGGATAATGGTTCTGCAAGGAGGTGACTTGTCCTAGGTCACGCTCAACCGCCAGGTTTTTCACCCTTATTATGGGTAGCCTATTTTTTTAATATTTTATAGAGGCTGGGTGAGCCCCAAGAGGGTCCTAGATCCTATATGATCCATCTCCGCCTGCAAACAGACTAAATAAAAGTAACTGCCCGCAGCGGGATTTGAACCAGGATTTCCGGCATGGCAACTCAGTGCTCTACCACTGAGCCACTACACTCCCTCAATTTAATAATAAGGACCTTTTAATTTTAAGAGCTTAAAAAGAGTAATAAAATAATGTGGAAATCTCAAAAAAAAATCCTTAAATATCTAAGATATTAGAAAATAACTTACCCATCTACCAAAGAATAATCAATTTTAATGGTTAATTTGTGAATTACAAAAATCACTCCATTACTTTTGAATCGATTTTGGCACTTTCTACAATTATTTTTAAATCAAATATTCAACAGTTTTTATTTTCTTAATCTGCTGTTTTGATATATAACTTTTGAATTGTATTGAAAACAATCAAGGAGTACTATCTATCCAACGGCGCTATGGTCCTTGCAGGACCTCCTCAATCTGATAGGCCTCCTCAGTGATCCTCCTCCATTCCGACCTGTCTTCGGCTGCCCTTCTCCATCTGCCCACACCCAACGTCCGAAGCTCCTCCTCCACATCCTGCAGCCAACGAAGTTTAGGTCTCCCTCTGCTCCTCCTTCCCTCAGGGTGTCCCTCCATCGTCATTTTTGGTAGTCTACTTTCTTCCATTCTTTGTACGTGCCCCAGCGATCTTATCCTGGCACTCTTAATCGTGGCGACAATATCTGGTATACCATATATATTCCCAAGTTCCTCGTTTGTCTTTATCCGCTAGCGACCTCCTTCTCTAGTAGGGCGAAAGATCTTTCTTTCCCACATGTTTAACAGCCTGCCTTTCATTGTTGCGTGTTGGCGTCCAAGACTCACTTCCATACATGGCCACTGGTTGGAGGACAGTAAGATACACTCTTATTTTGAACATTGATTGCTAGCAGTTATCCTTGCCTTAATTTCTTCGGTAATCTTATTATCTTCATCAAGGAGTTCTACAATTCATTTTTTTAATATAATTTTATTTAATCTTTAATATAGTTTTACTTCAACACTTACTAGGCAAACGCTTTAAGATTTCAATTAATTACAAATGACACATATGCATGACTATTATAAGGCCTATTTGGACTTGTAGAATAGGCTCTACTAAGCCATTGAATTCCTCTCATATCTAATCCTAACAATCCAAAATCCTTAATGCTCCTTCCTTACTTTGTTACGAATAAAATCATCCTGATATAAAATTATAATGATCTTAATTCCCATATATTACTGATTTGACCTGAGCCCGAAATCAATCCTTTCATAAAAAACTTTATTCCTACCCAAACCCATTAGTTTGAAACCTTGCTTCCTCTTCAGCTCCCGATTCTACCTCTTTCCGTTTGAAAAGAAGTTCTTGAATCATGACCTTTTTAGTTGAATTAGTTATTGAAGAGTATTCAAATAACAAATTCCTAGTAACCAGTGGGTAGTTTCCATATTTACCTTTAGCATTCATTATATCTATTATCTATAATTGCACATCAATTAATTATAATAAAATTATGAATTAAATAAACAAATCTTTAATTAAATATTTTTATTTAAATCTTTATTACACAAATATTATAAGAACATGGCGCGTGGCTGTCAAATGTGAAAGGACTCCGAAATATGACAGTACTAGGAAGGCCACTGTGAAGGCTATATCACGGATTGCGTCATCTACACTGTAAGGCACTTCCTTTCATTTACTACAGTTCCAAGAATTATCGATCTAGTCATAAACTCGATTATCGATAGTATTCTGTAAAACAATATTTTATCAGTTTTTACTAAATTTCTGCACTTCTTAATGTTTTCGTTAAATAACTATAATGATCTTCCCTACACTGCACAAACTTCAATGATACGGAATTATAAATTGAGAATAAGTGGAAAAAGATAAATTTCAATTGAACTCGATTTATGCTAAAATCGATGTTAAATTCAATATTGGATTTTAATAATCATGAAAAATAATTATCCAAGGATAAATCCAAATTGACAGCCTAAGTTATGATAAAACAAAGCTTACTGCTCAGTGCTAATATTAGTTAACGCAAGTGGCTAAATTTTGGTTAATAAATAACCAAACATAATGTTAAGTAAGTTCCCCAAGGACAAAGCTATGAGTTTCTTAATATTGGTATCAAATCTAAGGACATAGTTAAGTTTCATTATGAGGCGTACAGTATCAAACGTGGATATTTCACATGTTCAATAATTGACGTTTCCATATTTTTCGGTCGTTTAGTCGAGCAATGCTTTCTAAACTTTGGGTACATAACTGGACTAAAATCTTGAGAAATAAAGCGGCTATGCCTTGATAATATTGCTTGACTAAACTAGTGAAAAATATAAGAAGTAAATTATTGAAATTTCGGAGCTATCGGTTTTCGATCCTGAACAACTCATACATTATTTGTATATATGTATTAATTTAATAAATACATATATACAAATAAAAAAGTTTTGTATTATGTATTCAAAACAATTATATTTTACTGCTATTTAGGAGGACGAAAATTGTCCGGGTACAGATTAAAAAAAAATCTTTTATATAGGGAGAATTTTTTTTAATCTATACCCGGACCATTTCCTTCCTCATATATATAAGGTCAACTAATATTATTCAATACTGTTATTTAAGAATATTATTGAGTATAAACTTTAGGGATTAAAAAAATAATAGTATTGAATAAAACTATATAAAAATAGTTTTAGTGAAGATCTTTGGCAGCGCCTTGTCGTCTTGGTTTCGACGATGCAGTGGCAGGCGGTCAATAACACCATAACCAGTCGCTATTACCCTTTTTACGGACGTACATTCGGAAACCAGGACAGAAAAAAATCGGTCTAGATCCATGGATTTTGACTGTTTGTCAAGTCAGTAGGAACACGAGTACCTATATTTGTTCACCAAAACAGACTGGACGGCTATTGACGTCCTGAGAAACCACAACACGATTCCTCATCGTAATAATCGGGGGATAATCATTACTCCGACGTCCAGCTCTTTTGAGTTGCTTCCAGTAGTCTGACTGGCATCACATAACCGTTGGGTGGGAGAAATCACGATATAATAAGCTATTGTGTGTAGGCAATTAATAATATTGTCTATTAAGATAATTATATATTCACAGATTATTGCGCTATATGTGACGCTATTAGGAACATTGGGAGTACCTAGATAAACAGTGTAAGGGAAATACAACAGGTAGTGTCCCTTAGGGTTAATTACCTTTCTTCTTGAGATACACAGCGGCAGTTTTTCGGAAGAAGCAGTCTACTCAAGATGCTAGGAACCGGATGAAGCAATGGTCGAGAAATAGTCAGTCATATTTCTCGCGCCCCCTTTTCTTTTTAAGTAGTTTTATAAGTTATCCTGTAACCATGATCAGCACAAATATATATAATGTTATTTAATGAAATTAAAAAGGATCTTTATTAGATAAACTACTCCTGGTCATTCAACCACGTCTACCTTTGTCTAAAAGAGGGATATGTCTCTTATTAATTAATATGTATAAAAAGTAAAACGATCTTATGGTGGCATCCCATTTCATTATTTAAATATTATTCTCCTCAAGGTAGTATCCTTGGGACAGTCCTTTATACAGTTTATACAGCTGACATCCCAACTCATCCTAATACTATCCTTACCACGTATGCTGATGATACATGTGTATTATCAGTCAACACCAATCCAATTATTGCATCCCAAAGCCTCCAATCCCATATCACTGATCTTGAAGAATGGTGTCAAAACTGGAGAATTAAAATATACTCTCAAAAATCGCATCAAATCACTTTTACCTAACGTCGTAAACCAATGACTTCCTGCCCTTCAGTAACATTTAATAATATCCCACTTATCCCTGTAGAACAGATCCGATACTTAGGGTTGCATCTTGACAAACGATTAACCTGGAATCCTCATACTAGACTGAAAAGGCAAGAAACCGCTCGACGTTTCAGGCTACTTCAACACTAACTAGAAAAACGCTCTAAGCTCCCAATTGATTACAAAAGACTCATCTACATGACCATCATATGACCTATTTGGACTTTGGGATCTTTGTAGAGCTTTGGGGCTACACTAAGCCATCGAATTCCTCTCGTATCCAATCCCTACAATCCAAATCCTTCGTAAAATCCTCAATGCTCCGTATTTTGTTAAGAATAAAGTCCTCCATAATGATATTAATGTCCCATTTGTTGCTGATTTGGCCCGAAACCACTATCTATCCTTTCATAACAAACTTCATTTTTTGAGTAGTACCAAGGGGTAGTTTCTCTACTTGTCATTTTCACATGTCATTATGTATCGCTTAGCCTATTTACTTGATGTATTATTGTGTAATACAGTTGTAAATATCAATAAATAAATAATTTAAAAAATATATATATTATTCAGATCATCCGACATTTCCTTGAGATCATTGCTTGGACAGTAAAGTCAAAATAGGAATATATTAACTAGATCTATATTCCATTTACACAGATTCCTAAGCCATTAACTTTCAAAGGTAATAATAAAATAGAAATAGAAAACATATCATGAGACATAAAAAGATCCTAACGGCGGACAGATAATTTGTCTCTCTAATTTATTGCACTTTAACGATAGCACGCGAACATTTCATTAGCTGAGGTTTAGGCGACCCCAGGAAGCCTAATCAAAACACGGTAATAACCTAAAGGGCAGTCGAGGGGGGCCAAAAGGGCAAAAGGGCCCCTCCCCCGGGGCAAACGGCCTCTATATCATCAAGAGTAATAACACCTCATCAATACTGCCCCCGACAATTAACTGAACTAATTGGGTTAGAATACAGGTGTTCCGCAGGTATCGTGAGCCCTCCGTTATTCGGTTTTTTGTTTTTTTTCAGTATTAATGTAATTATAATCTGGTTTATAATGATGACCTCAAGGCATTCGGTGTTATTGAAGTCAATCGTAATAACCTTGAAATGTATTCTCCTTTAGTGATTAATTCTCTGTAAGATATCAGATATCATATATCATATGGTGTCTAGTATAGGTACTTTTTTATAAAGGACTTTACTTTATATTTTTTTATAAAGGAATCGTCTTAAGGACTCGACAAAACATAATGAATTCATCAAACCAGATTGATCTTTATTTTCTCTCATCTGAAAATTAATGATCTCAAATACAAGTAACACGAGTAGCAAAGAGGTATCTATTGAACAACTTTTTCTAAACAAAAAATTTGAGACTTCGTTTTTGAGCTTAAAAAAGTACCCACTGAAGCATAGATCATTTTGGGAGACGGATCATTTTTCGGAGTCTAAAATCAATGCCTTAGCAAGAATTTTCGACAGACAGGAAATGCCGATAAGCCGAATTTCGAATAATCGAAGTGATGTACCCCAACTAAATGAATAATAATAAATACTTTATTTATTTTGGGACAATTCCCTTTCGAATGACAATACAGGCTTTTATACAGGGCATTATTAAGTTTTAGAGTATATTAATACAGAGTATTTTTACGTCTCAATAAATGAGAAAGAATTAATGAGAGAAAAAAAAATTGCGAATTACCTCCAGTAATAACATTTAAAAAAGACATAAGAAAAAGAAAACAGAGTACACGAAATAAAAAAATGACAGAAATAAGATTACAATGTCAAGTAGAAACAAGCAAGCAGAAAATGAAACAAAAATATAAACAATATCAACTAAGATAACTTATTTTTTTTAAATATCTAACAAGATGAGTGAAGCGTCAATAATATATATATATATATATATATATATATATATATATATATATATATATATATATATATATATATAAGTTACAATTAGACTGAATGGAACACTAAAAAGAAAGGGGTTTAGGACAGAATAACGCTCGCGTATAGATAACAACTGACTTTATTTATCTTATACAGCTCTCTATATATAGTCTTTTAGCTGTGTTTATAACTTAAGAATAACAAAGACTTAATCATAAGCTCCTATTGATATTACCTAGGTCTAAGTGTTTATTTACAGCGGATAACTCCCCCCCTCCAGTTCCTTCACTTGGAGGAACTCCTAAAAAGTAAAAGTAAAAATAAAAAAATACAAGCACAATCTTCTTTACTATAACACAGCTATTACTATGAATTACACAATAAATTAAGAAAAAAACACAAAGAATATTACCTGCAAAATAAGGGAGAAAACAAACAAAACAAATTTCCATGAAATACAAAATAGCTTACGTATTACCACAATATGTTACAAATTAATTGTCTTCTTAAACACTACACAAAGTAACTAAAATAAAACACAAACAACACTAGCGCTCCTGAACCACAGCCTCCGGTCCAAGATGGGACACTCTGTGAGGTACACGTAACTCCTCTAAATGGACATTACGAACCTTGGATGGGTGATTGATGTCCCGAATCGTATATAAATTATGTTCCCTAATCGTAATGATTTTAAAGGGCCCCTCATATCTTGCAGCCGTTTTATTCCGTGCTGTCCGTAATCGCCGATATACAATAGTTCCCAACGGTAGTGAACCCTTCGAACACACCCTCACGTTCTGATTAGCCTTGCGTACCCTAGAGGTCTTTTCTTTAATCAACTTCTCGCGTACCTTACGCCATGACGATTTCTGTTCAGCACGTCTCCGGGAAAGTTGCGCCAATAATTCCGCGGTAGTAACCGTCAGTAAGTCCCCACGATCGCGTCTTGTTTGGCCAAACACGATCTCGACTGGAGATAATCCCGTCGCCGAATGGATAGTATTGTTATAGGCTATTACCGCTCTTGGCATTGCGTCGTATGGATCTAAATTCCGCCCTAATTTGAGAAGCCGAAGGTGCTCCCCAAGAGTATTATGCAGACGCTCTACCGCGCCCCTGCCCTTTACGTGGTGGGGGGTATATAACTGCCACGTAATCCCCAGTACCGTACTCTCTTCCCTAATCAGGGTATTGTCAAACTCACGCCCACAATCAGAGACGATCTGCTCGGGAACCCCGTAAGTTGCGCACCATTGCAGCACTCCCTCCCATACTGCCCCTGGTGTCTTCTCCTCTATAGGATAGGCCATTGCGATCTTGCTAAACGTATCTATCGCAGTGAGCCAAGACTGTCCCTCATTCGAATAAATGTCCAATTGCACGACTTGAAGGGGTTCAAATGCCGTGGGGGTAACTACCTGTTCCGCCACCGGTGGTTGCCGATCATATTTCGCACGCTGACACACAGAACATTGATAGATATACGCCTTAACTGTGCGGCCCATGGCTCTCCAATAGTACAGACGTTTGAGCGCACGCACTGTCTCCTCCACCCCGCGATGATTGGATTAGCCCCCGTGATGATCGTCAATAATTTGCCGCTGAGTTGTCGGATTGGGAACAGTTTCGACCTGACGCAGACACCGTACCACTGGAAAACTGACCCCTATTCTCTCTTGTCTCCATAACCGCTTAAGCTTCTCGGTAATGATTTTATTGCCCAAAAATATGTGGCACGTACGGCCGGGGACACCGAATTCTGAAAAGATTCGTTCCAATTCCATATCGTCTACTGTCACCGGAATACGCACTATCACTGTCGACAGACCCTCATAAACGCTAGCACTGGTTTCCGTCCCAGATCCCTGTTTCGACCGGATAACGATTTGCAATTTCTTGTCGTTTATGATTTCGTCAACCTCTGGTAACTCTCGAGGGCGTTCCGATGAAGCCGCGCTTTCCTCAGAATCCTGCCTAACTAATGGAATATCTGGTCCGCTCTCAGCCCAATCCCGTAAATAGCGCACAGCGAACGGTTCTGCCGAGGTTCCTTCTTCGTCGATAGCGTTAACGACCAGATCCCGCGACAACCAATCAGCCACCGCATTCTCTACACCCTTTTTATGGATCACCTTAAACGTATACGCTGCCAGCCGTTCCTTCCACCGCGATACCCGTGCTGAGGACTCCTTAAGGGTACTTAAATAAACCAGCGGTTTATGGTCCGTCAATAGTTCAAAGCTTCTACCATAAACGTAAGGGCGAAAATGTTCCACCGCCCATACCACCGCCAACAGCTCCCGTTCGATGGCGCTATAGCGTTTTTCCGCCTCGTTCAACTGCCGACTCGCATATGCGATTGGCTTTTCTCCTTCGGCAAAATTTTGTGACAAGACCGCGCCGATAGCCATTTCACTCGCGTCTGTCGTTACGCGGAACATCAAGCGGAAATCCGGGAATGCGAGCAACGGTTTCGACGTTAAAATTTCCCGGCATCTCCGGATGCTTTCTAATTGAGTTGGCCCTAATGCGAAACGTATCCCTTTTCTCAGAATCTCCGTTAACGGTTGTATTAATGCCGCGATTCCCGGAATGAAGCGGCGGTAATAATTCACCATTCCCAAAAACCTACGGATTCCACGAATATTGGTGGGTAATGGAGCCTCTTGGATTGCTTTCACGCGTTCCTGGTCGGGTTGCACGCCTTCGTTCGAGACCACGTGTCCTAGGAACCTAATTTCTTTTAATCCGAACTTGGACTTACCTTGCGAGAGCTTCAGACCAAACTCCCTTAGCCTATCGAATACCCTCCTTAAATGCCTCACGTGTTCCTCTTGAGACCGGCTGAACATTATCAGGTCATCCATGTACACCTGTGCAAAATCCTCTCCTAATCCCCTCTGGAATTCGTCCATAAGGCGCTGGAACGTTAATGGGGCCCCCTTTAACCCAAACGGCATCCGCACAAACTCATAGTGCCCTCTTTCCCAGGAAAACGCGGTCTTCCCTACATCTTCTTCTGCCATCCTGACCTGATGATAACCGCTCTTGAGGTCAAGGGTGCTAAAAATGGTCGCGCCCGATAGCCGATCAAGAATATCCTCGACTCGGGGAAGTGGGTATCTTTCATCTACAGTAGCTTCGTTCAATTTTCTATAATCGACCACCACACGGTACTGTTTCTCCGTCTCGCCCGACTCACCCTGTTTCTTCTCGACCACCCACAGCGGGCTGTTAAAGGGGGAATTACTATGTCTTATAATCCCTTGTTGGAGTAACTCTCCTAATTGCCCCCTAATAATATCCCTCATTGCTTGGGGATATCTCCGATCTTTAACGTACACTGGGTGATCCGACTTGAGAACTATCCGATTTACTGTTTTCCCCGTAGTCGGTAGCGTTTCATTGTCCTGATAGAAGAGGTCACTATTCCTATTTACCACATTTTGAATAGCCGCCTTATTGAACTCTACCGCCCCAATTTCCATACCCCCCTCCCCTGATGAAGTGGTAACTTGATACCGCCGCTCGCCCATCCAAAACTGCCAGTCTCCGCTCTTCACCCGCATTTTCAGCCCCGCTTTCCGCAAAATATCGCATCCTACGATAAAATCATACCCTGGCATCAATGACTCCGTGACGTGTAGTTTTACTCGTATGTCCCTCCCGGCCAATTTCGTACAGTCAAAATAAACCTCGCCCAAAGTCTTACATCGACCGCTAACTGTGGCTATCGTACATTCGCACTGTTTGCACGTCTCCCAAATACCTAGTTTTACCGCCCCTCTTTTACTAACTAACGAGTTAGTACTCCCTGTATCTACTAAGAATTTCAGCCCCGTTCCCCTCAATCTCGCCACGGGCAACCTCGTCCATTTACTCTTCCCTTCGCTATTATTAATCAATAATTCCCTTGGACCGTTGCCCCGCCACCTACCGTACCCTCAATCCACCCTTTGCTGTCGCGCTCCCATTTCGGATCCCAAAGGACCCCCCTTCCGCAGATTCCCACTCCTTACCTCGTGTCTCCTTGAAACCGGAGTACTGCGTCCAGAGTGCGTGCTCTCCTCTCCAGATGACTCCCCACTGGAGGATGGTCCTCTGCTCCTCTGGTGATTCCGCCTTCCGCTCCACTCTTGAGTATTGACCTCCATAGGCTCTGGCTGCGAACTCCTCCTATTCGCACGGTTGCGTCGTGGACATTCCCTTGCCACATGTCCTTTCCTGCCACATTCATAACATCGAATGAGGTTGCATTGTGCGGCCAGATGTCCCGTTTGGTTACACTCGTAACATCTTCTTTCTTGTCTCCGCCGTCTGTCTTCTGTGCCTCTACTTGTCCGTTTCTCCACTCCTCTATCTCCCCCGTTACGCCTCGGTGGACTCCGATACCTTCTTCTTGGCGCTTTTACTTCCGTCCACTCTCCTTCCGTCTTTTCAAAACGAGCTTCTTTTCGTTCTCGGGCATCAATAATCTCATGAGCACAATCTATGAAGTCTTTGTCGCGAGGAAGAGACCCTGGTCGGTCGACATAATGGTTCAGCTGAACCTTTAGTAAACCCCGCACGAAATCCGTCCGATGGGCACCTTCTGCCTGCCCGAACGCCTCGATCATCTTCTCCACCAATCGGTTGTAGAGGACAAGGAGTCTCTCCGCAAATTCGCCTTCCGATTGGCCAGGGGATCTTCGTTCTTTTAACAGATAAAAAGTGTCTTCTTCGGGGGTCCATCTCCCGCCGCCATACAATTTCTTCAACCTCACCTTTAGTGTATCCCAAGAGTGGGTTGTGTCGCCTTGAATCGCATTTAGGATCCTCCGAGATATGCGGCTCACTAACGAAGCCTCTAACAACACCACGTCGGATTCGAGTAGTGTCCCCGTCTCTTTTCGTGACACAATAAGATCTTTAATTTGGTCACCCCCTTTCATAAAATGCTCGAGGTCTCCAACTATACCTGTAAACGGCTCCAGCTGACTTATCACTTCGTGAATAAATGCAGAGTTCTGGGTCCGTATTTTAAGCAACTCTAACTGGGTTGTTTCAGCCGCCTTCGACAACTGAGACTCGAGTTTGTTCCGCTCCACTGTTGCCTGCGTCAACTGGTACTCTAGTTTCGCTATTGCTTCAGCTTCGCCCATTTTTGCACTTTCAGAATTTTTCTAAGATATAACTAAATAACTCAGAAGTTTACTTACGTAACGGCGAAAATAACTCCCGGCTTTCGGCACCAGTTACAATTAGACTGAATGGAACACTAAAATGAAAGGGGTTTAGGACAGAATAACGCTCGCGTATAGATAACAACTGACTTTATTTATCTTATACAGCTCTCTATATATAGTCTTTTAGCTGTGTTTATAACTTAAGAATAACAAAGACTTAATCATAAGCTCCTATTGATATTACCTAGGTCTAAGTGTTTATTTACAGCGGATAACTTATATATATAATGATATAAATATTCTTATATAAAAATAAAAACACATAATTCATTTATCAGCTAGAAAATTTTAATATGAAAACTGAGTACGTAGTTCAAACTGAGAAAACTGAAAACCGATTTTTGGGAAATTTTAAGGATATAAGGTGATTGAATATAAGGTATTTGAAGGTTGAAAGATTATTGGAACGACGAATGGAAGAAGCTATTGAGTTCCAAAGGGACGAGAAGCGGATAAGGAAAGCTCTATCAAAAGCAGTTGTTCGGTGGGCATAAACGTATTTATAATATATAACGTATTTATTTATAAATAAACGTATTTATTTTAGTAGCAATTGTTGAATAATTTTCAATTAATGTTTGTTTATCACAGGTCGACTTAAGCCAAGACTAAGGAGTAAGTACTAAGCTAAGGTTCCCAAGTATTGAATAGCAGTAAAATAACACCATCCCGGGATTGCAAGAATAATTTTATAAAAGAGTTTTTGACAATAGACATACGCGGAAATAGAAGTAAAAAAAAAATTGAATTATGAAGGTATATAATTTGTTCCTTATTCAAAAATTTGAATTTCTTAAAAATAGTTTCTCTCATTTCCTTTTCAAATGAGGTACCCGAAGGTTCCGATAATTCCTATCAACGTTGCATTAATGTTTAGATAGATTTACTTATTGATGTATCGATTACTTGAGCTGCCTAGACAGATATTCATGGCACGTAATTATACCAGGGTCAGTTATTGAGGCATCCATAATGCAACGAACCGTTCATGAATGAGCATTTAGAATTGCAGTGGGTCCATCAGCAATTCCGATTGGTCTCGAACTGTCATCAATAATATTACCAAGCAACCTATAACATTCTGGACATTGTAAACATTTTCAGTTTTCAAACCCTTTAGGATTATTACTATTTATAAATATAACATATTTCTTTATTGCTTCCTTAAGGTCTCGCATGCGCATTCCAATTTTGATATTTTTTAATCCGATTTCAGATTGCGCATGCGTAGTTACCAAGTAAATTTAAATTAATCATTTAAGGTTTTAGTTTTTTTTCTTAAACCTGATTTTACGATAGATTTTTAAATTGTATTTCGGGTCACTCCATGAAATAAAAAAAATAGTGAAATAAACGATCAATGGTATTGATTTTTTCAGTTATGTCAGATTTTCACGAGCAATTTTCGATTCCAGTATTTTATTTTAAATTTTAAATTCCGGTATTTATCGAGACGCGAGGAAGCTCAGTGTTGCTGATCTGAAATTCCCGGGTGTTGTTTAATCAGCTCTGGACGATATATTATTCAAAAATGTTAACAGTTATCTGCAGACTCTATAGGGCAATAGGGATCTATGGACTCTTCTAGGGTTAACTCAGGCACAATAAATTGGTTATAGGAAGAGGGAGGAATATGGCGGTTGAAGGCGGCCTCAACCAAATCACTTCCCTGCACAACAATGGTTTAGAACCATTACAATATCATCATGTTTGTTTTCCTTAATCCTGACTTACTTGAGGAATTTATAGATTTTTGTATTTTTTTCTTAATCGGATTTAGGATTTCCCACGTGCGTTTTGTAAAATCGTGGACATTACCCAGATCACAGGAAGCCCTTCAGTTTCGAGAGGAAATCTTTGAGGAGAATTTATGGCCCAGTTTACACCAATGGGATCTGCAATATAAGGACGAACGCTGAGCTAACAAGACTCTACAAGAGCACAGATATTTTAAGGTTAATAAAAGTAGGCCGGCTTCGATGGGCAGGTCCTGTAATTAGAATGACTCAGGATCAGATTCCTAATTTGGTCCTAGACGAAAGGATTAATGGGACAAGAAGAGTGGGAAGACCTCGACTCCGATGGATCGATGGAGTGGCGGCGAATGCGACGTTCATATTGGGAATCCGCAATTCGAGAGCAGTGGCAACCAATAGAGAAAACTGGCGAACCAAGCTGCAGGAGGCCTTGACTCTACAGAAGTTGTAGCTCCACGATTATGAATGATGATGAAGGTTTTATAAACACTATAACAATTTTCCACTCAAGGAATAATCCTACACATCATACATATAACATTCTAATATCCTGCAAAACTTAGCGTATAATATGTAAATTACACGCATAATTTCCAACGTAAATTTTATTCGAGTTAATGGGTTCGAATCACAATTAGATTAGAGTGATGTAGATGCAAAACTCACGTTCTTCACTGTTCATAACTTTCGGTAAAACGATAAAAATGGAGTCTGTTCTAAATATGAGTCAGGATTTATAACAATCAATTATCAGCAACAACAACCTCTTCTCTTAAAAATATCTGAATCATTTATCTCATATATTTATAACAGACAAAATAAGGGGGGGGATCTGGCGATTGAGCGTGACCTAGGACAAGTCATCTCCCAGTCTCTACCATGTACTGAACCCCAGATCCGTTCACGGATTGTAATGGTACTGGTTAAATTTATAACAGAAACATTTTTTATTGTCTCCTACTCGTGTAAATCAGATTTTACTCATATCTTTTTTAAATTATTTTTTATTATTAATATATATTAATAATAAAAAATATTATTCTATCCTTATATTTCATTCTATCCTTTTTAGCAAACTCAAATCAATGTCCTTTTCTAACAGTTCTATCCGATGGGTCCAATCCTTCCTCTCTGATAGATCTCAAGCAGTTTCTATACCTAATCATCCCCTTTCCTCTTTCCTCACTCTTTCCTCAGGCGTGGCACAGGGCTCAAGTATCTCTCCTCTTCTTTTCAACTGCTATATCAATGATCTCCCTAAATCTGGTCACCACTGTTCCCATCATCTATATGCTGACGATTTCCAAATATATCTGTCCTTTCCCCCTTCCGAGCTATTTTTTGCGTTCGCTAGTATTCAGGAAGACCTAGATAGGATCTGTGCCTGGGCAAAGCTGAACAAACTGGAATTGAACGCATTGAAAACTCAGGCCATTGTTTTAGGTTCCAATTCCCTCCTTACATCCATCCACACCCTCCCAACATTACTCCTAAACGATAATCCTATCACGATTACCTCATCGGTGAAAAACCTAGGCATCACCATCGACCAAAACCTTTCCTGGAAATCCCACATCGCCCAAATATCCCGACGGACAATTAGTTCCCTGAAGTTGTTCCATCGTTCTCGTCATCTCCTTACACAATCTTCCCGTAAGCTTCTCGTATCTTCTCTCATCTTCCCCCACTTTGACTATTGTAGCGTGGTATATGGAGGCCTCTCTAAAATGCTAGAAGACAGATTAAAGAGAATAATGAACTGCTCTCTAAGATTTGTGCTTGGTACTCCGAAGCGATCGCGCGTCTCCCACCTCTATGATGTCTTAAAGTGGCTCTTCCCTCCCTTCCGAAGACAATATTTCCTCTGTTCATTCTTATACCAATCCATTCACTCTCAACACCCTTCATATATCTACAGTCTCCTCCAATTCAAATCATCAGTGCAACACCATAAAACAAGATCCCGCCTTTCTGATCTCTATATACGTTCACACAGAACTAAAGCATTCGAACGTTCCTTTCTCGCCCGCTCCACCACAATGTGGAACTCAATCCCCCCTAATATCCGTCATACTCCCTCTCTATCATTATTCAAATCCTTGCTGTATCAACATCTATTAGCTTCCCAAAAGGATAGTCTCTAGGTAGGTTAGTCATTTGCTTAGAATACAATGTATATAATAACTCATTGTGTTATCTAGTTCTTTTAATTCTGCTCTTTGAAAAGCTGTACATCATGTAAACAAATTATTGAATGCTAGCTCATGCATTCAATTTCAAAAGCTATGGATTTATCTATTCTCTGTAATTGCTTAATATCCTGTCAAGATCTGTACTATTTATTTACTTACTATTATTTTTGTTTATATATTTCTTTTTAAATTGTTTTCTGTCATGTTTTCACGCTTTATGATTTGTAACATTTAGCCTTCTGGCCAGATATATATATTATGTTTTTATTTCTGTTCATATCTGTTATTCTAAAGGGACTTTGTCCCAGAATAAAGTTACTTTTCTATTCTATTCTATTCTATATTATTGATTTTCATTTTTTTTTACTTATGTAATTAAGATGAATAATTTTACTGATATAGTCTGCAGACCTTTTATTATATAAGTCATTAATTTTATACTTACCATGTTGTCAGAATTATCGACGCCATGTTTCACTATACGATGGCAAGAACGATTCGATAATGATTGTAATAGTCTTCTTCTACGCAACTTTCTTACACAACGTTAGAATAATAGTCAGTAATGTCTCAATCAAAAATAATCTAGACAGAGGGCTCATATTTTGGTTTCTTATTTTTAAAAATGTTTTGTAATTTTATTGAAAACATCGAAAGTAAATATTCCCACAAAGTATGTTGACACTAGCTTATCCACGCACAGCAGTTCAACAACGCAACGATTGCACACTTCTTGTTGTTATGCAAGACCAACAATGTTGTTGCATTGCCAGGGCGCTCTGACATCCGAAGGTCGGATACTTGGAAACCACAAGAGACGTGGGATATTCTGAACTTAGTACGATTGATCCTATTTTGCTTCGTTGACGGAATATTATGAAGTTGAGTCAGCGATATAGATTCATTGGATTGTAAATCTAAATAAACTAATAAAATTATAATATATAAACTTAGTTTCATATAAAGTATTTTATCCAGAATAGTCAAGGGTAACACCAGGAAAATCACCGAAAACCGGGAGAATAGTTTCAAAGTGATTTTGTTTTTTTGTTAGATCTAGAAGGTAAAAGTGGAAAAATTCTTCTTACTATATTCATCAATCTATTCCCTTATATTACAGAGGATGTCATTAAAATATTTTCTGACATAATAGGATAGGGGTTATTGTAATACCAGGGTTTAACAATACAAATAAAACACATCAATTAATTATTACCGATCTCACAGTGAAAATGAAGCACCTTTCTTTTTCCCAACATTTGTTTACCTCAAACTATTTGCCTTCAGTTAAACTCTTGTGTCGAAAGTATTAAGTTCTTTACAGATTAAAATCCACAACATCAAGAATATTTTGATGAAATTATTTATTATTTTTTATTAATTGTTTTTTAATTTTTAAATATTTGTATTTTGAAGAGAAAGGACTTACCCTGGCCGGGATTCGAACCCGGGTCGTCTGCAAAAACGATTAGTAAAAAATTATAAATAATATTATGACGTAAGTCAACAAGATCCTAATTAAAGTAACGTTCAATGAACATTCTTCCTTTTGTATACATTTCAAAAATTGCGAGAACACGGGGATATGGGATCGATGAAGAGAACGGATTTGTCCTGACTGTGAGGCGACACCTGGTAGCTCAATTGGTAAGAGCGCTGCCACGGAGAGGCGGACGATACGGGTTCGAAACCCGGCCAGGGGAAGTCCTTTCTCTTCAAAATAAAAGAAATTATTTATACTTTTTTTTTTCAAATGAACAAAGTTGAAGATTTTCAATTTTGTTGTTTTAAAATATTAACATTTATGTTATAAACAGGGTGAATCGATTTCACTGTGGACCACTTTACTTGACTGCAGTTTCAAGCTATCGGCAGTAATATTCAAATTATTCAACTCATACAAGGACGCATCATGAATAAAGCCTTCAAAGTCTTCTTCTTCCGTGTGGACTCCAGGAGGCTCCAGGGAACAAAGGCATTAATATTCCAGAGCGGAGCTTTTATGTTACAAGCTCTATCATTGGCTCTCTCATTACCACTGCTGATTATCGGTTATCGGATTCCGAGGCTTGTCTTTAACCAAATGAACGCCGAGTACCGATTCCATCTGTTGGGTGGTCCTCGGGGGAGGGGGGGGGGGTACCTGCCCGACCTTCTGGGAACGCCCTTCCTAAATCCCTCTTATTATACCTTTGTGTCTAAGGTACCCCGTCCGACTTCCAGTAGGCCATCATTCCAATTCTGGACGTGTCAGGAACTGATTCTACAGGATATTCATCTATCAGGATCATGCCATGCCATGCCAAACTATCAGTCACAGTCATTTAAAATAAAAATTACAGAAATTTACGGTAGCACTTCCGCAGGTTGTCGCTTCGAGTTGTCACATCGCGTTTTAAATTTTCATTCTCGAAAATAAAAATAATCGCGAGTGATAGAATGAAAAAAAAAGGGGTTTCATTGTGGGAAATGTGTATATTTCGTTAATCATTTCATCAAGACCGACATGTAAGTCGGTTCTTTATTACCAATTTTTACAAAAAAAATTTTATATAAAATTAAAAAAAAAAACTGTACCACTAAAACCCAAGAAGGGTCTTGGGTTCAGTATGCGGTAGAGATTGTACTGATTCTTGAACAACAGTTGCGCAGGAAGGAGATTTGTCCTAGATTACGCTCAACTGCTTGATTTTCTCCCTGTTAGCTACTTTATCGAGGATGAATGAGCACCTGGAGGTGCCCAGATCCAAAGGATCTAACCCCGGCTGTTAACAGATTAAAAATCTGTTGTGGGGTGTATAAAAAAAAATGACCATTTTACCAAATTCCAGAGTTCAAAAGTCTGTAAATATTTTAATGCTATTTATTATTTACCAACACTTAATAATCCCTTTAGAGCATTCTCTAAGCTTGTTTACTAACACTGGACTTCTTCAAAAAAGGCCTCAGTTTAGTTATTTACTTCAAAGAAGAAAAATGACAGTGTCCTACGAAATTCTCGTAATTTTAAGGCATTACTTGAAAAAAAAAAAATCCATAGCCGCTGAAGCAACTCGTGAAATTATTAAATATGAAGGAGAAGGTGTCCTTGACCAGCGCACTGCGCGGCGTTGGTTTGAATAATTTAGCCGTGGAGATACGACGTAGGAAAGAAGAAGGGCTCCGGGCGACCATTAATGGATATTGACGAGGTTCTGAAGGAAGCTGTTGAGTCAAATCCATCCACAAGTACTCGCGAACTTGCCAGGGAGTGTAGTGTATGGAAAGATACTGTTAGTCGCCATCTTCTCTCCATGGGGAAGGTGAAACGGTCATTTTTTTTATACACCCCACTATCTATGTTTGATATGTAAATACCTGTAGCTGAATGATACATAAATTTATGTATATAGGATAGAAGGGAAATATGTCTACTTTGGTAATTACTCCATCAAGAAGCGTTTCAACTAACATTTCGGTGTAAAGATGATGATGAAAGGTTCATCTCTTGATGAACTAATTACAGATATATACACATATCCCATAATGACATTCTTTTTTTAATGTTAAAACTCACGATGTTTTTTATTTTCGAGAATATTAAAAAGGTAACGAATTAAAGGTAAAAACTAAATTAAAGTAATGTTCAATGAACCTTCTTCCTCGTGTATACATCGCAAAAATTTCTAGAACACGGGAATATAGGATCGGTAAAGAGAACGGATTTGTCTGGCTTTGATACGACCCCTGGTAGCTCAGTGGTTAAAGCACTGCACTAGAGATGTAGACGATCCCCGGCCAGGGACCAGATCAAACAGCTGTGGAACTGACTTCACATTTACTGCTGTCTTATAATAATGCAGCAAGTATATGTAGTGAATGATACACAATTTTATTGATAAAGGCAGGAAGAAAAAACATCAAATAACAATTTCAATTTAAAAGTTCAAGAGGCCTTACCGAAATATATAAATTTCTCATAATAAAATTATTTTTCGATTATTTTTATTTTTGAGAATGTTAAAAATAAAACGATTTGAAAGTTAAAATTGTTAGTGACTTAACAGGTCGAAGCGACAACCTGCGGAGCTGATACCAACGCTTGTCAAGAAAGGATTGTTATCGAGTTCGCTCCAAATCAGCGATAAATGAGATTGAGATCATAATGGATGATTTTATTCGTTACAAAGTAAGGAACTTTGAGATTTTTACGAAGGATTTTAGATTGTAAGGATTGGATACGAAAGGAATTCGATGGCCTTAATAGTAATGCATACAAGTCTTTTGTAATTAATTGGGAGCTTAAAGCTTTTTTGCAGTAAGAGTTGAAGTAGCCTGAACCGGCTAGCTGTTTCCTGTTTTAGTCTTGTATTCCATCTTGGATTCCAAGTTAAACGTTTGTCAAGATATATTCCTGAGTATCGGAAATGTTTTACAGTAATCAGTGAGATATTATTTTAAATGATACTGGGAGACAGAAAGTCATTGGATTACGACGAAAGGTAAAATTGTTTCATCAAAATTTAATGGTAGATTGGAAAATACAGTCACAATTTGCAGTCAAATTTTAATAATAATAATTTTAAGAGCTGAATTTGCAAATATATATTATAAGTCGATGGTACACCATTATTTAAAAAATCTCTTCAATCAACTCAATTCTGGTTCACACACAAGTCTTTATGTGGTACACGTTACGTTACATTGTTTATCCCTCAGCGGTACAAACAGTACCGTACCGGAGGGTATTGACACATTACGGTTCGCATCCCACAGCTGGTTGGTTGTCAAGATGTTTCTAGGCACTGACATCTTAACAACCATTTTGTTCATTTCAAGATTGAACATCAAAAAGCAATATTTTAATCAAATAATGAAAATATCAAACTTGACAATCGATAATATAAAAAGTATTGGACGATATCGGTACATAAAAAAAAAATCGAAATATTGCTCTAATGAAAAACCTGTGTGCTAACAGATTATGTTATAATTTTACGTTATTAATTAAATAGTTCTGATGACATATAAGTTCTAGTTAAACGCACATTTTAGTCATTTACTGTATGATGTTGATGATTATGTTGTTTTAATACATGACACAATAGCACTGGATAATGATCAAAGAAATTATAATGGAATCATTTCCAGTAATAATGGACAACTCATTTCCCTCTTCTTTTTTTATCAAAGGCCGACCTAATTTCTTATCATTAAAAGATCTAGTAAGGAAGTCATTTTTTCATCATTTTTCCTTCTATGATATGATATTACATTAGAATATCCATATTAATAACGCATATCATAAATTTAAAAAAACAGTAACCTCTGAAGTCCATGAAGGATCAAGGGTTCAATAACTGCTTCTAGGACAACGAATGTGCCTAAGGTGATTTATAACTTACTAATCTAAGATATTTACTAACATTATTAAAAAGAAAATTGTACTAAATACATATATATAATGTCATGTATAAGTTTTATTTGTGTATATATCTTTTATTTACGTCTTGGTCATTGACCTTTGTTTGAACCGAATCCTTATACTAGCCTGAGTCGTAAATAATAATATTTCGTTCCTTCTCCAGGCTCCGTTTTTTTTCCCACTCTTTAAGGACCGAGGAAGTTACGAGAGCTTAGCTGGGATTAACCACAATTACAACCTTTAAGAGCTATAAATTCCTTTTCAATCCTTATTTAAGCTCTAAGCCGACACCCTTGTCAGATCATTTTTTATGATAAATATAAAATTAATTATACATATTATTAAATACATGACTCCAGAACGCGGAATTTTGAGATTGAATTATTGAAAGCTTTAACTTGTTTGTTTCGGTATTTCCTGATATTTTTGTTCTACTACAAAAACATTTCATTAAATGCAAAATACTCAATATCTCAAAACAATACTAAGTGGATATAGTGGGTAATAGGCTCATTATGGGGGCACAAAACAGAAACTAAACTGAATTTCTTAAATATTTTTATTTTGAAGAAAAAGATTTGTTCTGGCCGGGATTCGAACCCGGGTCTTCCGCAGCCCTCCCAACTGAGCTACCAGGGATCGTAACCAGGCCAGACAAAGCCTTTCTCTTCACCGATCCTATATCCCCAGTTCTCGCAATTTTTGCGATGTATATACCCCCCTGGTAGCTCAGTTGGGAGAGTGCCGCACTAGAGATGCGGAAGAACCGGGTCCAAATCCCGGCCAGGACAAATCTTTTCTCTTCAAAATAAAAATATTTAAATAATCACCATCAAATAAAAATAAATAAAATATAATTTATAAACTGAATTTTATTTTATTGAATACTAAACCGTTCAGTAACTGCTGTAGTACAATTAAATGAGTATATTTTTATCAATGGGCGTTGATCAGTATTTAAAAAAAAACTATTAATAAAGAAAAATCTCGATACGTAATTTTTAGTATTATTCATACAATAAAGTGATAAAAATCAGTTTTAACTTAATAGTATCTTTTCCGGTTTATCAATTGTACCTAAAACTTAATTTTAGGCCTATTTACCTCTAACGCTCAATACAAAATTAAGAAAAAATAATTTTTTGTTTTTAATATTTATTGAATTACGAAAACCAACTCACGTTTACGTCATTTTTTTGCACAAAAAGAGAAGCATGATTTACAAAAAATACTACAATGGTTTTCTAAGCATACAACAGAGCACAAAGAAGGGTCGGTTGGTATAGTCGGAGAAGTAGAATTGCTTCTAAAAATAGTTTGTGCAAATATTAGTATTTTGCCGAGGCTGTTAAGAAGAAGGGGTGAGTGCTTTGTAAACGAGCTTGGCAAAGGAAAGAAGAAATATACTCTGTTCATGTAGAAATTTTTGGATTATCGAAATTGAAGAGGAAATTGAACCTAGTGGGTTTCAGTGGGAAATAAAGTTTGCCATAAAAGGTTTGATATCAGGTTAGGACCAAATCAGCAACAAATAGGACACTGAGGTCATTAGGGATGATTTAACTCGTAGAAAAGGAAGGTGCCTTGAGGATTTTATGAAGGATTTTGGATTGGATACGATAGAAGACCTGAACCGGATATAGAGGGCGCTGACCGACATAAAACTGTTAACTAACCGCAATCGGATCAGGTTTATAATATCTTTGTAATAGATACTGATACATAAACCAGATAATTTATATATTACTATCTTATATAACTATATCTGGAGTTTTTAAATAATTAGAATTAATTAAAATGTTGTTAAGAATTCTAAAATAAGGTATTGCGTTGAATATCCGGTCGAGAAAAGGACACCTTAGGAGAATACAGGAGGTTGCACAACACGGCATTGGAGAGCTCACATCGCTCTGCAATAGCATCCTAAGATTAAGATGGGCTTGTAACGAATGAGTTCATAAACAGAAAATTAGAACCCAGAGGATTGGTAAGTGTTTCAGGGGTAAACCAAAGCATGGATGGGAGGATTGGATTTAGGGTTGAAGTTTTTAAAGCAACGATTGGTGGTATCGAATTTTTTTGGTCGCTAATATTATTTACTAAAACTCAATGAATTATTATTGTTATTTTTGTTTTATTTGCAACAAGGAATGAATCTCAATCGAATATATCTAGTGTCGTTAGTTATGAAAATAGATGCCAGACATGAACAATTTTAGCAGAACCTAAAAATATTAGACTAAACTACAAATTACCTGTCAGATAACGTGGTCTAGACCGGTCTGAAACCTTTTCTTCGAAATTTCTGATCAATTAGCTCCAAGGTATCGATTAAACACAGTTTAAGGCCGAATACTTGTGGAAAAAGTCTATTTAATTTTTAGATTAATAAGAAAGTCCACTTTTTCATATACTGATACCCGTAATGAAGATAGTGAAATATAGATGGTGACATGTGTTGTAGTAGTTAGCATAACAATTTACTATACCCAAGATGGTGGGTCTGCAGCCCGGGAGGCGGTCTAAGGAGTTTTTAAAGGAAGTAAGAAATCCTTGTTAGAGAAGAAATTCGTTGACTAAAAGTTTTGCACCGAGTAGCCACTCCTATTGGCCCTGAAGATGACCTACAAAGTAGGTCGAAACGTTGGCACACATAAAAAATAATAAGTTTCCAGTTATTTATCGTGTAATTTTTGACTGCACCCCCAACTATTTCCATCCTCCATAAGAAATCCTTGGTTTTGCCATCGTTCGGAGGGGGGGGGCGTAAAATGCCAATCCCAACCCAGTTTACGTAAAGGGTTCCTATCATAACTCTACCCGAATAAGCAAAATTTATGACTCTCACTATAGCACCTTCCAATTAGTAGCATAAAGTGACATTAAATAAATTAACAAAAACAAAACAAAAAACTATTGAATAATTTGAAATTGAATAGGAATCACTGGTGAACGAAAGGAAATTTCGAATCGGTCATCATGTAGAGAGTGATCAACAATTATAGAACAGAATAGAAAAATAATTTTACTCTACGACCAGGTCCCTTAGGAATAACAGAAGTGAGCAAAATTTATTAAAAATATATCTGGCCAAACGGCTACATTATTAGAATAATACAATATTATATATGAATATATAATATACGAACATATAATATACGAATATACAAGTACGTACGTTATTATTAGTATGCCCTGGTAGGTCAGTAATTAGGGTGCTGGATTGCTGCGCTCTAGGTCCCGAATAGAGAATGGCCGAGGCAGAAACAAAAATTATTTTGTTAACATCAATAAAACGTGTTTGAACTAGATACCGTTCTGGGGCACACCCAGCTTCTTTAATTAAGGGAAAACCTATCGGTTGAGCGTGATATCGGCCAAATCACCTCCTTAGAGATCCGTTGGCATGGAAACAGTAAAATCCCAAACCTCCACTTAACCTTGTCTTGTTTTCGAAAATCACTCTCGACTAGTCAACAATTACACAGAGTAACTGACTAAATATCGGCAGCACTAGAGCAGAAGTTATATGCAACTTGAGTGTTTCTAAATGTCGCCTAAGCATTCGACAAGGACTGGCACAAGGGGGTTCTTTTTAAGCTCAAGACTGTACTACCACACACTTATTATCTGATTCTTCTCACATTGCTTACAGACAGATTTTTTTCACTCAGAGCTATCTTCAATAAGACCGATTTTAGCCGGTGTCCCACGGGGATCAATACTTGCACCGCTACTTTACATACCGTATACATACGACATTCCACAAAGTCCTAACACACTGATCGCAACCTACGCTGACGACACTGCCATGATCACCAAACATCAAGACGCGACACAGGCTTCACAAAACTTACCAAAGGTGAATAGATGGTGCCAACTATGGAAAATCAGACTGAACCACGAAGAGCCACAACACATCACTTTTACTCTTAGACGTGAAACATGCCCTCCCATTTACCTTAATAACTCACCCATCCCGCAGACAGATAAAGTACAATACCTTGGACTAACGTTTGATAGGAGAATGACATGGGGTCCTCGCGTTATGATGAAACGCCAATCACTACGGACACCCAAACCCATTGAGAGCACCAGGAACACGGTCACCTGTGGTCTAGTGGTTAGCGTAACAAACTACTAAGCCCAAGATCGTGGTTTCGTAGCCCGGCAGGTGACCCTAGGATTTTTTTAAGGGAGTAAAAAATCCTTAGTTACGCCGTCCTTCGGAATGGACGTTAAACGGGGGCCCCAACCTGTGAGGACGTTAAAAATCCCTATCCTAATAAAACCTGGATAGGCTAAATTTAGAGCTCCCACTGTAGCATCGTCCGATTAGCCATAGCAGCATAAAGTGACGGTAAATGAACAAACACCAGGAAGAGACTAAAAAGAACGTGGATGAGGGACCTATTACAGTAGGAAATTAAAACAAGCCAATGGAGAGGTACCGCTGGGTACTTTCATGTCATTCTGTATTATTTTCCTGCCACCCAATCCGCTGATTGTCAATTACTTGTATTTGACAGATGTGGATGAAAAATATAAAAAATATAATTTTGATATCGAACAGTAGTTTCATAGCGAAAATGTTCGTTTTTCTTGGATACAATTAAATAAAGTAGGGTTATCTTTGAGTTAAATTAGACAGACATTTCAATTCCTGAAGGAGGCAGAAGACACACCTTAGAGACCCCACCGGTGATTTAGACGTTCCTCTTCGAGACTAATCCTACCATCGGTTATTGATGATGTGTCCTTTATGATGTCTTGTCCTGGCGCCTCGTCCTGTCTTGCCTGAGGCAATAAGGACAAGTCTTCGTGGAAGGGCCCTCAGTTAATACTGACTATAAAATGGATCTCTGATGATGCCACTAAACGAATTCCAGACTGTATAGGAGAATTAGGATTAAATAGGCATTTAAGAAAAACTTTATTAAAAATTTTACAAACTGTCCGTTTCAGGCTACTTCAACATTTACTAGACAAACGCTGAAAGCTCTCAATTAATTACAGAAGACTCATATACATGACTTTTACAAGACCTATTCGGACTTACGAAGTAGAGCTTCTAGGCTCCACTAAGCCATCGAACTCCTCTCGTATTCAATACTTACAATGGAAAATCCTTTATAATACTGCCATTAATAAAGTAATCCATACTGACCGTTATGTCCAATTTGTTGCTAATTTGGCCAGAACCCGGTATCAATCTTTTGAAGGCCACGTGATCTTTATTGTTTTATTGTTTATTAGTCTATAAAAATACTCATGAAGGTTACTATAAAAAGTAAATAAAGGAATCGTACATGCTGGTTGTTGGTTGTTTTAAACCGCTAGGTAATGTTTTGTAAGTAGAGCTCTGAGTTGCCATACAGATGGTCCTGGATTCAAATACGGCTGACATGTAAACTATATTATCTCTTAACTGTCATGAAAGAACCCTGTGGGATTGGCAGACTCTCCTGCGTTTCCATAATTAAGGCCAAATCACCTCACTGCACAACCGTTGATTTAGAAACAATGCATGTAACCAAGAACATTCAAGGGTAGTAGTGTTTTTTTAATGTAAATTTAAATTAATTTAAAAAAAAGATATGAATGATTTTTTTTTTTTGTACTTTCAACATACAGATAAATATACAATATAACAACAACTAAACAGTAATGGGGATTCGAGTAAATTTAGAATTATACAATTCCACAATCCAAAAAAACAAGTGTTACATTCATATAGTATACAAGACTTCATATACAATTAAATACCAAACACATAATATAAAATTTGTAACACAAAACATAATACTTATAAAATTTATACATATAAAATCTATCCATATTAATTTTTATGCTTCACAAAAATATGGTTATTACGCTATATACATATGGGACTCTGTATACATATTTTTATAATGAAATTTGTGACATAAACATCGATTCCCCAAATCGATAATTTCTCAACTATACTTAAATAACGATATCTGTATAAAGTATCTGACGGTACGGTCGATATTTTTTCCCCACAATCCTCTAGTTGATTAAACAAGCGAACAGGAATTTCAAGAGCTAGAATATATAGTAGGTAAATCAGGAGTACAATACAAAACAGAGTCGATAAAAAAAAATCTCTTTCGTGTCAAAGGATTTTTTTCCCTTGTCGGAATGTGGAGGGTGCTTTAGGAAGAATGCTGACATCCGTGGAACAGAGGACATGAAGTCCTCAACCAATCTCTTCAGATCTTTAGGTGTTCTTTTTATTCACCTGATTATCCTTCAGTAGCGTAAACAACTCCTTAGTCGATCAATAGGGGTAACAGGTGTATGGTATTTTCTGTTATCTTATATAGTAATATAAATGATTACTATTTACAGAGAAATCTGAGATATATGAATACACCTAAACCTCGATGAATAAGAGGCTAATTGCATTCACTGTATTTTTTAATTTTAATTTGATTGAAAAGCCTACTTGAGTGATGGGTGTTATAAATCCTCGTTATATTTTACTTCTGCGTAACCGTAAAAATTCTCGATCTTCAGATTTAAACATTAAACTGGACGTGTACATTGAGTAATGAGACCAATTTTGTTTTTGTATTGATATAAAAATACAAAGTCACATTGCCTCCTTCAAAGTAACTAACTGTAAGCCAGACAGCGCTAGAGACGATTCTTCCATTTCTCCTAGCAGTGGTTGAATTTGGATACTAGAATAGCCTTCAGTTGGTCGGTTACGGCAGTGTAAAAAATTCGAATTCGATCGAATATTTGTTTCAATTCAATATGTGGTTATGCCAATTAATACACGAGGATTTCATTAAAAAATAGGTCCCCTAAAAAAATCGATATTTATGTATACTTTATATTTTATTACAAAAGCAAACAAATTATTTAATTTGTTAACAGCCGTGAAACAACTCGGTGGGATCTTCATTGAACAAAAAATTTTGACTAAATCATCTATCTGCTCAATCGTTGGATCGTATACAATACAATCCTGCTTTGTACAGAATTCAATAACCCTTCATGATATGTGGTATGTATTTTACGTAATCGAAATAAACAATAGTGACAACTATCGAATATCTAAAAAATATTAAATTGGGAGGGGCCCCTTGTCCGCGTGAAGGCGGGCAAAACCCTGTTTTATAAATTATATACCACTGATCATTTAATTGTACTACTAACAATTGTAGAGGTCCGATGTTACTAGAAATTGAAGTTCAGTAGTAGTTATTTCTTATACGCCTATTGAGTCTATAAAAATATGAGCACCCAGAAATTGTTTGAAATATTGAGCATTTTGCATTAAATAAAGTTATTATACGCTTGTTTTACCAATTCCCAATATTATATCAAGCACCGTTGGTTGGCAGTCTTATTTAATCTGATAGCAGTCGAAGATGGATCCAATGGGATCTTGGCCCTCCTGGGGCTCACCACCCTGGGTCCCCAAAATAGAGGGAAAATCTGGCGGTTAAGTGTGATCTAAGACAAATCACCTCCCTGAACAACCATTGTCCAAGAATCATTACAGTCTACCACGTACCGGACCCAAGATACTTTACAGGTTGTAGTGGTACAGTTTTTTTAATGGATTAAAAAATAGATTGCCTTGCGATTTGTCAATTTTAAAAAATATTATGATTTAACTGATCGAGCACGACAAAAAGTAGGGCTAAGCGACGCCGATAAAACATCACTAAAAACTTTTTTATATAAGAGAGATTTGTATACTATTTATCATACTTCGGAAACGAATAAGAAAATACAAGAAACGCTAATGCATAATTATTCACCACAGGGGAGTACTCTCGGCGACAATGTATATTCGATCCTCCGAAGACAATGGCCGGATTAGACAACAACCTCAAAGATACAAAAGGATCTTATAAAAAGCCTCCGTGCGGTAGGTAGGAACATCAAGGCTCTTTTTGTAGACTCACCCACATCACAGCTATCTTCTAAAGTGGCTTCTAAATTTTAGCATGTCTTTGGTAGGTCGTGGGATACGGATCTGTGGCGTCGGATGTCTTCCAGGAGGATCGATAACGAAGAACTGGAGTAAACTCTAAGAAGGTAGGTTAGTTAAATATGGATGAAGCAGCGAGTATAAATTCTGTATTTAATGCTGTATATTGTAAACAATAAGATACAGGGAGAATTTGTCTACCTCATTTTTTCTACAAGTGTTATCTAAAGGCTAGAGGGTACCCTTAACTTCCGATATTTCAGTCATATACCAGACAGTAAAACTCAAATACATTAGCAGAATGTAAACAGAACGCCTGTACCCTGGACAACGCAGATTAAATATTTAGGACTTAATATTGACAAAAGGTTAACTTTTACTTTCCACGCTGATTATAATCATATAATTATGTTAGCAATAAAGCTAACAGGGCCATGTGTACTATATATTCATACTTTAACAAGAATTCTAAAGTAAGCACAGATAATAAGTAATTATTATATAAAGCTTGCTTACGACCTATACTAACATATGCATCCCCAATATTTAGTTACATGTTTAAAACTAATTATAAAAAAAATACAAATATTCCAAAACAAATTCCTTTGAATTCCTGGAAATCATGCATACACTAAAGTTAAAATTATGCATAAAGAATTATAAATACCTTATATTAATGTATTCATCAATAAACTATGCAAAAAATTATTTTTTAAGTACAAAGACAAAAACCCACTTATAAAAAATAGTATACAAAAAATAGTACTATAACAAAGCATTTATTATTGTAGGATACCAATTTCTTTTATTTTATTGTTATTGTTTATATATATGTAGATAAGTTATTAAAGTTGAAAGTTTTTTGTATATATTTTTTCTTTCATTGTATATCATGATTCTATATAGATACATTTAAATTTGTCCAATAGTAATTTTTTTTTAAGTTTGAGACTGGTCTATTTGGTACAGCATGTATTTTTGTGAATTGTAGCAAATTATATAAGAAATACAAAAAATACAAATACGGTAGCAGGGATAACGTGTGGTGTAGTGGTTAGAATAACAAACTACTATAACCATGGTCGCGTTTTTGCTTGGAATACTCATATGTGCATTATTACAATTATCCAGTCAACTATTTTAGACGATTTTAGAGTAAATTGTATTCCTCGTAAATTGGCACAACAGTCTCCTCTAAATAAGAATAATTTAATAAAACAATTGAGATCTTATAGATGGTTCAAACATTGAGAAAAAAACAATAGAATTTTTCACATAAACTATAATGAACAATAAGAAAACTGAACAAAAATCCGTAGTAGATTGTCGACTACGGACCAGAAAGACAATATATGATAGATTTTGTCTTTTAGATTCAGTAATATTAATAAAATACTTGCAATAATCTAAAATATTCGATAATATTATACAAATTAATAAATTGCATTTAATAAATATCCATTAAAAAGATTTATAAATCAAATAATAGGCCTAAATCATCAACGAATTCTCTTATCGCTGCTAGCCTGTCCCCACATTTATCGATAGTAAGCGGCTAGACATAATCGACTGATATCGAAACTGTTCACTATCGAATTAATGCTGACTGTCATGAAGAAATCTCAGCTGTTTTCGTTAATGGAATTATACAGTCCCTTAAAATACTTTTTAATAATTACTGACTTAGAACATTTTATCACATATCATGAAATATAAGTCAGTATTTTTATTTAAGTATAATTTACCATTTAAAAAAAATATTTATGTACTAAATATACTATAAAAAAACTTATGAAATAAAAAAAATCTAACATGAAAGAACATCTTTCTTATTATTACTAATAATCATTAATTTTTGGTATATATGATATTACTTCATAAAAAAGCAATGGTAAAAAAATATTATAACATTAAAACTTTGCTAACATTTACAAAATAATAACAACTATTCTATTGTTTTAAAGCAAAATTTTTAACTCACTGTTTTTAGTAACCAATTCAGGTATAGATCACGAAGAGAAAGAAAAATTATCTCACCTGAAAAAACAAAAAAAAAGATTAAAAAATTTGTAGATATCCATTTTTTAAATATTTTTCACATCTAATCTATTTAAAAGCCTATGGGACAATACATGTTTAAAAAGATATATAAAATTAAATAAAAGAAAAATCTCTTCTCAGGCAAATTAATCAAAATAGGTTTACCTTAAGCTTTTCATACACATTATTGGAATATTTTATACCATATAATTTAAATGAGTATCTTATGAGATATCGCAAAAAATGAACGCGAGTGAAAATAAATTCGTATATAAAGAAATATTTTATTTTTGTAATATCTACACAATAAAATACTTCACTAAGTGTAGACATTATGTTACATTTAAATCTAATCTACATATTTGATGCAACAAATTGATACGATCCTCCGCCAGATAAAACATATTATGCCCTCTACCCGTGAAAGCTGGGCGGGTCACTAGTGTAATATAATTAGGTAATTGAGGCCAAAGATATCTTAGGGTATTATGTTTCCAAAGCTATTATAACTTGTAACAGATAAATATTTATTTATTAGGGCCAAAGAGATCAGAATCTACAAAAAAAATCGATAGTGGGTGATCATTCAATTGAGACGGCTATGACAGGATCGAGGAGGCTGTGGACAGAGGGTCCAGTGAAGCGTGGTTCCGGTAGGCTGAGGGCAAACCGATCTCCCCAACACGACTTATCTGATCCACGAGGCGTCCATTGAAACATACATTATGTTAACTATCTTTTATACGAAGCGTCAATTAAATATTCTATCACACGTTAATATAAAAATGGCAGTTTTATAGTCTTAATAAATTGTATATTAACAGAGGATTTATATGGCAATAACCGATTAGTATATATTTTTAGATAAATAATAAATAAATAGTCATGACTCAATCCACAGACCCATACTATTTAAAATTCTTGAAGAAAAAGGATTAGATCGGAAAGCACAGACAATAATTCAACAGACATTAACAACTACAAAATCAAAAGTGATATTTATGGGAAAACATTCAAAACCATTCGAGATAAAAACTGGGGTTAGACAAGGTGATGTGTTGCCACCTTTGTTGTTCAATGTAGTACTAGATAGAGTTATGGAAGAATGGGAGAAGAATCTTTAAGAAAATTGCTGGAAGCCAATTTCATTAGGAACCAAGAAAAATAACCTACAAATCACCTATTTAGCATTTGCAGATGATCTCACAATAATTTAGTGAAATGGCTATAAAACAGATAGAAACTCAAAAAGAATGCGCAGAGAAAGTTGGGTTACAGATATCATTTGAAAAGACAGTGTTTACAACAACAAATATAGAAATTTTCAAGTTACAAACCAAATATGGAGAAATTAATAGGGTACCATACTTTAAATATATAGGAGAAATTATCTGTGAAAAATATGCACAACAAGAAAGAATACAAAAAGCTCGTAAAGGTTTAGAATTAGTGTAAAACCTTTATAATTAAAAATGTTTATCCTTAAATGCCAAAATCAGACATTACAACACAGTTATTATACCAACAATGGTATATGCCGGCGAAACCTTGGCATTAAACAGGGAAACTGATATAGAAGATCTGAAGAAAGAAGAAAGAAAAATAATTAGGAAAATTATGGGACCAAGATGGACCGAAAATGGATATAGATCACAGAAAACATCTAAAATTTAAGAATATTCAAATATAAAGACAGACATGAGGAAAAGACGCCTCAAATTCTTAGACCGCATGATGAGGCTTCCCGAACACAGACTAACAAAAAGAATAGTAATATACTTAGACTCCCTCGTTAATGGAAGGGAATGGATCCGAAATGTTAAGAAAGAGGTGAAATCAGCCAAAATCAACAAAGAAGAAATAGACGCAAGAAACAAGTTTAGAATAAAAATTGAAAAATGGAAGGTTAAACCAGAGGCAAAAGCCCCGATAACTGGAACAAAATGGAGCGAAGAAAGAAAACTTAAGGACTCGCAGAAAAAGAACCAGAAAAATGAACCATCTTTACTTAGCATCTTCCAATCTGGGAGCTTTACGACTAATAATAATAAATAGTCATCAAAAGTGGTATTTGTCAATATAATAATAAAATTTGGATGTAATAATGTAAAAAGTAGACAAGTAGCGGATCTAAACCTGGAGATCTATAAAAGGATTAAAACGAGGGAATATGGGTTAATGTATATGTGTGTATATATATATATATTGTCGGTGTGTATAATGTTATATAGATAATATAAATTTTTATATTATATCATAAATCTTATATAATTATTTATAACGTTTTATTTTAATATGAACAACTTCATATAAGTTACATTTCTATCATGTGTTTAATATGTTAATATGGCTTTATTATGTGCCTAATATAGCATGGTATGTTATTATTTAAATATGTAACAATATTTTTACTAAGTGCAATAAGGTAGCAAGAATATATAAATGTAATTATGTATATTCTCTAGTGATAATTATGTAGATACTGTAAATATTTATATTCTCCAGTAGTGTGGGCAATAATAACCATTTGTAGTTGTTTGCCCTTAAAATAAAACAACAACTACAAACAATGGAACGGTTAGAACTAGGGGTCTTCATCAAATTATAAATTTTTGGTGTTTTTTATTATTTTATTTAAATTTTAAAACCCAAGATAAAAGGAAGAGGTTCTAGGCAAGAATAAGACCAACAACCAAAATCTAAGATAAGGAAAGGAGATCAGTGTAATTATTCCGTAGTTTGTCGCTTCGAGTTGAGTCACAAGTTTTAACTTTTCTTCCGTTTCCCATTTAATATTTTCCAAAAATACAAGTTATCAAGAGCTTTATTATGAAAAAATATATAAATAAGGGCAATGTATATGCTTCAGTTATCATTTCATCTAGAAATGAACGTTTCAAGTAACATTTATACTTCGAAAAATTAGTTGATAATTTTATTTCTAGATGAAATGGTTACCGAAATCTATTCATTACCGTAATTAATTTCTCTTTTGCCACCCTAAAGGTCATATACTTAGCGGAGAAAAAGCCAAACAACACGCTTTGATGATAGGATCTGGAGTAACACCGAATGGATGAAACTACAAAAACGTTATGGGTGGAATAAAATGGTCCGGGTGGAGGTCAATAAATTTCTTTTAGATAAGGAGAAATGTTTATTAAATAGCCAACGTTTCGACCTACATTGCAGGTCTTCTTCAGGGCTAAATATGCAAAATATAGACAATTGAACATTACTACTTTATGGTAAATATTAAAGATAAAATGTATAACCATCAAGAGTTAAAGAATAAGGTAATAAAGAGAAAAATTAAAATTACAATGGGTAAATATTTTCTCTGGGGTGTAACAAAACCTTAAGTCCAAAACATTTATTATAAGACTTATTAGCTAACTGAATATGGGATGATACGCACCCAGCATGTTCTAAACAATGACATCTTTAAATTACAGAAAAGATAGAGTTTTTATGATGTTGACTGATGAAATAATACATTGATAATGACCACGCTTTTGGTCGAAACGTATAATGTATAGATGATGTAAAATAAATGTTTTGGACTAAAGGTTTGGTTACAACCCAGTGAAAATATGATTTTTAAGTCCAGTACCCTTGACGCTAATATAAATGAGTAAATATTAAAATAAAAATACAAAAGTATCAAGGTATGTGAGTGTTGAATACAAAATAGCTACTTAGAAGTCATTTTATTTTCAACTGGGCGGTTACCCCTTTGCAGCATTCTGAATCCTCCGATGAAGTCAATCTTAGTGAATAAGTGAAAAGTATCAAAATAAAATTTTCAACTAACATTTCGAAGTTTAGATGCCGAACTTCGCCAAAGTTCACCAAATGGTGCTATACGGCCGCCGAATTAAAGTGAGAGAGATAGCAGAGCATGAACATGTCAAAAGAAGGTGTTTGTTACATAATAAATCAACATTAAAATATGAGAAAGCTGTCCGCAAGTTGGGTGCCGCATGAACATCCCCAACGCTCTGTTGGCACAGCTTAGGCGCAATAAATCCGAATTTAGGCGCCGATTAATTACTGTAGATGAAACTTGGATGCACCATTATTCGCCCGAAACAAAAATACAGTCCAAACAGTGGACTGCAAAGGGAGAACCGGCTCCAATAAAAGCAAAAACTGTTTTTTCGGCGGGGAAAGTGATGGCGACTGTTTTTTGGATTGATTATCTTGGATGGAAACCCCATTACAGGAGCATACTACGCATCATGGCTTGAGAAGCTGAAGACAGAACTTGCGGGAAAACGGCCACATTTGCAGAAAAATAAAATCCTGTTTTACCTCAGCGGTTGCCATGGCGAAAATCCACGGATTACGGTTTGAACTGCTTGACCATCCACCTTACTCACCAGATCTAGCCCCAAGCGACTTCTTTTTGTTCCCTCATCTAAAAATTGCGCTCGGAGGACATATATCAATATTGATATTCAAATGAAAGGCAATCACCTTCGTGAACAATTATTTTGCAGAGAACAACGCAGAGTACTTTTTGGACGGGTTACAATGATGGGAGCATCGCCGGGAGAAGTGTGTAGAGATACTAGGAGACTATGTTGAAAAAAAAAAATTAGAAAAAATGTCTTGTATATTTGTTAGTTCGGAAACTTTTCAGACCACCCTCGTATGTTTATTGAAATGTTCATTTCTAGATGAAATGATTACCGAAGTATTCACATTTCCCATAATTAAGTTATCTTTTACATGGTAAAGCTTATAAAAACTTGTACTTTTGGAAAATATTAAAAGGGAGAATGAATGAAAAGCTTGTTGTGACTTTACTCGAAGTTAATTACCTAATAGTCAAATGTTTAAAGAAGAAACATATAAAATTACATCCGAAATACAAAAATTTGTTCACTATAAAAATTATCTATAAGTGGCACAAATACCACAACTATTCTTGAATCCATTAAAATAAGGGATTACACTAATACTTCATTCCCTTTGATGCACAAAACGATTACCATTAGCGTCACATAAAAAAACACAATCATAAAGCCATAGTACTTCTGACTGTTGACATATGGTGGGATTGAAGAGGCATTGTTTATACAGATGGCACTGGATTCTAGAGCCATTAATGTTGGAACAGGTGCTTCTAATGATTCATTACTCATTGGATTCATTATCTCTTTGGATGTAATGCTTACAAACATAGTAAACTATGGTTATTATTATAAAGAAGAAAATGGTCCATAAGGGGGAAAAAAATAAAATCAGTAATAAAAGTAAATTAGCAGGTCTTCTTTGGTGTTCAATAGAAAAAGAAACAAGAAGTACATAAAAAAAATAATAATTTCTATGTACAACATACCGAAAATTATAATTAAAAAATTAAACTAAAATTATAGTTTAAATAATGACTATAAAATACACGTTAAACAATTATCTTGTTTATTTAGCCATGGTGATATAGGAGCAATGTGGGTTTTATTAAAAGTTGAAGTCTTAAATAGTAGCTAACCAATTTAAAAAAACATATTTTTGATCTAATTTTATGGTCTTATTAATAATTATTCACTTAAATATATTTATTTTGAAGAGAAAAGATTTGTCCTGGCCGGGATTCGAACCCGGGTCGTCTGCATCTCCGTTGCAGTGCTCTAAACTACTGAGCTATCAGGGGTCGTTTTAAGTCAGACAAATCCGTTCTCTTCATCGATCCTCTATACCCTTGTTCTGGCAATTTTTGCAATGTATAGACAGGAAAGAATGTTCATTGACCATTACTTTAATTAGGATCTTGTTGACTGACCTCAATATATTATTTATAATTTATTTTTATTAATTGTTATTTTTATGGTGATTATTTTTAAATATATTTGTTTTGAAGAAAAAATATTTGTTCTAGCCGATTTGTCCAAAAATATTTAAAAATAATCATCAAAATAACTAATAATAAAAGTAAATGATAAATAATATATTGACGTAAGTCAACAAGATCCTAATTAAAGTAATGTTCAATGAACATTCTCGCAATCACCGGGTATAAATTGCAAAAATTGCGAGAACACGAGCATATAAGATCGGTGAAGAGAACGGATTTGTCTGACATTGATACGAACCCTGGTAGTTAAGTGGTTTAGTGCGCTGCAACGGAGATGCAGACGACCCGGGTTCGAATCCCGGCCAGGAAAAATCTTTTCGCTTCAAACCAAAAATATTTAAAAATAATTATTCACGACTATTATTATTTTTCTCATCCTAGATAGTAACCACACTCCCAGACCACAAGTTTGGTTTCCGAACATCCCACTCCACTATCCAGCAATGTCATCGTGTGGTGGATGTTGTCTCCTCTCCATTGGAGCGTAGATTGTACTGCACGGGAGCCTTTCTCGATGTATAACAGGCTTTTGATCGAGTCTGGCACCCAGGTCTCCTTTACAAAATCCGACAATTCCTTCCTCCTACATACTTTTTAATCGTTCTAACTGGCAGAACATTTAAAGTAAATCATAATGGTTCCTACTCTTCCCTCTATTCCAAGTCTGCTGGTGTTCCTCAAGGTAGCATCCTCGGTCCTATCCTCTACACAGTATATACAGATGACATTCCAACCCATCCTAACACCTTCATCACCACGTATGCTGACGACACATGCGTGTTATCAGTTCATAACGACCCATATATTGCATCCCAATCCCTTCAATCACATTTATCAAGCCTCGAAGAATGGTGTCGGAATTGGAGAATTAAAATCAATTCCAACAAGTCCCATCAAATTACCTCTACCCTTCGCCGAAAAAACATGATTTCCTGTCCTACTGTATCCTTTAATAGTACTCCACTTATCCCTGTTGAACAGATTCGCTACCTAGGACTAAACTTAGACAAACGTCTTACTTGGAACCCTCACACAAGACTGAAAAGACAAGAAACAGCTAGACGCTTCCGACTACTTCAACACATACTAGACAAACGCTCAAAGCTTCAGATCAATTACAAAAGACTTATTTATGTGACTGTTATAAGACGTATATGGACTTGAACTATGGGGCTCCACCAAACCATCGAATTCCTCTCGTATTCAATCCTTGCAATCCAAAATCCTTTGCAAAATCCTAACCGCTCCTTATTTCGTCACAAACAAAACCATCCATAAAGACCTTAACGTTCCATATGTTACCGATTTAGCCCATTCCAGATACCTATCATTCCATAATAAACTCCAGGCCGATCCAAACCCACTAGTTTCCATCCTTGCATCCAATTCCATCCCGGTCAATCCTCATAGGCGTCTGAAGATGGCCTCGGGACCTTATATTATAGAAATGTTATTAGAGTGCTGCCAGTGGGTAGTGCCTCTACATGTCCTTTCATGTATCTAGTTAGTCATATAGCCCTTACCACTACTACCTTAGTACTAGATGTATAAATTACAGTTGTACAATTCAATAAAATATTTATTTTTTAAATTTAATTTATTGATATTTACAACTATAATATGATTATAACTAGTAAATCTGCTGATATGTACATTATGACATGAAAAACACATGTGGAGTAACTATCCATCGGCAGCACTCCAAATAAAATAATTAAAAAAAAAAATTATAATTTTTCTAAACTGAACTTATTAATAAAAAAATATAGAACGTTCGGATTGTGGGAAACAAAGAACAGATGATCTGACTGATCATGGAAAAATTATAGTTTAAGCAAGTAAATGATTTATAGACATGTTTAATGCAAGAGAAATGAATTAATTTTTCAAAAAATGAGGTACAGCTCCTCAATACCGCAGACTTCTCAGTTCACAGACCCGCAATACAGCTATCTAGAGGAGTTTGCGGTAACTAACTGCTTTGTATTCATCTTTAAAAATCATGTTCATCAAAGTTGATGAACTTATTAATATTTTACTTCGATGTTGTTATTGTAGTTGTCGACTTCGGTTGTTTTGGAGATATTGTAGCCTTAGCAGCAATAATTACAGTAAAATTACAGTTATTATTATAGCCTTGACTTCAACTTAAAAAGGATCAGGTGGGTTTTAATTTTCTTCTTTAAGATTACAACGAGTGGAAGTTAACAGCAATATTAATGAATACAAATTTTACGGTTCCATATACGGCTCTTAGTCATTATATTGCACTAGTGAGGTACATGGATGATACAACTGATAATGCCGCAGTACTCTAAAGTTGTGCCTTAAATAAATTATAATGAGGCTGTCGGCAGGTAAAAAGTGCCTTTCTGCTGTTAAAAGACACTAAATTTTAAAGCTCTCTCAAAACAAGCAAAAATCATGAAATACGAAACTATAATGAAGACCTGATAGTAACTTATGGCGGGGAATCCTGGGTATCGGCAAAAGAAATTAAAAGGGAACTCGATGTCTGTAAAAGCGAAATACTCCTGAAGATATATGGGCCAATAAGAAAAAATGGTAAATGGCGATGAATTCAGAATTGTGAGCTCCGTGTAATGTACTGAAAACCAGATGTGGTATCGTTAGTAAAAATGTTTCTCCTCCTCAGATGGCTAGGAAATGTGGAAAATATGCCAGAAACTAGGATGCCAAGACGCCTGCTCTACGGAAAAATTAGAAGAAAACGAGAAAGAGTAAATTCCATATCTGTTATGCTATTTTTAAACCTTATTCTGTTGATTTTTTGTGTGTCAAAATCTCCGTTTATTCAAAAGTAATATTTACATTACAATATATATAAAATACTAATAATAATATAATACATATATACAACAATTAACTACAATCATTTTCTACCGGTAGGTATTTTAAGTGTTTACAATACATGTGTTCCTCTGAAGGCGGGTTCCCTAAACCGCCACAAGGTCGCTGATTTTACATAAACAAAGCAGGGAGAGACCGCTTTACGAGATCATTCTGTTGAAGTATCCCAGTCAAATAATTATAGGCTTAAGATGCTTTCAGAAGCGACCTAATTATTAAGGATTTTTTGAAAATTTTGTATACCAAAAGTTCCCTGTATTATCTTTCAACAAAAATTTCAAGTCGATCAAGTTTTGGAACTATTCTGGACAGCAGGAAATGCATTCAACTGGATATATTCTTAGCATGATTATTTTTATAACGAGAATATAATGGTTTTTCTGTTTTCCATTATAAAATAATTATAATAGTTATACTATTATAAATGTAAAATCCAAGTACTGGATATTTAGTTAGCCTTGATTGAGGTTATGAATCTTTCATATTTATATTAGATCACCTGGGGGTAATAACTCACAATCAGTGTAACTTTATCAGTTGGATTACAACCTGTAATTTAATTAATCTTTTCAGGTTTGTATTGTTTAGTTGCGTTATGTAAATAGTGTGTTAATATGTCTTGTGTATCTTTTAAAACGTTAATGTGTAATCTTTTCAGATTAATAAAATCAGTTACCATCCGACTTTACATAAATAATACTATTTACTTCCTTACTGAGTGGCGTTACTGCCCTACATGGAACTTAAGCCAGTCATCCCTATATTTTTCTCCCTCTCTCCAAGCAACTTGAGGTCCTCTTCGATATTATCCTACACTAAAATAAAGCAGGAAATGCTTTATAGCTCGTAGGAAATGCAGTATAGGTCGTAACCAGGCTTTATGTAATAGTAACTTATTATCTATGCTTAATTTAGAATTCCTGTTATTGTATGGATATATACACAGAGCCTGGATGTATTTGTAGTAAGCTCGTATGTGTTCTTTTTAAGTCAGTATGGAGAGTTTTGTTATTAGCATACAAAGGGTCTTTAAAGACAAGTCTGAGCATTTTTGATTGAAAAGTTTGTGATCGTTTTCTGCGAGTCTGTCCACTACATCCAAGTTGAACACTATTAGTAAATCAACTAAAATTTCACATTCACTCCGAACAATGGTTACATGTAGTTCTTTGTTCTTGCTAAATTTCGCGATAACAGACGGCTCTGATGACGTCACTTAACAGTTAGCAGACCAAGCCAATCAGATTAGTCACAGCTACCGCCTCCTCCCCCACCTAACCCAATACGATGACAGATCTCCATTAGTTTCCACAAATGGCCTTACGAGACTCACCAGCAATTTGGAAGTCCGTACATCATTATGACTCGAGGGGATTCCATATTCATAGCTAAGAACGATTTAGAACACTCGCATGACTCTATTTGTTAAAGTAATTTTATGAAGTTAAGGTTAAGTACAAAATGGAATCTATTTATTAAGACGGAAAGCATTAATTATGGTTCAATGAAATAGGAACATTCAGAATATAGTATTAAGAAGACAATGTCAGTACATATAATAATTAAAGCTATTTAACAATAATAATAAAATGCTTAGCGAACTAAAAGGCTGTTTTTATTTCATAATTTTTTATTAATGGTTTTAATTTTTAAATATTTTCGGATGGTGGAAATAGTTGGGGATTTTCATTTTGAAGAGAAAAGATTTGCCCTGGCCGGGAATCGAACCCGAGTCGTCCATAGATTTGACCACAGTTGCCACCCAAACCCAAACGAATGAACTTACGCATGAACGCAATCCCGCCTAGACTTCTGTCTACCCTTAGAACGTGTATGCTGAGTCGCCGCAGCGCTTATTAACTTTTTTAGGAACTTCGTTTTCTAAATCCAACAACATGACACCCATTTTAATAATCGAAATCCAATCACATCCATAATATTAAACGGGTTCATGGTTTGCAATTCCACATTGTGTTATCTTCTGTATTATCTTCAGTCCACTCATCCTTTTTTAATAAATGTATCGAATTTTTGCACTTGGATGCCACCTGTACAAAAACGTAGTACCTGGAACCGTCCTTAGACAGGTAGAGACAAAATGTCACGAGACAAAAGCTGGAGGTTGTCTGGGTTTCACCACAGGTAAGTAAGAAGAACAGAATCCAGTTGCTTCTAAAAGCGTCCAGTAAGATACAATACAGGCTTAGTAAATGTTATTTAAACCAAAGGGTCTTGAGTTCAGTACATGGTTGGAACGTGTACTGTTTCTCAGGCAATGATTTTCTTGGACCGAATCCACAATCTTTGATTGTCCATTGCCGAAATGTAATATGTTTTTAGATACTAGAAATAACAAAATGTTCGCTAAGAAGAACCATTTTGAAAATACAAAAAATATTCCTTCCATTTCGACCATGTCTGAATGTACACCAATAACTGTTAAAATGCCAAAAAAATACATTGTATGCTATAGCCGTATTTTGAATGGGGAAGATTGATAATGATTTGAATTTTGCGCAGTGTCGATATCGAAACAAATGAAAGTCTGATGAGGTACGAATATTGCTAGTCTAACTTGTATACAAACAATTTTCAGTATTTTAGGCGGCATTGTGGTTTTTTAAAAGGATTTCAAATTCCATTGATTGGATTGAGTAATTATTTTTTTTTTTATGCTGGCCCAAAATTTAACCCCCTGTACCAAAGCAAAAAGGATGTAATGTGGGCTTTATTTATATATAAGGCGCAAAATTAGACAAGACTCAAATAAACATGAAGCTATAATCTAATAAAATAAATAATACTTTTAATATTGTTTTTAAATCGTGTGTATATGAGAAGTTATTTTTGAAAAGGGGATCTATAAAATTGTTTATTCTTTTAAATGGTTTTAATGATTATTGTTTCGTATTAAACTTTAAAAGCTGTATAGGGTTTAAAACATCACTATTTGCCAAGTGATAAAAACATTGCCCCGTTTGCCCATATCTTTAAAGTAATTCAAATGGAAGCCTTTATAATAATAACAAGAAGCTCTGTACAAACTAAATTAGTGATACTTTTTATAAAAATAAAAAAATCATGTGTACATGAGCTGTTTTTTTTTTAAAGTAGTTTAAGTCCATTTGGACAATAAGTACAAAAATGGACTTATGGCACTTTAAGAAATAATAGCTCATATAAAAAAAAAACTGAAGAAACATCTGCCAGAATCTTACGATTCTTCATATCATATTCCTTTTTGTTTTTTTTAATTCAGAAAAAAATTTTAATGTGTCATGTTACGTTCACATGATCCATTTCAACCAAGACACCTATCTATCAGAAACTTGATCCATCAGTATCATATATGTTTCTTTATGAAACAGAATCCGAGAACATCAGTTTCTACAGATGATTAAACCGGTGTTCGTGCGGAACCGATAACTGTTCTTCACTGTTCCGTTGAAGTAACCATTACGTGACACCGATTCGGTTTCTCTACGGCTAGGAGCGTGTCCACCCACCAACATATCGATACCGCTTCTTTGTAATCGATCTGGTAAATCACTACTACATAGTTAAACGTGATTCATCAATTTCCTTCATGTTTTTTTACATTTTATGTTATTTCCCTATACCGTCGCCTTAGCAGCTCATAAACATATCTACAAATTTGACCTTTTTGAGATACGTATAGTATGTACCTTATATCTTTGTTGTTTGTATATAAGTTTTTTGTTTTTGTGTCAATAATGGGACATGTTCCAAAAAAAATAAGAGGCAGTCCTGAGTGACTGCCGACAGAAGTGATACTTTTCTACTTTTTCTACAGATACCTAGGATACTTTGGTACTTTATTCTTTTACGAATTTCAAAATAAACTCTGGTCTAGATTACTAAAATGTCTTTATCTTCTTTCCCTTCCTGGGTATACCTTTCAGTGTGGAGGAGCCTCCACCCAACTGTGCCAGTCCTGTCGGTCCCGTTCCAACATCATCATCTGCTCCAGGGATTTACCTTTTTCCTCTCCCAACTTACGAACATATTCTCTATACGAAGTTCGTGGTCTTCCTCGCGGTCTTGTGCCTGTAGGACTATCTTCGAACACCTTTCTTGGGTCTCGATGGTGACTCATTCCGCAACTTTGTCCATACCACCTCAGCTGTTGTTTCTGCAAGGAATCATTAAATGCAGGGATTCCCAAGTCTTCTTTTATTCTTATATTTCTCACCCAGTCTCTTCTTGTTTTGCCATCGACTCTGCGGAGGTATTTCCAGTTTTTTAATTAAAATTATTAACTTTTCTACTTGCATAGATGTTAATGAATTTTATCTTCTTTTATTTCGTCTAATTCAACAATACTTCATTTGTACTTTTAATCATTTCATAAAACAAGAAATTTAACTACTACAAATAAAATCTTTTAGGGGAAACGAAAATAATTACCAAAACTATTAAACGACTTTTTAGATAAGTATAATTACTATTATTTCAATGGAATGCTAACTTTTAGGCTAAAGTTCATTAAAACAAATCTGATAACTCGTGCACAGGCCGCTAGGTTTATCGCATGTCTGGAGCATGTTGTAGACCCAAACCCACAAGTTTACCCTCTACCAAAAGTTGCTAAACGCGGGTAAGAAGTTTTCACATAAAAAAATGTCCTGAGCCAAGGGTCGTATAACGGTCTCATACCTCACATAAAACGTTCAATAATTACCATAATTGTTTTCATTATTTCATTAATATGTATTAACTAAAATAATTTTAACGTGAAAAATCAGAATAATTTATTTATTAGAAATTAGATTTATTGATTTTAACTTAGTAATAAAATTAAATAATAGCCTAATTAAAATATATAGATTGAATATTAGTTATATTAATCATTATAAAAGGTATAAGAAATTTTCAATTATGTTACTTAATCATATATAAAAATATTCTACTAAAATATATTTTTAAAATTATTTAAATAATTTTACATACACTTTTTATATGTATACAAGAATATACTTATCATTATTACCCTGATTTCTTCGCTCTTGTCAGTTCTCATAAATGATTTAATAATAACTGTTGTTCATTTCTATTTATATAACTTTCTAATAAAGCCAAAGAATGCACTCCACTACTTATATAGTTATTTTGTTTTATCTCAGTCCTGAAGATGTATTAAAAATTAAGCCGAAATGTAGGCACAAATAAAATATGTCAAACTTATTTTGAGTAACATTTATTGACAGCACACCCCAACAATTTCAAGCATTTCAAAAGAAATCCATTAGAACAGTATTTCGACATAATAGTGAAACATTATTATAGTATTTATTAAACTATATGTTTAATATTTAATTGTAGTTTTACAAGTATTTTCTCATGATTTATTTTTCTTACAATAATAGTGCATTTAATTAAACAATAAAATAAGCAATTGAAAAACTTGCTTATTGATCCAATCCTATAGTTCTCTATAAGGAAGCTCAAAATATTTGTCAGTACAAAAAGGCTAAAATAAAGTTTTTTTTGGAAACGTTTTCTGAGCGCTAGAAGCGCAGATAAAATTCGTCCTATTTTTTTATATTCCTACCTCAGTAATAGAACCTTTAAAGTAAGCCATAATTTTTCCTACTCTTCCCTCTTCACCCAGTCTGCCGGTGTTCCTCAAGGTAGTTTCCTGGGCCCCATCCTAAACACTATATATACAGCTGACATACCAACTCATCCAAGCACTGTCCTCACTACGTACGCTGATGACACATGTGTGTTATCAGTAAATAAAGATCTATTTGTTGCATCCCAATCTCTTCAATCCCATATCTCAAACCTTCAAGAATGATGATAATTGGAGGATTAAAATAAATCCTAACAAATCCCATCAAATTACCTTCACCATTCGTCGTAAACCTACGAATTCCTGCCCTACTGTATCCTTTAATAATATTCCACTGAACCCTGTCGAACAGATACGTTACCTAGGACTCCATCTGGATAAACGTCTCTTGGAATCTTCATACAAGACTGAAAAGACAAGAAACTGCTCGACGTTTTCGCCTACTTCAACATTTACTGGACAAACGCTCTAAGCTCCCAATTAATTACAAAAGACTCATTTACATGACAGTTATCAGATCTATTTGGACATACGGAGTTGAGCTTTTGGGCTCTACTAAACCATCCAATTCATCTCGTATCCAATCCTTACAATCCAAAATCCTTCGTAAAATACTCAATGCTCCTTATTATGTCACAAACAAACTCATCCATCATGATCTTAATATCCCATATGTTACTGATTTGGCCCAAACTAGATGACAAGCTCCACACACTTGAACCCACTAGTCTCTCAACTTGCTTCCCATACTATTCCTGATAACCCTCCGAGGCGTCTGAAAAGAAGATGGCCTCGATATCATCTACTATAGAACTTTATTGGAGTGCTACCGATGTGTAGTTTCTCCACGAGTGTTTTTTACGTCATATTGTACATATTAGCACATTTACTTGTTATAATAGCATTATAGTTGTAAATATCACTAAATAAAATAAAATAAAATTTTATAATTTTTTTTTTTATAAACTAGATATTTAAAATTCACAGCTTCTTAAATATTTTAAACAAAGAAGTCCTACTTCCTTTATTTAATATAGAATACAATAAATTTGTATTTATATTTTATTAATAAATACATCACAAAAACAACATATAAAAAGGAGCAGGATGAAAAAGCTCTAATAACAGATAGAGTTAAAGATAAAGAATTACTAAGCATATACACTCACACACACACAGACATTCATATTCCCACGCGCCCACACTAGCTTTCTCTTCCCTCCCTCATTCAAGAGTTCGGTCATTGTAAAGTGATTAGTCTCGCGTTTCAATAAAGGAAGAAAGATGAATGAAAAACGTAAGTGATGAATAATTATAGGTCATAAGTGATTAATTGGATACGTAAAGCCTTTTAAAGAAGAGGATACTACAGAGAAAAATGAATGAAATCTTCAGATCTGGCGATGTAGTTCCTCACATCACATTATTCAAGCCTGCTACTACTCGTATTTATTTAATGTCTTTAATTATTATATTTATATTTATTTATTATAGTGGGGAAACCCGAAATTCATGGCTTTGTTTAGATATTTAAAAGGTTAGGAGCGTTACTTTGATACAAATATCTTCTGGAATGTTTTGTGTTTAAAAAATATCACTGAATAATACAAAGCAGGTTTTATTTTCAAATAACTTTGTTATTGATAGATAATACAATCTACCACATTCTATGGTCTCTTAAAACTCAAAATCATAAAATATATATAGTTATGAAATCGAAAAAAAAAAAAATAAACATATAACATTATATAGGCTAGAATACCATAGAATATCCATGGTATAAAAAAAAAAAAAGGGACGCTTAATTTTAAAATGCCAAGGTCTTTATCTGATTTTCCGGTCTTGTAAAGAATATTACCATAAAAAATATCAGAACAGGACGAACTAAAATAAAACCATTCAAATTGATATAATATATACACTAATTTGAGTGTGGTGCATGTGGTTTTAAAACTCACTATGCACTAATTAATCTTAATAGACAAACTAGTCCTATTGAAGCCTAAAAGATGAAAAAGTGGGGGAGGCCGATAAGACTCCATTAATGGTCTATTGATAGGTCATCAATGGGATAACTGTATTAGTCTAAGGAAGACCTTATCAATGTTAGAGTTACTGATGGATAGTGCTTCTATCATAATAATTACAATAATTCTATACCTATTATGTTTGATTGATTATTAAGTGTCTTGATATAGAATAAAATGATTATAAAAAATTAGTTATGATTTTCTATTAGGAGTAGGATTAGTCCAGTATGTAAAGCGCTGAGCTGCTGTGATTGGAATTCTGGGTTCAAATCTGGCTGAAGCAGATAATTTATTTAATCTATCAACCAGCCTAATAACCTACCTCTGCACAACTATTGGCTTAAAAATATTAAAGTCTCTACCATGTGCTGAACTAAAGGCCCTTCATGGGTTCTAGTGGTACAGTTCTGTAGAGATTTTTGATGACTTTCAAGTATTAAAATGACGTTTGCTTTATAACATTAGAGTCTTCTCTTCGGGTTTTTTCATAACAAAAGACCGTTTAATGTAATATTTTTAGTGATTAAACTAACTTTTTTTTTAATTCTTTCATGATTCAGTTAATCCTTAAAATGTAGCGGCCTAATCTTTTTTTCAGTACCAACATTCACGCTAAATAATTATTTTCCTATAATTCAGCAAACAACCTTTTTTGAATTAGGAGGTGGGGGCACATTGGTACGGTGAAGAGTTACCAACGTTATAATTTATTACCAATTATCCAGATAATATTCCTATATTCAAGAAGTGGACTGTCAATACCATTCTCACCGGCAACGAAGTAATCCTGGTATAATTATGGCTATATAATTTTTAGCCATATAATAATAAAGACTATAATAGTATAATTGTTGCCACGGTGAGACAAAGAGCGAGAGAAGCGAGCTAGGTAGTGGGGAAGTGTGCTTCCCTACACGAGGCTATCCCGATGCTACTTTTGCGCAGGTCGTTTTCTAAATTTATATACTGTAGGCACAACATATTATACATGCTATTTTCTTCTAAAAGTTTACAAGTGAACCTTAAATTCTTTAATTGCAAATAAAATTATCGGTTATGCATGTTATATACCTGTATCATGAAGTGAGCTTTGACAACCCAATTGACTACCATAATCAAAGACGCCGAAAGAATTCAGGTATAATTATGGCCTCACAATTTTTAGCCATGTAATATTAAAGCATAATATTGCCCAAACTCTTCATTAGGAAAAAGTAAAAAAAAAATGTTAATTTTACTATCATACTAGCAAATATCTTCCAAAATACCGGAAAAGGTTGAGGATGTATCCTGTTAACTTAAGTCGTTATCCTAAGACTTAAAAATAATTTATATTCACGTGTTTAACATATAAATAATATTTTGATTCAAATGTCTATAATGATTAGGGATTACACAATGATTACTTCATTCTGTATTATCGATCTTAAACACTGATAATTAACATGAAATCTCCCACAGTGTTCTCACCTATAACTAATTCCATCCTATTGTTCTGTTGAGATGACAAAGGCATTGTAAGGTGAACCGCCAAAGAGCTTAGGGAAAAAACTCATTTGTCTAAGGTTAATAGATAATTTCCAAAGTGTTCTTTACCCATTCAATGTAAATTATATATTTTTTTTAAAACCTATTGATAGAGCTTATGTAGACTTCCATTGTCCTTATGCAGCTTACGTATACTTCCCAGAACAAAATCATTACAATCCATGAGGGAGCTTCAGTACACGATAGAGTTTGTACCAGGCCAACGGTTGTGGGGGGATGTGATTTGTTCGAGATCACGCTTAATCAGCAGGTTTTCCCCCATTAGAGTGTCCACTCTATGGAGGCTGGATGAGCCAGGTGACCCACTGGAGGGCCTGTTAACAGATTAAATCATCATCTCCTTAGCTGGATTTGTACCCGGAGCCATTACAGGAAACAACATAATTACATAGCAACACGGCACTCTACACAACTTGCTCCCATTTATATTATAAATTTTGATAAAAACAATAAAACCAGATGTATAAGAAAATGGTTAATAGCAGGAGTCCTGCTACTGGGCGAAAAGCCATTAATCCATGCTCATTTAATCTTCTCCGAGCAGTAAGTTCAGAAATTTGCACACCTCGAACTTCTTCGAGCTGATGAATAGCTTGAACAACGATATGGTGATGGTTTCGTAAAATTATTAAAGTCAAAAACCGGTCTTCCCATGTTTCTGTTACCCTTCTACGGTAAGATCCAGTTTCTCGAAACGCCTGGCAGCGTCTCGTAAAGTTTCATATGGAACTCCGATGGTATTTGCTGCATATCTAATGGAACGTCCACCACCAATAAGTTCCACACCACGCGCCACATCCTCAGCGCGAAGAGGCATTATTAAACTTTTTATTTTATTTTATAACATTATTTATTTTTTTTAATTTTAAGCCGGAAACTCATAAATTTGCTGCAAGAAACGGCACAGAACAAATGACATTTTAATTCCTTAGAAAGTGAACATTGGGATCTACAGTCCTTTCATTGAATTAAGAATTAAGGGTTATTATACTCTACATTGACATTCCAAATCTAAAAAAAATACACATTTATTCATTAAAAAATATAGACCAATCCAAAGCAGAAATATTTGTAGATGAAAACAGGAAAAATCAAGTGGGTGGAATTTTCGCCTGTCAGTATATATATATATATAAAGATAACAGTCTAAAGAATAATGAAACCAGACATCTTTTTATTATTATAATATTTCTTTTAGGTCATATTATAAAATAATTATTAGTATTGCAGAATATAAATAATGCAGTATACTCCATTCTGACCACGTAGCTGTTGCAGTGGCCATACTAAAGCGCAATGCGAGAATAGCATCACGTAACGCCGTTTATTCGACTTGTCAATAAGCAGCTGCATAGTATGCACTTTGCATAGCGCATGCGTAATCAATATAAATTATACAGTATATGAAGTTTTTAATCTTCGATACAAACATATTTTTTTTAATTTTTCGTAATTTAAAAATTAATATTATAAAATCTTGAAATTAAAAGGTTATTTGCCTTTTCCTAATATAGAATTTATTTCTTTTCTGTTATAAGCTGGTATATTTAAATAATTAGGAAATTTCAGACCATAAATAAGAACGTTGCAACGCATTTCGTTATCATCGTAAAAATGCGGAAAAAGAAGCTAAGTAACCATTATGTTCTCTTCATTGGCTAAAATAAAAAATGGTTAAACTTACTGAAAAAGAAATGTTTATTAGAGGTTTGGGAGAAATGTATGGTTATTGTGTATACGGTAAGCATTACCGAATTACCTTCATTTTGTTTCAGCATTAGTATATTCATGAAGGAGTAAGGTATAGTCTCGAGAAGGTTTATGTTTTTTATCAATCATGTCAGATGTGCTGTAACAAATGAAAACGATTTAAAAAAAGACATTCTAACTATTCTCATGTATCTCGTAATGAATCGAAAACATCAAAACGTGATACTGACGGGAAACTTTCGAAATAAAACGAAGAGAAACATTTCGTAATATCGTTTCTTAATGTTTCGATAGTACTATCGTCAATGTAAACAATCGGAATTAATGGATATCGATTTATTACGACTCAACTAGGAGCAACTTTCACCTCTTCAAGTATCTTCCTCCAATTACTGTTGTTATCTTTTATTATATATCAAGTTAATTTATCATTTTGTTAGACTTTATTTCCTTACATGATCTATACATATTATAAAACAAAGTCCTCGGCCGCGTTTGTTCGCGGTAAACTCAATAACTACTGCATGGATTTTCATGCGGTTTTCACCAATAGATAGAGTGATTCACCAGGAATGTTTAGGTATATAATTTGTCAAGGGTTTGTGTAAATGGGTTGGAATATCGATAGGTCCAAGACGCTGCTTGCATAATCCTGTGCAATTATCTAACGTCCAAGATAGTAAATTCGTATGTAAGGAAATATTTGGTTTTGTTTTTATTTTTATAATTTCTATATAATAAAGTACATTAGTTGAGATGGAAAGAAAGAAAATCAAGACTCCCAAAGAAGCCTAACCAATGATATTCGCGTGGTCCTTAGTGACCTGTACGTGATAAAAAAAAAAATACATTACACAGACAAATTATGTAGTTATTGCCCGAGCAAAGCTGGAGTGGATCGCTAGTAAATTATGTAATATACGACATTATATAGGAAAATACATAATTTTAAAAGTTGTTATATGCTTATCTTAATTTATTACCGACCACATTAAAGATGACCAGGAGTTCATGGTTGGGCTACTAATACTACGATTTCTGGTTTAGTGTGTTAAATAAAAATATTTGTGCTATTTGTCCAGTTTCATCAATATTTCAAGCAACAAACACATTATAAAATAAAAGAGCTTATTATAATTCATTTTATTTTATTTGTTACTAATTTTTTTAAATATTTTCTTTTCAAATAAAAAGATATGTCCAGGTCGGGGACTCGAACCCGGGTCTTCCAGATCACTAGTCTGGGACTCTACCATTTGAGCTATCCTGGGCCCTAATGAAGCACGGTTCCCGGTCGTGGACATATCTTTTCTTTTCACTGATCCTAAGTCCCCGCGTTCTCGCATTTTTGCGAAGTATACGAGGGGAAGAACACGAAAGGGGAAGCGTGCTTCATTAAGGCCCAGGATAGCTCAAATGGTAGAGTCCCAGACTAGTGATCTGGAAGACCCGGGTTCGAGTCCCGGTCCTGGACATATCTTTTCTTTTCAAATAAAAATATTTAAAAAAAGAGCTTATTGTATGCCAATAGTATAATACTAAATAACTTTAAGTGTTTTTTCAACACCCAAGAGCAAATTTGCCTAGATTTTTAAAAATGTCATCTGTGTTTACCCAAAACATACATGAAGTAAACTTTTTAAAAGAATGTGGCTGAAAACACCGTAAAGGATAACTATCAGCATTTTAGAATTTATAACATTTTTGAAAAGCGTGGGCGCTAACGAATGCTGAGAAGGAATGTTAAAATGGACCATATGTTTTTCGCCATAAAACCGGTGGTTGAGACGCTTCAGCTGTTTAAAATGTCTGAGAATAGATTGTTTTTATGAATATCTCCGTTAAAGTAAAAAAAAAATCGAAAATATTCGAGAATTTAATTACTTTTTACTGCTTTTAAAGAAGTAAAAAATCACAAGTAAAAGTTTAAAGGAATTAATCAGAAAACTGTGGTCAACTGCGGTGTGATGGTAAGCATAGCAACCTTCTATGCCCAACCAAGATCGTGGGTTGGTAGACCGGCAGGTGGCCTTATGATTTTTTAAAAGAGATTAAAAATCTTTGGTGTGCCGTCCTTCAGAAGATAAATAAGACGGATACAGAACGGTGATAAGTATTCCTTAAAGATCCCTTATCGATTAAAGTATCGGTCGATAGCAGCATAAAATAACGTTAAATGAATAAATAATAATAATTTGAAAGTTGTGATGATCGATTATAATAATACTATGGATTACATATAATTAAGTATAGAATTGGTCAGGGGGTGCAGGGGTTTTTTCGTTCTTAGTCCTGAAGATGGCCTACAACGTAGGCCGAAACGTCGGCACTATAAAAAATAAGTTAACCCCATTTAATGTTATTATTTATTTCACCCCCTGACCAACTCTATCCTTCATTATAATCTCCTTTAACAGAAATAAATATAGTTGATAAAATTATTACAAAAAATAAAACTTGACATACATCTTACGTTGAAAGCGATTCATTCGATCTATTTCAAATATATATTTAAGAATGGGCAAAATAAATATTTCGAATGAAATATAAGAGCTGAATATATTCGAGGTAACAATACTTCCTTTACTCCTTATAATAAAGTGAAAAAAAGAGGATGAAATTACTCCGATTACGGTAAAAGAATATTCTCGAATAGTATATTTTTTAAATTTATTTACAACTTTCTTATAATAATACAACCGGCTAATAGAATAAATAAAACGAAATGGTAAAGAAACTATCCACTAGTAATAATAAAATAACAAATTTAACTTAAAAGGTCACGAGACCATCTTCTTTTCGAAGGCCTTGGAGGATAATCAGGAATTAAAGACGTAGCTGAATTTGAAAGTGGTGGGTCTGAGTGAGAATAAACCTTGTCATGAAAAGATTGATGTCGGGTTCAGTCAACAAATAGGACATTAAGACCATTATGGATGACTTTATTTGCAACAAAGTAAGGAGGATTGAGGATTTTACGAAGGATTTTGGATTGTAGGGATTGGATACGAGAGGAATTCGATGGCTTAGTGGAGCCCTAAAGCTCTATTCCATAAGTCCAGATGGGTCTAATCATTGTCATGTATATGAGTCTTTTTTAATTAATTGGGAGCTTAGAGCTTTTGTCTAGTAAATGTTGAAGTAGCCTGAAACGTCGAGCGGTTCCTAGTTTCTATTTAGCTAAACTAGTCAACAAAAATATTGAAAACCAACGCATCGATCTATTTTGCTAGTCTTCATCAGGACATGCTGGTTCAGAATTATATTTTTAAAAAAATCTTCTATTTTCACCCTAAAGATCTATTCTATTCTAGTTTTCCTACTGATCTCGATGCAGATAGCGATATCAACCTACTTCCCGAACGCACTAGATACATAATAATCTTCCTCAGTCTTAAGATGGTTTTCTAGCTCCGTTATAGAACGTGGGTAGAGCGTAGGTATCGGGGCGATGTCCCGGAAGGGCGAGCGATCTGAGGGTGCTGATGGATAACTGTACTTTTTAACTTTTATTAGTTGGGGAGCTAGTCGAGATTTAACTCAACGAAAGGTTCTAAGTCTGGAAACTATATTAAATTCTACATTATCCTCATACGAAGGCAGATAAAGGTCAGCTGGTCGGAACCCTCATGAGGGTATGTAGATCACACAGTGTCTCTCCGTGAATGTTAACAGATTAAATAGTTTACCCGCCACAGCTGTATTCGATCCATGAACCATAACCATATCAATGCAGCACTCTACATACTGAGATACTACTGATGTATAGTTTTTGTTACTAAAACATAATTCTTACTCGGTTGCCTCATGAAAACTGACGGCATCAAAGAAACTAATTAGTCTATCATGTATGCGAGGAGATAGTCGACTGGAAGATCTGAATAAGGAAGGGAATAGTTGTGGGTGCAGTCAAATTAAACACTAAATAAGTGGGTACTTTATTTTGTGCCGACGTTTCGACCCACTTTGTGGATCATCTTCAGGGCTAAGAAAGAAAACAGACAAAAATACATTACAGTACCAAGAATATGATAATATAAAAATATATGTAGAATTATAGAAAAATAGAACAAAAAAGTGAGGGATATAATATGAATAAAAATATTACAGAGTAAATGTACAGAAAGGGGGTGATGTATAAATTACAAAGATAAAAGAAGGAAGTAAACAGAAAGTTTACAAAAGGAAAATTATAAACATCAGAGGTGAGATGTAAAATTATGGAAAAGATAGTAGAATATAGATAAAATATAAAATGTATAATAATACACTCCTAGAGAGTTTACATAAGTAAAATGAAAGAAAATATTACAAAAATGATGTCAAAGAGTAAATACCGGAAAAAGTATAAAAGTAAAATGAACATAGAAAGTAGAAGATACAAGTAAGGAGAGTTTTAAAATGGATACAAATAGCCTGAAGTGGGTCGAAACGTCGGCACTTATTTAGTGTTTAATTTGACTGCCCCCCAACTATTTCCTTCCTTATTAGTTAGTCTATCACTATATTTTTTGAGCAGGTTGAAGTTGTAGAACAGATAATTTTTTTAATAGATTTATTTAACATCAACTACAATACAATACAATACAATACAGGGTTGAACTGATATCAAAATTTTATACTCAATATTTCTTTAAACAAACTTGAATGAATGTAAATTAGGCTCAGTACATGGTAGGGACTGCAATGTTTCTAAATCAACAGTGGTCAGAAGTGTGATTTGGGCAAGATCATGGATCATACTTTTTAGAGGCTGGATGAACCCCAGCAGTGTTTCCAGATCCCACTGGGTCAACTGACGGGTGATAACAGAACAAATAATCTATCTGGGAAAGCTGCTCTCGGACCCCGGACCTTTATGACAGTAACTAAACACACTAAACACTCTCCTACACTGCTCCCTAATTTTTCTCAAACAATTAACAATTTTACTATGGAAAATTGGATGCTAGCAGCGATTGAGAGTATAGGCATCGTGCCTTAGAGTTAGCTAGGACCTCTATTATAATAATAATTATTATTATTGTAATGAATTTGAACAAAATTCACCCTGAGTTTATCCCCAATGTGGACAGAAGCCACCCACACCTGCAGTGTACAGTACAGATGTACCTCAGCTGTCGTGTGGCAAACTACCACACACCTTTCTTACTTTGTACTGAAATAGCAGCTGAACCCAACATTATTGTAACCAATGCTCAGAAGATATGATAGTGATATAGAGCAAAATATAATGATTATTATATAATTAATTATATTAAAACTCACACAGTAGTCTAAATATAAATATTTTTTTTGTTTTGAAGAGAAAAGATTTTTCCTGGCCGGGATTCGAACCATCTCCGGTGCAGTGCTCTAAACCACTGAGCTACCGCGGGTCGTACCCCAGCCAGGACAAATCTTTTCTCTTCAAAACAAAAATATTTAAAAATAATCACCATCAAAATATAAATATGTATTATAATTATTAGGGCATTATTAAGAGGATATAATCGTCTCGAAACGACGTCAAACGAGAATTCGACGTCGTCTCGAAACGACGTCAAACGAGAATTCGACTGAATCTCCAGAGCTGAAAGTAAAACTTATAACATCAGCATTCAAGAAAAGTAGATACTAACATATATTGTTTCATTTATTTATAAAATTTATATATAAGTAAACATTCATAAACTTATAAGTTTATACAGCCCCAAAATTCGGGGACCAATCAATGTATTAAGATGTCGAGGATCAAAAGGAGAAAACTCCGAACTTTTCACTTTTACCTAGTTTAGTAAACCAATTTTGCCTAACGCGACACTTTACCGATTTATTTCAAGGGATTGTTGTCCAGTTTTTCGAAAGGATAAAGCTTAACTAAACTAGATAACATTTTGAAAAGTAAACTTTTGAAATTTGGAACTATCCGGTTCTGATCCCGAACGCCTCAATTTAATTTAATTTCAATTAAGGAGGTTAACACTGAAAATTATAAAGAAAATTACAAAGAACTCGTTTCTATAGCAACCCAAAGGTATCGACTACCAAATCTTGAAAGAAAACTTTCTAACATTGACAAAAGAATAACGAACCAAACAATAGCTACCTACAACACAAATACAAAATACTTTTTTTGTTCTTTGTTAGTTGAACTAATTGTATAGATTAGTTTTTATGAATAAATATCATTTATTGATAATCAAATTTTAATATCAACATATCATTAATACAATGATCAGCTAAGAAAGACAGATAATCCCTACCCCTAGTGATGAGGGAACTCTTCATTATCTCTTGCCGGTGCGAGAATCGAACCCACCTTCTGTCCCTCCTAAGAAGGAGGATTATGTCAGCTCTGTCCACTGAGGCTTCTTATAGGACTTTTGTCTTTTTATCTTCATTTTTTTCTAAAGGAGGACGATCCGAAAGGAAAAGAAAGAGATATAAAAAAGAAAAAAAATTTATTCCCAGTGCCTTGAGTAACGGAGGTTAGGAATATAGAAAGATCTATAACGAAACTTATCTCAAAAAGAAAACATATATCTCGAATCGAACGTGAATTTTTACTGTAAAAAAAAATCAGGAGTGCCATCCAAGCAATATATCTTATAAAAAAAAAACTACATTTGATAGAGGCAAAATGATTTTCTAAAAAAAATAATAAAATGAAATGTACAACTATAACTGATAGAGAGTATTGTGTTCACCGCGTGATAGAAACTGTGGCTATAAAAAGATCACGATTAATCACTAAATTTGGCCCCAGTTACGGATACCCAAATTTTAGACGCTGTGAGAGCCCCAGGAGGGCATTCAGATTTTTATCTTAATTATCTTTTGATAATTTTATGTTTCTAACGATACATATATAAGGACTTTATTTGAAGTGTATTTAGCAAGTTACGTATTTTTACCCTATTTTCACATTAAATGTAGTTAACATTTTTTGTTAATGAAATAAATAATAATCTTCCATGTCCGCTTTCGAACCCGGGACTTACTCCTTAGTATTTGGTTTGAGTATTTGTTTGTGGTTTATTGATAATATTACTTATGGTTTGGCTATAGCTGACTGGACGATGCTAAAGTAGGAGTCCTAAATTTAGTCCATTCAGGCAAAATTAGGATAGGGATCTTTAACGAGGAACTGACATTTTACATCCCTCCGAAGGAAGGCATAACCAAGGATTTTATACTCCATTTTAAAAAATCCTAAGGCCACCACACGAACCCGCCACACAGTGGAACGAGCGTTAGGAGCGTCTGGACATTCATTAATATCTCCACTTCTGGTTCTCCTAGAATAAGGCTATTGCTACGGTTTTAAAGCTTTTTGAAGGAACTATTTAATTATATTATAAACAGGATCAAACCTTTTAGGGTAAACGCGTAAAAATTCTAGATTTGATATTTCAATGTTAGATTATTTAGTATCAAACATTGTACCATTTATTGTACCTACATACTACGAGAATAGGTACAATACAGTATTCTATGGAAAGACAGATACATAGGTATTGAATAAAGTTACAAAAAGGAAAAAGTAACAAACCAAATAATTTAATTATTAAACAAAATTAATAAAATAATTGATAATTACTTTTGTTAGTTTATATACTAGGTATAATTGATACATCAAAATTATAATAAATGTAAGTGCCTATATAAAATTGTTTTATTTAAATAACGAAATAAAAATTAAATAAATCAAAAATTAAAAACTTGACGATTTGTTGTATGGACTATTGCACCTAGTGCACCATTACACATATGTCGTTGAAATACCACACGCAAACTGAGTTTCATTGTTAATACTATTATGATAAATGAGGGTTGTTCGGAAAAATGAATGTAAACAAACACTGGTAAAAAAAAGAAAACTTGCGAAAAGTAGACGCCAATATCAACAGAAATTATATTAAATTAATTCTCAAGGCCCATAAAATAAAAAGAAAAAATCATTTTCTCGGAAAGTAGCACCTAGTAGCAAAATCCGACTAATGGAAAAAAAACTTCAAGCATTCAAGTTATTTACTGTGAAGGTAGTTTTTTGGGCGATTTTGAGCGATTTTCGCAATTGATTATTTAATTTTATCACCCAATTTTCACCGAAAAATCCCAGACGTTTGAAATAATGCCAAGTTTTATTTGCCTAAAATATCTTATTATGGATGTGTTTTTTTCCAGTAGGTGCATGATTAATTTAATGCATTACCTCAAACAGTGGATTGTTTTAAAAATATGAGTTTTTAGAAAAATTTATATTTCAATTCAGAATTTTTTATATAAGATTTAATTTCACAATTAATTTATCTATGGATTTTGTTAAGAAGAAGTATAAAGTATAATTTAAGATCAAAATAAAGGACAAATTTAGTTATTAGAGAATTGGTCCAATGTCCAACAAATGCGTTGATTCGTTCCACTGTGCGCCATCTTAAGGCATAGTAGGTTGTTGTGCTTACTACTATAACACAGGGGACTCTCATGGTAAAAATGATGCTGTTTCTATGCCAAATATTTTGCAAGTAATAAAATTGGGAGATATCACGCTTCATCCCCAGGTTTTCTCACAGTTTAGGACACCAACTTGATAGAGGTTGAATGAACACAAGCTTATAGTGTAAAACAATTTCATGTTTCTAACGACACATATGAAACACATCCAACTCTTGTTGTACTTTAACTAGAAGGTGTATCTTGCAAGTAATATTTAATTTCCAGCAAATTTGATCCGAGTGTTTTTCTCTTTAAAAAACGATGTAAATTCCTGGATTATAAATAATCAGAATTTTTCATAAAAACGGGAAAAACCATTATCCAGTCCGTATAAAATCTTAATTTATTAAAGAATAATTATAACCTGACCCAATAACCTACCAATAGTTTTCTGATATCTTAACTGTTTTCCATAATATGGAAACAATCATTATATTATAATTGTTAGCAAAATATCATATTTTAATTGAACTGATCAAATTAAAAATTTTAAGAATTGTTTTGTGTTGCTTTATATATTTAAAATAATTTAATACATAAAGATTTTAAATAACAGTAAAATATAAATTACATAATTATATACAACTCGCCTTTTACTTCACAGATCTAAGTTCAAATCATTTTTATACTAACAATTGACCATAGAGGATAGCTGATCCCCAAGAAAATAAAAATTTGTAGATATTAAAAATGCATTTTATGAGGTATCTATGCTTGATTTTGTTAATTATTTGGACATATTTTTTAGAATTATGTATTTTTCTTATTGTAATTGTTAATTTTTTAAAGATTTTTGACTTATAGCTTTTTTAAGGTTATATGATGTTAATTGATGCAGGATACTTATTATAATGATGATGAAAATGACATCAATTGTCGAAACGCCTTAATAATTTTAATAAATTAAGATTTTATACGGACTGGGTAATGGTTTTTCCCGTTTTTATGAAAAATTTTCTGTTTTCTTCTCTTAAAATGAAAAATATTTTATTTATTTATCTTCCACACGCGGTTTAGGATTCGAGACCTCCTATTGAGGAAAAAAACTGGCAGTTCAGCGAGATCTGGCTGTAATACTTAACTTCAAGTAGAGTTCTAAATGATTTCCTGTTCACGAAAATTCCATTTCCATAAAAAACCTTTCCTTAGTTCACTTGTCTATTTTGTAATATTTTGGACGCAACCGAGTATACAGAGTACTTTTCTGGTGTTTATTCTGATCACATCTGCTTAGGCAGATTATAATAATTTATTAGAATAATGAGGGAGGAATGGATGGTCAAAGTCAAAGATATAGGAGGTAGAGAGAAAGCAATTGCCACCTCGGTCATTAAATTCCCATGGGAGGTTAGATTATGCAGGCACTGTCGACACCTACACAACTTATGGCCGACCATCCTCGTCATGTGGAAATCTTATCTTCAGTAATTTCTCCAATCGTTTGAATCTAATTTTTTTATTATAATGTGTACAGAATAAGTACAGTGTAAAACAAAAAAAAATGTAACATTGTAAAACAAGCCTTATCATCGAAACAAAAAACCTCGAGACGCAAAAGTAAAAGGTTTGATGAAAAAAAAATACTCCTACGATTATAAACTCTCCAGTTGAATTCAAAGTAATTAGTTATAGAGGATTCCGATAGAAAGCAATAGTGCAGCGCCTAAATTGGTAAGACAGGAACTCAGAGATGAACATTGATAGGTCAACTATAATTCGTTCTTACAATTTCGTGTTTTTACGACGAGTGTCTCTCGTTCCCTCAGAGTTAATCATTTCATCGAGATCAGTATCACAGCACACTAGATATTGTACTCTACCTTTCCCAATCATTCTAATGAACAGGAGTTAAGTGTTGAATACAAAGCAGCAAGTTGCCACGAATTCCGACAAAAAGCACTAGTGCGGCACCTGATAAAGCAGTGGTACTCTCGAGTTTTACCGTTTTTGTTTTAATAACCAGTTAAATGTAAATATTATTTTAAACATTCATGAAAGCAATGAAAATGGCTGAGAGTCCGCGTAGGAAATGCCATCTTGATTGAGTTCGTGCCAGGGCACGGCCAAGGAAGAATCGTTTTGTAATCTGCACATCCTGCGATCAAGTCGGCAATTGTAAGGGAATTGAAAAGGATGAAAACAATTTATACTGAATTTGTAACAAGTCGGTCGTTTCTATCATTCTTTAATATTATCTTTTCTGGGTTAGGTTAAAAAAAAAAAACACTTGCCATTACAAAGGATCTAAACAAAATGTTTTTTAACGGTTTTAAATAGTTCAAATAATTTTTTTTTTAAACTAAAATAATGCCATATAGGTTAGTAACAAACGTGATGAAAAACAATATGTAAATAAAAGTATGTTAAAGAATAATAAGTAATTACAAGAATAAGAACGATCTAATAAATAGTAACGGGTTAGCTGAAAAGTTGGTAGGAAATAACAAAATATATTTTTTTGGTAAAATTCTATTTTATTATTCAACAATCACCTTTACCCCCCGTCGTAAACCAACGACTTCCTATCCTCCTGTATCGTTTAATAACATCCCACTGATTCCTATAAAACAGGTCCGGTACTTAGGACTGCACCTTGACAAAGATTAACTTAGAATCCTCATAATAGACTGAAACGACAAGAAACAGCTCGGCGTTTCTTGCTACTTCAACATTCACTAGACAAACGCCTTAAGATCTCAATTCATTACAAAAGATTCAAATACATGAAAATCCTTAGACCCATCAGGACTTATGGAATTAAGCTTTGGGGCTCCACTAAGCCATCGAATCCCTCTCGTATTCAATCCTTACTATTCAAAATCCTTCGTAAAATCCTCAATGCTCCTTACTTTGTCACGAACAAAGTAATCCATAATGACCTTAATGTCACGTTCGTTGCTGATTTGGCCCGAATCCGATATCAATCTTTTCACGACATACTTATTTTCCACTCAAAGGCACTTGTTTCAAACTTAGAAACCTCTTCAATTCCTGATAATCCTCCGAGGCGTCTGAAAAGATGATGGCCTCGCGACCTTCTAAGCTGAACTTTTTATTTGAGTACTACCACTGGGTAGTTTCCCTACTTGCCTTTATCTCTGGACATGATTTATCTTTCATTAGATTTACTTGATGTATTCTGTATACAGTTGTAAGTTTCAATAAATACATTTAGAAAAAAAATATTCAACATAGTTCCCTTTGAGAGCGACAAAACGATTATTAGCGATTAAGTAATTTTTCGAAACCACTTTTATAGCAGGACACATCTACTGACAAAGAGCCACTGGTGCCAAGATTTGGCGGAAGGGAAAGCAGCGTGTATCCTAATTCATGCAAGTTAATTGTCTTGATGAAAAAACTCGTTTTCTTCTTCAAATGCGACCGTTTTTTCATGATTTTATCCTTCAAATGCTCCAACAGCGCTATGTTATAATCGCTGTGGATGGTATGGGCCTTTTAAAGGTAATCAATGAATTTATACCTTGCCAATCCCAGATTACTGATGACATAACCTTGCCAGCCGATCGTCCATCTTACCACGCACTGGATTCGGTTTATTGCGTGCAGTCCACTCGGCTGACTGTCGATTGAACTATGGAAAGTAGTGAAAAATACTTTTGTTATTACCATAATATTGCTCCGAGCCAGCTGCAGGTTGAAACTGTTGCACGAATGTGAGCTCGTGCGGCAGCCACTTTGCACACATCATTAACATGCTAAAATATCCATGCATTATAACTTAAAAACGCTCTTTTGATATTTCCAGAGACTCCGCTATCTCGACCAACTTCAATTTATGAACATTCATAATTATTTTGGGAACTTTTTTTATATTTTTGTCGATTGCAGCCTCTTCCGGACGTCCACTGCGCTTATCGTCTTCGGTCCTGATTTCCCCCAGTTTTAATTAGCGAACTACTTTTCAACAATTGTTTTTCTGGGTGCAGACTTGGAGTAACGTTTATAGACACAAAAAACTGGCTTCAACAGTATTTTTTTCATGATAAAGCAAAGCTTCATTGGTACACGAAATTCATTTGTATTATTTTTTTTTACATTACAAATATTGCTTCACTTACAATGCTATATCTCATGAACCAATTGTCTGACAGCTATCAAATTTATAATACCATAATATATATACATATATATTAACTTCAGACATTTTAGAAAAGCTATCCTAAGAAGTAACTGGGTTGATAAGAGAGAAAGGAGGCGAGTAAAAAAAAGATCTTTGCTAAAAGGTAAATAATAACCGTGACACAGAATCCAACATCAAAGGAAGTTTTTGTCGTGGGGTTTTCACATGCTACGTGCGGTCCTCGAACCCACATCTTTTTGCACCAGCCTCATCAACCGCTATAGTATCCTCGCTGTACGGACTCCTCCTCCACCGATCCGTCCTGGGGAGGACTCCCTGATACATCCCTTTGTTCGGTAGGGCCACACACAGGTGTCACAGGTGTCTGTCTGCCGCTAACGAGTTGTATTCAGGAGTGTACGGCGTCTTCTTGCTCCTGTAAGTTCATGGAACGTCTTAGTCCGCTTTACGGAAGGACTCGTCATTTCGATTTTATCGCGAGTATTTCGATTTCGAAGTTTTTTTTTGTTTTTTTTTTTTATTTAATTTAATGATATTTACAACTATGATGGTAATCGAAGTTTTTAAAGTCTAACATAAGGAATGAATTTCAGTAGACTCATCACGTCTCTCCTTTTTTCCCTTGTCACAGATCTACCTTTAGGATATAATAAAGGCTGATTTCACATTTAAATATTCGTCACCTAGTGTTCTTAAGGCGACCTACTATATAAAAAAGTTTTCTGTGAAATAATATTTTATAGGAGTGCACAGGAGTCTATAGGTTTTACAAAACGCAGAATTATAGAGCATGCACGCTTTTGATATAATTAGAGTGATAATATCCCAAAGATTGAGAAGGGATTGTAAAATTGTTAGGAATAGCAACGAAGGAATTCCCCCTCCCAAAAAAAAAAAAAACGTTAACAAGCGCAATTCTGACTGAAACGTCGGAGGCGTTGGTGGGAGTATTGACTTTTGAAGGATGATCTTACTGATTAGTGTTTGGGCGGTAAATTCGTTGACGAAGATTTGTAAACATTGATTGGTGGTATCGATTTCAAACTTTCGGGTTCGCTTTAAGCCTTTTAATATTATTGTAACTATCTTCATATTTAAATTATTTAAAAAATACTCTATACTGGCACCATCAGGTGAGACTTTTTCAGTAAATAATTTTCTTTCTTTTTTTTTAGTTTAAAAATATATCGTGATGCAAAATACTGAAAACCACTTATTGGTAATGAAGTTCTAAATATGTACGTTTGAACTATCTCTTTAAACTTTTGAACGACTAACACTCCATAACTAAAAATAACCAGTAACGTCTTCCAAGAAAAATTTATAGTAATTGGAGTACTTTTACTCCTCAACTCTCTAAAATGGTAAAATGTTCGATAATTGATTCTTAAAAATATTTTAAGGTTGTCAATATTTAAAAAAAAAGTTTTAAAAATAGATTTTTCTGCCGATATATTTTTTCTCTCTATTAAATAAAAACGTTTTTAGAGATGAAATATTTTATTGGCCTAGTAACGGAACAAGTAACTACATTTTGTTTATAGTCGAGCTCGATCCATTAAATTATATATATATATATATATTTTTTTTTTTTAAATTAGCAAACCACGATGCTTCTATTCCTGCCTTCATTTAGTCGTTACACAAAATATACAACTGGTTTTAAATTTAAATTGAATGCATCGATTTAAAAAAAATTAAACAAGCTACATATTTTTCCATATTTTTGTTTTGAAGAGAAAAGATTTGCCCTGGCCGGGATTCGAACACGGGTCGTCTGCGTCTCTGTTGCAGTGCTCTAAACCACTGGGCTATCATGGGTCGTATCCAAGTCATACAAATCCGTTCTCTTCACCGATCCTATTTGTCTGACTTGGATACGACCCCTGGTAGCTCAGTTGTTTAGAGCACTGCAACGGAGACGCAGACGACTAAAGTTGGAATCCCGGCCAGGGCGAATCTTTTCTCTTCAAAACAAAAACATTTAAAAATAATTACCATAAAAATAACAATTAATAAAAATAAATACATATTTTTCCAATATTTCCATTTTAGAATTGTTATTTCGATACAGAAAATGCAGTGATAAAACATTAAAACGTTTTTATTATAAACTATAACTATTTTTTTTAAACCGTTTGTAAAATTTCAATTATTTTATTGCAAAATACTCCATACTTCAAAATTCATATTTTAATTGCCTCACTAGGAGGTTTAAAATAAGTAATAAACTGAATTTCAATTTCTAGAATTTAATAGAATTTCAATTTCGGAGTACCTATACTAAAACATTAGGTACTGTAATGCCATTGTTTAATTATTTGTAAAATGGTGGAAATAAAAGAAAAAAGCTTAAAGCAAAACTTTCCAGAATGGTTTCAAAGTCTGTATCCATTACACTCAGAAATTAACTGTCGTAGTAACTATTTAGTCCTATTTATAAATAAAATCCAAAAACTGTATAAATAATAGCAAATATTTATATTTTAAGTGTTATTTTATTTTTTACCATGTTAGCTTAGTTATGGCAACTATATACAAACAAAATTGTTAATAAAATTCAGCAAAAGTCTAAATAAACAGAGTTTAAAATAAAAGAACAAAACAAGAATGAACAAAAACCTATCTAAAAGCAGTCGTATATTTTTGTTTGTATTATCATCAGAATGAAATGCGTAGGTATTCATTACATTTTTTTTTTCTTTGAAAGGCCGTTTGTTGACACATTCTATATAGGTGTATACTATAATTATTTATTTACATTATATATGGAAGATTACTATAACTTTCAAAATAATGGAAAAGTAGCTTACATAAATAAATTACAAAAAGTTTATATTTTGTGACTTATAAAATATACATTTTTATTACATATTTATATTATATATTATATCAATTATTTTTCTAAATTACTGTAAAATGCGTCTTTATTCGAACCAGTTTGAAGATTTTTATTTTAATAGTCAGAAAAAGTCGAATTTATTTATTTATGATCATTAAGCTGTTTTAATTTATTCCATAATATTTAAAATGAATAACAAATATTTCATTTATTATAACTGAAATATGTTTAAGACATTCTATTATATCAGTATATCATCTTAGAAGTAAAAATACTACTTCCTACTTTTTCTGGTTTATTTCCAACTAAATTTTACCTTTTTTAAAATATTTTTGCATCAAATTTCCCCCAAAAAGATAGTATACAGTCAGTTTAGTCTTTTTGGTTTTATGTGAAATAGTTTTTTATTTTATAACTATGAATTAATAATTTAATTTTGTATTTTATTTTTTTAATTTCTAACTAATCTTCTTATATACATAAGAATATTAATAATCTAATAAATTAAGTTTATAACAAAATTATAATGATCCAGACAAATCTAAAACAGAACTGTCTGTGCAAGAATACGGACTAAAATAGATTCAGTTCTGTAATTTATTATTTCAAGGTTTTCTTACTGTTTACTGGCATAATTATTCATGACCTTAAAGATATTGAAATCAAAAGGAAAAGATCAATAATTCAGTTTATTAAAATATTTATTATTAATTTTATAATAAATTTAAAAATAAAAATATTAAATTGTATTTAAAAATAAATAGTAACCTATTAAAAAATCTCTGCGAAAACCATTATTGTAATTTAAAAAGAAATGACTAATTTGAAATGAAACCACATTATTATTATTTTTCTGGATAATTTGCAATATCGTTTGAATATATTTGCTTATAAAATTTAGTATAGAAAATTTGATTTCAATAACTCACCTATTAAAAAAATAAATAAATCCTCAAATCCTCTTTTGTAGGTTCACAAAACACAAATAAAACAAACTCTCACTATAACATATGTTTTTTGTGTTAATTTACGAAAAACTTTTGAATTACGTATCGAAATGCGAAACGATCGACAACAACCTCTTCCTCGAGAACTCCCGCCGGAATGAGCCCGCACTTCTCAAGAAGCGACTATGGCGCACTCTATCAACTCGTATAAGCAACGCTATAGTTTACTCCCCCACACTGTAGACGTCCTAAAAACCTGATTTCTAGGAGATTTTGTGTACAATTATTCCCATCTAATGATCTGTTTTAAGAAGATTATTGTAAACCTATTTCACTAATATAAAAATTAACATGGAATTCAAAAATTAAAATATATTTAAATTTTAAGAGAAAAGATATATTTTAAATAAGAGAAAAGATTTGCCCTGGCCGGAATTCGAACCGGGGTCGTCTGCGTCTCAGGGCTCTAAGCCATAGAGCTACCAGGGGTCGTATCCCATTTAAAAAAAAAAATAATAATACATCAAGTAAATAGAATGAAGGATATATGATGGCCTGAGATAAAGGCAAATAGAGAAACTACTACTCAAATAACAAATTCAACTTAAAAGGTCACGATTCCATCTTCTTTTAAGACGCCTGGGAGGATTATCAGGAATTGAAGAGATCGCTAGGGTTTGAGTGGGAATAAAGTTCGTCATCAAAGGATTGATATCGGATTCGTGCTAAATCAGTAACGAATGGGGCATTAAGGTAATTATGGACGACATTGCTCGTAACTAAGTAAGGAGCATTTAGGATTTTGGATTGCATGGATTGGATACGAGAGGAATTCAATGGCTTAGTGAAGCCCCAAAACTCTACTCCAAAAGTCCATACGGTTCTTATAATCCTGACAAAGGAAGTATGGGATTTTATAAAACCTTAAGCAAAAAGATTTAAACGGTTGCAGATATGTAATAAGGATCTTAAAGAAATTGGTATGCTGGAAGTCAAAATCATCAATTTCGACGAATGGTGAAAACTACAAGGGGTTTAATTTGGGAGAGGAACTCAAAAGACAAAGGAAACCTCTGTCGGAAGAAAGCACTGAGGAGCTCAAGAGATACTGGCAAGACATCACAGATGGTCAAAGAACAAGATCAAGATATGGAAAATGATATTGATGGTTAATTCGCAGTCTATAGCAGCTCAATACGAATTGGAGATTTCGTAAGATAATTCCATTGGGAAATATATCGTATCGTAGATTTCGAAGAATTCCAACCCTCCAAGTTAGTTTACTTTAGTGGAATAGAAAATCCTTGTAGTGAGGGTAGTTTTGTTGGATGACTAATTGAAAGTCATCGCTCAAAATGTCAATATAGAGACCCATATTATATGATCCACATTGTCTGAAGAGCAGTGCAGGTTACGATACTTTACTTGTCTTCGGTTGTAGCGTATGTATAAGGAATCGATTTCCATCCCATGACTTTGAAGCTTAGCCTGCAAACTCCCATGTCTCTTGAGGAATTTTAAAGGCCAGTAGTCCAAAAGGACCCTCTGTTTGTAAACGCTACCGGTGTAGGGTTGTTACGTCCTAAGAATGGATCCTTTTATTTTTACAACTCACCACTGACTCCTCTTCTGTTGTATCATACCAGATAATGTTGATTTTTTTTGTTCCAGTTTTCTGTTAGAGATTTTCTGCAGATCCACAGACTTGCTAATCTTATATCAGAGGTGACCTCTCACCCCCCCCCCCCTACACCATTTCAGACCTTTTAAAGCGAAGGGCACAAGATTTTCCATATAGTGTTTAAAGGAACGCTTAAGCACATTATTGTAATATTTCTAGTCACTTGTGAAGAATTTAAAAGATTACAAACAATTTATACGAATCTTCAAGAAACTTTCAACAACTACAAGATAGCGTACTATACATTTTTGACTGAATTGCATATAAATAGATATTCTTAACACACAAACACAGTTATTAAGGTGAAACCAATGAATGTTTAAAATTTTTAAAAAATACAATCTAGTATTAATTAATGATTTACAACTTCATTAGAAGTTTTTTAAAATAGTTTTATATAATATTTATTATCTTTCCGATTTTACTTTAGATATTGGTTTTTAATTATAGGAATATCTATTTTTTTATTTTGTTAACTTTGGATGATATTGGTGCAATTATCTCCTCGAGCAACGTTGTCTCGGAGACTGGAAGCAGGTATATACGAGGCGTTCAGGATTAACAGCGGATAACTCCCAAATTTTAAAAATGAACTATTCACATTTTTCGCTAACTCAATCATGCTCTTAAAACTTACTATTATTTTGCTATCAAAACTTGAGGCTCAGAACCGGACCAAAACAATGAGAAATAAGGCAAAGGGTCGTGTTAGACAAAATTTCTTGATTAAGCGAGTTAAATAGTCTTTTTTTGAAATTTTGGAGTGATCAAATTTTGATCCTGAACGACTGATATTTCTTTATTGTAAGAATGGTAATACAATATATATATTTCTTAGAGACAGGAAATAACAAGATCGTAAAAGGGACCATACGACACGTACATACATAATCAACTCAAAGGGAGGTAATAAAATGTTCTCACCACAAATGATGGTCTTTTAAAACAGTCTATTAAATACCATGGCACGTAGTTAATTACAAAATCCCTACAGAAACTTAACAGTCTTCTTAGATATCTACTGTAAGGGTTAATAAAAAGTAAATGGAGTAAAAATAAAAAAGAGAGAAGGACCATTAAGATGTTAACATAACCTGGTAATAAATTTCTGAGAATACAATGAGATAGATGAGCTGTAAGTAAAGGGTTTTCAATATCGGAAAATGTATCGATACATACAATATCGACATTTGTTTTAATAAATCGACTTAATAGTTTGATTTTTCTTAATAATTTTGATTCATAAATTTTAATGACAATATTACTATCTACCTGTAGCGGCGAGAACCTTGGCCTCCTCTACAAACCTCCTCCATAAAGACCTGTCTTCTGTTGTCCTTCTCTATTTTACGGCGTCCAACGCACGAAGGTCGTCTTCAACATCTTGAAAAACTTTTATTTTTATTTTATACAATATCTTAGGCTCCAGGATTATATTAAATGTCCGGAACTGGAAGGCCACTACACAGAGGGGACTGGCGGAAAAGTATCGAGGAGGCCAAGGTACATTGTTGGGATGTAGAGTCTGCAAGAAGAAGAAGAATTTCTTAGTCATTTATATAGAATATAAATTTTAATTATTTTGAAAATCAAATAATTTTATAATAAAACTGACAAAAAGAATTGAACCGGTGGATAATTTAAAAAATTTATCACCATGTGAAAGTAAGTACTTAGTATTTTGGCTATTTTATTTTTAACACACGAAATCTGTTCGTGTTTTAATACTTTTTTTTGGCTTTTTTTATTACCAAATTTAATTTTTTTACTGTGGTATTTAGAAATGCACTTAGTACGATACAGAACGCACCAAATATTCAAAATAAAGAGAACAGTCTTTACACAGGTTTACTAAAGAACGATTTTTTTTTTATTAGACCAAGTAAATTTTTATTTTTAAACTAAAGTTGATTAATAATAAATAAATTGAAATACCTTTATCTTCGATTTTTTAAAACAACTGGAGTCATTGAGCAGTTCACCCCCACTCTTGTGTATACTAGCGCACTCTGTAGTTACCGCAATGCACTGTTATTTGTTTAGGTAATTTTGAAACTATCGGCATCTATTTATTTCATTATTTCTTATATTTTTTCACTCGGTGCATACACTACGAAGTGTAACATTACTCCGAAAATCGTATATGTTTTTACGAATCGGAAAATATTATAATATGTATGTATTTTAAATTTGAGTGATAAGTGATACGCATATCTACGCATTGTTTTTGTAGATAACCTATGTTGAACTTCAGTCACGCCGTGATTTAGATGTTATTATAATAATATTCGTCATTTAAATGTGTTTTTGTTTTTGTAATTGTGTTTGTGAAAATAATTTTTGATATTTATTAAATTGTCAGCTAGTTTGACTGTGACTTATTTACATCGAACGTAAGAACTGTAGCCGATGTAACGGTCCATGAAAGAAAAGGAATGATGAAATAAACTCGAAGTTAACGACCTGAAACAGATTTGTTTTCCAGCTCAGGTTGACAGAAACCAGCTGGGTTCCAGTATACGCAAGGCATTGATGTCAAAGGTTGACGACTTCAGAGAGATTACCGTTAGTTGTTTAAAGTTTAGTATTCAATTGCACTCTACGTACTTAACATCCCTGTGATAATTTTAATGTCTAGACATAAACCTCGAGTTTAGCTCCGATTATGGCTCCGATATTAAAGACTTACGGGAGGAAAAGCAGCATCAGGAAAGTCGAGAAAGAAGACACATTCGATAGACTTTTGAGGAGCCAAACGTCAAATTTATCAAACATATTCGAGTCCTCGAATGATAATGAATCTTCTAAAAAAAAGTCAACTGAAAGGTAAGTAAAGTATTATTTTTATTTCTATCCACATGCAGTTAGAACTGAGAATACTAAGTATGCCAATATTTTTCACTTAGCAACAGCCAATATTTTGATTTTTACAATAATTAAAACTAAGGTAATTGTCCCTTTGAGTTGAGTCTAATAGTTTTAACTTCTCATTTGTTTCCCTTTTAATCTCCAAAAATACTAGTTATCATGAACCTTAGTATGGAAAAGAGAATGTAATTATGAAAAATGTGTATACTTTGGTAATCATTTCATCTACGAATGAACGATTCAACTAACATTTATCATCTACACTTCGAAATGCTAGTTGAAACTTTTATTTATCGATGAAATAATTACTGAAATCTAATTCATTACCCATAATTACATTCTCTTTTGCATAGAAAAGCCCATGATAACTTGTAATTTGGGAAAATATTAAAAATGAAAAGAATAAACAGTTAAAACTTGTAATTCAACTCGAAGCGACCACCTGCGGAACAGATACCAAAACTAATATTAAAATACATCCATACTATTGTTTAGATACTACTGTATTGATAGTGAGGTTATCAAAAATACTTTGTTAACGAACCAAGTATTATAACTTTTGGATATAATCAATGTTTATTATTGTGTTATCTTTCATTTTCATTGTTTTAATTATTGATCCTTTTCTGATTACAACAGAGAAAGCCACAAAAAAGTAAATTGAACTTTTTTCTTTGATTTAATGTAATTTGAATTTGTTTGTGGCCCAACAACACAGAGAATAATAATTGCAGTCTGTGCAGTTTGTCATTGCATGCAAATATTACTTCAAAAAAAACAAAAAATCATCAATATGTTACTTATTAATTGTTCAGAATTAATTTGCAGTTAATTAACAAATTGAAAATAAATTTTTTAAGAATGCAATTTAAAAAAATTTTGAAGCAAAAAACTTTGATTAAATAATTATCATCGATCATCATCCTTTATCTTTAAAATTCAGGAAACTGACAGTTATAAGTGATAAAAGTTATAAGTATGTTTTATCTCAAAATTTATTCATTTCACTTTTATCAATTTACTTATGTGTTAAAATCAGTATTTAAAAATTTAAATTTTGAAATTAATCAAAAATCATATTTTCTTTTTGTAAGTTTAGTATTTGTCAAGTTAACTTTGTTCTTTGTATTCTGTAAGTGACAGAATTGTTTTGAAAAATGTTGCATATTTCATTTAATTTTTCTGGTTAATTCATTAAAAATTAAATTCTGCTCAGTTACTAAAACAACTAAATTTTAACCATTTATAGAAGTTATTGTCAATAACACAAAGGTAAAAGTTGTTTTTTTAATATTGTAATGTCATGAATTGATTGATTATATAGTATTTTAAGTCTGTTATTCGAAATTTGTTCTTTTAATGTGGTCAATTATTAATTATTCATTTATGTAAATTAAAACCCAGTTAGATTTGTTGTTTATTTAAATAGAGGTTATTAAATCATTTTTCTATAGAAAGTGATATAACTTAAATCCTATCATATTTCGTTGGGTCAAATGTAATAGGATAAATTTTATTTTACTGGTTAATAAGTGTTTCCTAAGTTAATTTAACAAATACTCCATAAGTGCATTTTTTATTTACATTTACATATTCAAAAACTACTGCTCTATTCAAACGGAAATCAGTTGCTTTATAAATAATGCATACGATAATTAGTCATTTGCATCACTTAAAGTTTATTACTATATGTATTGTTTTTAAATTTTATGTTTCATTGCAGAATTAAACTGTTATTTTTCACCTTTTTTTTTATTTTTTAGAATAAATTGCTTGATGAATCTGAGGTAATCTTAGTATTTTATTGCTATTAATTGCTATTGAAATTCTAACATACTTCATTAAACATAATTTTTATGTTTATGTCAATATTTGGTTTGTTATTTTTTAATATGAAGTGATGTATTGCATTTTTGATACTTATGAGAAAATATTGCTTCTCTACAATCCATGATATCAATGTTCCCAGCCAATAATAGTCACTTTACTGTAACTGCTCCATACCAAAAGGAACAATTAGTTTAAAAATCCTGTGTGAATTTATAGGACTAATATGAACAAAGCAGGAATTCTGTCTGCTTTAAAATTATCGGTCTATGTGAAAATCTTATCACTCCAACCGATTTTGAGCATGGAAAACTGGACCAATTCTGAGCATTGAATCGTTGTTTTTTTTTACCAGTTTTTAGGGTGCATTTTATTATAAAAATAAGTTATTACTAGGTATTGTATAATTAAAATTTACAATTTTATTTGTATAAAATATGTTACTATGAGATGGACATATTTTGTTTAATTTCTTCACTCTGTGTGTATAGTATGAATGGAGCCTTTAAACTGTAATATTTATTTCTTACTAGTATCACATAGTTTAATATTATTCAATTAAATTCATTTGTAGCTAAAAAAATATTTCAAATTAATACAAATAAAATTATTTTTTTTAGCATTACTTCTCAGAGTACATCGGTAAAATCTAAAAAAGCTGAAGATTGTTTTATCACCTGTAGTTCATTAAAAAAGTCATGGCTAGAGATCTCAGACTTATGTGTGCCAGGTATATTGCTTTAAATTATTTCTTTTTACAAAAAAAGTTGAAGATAATTAAAGCTATGTTAGTTACTTTTATGGGATTATATTTTTATTTGATTGTTTTAGATTATTCAGAAACACGACCGCAGAAGAAGAAGAAAACAAATTGCTCAAATAGAATTAGGAAAAAGAAAAAGAATAACACTCTTGAAAAATCGACACTAATACCAATAATATCAAATCTGAAAACTAGTTTACTATCTAGCAAATTGGCATCGAGTACACCGAAAGTTGATTCTGATGTTGCTAGTCTAGTCTGTGTACACCAGTGCAGAAGTATTTCAACTGTTTCTCCTATTGTTAATAATATGTCAACAAAACCTTCTGTAGAGTCATCGCCGAAAGGTGTTAGGAGTATGCATTTTGCTCCAAAAAATATATTGGAGGCATCGTCTAATGATTTAAGTGAGCACAATTATTCAGAAAACTTTCTTGGTTTTCCTACTCTAGACGAATCGGCAAAAGTTTCTGAGGAATTTTTTTATGGTTTTCCTTCTCTCAATGAAGACATGATTTCGGAAAAACTAGAAATGCTTAAAATTGCTAATGAAAAAAGTAAAATCACAAATAAGGGGGCTGATGATATAACTGTAAATAAAACCCAATTAAAAGATGCTATCGTGGATGAATCAGGAATCCTATATTCTACCTTACCTGCCCTCTGTGATAAAGGTACTTCTTTAGATTTATTAATTGTAGATATAAATCGATCTAAGGAAAGATCAACTACTAAATCTTTAGTAGACGATAAGCATTCTCATCTGACTGAATCATCTTCGAAGAAATTAAATTTGGCAGAAAAAACTGAGGAATCTGTCTCCACCTCCAAATCTTTACAAAATTTGAACACATCTAATTTTTTCGAAGATGTTAGTAAGATGGTAAAAAGTTCATCATTTGAGCACCCTAAAGTAACTAAGATTTCAGAAAATGTATTAGTCACTTGTAAAATTAACATAGAACAAATTGCAGTGGAATATTCTGAGCCCAATGTCGATTCCTCCGATATTGAGGAATCGGTCTTGAATTCGGCTGATGAAAGATCATATTCGATGAGATCGGGACAGTTAGATGAAGAAGAATCTATCATCCACTCCTCTGATGAAGAGGATAATGCAAGCATAAATAAAGATGCACAAAAACAATTGCCCAAAGTTGATTCTGACGTCTCTGTCAATTTGTTCCAATTTAAGGAATTGGAAATAAGCGGCAATGCCCAGAGTGAAGAAGTCAGTGCGGAAGAAGGTGATTTATATACAGAATCTGAAATAGCTAAGAGCTCAGACAGTATTGAAGTTAGCAGAACTGCAAATTTCGAAAACATCAGTTCGGACGTTTCAACATCTTCTGACAAAGATATTTTAAAAGATGACGAATCAGGAATCATATTATCATCTAACTTGAGCACTAATGACAAACTTGACATAAAGCAAACTACAAACTATAACATCACTCGTTCGTGCTCTGCTAAATCGAAAGATTCGTCTTTTTATTCTGCTGAGAATTCTGCTTCTGATGATAGTGAACGGGATTGTGAATATGAAAGTGATGGCGAATTGAGCTGCGAATCGAATAAGAGTTCTAGAAGAAGTTCTCTAGAATCGACTAAAAGTTTGACTCGGGAAACGCTCGAGCAACTTAGGGAGTCTGTTTCTAGTCTAAGGATTCAAGATGAATATGAAGATGCTATGTGCAAATCGAGGAAGTCGCTTTCAAAAAGAGGTACAGAATGGGAATGCCCTCCTTCACCCAGAAGAAGTATTTTCACACTTGCTCCATTATTCCCTCTTCCAGAAAATCAGGAAGACCCTACAGATGATAGTACACAGGCTGAAGGATCAATGTGTGACTCAGCAACTGCTTCGGAAGAAGATAGCAATCAGTCTGGGTCAATAAGGACGAAAGATAGATTCAAGGAGGAATTCGGAAAGACTGAAGAGATGGGAAGATCAAGTGGAGAAGATGATAGTACTAAACACAGTCCTGTTAGGGAAGCTTCAAGGCTGCGGAGATCTCGAAGGTTGTCCCGAAAAAGCAGGGAGTCAGAAAGCAAATTAAATATGGTTATTGAAGAGTCTGATTCCGAGTCGACCGAAGCCGATGTTGTTCAACAGATTGAGCATATTATACTACCGACTGGCAAGAAGTATCGGAGGTCATTAACAATTCTGAAACACCTCGGAGATGAAGACGCTTGCACCTCTATTGCTCAGAAAGGAAGGAATTACGACCTGTCAATTGAATCTGTCATCAATTTGCAATGTAGTAAGTAATCAAAATTTCATTTTAATTATTAATAGTTAGTAATTAACAGTTATTTTTAGATCCTGGATTTATGTGTAATTGAACTTTTTGTTCTGGCTTCTTGATTCACATGGTGAGTTTATCATTTGTAAGGTATCAAATACAGTAGAATCCCGATAATTCTTATGGTCAAGGTACTGAAGATTTGGTACGAATTATCGGGAATACCAATTATCGGGAGTACAAAATAGAAAAAATTAAAACACGGATTAATGCAATTTTTTGAATCTATCGAACCATCCATCACTTGCACGAAATTCTTCAATTCCCATTTTTCTGTGAAAACTCGGGATTTTTCCCTTCAAATATTACCTCCAACTGGTACATTTGAATTCCTTGCTTGTACGAACCACTTTTTTAAGTTCTTTACAAGTCTGGGAAGTGATTTTGTCCTTGTTTCATCAAAATTGGTGTGGTCGTGGAACCAGGGACGATGAAATGCTTGGATACGTCAATTAGCTTACAGCCAATTGTCACGGCGTTTATGATTTGTTGCTTCTCTTCAATAGAGAGGTTAACGTATTTTGGAGGCATGATAACGTGTCACAACGGTAACAAAAACAAGACTGAATTGTAAATAAAAGTGTGATTGTAAGAAAAGCTTAATAAAATTCAAATCTTTTCAAATGAATAAACTTAATAAAATTCCTAGAACTCCCCTCATATTCTTTGAGTGAAAACAGTACGAATTACTTATGAGATTTCTTAGAAAACTTGTCTCTCTCACTCGCTCTTCCGTAAAAAACAATAGGATCTACTGTGCCTCTAAACAATACAAACATACTTGTGTGTAAAACCAATACAAATTGAGTGATTTCCTAGAAAGGATTTATTCTCATTCTGCTCCCTGGCATATCTGTTTCACTGTTCTCTCCCTCCCTTTCGAAAACAGTACTAAGTAACGAGATTTTAAAGCTGGAAATACGAATTATATGACGTTATAAGTGACCTCGAGCATAAAAATAATACGAATTACCGAGGGGTCTGAAATGCATTGATTTTATACCATTTATCGGGATTTTCTCTGGGGACCGGCAAATTTGTACGAATTAGTCGGAAATACGAATAATCGGGATACGAAATATCGGGGTTCCAATGTATAATAATTAAACAAAAAAATATATAAATATGATATTAGAAAAAGACGAAAATTTACATTTGGACGTAGTGGAAATTCTAATAGGTTAAGTGATGTATAAACTTGTAACTTGGTAATATTAATCAAGTACCATTATTAATTAATAAGTAATAGATATGAATATAAATTATACATTCTTTGAATATAATTGTACATCACATTTTATATATAATTGTTAAACTGTGTTAAAATATAAAAGTCAAAATTGCAAAAGATCGATTGAAAGATCGACGAAATACGGAGAAGGGATGAAAATGTGGTAGGAGAGCTAGCGGAGAGAGAAAAGTCTTATAAAGCAGGGGGCTGTGGAGGAAGGATGCAGAGAGATGTGAAAGTGAAGGGAGGGGAACAAAGAACAAGCCTACCTGGAGAACAAAGGAAGAAGAGAAGAGACATTTTGTTCTCCGATGATATTCAATTTTGTTTTTCTCCCTTTAAATTTGCTGAAAGAAAATTGATCCTTACCGTTTCATTATCATTCTTTCATCTTTTATAGTGCTATACTCATTCTACAATAGGCAAAATAATTATTCATAGACACAGTTTTTTTAGTAAAAACGATGGTTTTTATTTCTTTAATATAACATTGCTACCAAGGATTTTTTATTCCCTTTCCAAAGTCTGAGGCTATCTGATGAGCTGCAAATAGTTCAATCTAAGTTAAGTAAAAAATTAAACGATAATCATGCTTAAAAATTGTTTATTATCAATAGTCATGGCAAGAATTAATTAATTATAATACTACTCAGAATAAAATAGCATAAAATAATAAAAGTTAGAAAAATTGCATTAATAATGTGAAATAGTATGAAAAATAATCAAAAATTCGCTAATAAATTTTTTTGAACTTCTATAAACCATAATACTCAATTCTGTCTAATTATATGATAGGGGAAATTACGAAAGATAAAAAAAGATGTAAATTCAATTATTTAGTTCCCATATGATAGAAGTAAATGGTAGAATTTTGGCATTATTATTGCTTGTTTTAAATTTTTGTTTACTGCTCTAAAACAAAACAAAAAAAATCCAGACTATTCATTTTAAATAGTTTTCTAATTGCTTTATTTAAGAATTATCTTCTCCAATTTGATGATAACATATAGTTAAAATCAAATGAATCGAGACATCAGATATTTATTTTATATAAGAAAGTATGTTATTTATTTTTTTATTGTTTATTATTATTTCCTATTGTATCCTAATTTCTAATTTAATAATCTAATTTCTTATTTAATTTTGATCCAAATTTAATGATATAAACATTTGAAATTCCAGAAATGGGTACGGACATGAAGGATGGCCGAAAAAGCCTTATGAATAAAAGAAATTCTCTTCTGAGCCATTGTTGGACACCCACTTCTTCTCCTGCTCCAAGACGTTTCAGGAGGTCGTCCCGTCTCAATATAACACATGTGGCCTCTCCCACAATTATGAAAAGGCTTTCAGGTCAGATATAGTTTAATGTTTCTTATTTGTAGGAATAATATGAGGTAAATGGACCTAACAAGGCCGCATTTGAACAATTATTATCTAATTGTAAATTATGTAGTTTGAAATAGCCGGAAAATATATAAAGTTCTATGTTTTACTGTTTTAGATTACTTATACTTAAAATTTAGGGGAGAGGAGTGGCTCAGTGGTAGAGCATTGAGTTGCCATGCCGAAAATCCTGGTTTGAATCCCGCTGCAGGCAAGACTTTTATTTAGTCTGTTTGCAGGGTCATACAGGATCTAGGGCCTGGGGCACACCAGCCTCTATAAAATATTATAAAAATAGGGTACCCAAAATAAGGGGTGGAAATCTGGTGGTTGAACATGATCTAGGATAAGTCACTTCCTTGCAGAACCGTTGTCCATGAAACAGTACAGTCTCCCCCCCCCCCCCGTTCACGGGTAGTAGTGGGACAGGTTATACTTAAAATTTCCATATTTTATGTCATATTAAACTTAATGGGTTTTTAAAATATTGTTTGAAAATTTAAGGTGTGAACTTTCTTTATTTGGACAGTAGATACAATTAATTATTGATGGATAATATAAATTATATAGAAGAGGAAATTGGTCTAGGCAGATGTCTACAATAACAGTGACTATAGGAAACTAATATTTTTAACCTGCATTAAAGATTTTCTAGTTTTCTGAATAAACAAGGTATTGTATAAAAAACAATGTATCTACATATACCGCTGCTGAAATGTAATACCTCCGGAATATGGGAGGCAAAACAAGGAGGGACAGAGTTAGGAACGATAGGATAAGGGAAGACCTGGGAGTGCCTGCACTGACGGGAACGGTGGAGAGGAGACTATTGGGTTGGTTTGGTCATCTATGGAGAATGGATGAAGACCAGGACCCATAGAACTTTTTTGAAGCCAGGCCTACCGGACACCGTCCTCGAGGAAGACCTAGACTACAATTATATACCTAGAATACAATGGATGGACCACGTCTCAAGGATTGGTGAGAGGAAGGGAAGAAATATGAATGAAATAAAAGCGCTGGCTGGAGATCGAGGGGCTTAGTTGTCTTGGATTGGGGCACCTCTACGCTGAGAGGCACTAAGGACGAAGATAAAGAAGAAGAGAAAAAAAACAATAATTTAACTTAACTCTTAGTTCAGACCATGGTCTGTTATTAATACTTTTTTCAATATTTTCAATTGGATCATTTGGCTAAATTATTGAAAAGATTTAATTACAAGAATACCCTTGCTAGAACTCTCTCATGAGAAAAACATTAAGACTTACATACCCTTTGTTGTCATTAATATAATAATGTTCTGACCAAGTGTTCTATTTTAATGATATTTTTTCCAAAACCAAATTATTTTTCTTAGTAAGGAAGGAAATAGTTGGGGGCACAGTCAAATTAAACACTAAATATGTGGGTACTTATTTTTTTATTTGTGCCGACGTTTTGACCCACTTTGTGGGTCATCTTCAGGGCTAAGAAAGAAAAACAGACAAAACTATAAAATAAAATAAAATAAGTAACCACTTATTTAGTCTTTAATTTGACTGCACCCCCAACTATTTCCTTCCTTACTCTGATCTTCCAGTCAACTATCTCCTCGCTAACACAAATTATTTTTCATTTGTTTTTATTTTTAATTTGAAACATTTATGTCTTAGTTGCTGGCGCCATACTGGAAGAGAGTATCGAAAAAAGTCTGCACTCTTGTACGATATTGGAAGAAAGTGCTGAAAAGATTACTCCTCTGTCAGTTAGTAGCAAGCTGCATGAGGTGACCATAAAAGAAGAGGACGAAGAAGAGGAAGAAGCCGAAGAGTACAACACTGTCAAGGAATCGGATCAGTCGAAGCAGTCGCTAGAGCTTCAGGATATTACTGTTTACGAGGATGTTTGTTATCAGCTTCCAGAGGACACTTCGAAGAGTATCGTCATGAAAGTTTGTCAGCAGACGGAACCGATTTCGTTCGACGAAATTCTTTTCGATGAGTGAGTATATTAAATATATTATGAGTTAAACTTCTTGTCTGAGTGATTTCAGAAGGCAGAGTGGGATGGTGAGAGAGTATGTGGTAATTTTTGTTGATCTGTTCTATTTTTATTTGTTTAAATAGTTTTTAGAATTTAGTTCAGCATTATTATTTTTTTAACAAAATATAGTTTTAATCGATAGTCAAGTTACAAATTTTTGAAAACTAATTAAAATTGTTGGTAAATGTAGGACTAAAGAAGGATTAACGATTAGAAAAGAGCTTAATAATTCGTTTCAATGAGTTTAGTCCTCTAAGAATGTCTATAACATTCACGAGGAACCTGGTTTAATAATACAGGTCTGCAAAAATAACTTTTAAAAATTGTTTTGATTTAGTTAACTGATCTTTATATAGTTTTTGCGCTGATTTCAAAAATGAATATGGTTTTTTTTTATCGCGTAAGGCTTGCCTACAAAATAAAGTTGAAGTTTTTGGAAAAAGTACAAAAAACGGAAAATTTTGAATTTGTTTTTATTATTTTAACATGATGTAAAAGCAAACAAAATACAATGATGAGTATAAAAGTGTTGAACTTGTGTTGTAAAGTTATTATAAGTCTTTGTAAAAACATTTTCTTTTTCCACCAAAGCTTCTTTTAGTACTTTTTCTTCTGTGTTCTTGTGAATTTTCCCTTTTTAACATCCAACAGTAGTCTGCCATCATGTTGACATTCCATCGACCTTGGTATCTGCGCTCCATTTCTTGTATATCTTGATGGAAACGTTCTACTTGTTCCTCACTTACAGCCCTAAGATTTTCTGGAAAGTAGTCCAACTTTGTGTAACCACTTTGTTGACCAAGTAACATGGATATTACTTTCAAATCCCCACAAATGGTCCATTTATGGTCAGAGTAGCCGAGTTTATTAAGAACAAACTCAAGATTTTCGTAGCATTCTTTCAAATGGGTTGAGTCTCCAACAGGCACAGTAGCATATCGGTTACCAATGTAAAGAAGTACAGCTTTCAAACTCCTTTTTGATGAATCGATGAAAAGTCTCCATTCCCCTGGTTCATACGTGGTTTTGAACATTTCCATGATTCCAGTTACATTGTTGCAGAAAACTAGGTCACCCTCTTGTGTAAAAAAAAGGACAAATTTGTACCTTTTCTCTAAATTGGTACTATGAAAATGAAACACCGGAGGCTAACTATGAAATTTGTGACTTATCTAGGGGTGATGGAATTTTTTCCGTAAGCAGCACATTAAATACTGTTAAACCCACTAGTTAAATATGCTACAATTTGTTTGTTCCAGACCTGTGTAATCTAATTGCATAAATGATAAAGAAAAAACTGTTATTAGATTATAAGTTTGTATTTTAATTTGATAAATATAGACATTTTAATAAAATCCTCTGAAAACCTAATTAACCATCTTGGAGAGAACCACTTATTCACCAGGGTTGCAAATTTAACTCATATATTAGTTAAAACTTAAAAAAAAATAATCTGTAGGTCATAATTTATTTTTATATATGAGTAAGTTAAATTATTATAACTCAAACATCAATAGCGGACGAAGATCTTAAGAACGCTGTGGAAGTAGACCCTCATAAAACAGTCAGAGAATATGCGTCAGAGCTAGGCACAAGTCATACGACAGTTTCCAGGCATTTAAAATTGATTGGAAAGGCCAAAAAGCTCGATTCCTTGGTCCCACACGAGCTCCTTCATGATAACGCCCAGCCTCATGTTTCAATACAGACAGTGAATAAATTAAAGGAGTTGGGCTATGAAGTCTTACCACACCCCCCATATTCCCCTGATCTATCCCCTAAAGACTACCACCTTTTTTGGAGTTTGGACAGCTTTTTGCGAGGAAAATTGTTTACCAATGATTTAGACATTAAAAATGCATTTTCTGAATTCCTTTCATCACGTGACTCAACGTTTTTCAAATCTGGGATAGAAAACTTGGTAAGCCGTTGGCAGAAGTGTATTGAAAATTATGGTAAATACGTCGGCACATAAAATACAATAGTTTCACTTATTTTGCTGTGTTTTTTTGACTGCACCCCCAACTAATTACATCCTATTATAACTCAAAATAAATGTCTTTATTTTTCTGACCTTCTAACCATATATAATTCTAGAATAAAACTTTTATATTAAAAATTAACCAATGCAGATGAATTCCTAAGATTCTTTAATTATATCTATTATTTCTGATTGTTTTGTTTTTTAATGAATTATATCATCACAAGTCGCAAGTATCAGATCATAAGTTCTACTTGTAGCAGAAGTGGAATAGAATGTTAATTGTCACATTAACAACTCATTTCTTTTGATTTTTGTGTTGAAAAGTTTTTATTTACTACTTTTCTCCTTCTGCTGTCCCACATTTTATTTATTATTTTTAAATTAAAAAATATCTTAATTGTTTATTATTATTTCAGCTGGGAAGAAGGAAGTGTAAAAATTGGAGAAGGTGTTTTCGGGGAAGTATTCATGATACCAAGAGAAAATGCTAAAAATGTTATTAAAATCATACCTATTGAAGGGGATTTCCCTGTGAATGGAGAAAAACAAAAAAAGTTCTCCGAAATTTGCAATGAGCTCATTATTGCCGAGTAAGTGATTAAACTATTTAAATTGTTTTGGTTTTTTAGTTTTTAAATTTGTTTTGTTTTAATAAACACATTGTTTCATAGTTCATTAAGTGAATTGAGAGAATATAATGACAACTTCATGTCACCTGGATTTGCCGAATTAGTTTCATCTTCTGTGGTAAAAGGAAAATATCCAAAGAGACTGATTGAATTATGGGATGAGTTTGATGAAACACGAGGTTTGTTAAGTTTTGTATGTATCATACTGCCTCAAAGCCATTTTATTAAGCATAATCACTTTTAAAAATTCTGATATTTAGGTTCCGAGAATGAATCTCCTATAGTTTTCGGAGATGATCAACTTTATTTAGTTCTCGAACTTGGCAACGCTGGTAGAGATTTAGAAAGTTATTCCTTCTCGACTGCTAAACAAGGGCTCTCTGTATTTAAACAGGTCAGTAATAGATTTTCAATTTTTATAATTCATATCACTAAAAAATACTATTTTATTTTATTTATTTATTTTTCTTTTGTTAGATTAATATTTATGTACTTATAAACTTGAGAAAATGTACTTATATCCTTGAGGAAACTTTATCAACTTCAGAGATAATGTTTTTAATATGCAGCAAGAAGGAGTTTTCCTATGATAAATAACCTTAAAGTGTGCACTGTTAAAATCTACAATTTAGAAAGCGTCCTGAACAGAAGTCTTCTCCATGCATTTTTCCCGCACTGCACTCGCCTTATGTCTTCATTATGGCAATAATTATTGGGTTGCCACACTTGAAATCTCCGATTTTTTTAATCTTAAGCTTTATAGAGGATTAAAGTGTTGCCTCTTGATTCCTAACAAAATATTTACTATCTATAATAAGCACTTGTTAATCCTCTATTTGCAAACTGTGTTTGTTTTTTTCCCAAGTAGGCATATATATATAGTATAATTTTAACCGTGGCCATGGGAACACGCGATTTCCGAACAATTTTTATTTTATGAGTACAAACTCGGTCATTCCGCTGCCCAGGCAGCAAGAAATATTAATCATTCATTTGGTGAAGGAAGTGCTAATGAAAGAACCATCCTTCGTTGGTTTACAAGATTTTCCTCAGGAGATACGACATTAGAAAATCTGCCCGTGGACAGCCTCAAACATCAATAGCGGACGAAGATCTTAAGAACGCTGTGGAAGTAGACCCTCATAAAACAGTCAGAGCTAGGCACAAGTCGTACGACAGTTTCCAGGCATTTAAAATTGATTGGAAAGGCCAAAAAGCTCGATTCCTTGGTCCCACACGAGCTCCTTCATGATAACGCCCGACCTCATGTTTCAATACAGACAGTGAATAAATTAAAGGAGCTGGGCTATGAAGTCTTACCACACCCCCCATATTCCCCTGATCTATCCCCTAAAGACTAACACCTTTTTTGGAGTTTGGACAGCTTTTTGCGAGGAAAATTGTTTACCAATGATTTAGACATTAAAAATGCATTTTCTGAATTCCTTTCATCACGTGACTCAACGTTTTTCAAATCTGGGATAGAAAACTTGGTAAGCCGTTGGCAGAAGTGTATCGAAAATTATGGTAAATACTTTGAATAAAAAATATTTTAGATTTGATCTCAATTATTATTTTCTTCCTGGTTCTAAAAACGGTCATTTCATGTGTGACAACCCAATATATTACCATAGACTATAATATTAAATGGCTAAAAGTTATACGGCTATAACTATACCTGAATTAATATAGCACCTGGACAATTGATAATAAATTTTAATGTTGGTAACCATTGGCAACTCCCCACCAGACCTCCTCAGCTCTGCCTCCGATTCGCTAAAGGTCGTTTTCTAAATTGTTGGAAAGTAGTGGGTTTTATTTTTGGTATGCTCTATTAGTATCCCGGGTGAGTCAATGATGGACAGTGGGTTTATTCTCTATATTTCTATACCTCTCATTGGTCTACAAAATCATGCGGCAGAAGAAGAGAAATAGATAACATAGGTTTTCACCTGTACATTAAAAAGTAATGTCAGCATAATTGGTAGAACTCCCCAAGAAAATTGTTTAAAAATCAAGGAGAAGATCCCTTTACTTTCTTTTATTCTTTTATTTACTTCCTTATTACTACAGAGTGACAAATAAGAAAGAAGTTATAATTTAGTAATTTTAATTTAATTCAGGGTCACTTTTTGTGCCACTGATTTATAGTTTACAAGGAAGTCATGTTTTGTCCTTATCATTTTTAATAAATTGTTCAGTATTCTGTAATAATTAACAAAATGATAAAGGTTGAAAAAAAGTTAATTATTGTCTACAGCAAATATTAATATGATATGTTATGTATCCAGAAGACAGTGGAAGTCCATTGAGATTGGTATACTGCAGTGCGTGCATTATTTACAGATTGGTGATAATAATGATCATTATTAATTGTTAATAATACTTTTTTTATTTTTATTTACAGACTGTTTGTGCTCTGGCAGTTGCCGAAGCCAATTACGAATTCGAGCATAGAGATCTGCATTGGGGTAATGTACTGGTCTCGCGAACTTCTGAGAGGGATACTCCTTTCATTCTTAACAGGGACAAATATACGATTTTAACTAATGGAGTAAAGGTAAGAAGAAATAATATTCCTTGAATATTATAAAATACTATGTGTTTTTAATTGATATTTCTGGCTATGATATAATTTTTTTTTTAATTCCTCCTTGTAAAAGCTAAAGGCATTAGGAGTGTCTCAAAAATATCGAGATTTTAACAGGAACATTTTGATTTTTTGTTTTCTTTATTTATATCCATAACCCGAAAGTTTAGCTGACATAGGCAGCCATTGTGCCATTGTGTATAGTTATCCAAACCCAGAACCCCACAAATTTTGGTTATTGGTTAATTATTTTATTTTATGAAGGAAATATCATTATGACACTGAACTTTGAATATGGAATAAAAACTATATCAATATATTTAAACAAATATATTAATATATCAACATCCCAGTTAAGATAGCTTTACTTTAATGACTGCAGTAATTAGATTTACTCCCCTTATCCCTTTAACTGCTAGTGTCTAAAGACGATATATGCCGACGCAAGGGAACGTGCCCCCTTTGCTAAAAATGATATATGCCGTCCTGCATCACACACGCCCTCAGTGCTAACAACGGTGTATGGCGTCGCACTGTTTTTCTTTCTATTTGATAAAGCCGAGTATAGACGATGCAACATTGTAATGTTGGCCTTTGTATTGACAAATGCTTTGAAGATTTTCATACCAAAATTAAATTATTAAGCAATAAGTTTTAGTATTAAAAAAAAATTTTAACTCCGCCAGTGTCGGTCCATAGCCCGAATCAAAAAGGAGGATGAAAACAATGAAATACGTTAACAGATAGTAGTAAAGGGGCGTAATGAAGGATAGAATGCAGGTAAAAAGTAATGTAAGCAATTGTAGCACTTGTATAAAAAAGCAAATGCAGCACAGGCTGGTAGATGGGTAGCCGGACCACTTAGCTCTGTGATAGGCGTCAAGCTCTTCACTCGCAGCAGTTAAAGGGTTAATAGTGCTACCACAATAATTCTAAATTAATTATAGAAAAGTATTCCATTATTACAGAAATTGTCTTTTATCTCTTTGAAATAAGAGTACTAGCTAACATTGATGTCTAATATACAGGGTGACTGGTAATTAGTGGCGGAGCCGTTAAGGAGTGATAGTATGGGGCAATTCCAGTCAATATTACTACGAGACCTACTGACTTGAAGTTAACCCTTTCCAAGATATTCCTACTTAAAGAATTTTACAAAAAAAAACCTATTTCAAATCTTACAATAGCTATAAATCATAAAATTTAGTCTTTCTGGTCTACATTCTATTAACTTTCAAATGAGGTATTAAAATAAAAAATTGGTTAAGAAACCAAAAAGATGGAAAATGGAAAATGGAGAACCCTGGTTGAGCCAGGGTCATCCGAAAAGAATCAATCACAAAACCCATGAAAAATTCAAGTCGTTAGAAAAATCCAATCTGAGAGCAAGTATGCTAAGAGAGCATATCCCAACATAGTAAACCTGTAAGAGTGGACTGAGGCAGGGAGCGGCAAAGCAAGGCGCTCAACTCCTGCGTCGGAGCCCTTTGTTCTCGGGCTCTACCCGGGTTCATTTTCCATTTTCATCAATCATATCTTCGTGTTTTCTTGACCAATTTTTTATTTTAATACCTCATTTGAAAGTTAATAGAACGTAGATGTTCTTTAATTATTATGTAAGTAATAATTTAGGGGGACTTTTTTGAGTAAATCAACGTTTTAGTGGCAGTCGCCGTATTTTTTTTTTTCATTTAATGTTTTTGTTGTAATGTTGTAACGATTTACGCATAATCCGAATTGTAACGATTTATGCATAATTAATGTTTTTGTTGCAATGATTTACGCATAAGATACCGACAATTACGAAGATTTGACTATTAATATTCCTTATTTAGAATATCTTTGTTGCAAAACAAAAAAAAAATGGACCAGAAAGATCAATTTTTAGGAATTATAGCTATTGTAAGATTTTAAATAGGATTTTTTGGTAAAATTCTTTAATTAGGAATATCTTGGAAAGGGTTAACTTTAGGACAGTAGGTCTCATAGTAATATCGACTGGAATTGCCCCATACTATCACCCCTTAGCGGCTCGGCCACTAATTACCAGTCACCCTGTGTATCTTTGAAGAACTAAAAACTTTAGAAAATAAATCTGCAGCCAAGATGAGTGTTTTAGTTAAATTTCTTTCAAAATAATTTGATTGTACTGAGGATGCGGAATCATGGCATTCTTGTTTTCTTATGCCTGAAATGTAGTTATAAGCAATAACTGCATTCAAAATCAAGGCCTGACTTGGCCATTTATGCACTATAGTGAATAATAATAGTTACTTATTCACTGGTTCTGCAGTTACTATCTAACATATAAAATTGTAGAAGTGATGAAATGTGAATGATTTTTATAGAAATTAAAAAAAAAAGTTGTTAAATAAAGGTTGTGTGATGTGGGGATTTTTCTAATTTTATTTTGTTTCTTTCTTTTTTCTTTTCTTTTATTCTAGCTGACCCGGCCACACGTTGCTGTGGCTGTTATAATAGTTTTAAAAAGTTTTACCTTAAAATTTGAATTTTAAAGAAATAATGAATAAATAAAAAAAAAAATTATATAGATTTTTGATTTTACATTTTATTCTTCTTATATCTAAGTATAGTATATAATAAATACATAAAATACAAAATTCTTAACTGATAAAATATAAACATTAGTTTAATGAATGAGGTATATAATGGTTGATTTTTAATTTAATTATGGCTAATAACATTATATTAAATTATAACTATTTATTTCAATTTAATTGAGCGGTAATTGATACACACTATTTTTTTGTTAATCTGTCCTTTGCTAATACTAATAGATTAGATGGTTTACCAACACATGAGCAGTGGCATGGCACATGAGCAACTAGTGGTTTAAACAGTATTTTTTGTGCTGATTACAGAAAAAAATAGTGAAAAAATTCCATCACCCCTAGATAAGCCATAAATTTCACCTGAAAATTTCTTATTTAATTCATCAAAAAGGAGTTTGAAAACTGTACTTCTTCACTATGGTAACCGATATGCTTCTGTGCCTGTTGGATGCTCAGTCCATTTGAAAGAATGCTATGAAAATCTTGAGTTTTTTCTTAATAAGCTCAGCTACTCTGACCATCAATGGACCATTTTTGGGGATTTGAAAGCTATTTCCACGCTACTAGGTCAACAAAGTGGTTTCATAAAGTTTCCATGTTTCCTCTGTGAATAGGATAGCCATGACAGGAAACAACACTATGTCAAGCAGACGTGGCCAATCAGAAAAGCTCTTATTCCTGGAATTAAAAGTGTTGAATGACAAAGTTTAGTGGATCCTAAAAAGATCTTACTTCCACCGGTTCATATCAAATTGGGGCTAATGAAACAGTTTGTGAAAGCATTACCCAAAGAAGGAGGGTGTTTCAAGTATCTTTGTGAACAGTTTCCTAGTATATCCAATGCTAAGCTGAAAGAGGGAGTCTTTTTGGGCCTGACATCAGAAAACTTTTAAAAGATGAAAGCTTTGCCACTAAAATGGAAATGGAAGAAAAAAATGCCTGGAATTCATTTAAACTTGTTGTAACAGGCATTCTTAGAAACAAAAAAGACCCAAACTACAAAACTGCTGGAAACAAAAAATTGGTTGCTGAATTGTTACAAAACTACAAAATGTTGGTCTGCAACATGAGTGTCAAAGTTCATTTCCTTCACTCACATCTCGACTACTTTCCAGAAAATCTTAGTGAACAAGTAAGGAACAAGGAGAACGTTTCCATCAAGATATAAAAGAAATGGAGCGCAGATACCAAGTTCAATGGAATGTCAACATGATGGCAGACTACTGTTATATATTAAAAAGGGAAAATTCACAAGAACACAGTGGAAAAAGTACCAAAATAAGCTTTGATGGAAAAAGAAAACGTTTTTATAAAGACTTTAAAACACATATGCATCATTTTTATGCTCATTTTAGCTAGGGATTGTTGTTTTTTTTTTGCTTTTACTTCATGTTAAAATAATAAAATCAAATCCAAAAAATTTTTTGTACTTTTTCCAAAAGCTTCAACTTTATTTTGTAGGCCAGCCTTACATGATAAAAAACAAAAAAACAATGTAATTTTTGAAATCAGCGCAAAAAACTACATAAAGATCAGTTAACTACATCAGAACAATTTTTAAAAACGTTTTTTTGCAGACCTGTGTAATTGTCCTTGGGAGGGAGTCCGGTAGTTTCGGAGATTAGCCCGGACAAACATTGTGCCATGAGATTTTATAAGATTTATCTTTTATATCTTATCATTTTATATATTCCTAGCTTGTTTTTTTTCTGTTGGTGCTGTAATCCATGAATAATCCTAGCATTCTCTACAATCCTATCCACCCCTTGGTTTGTTTTCACCTCTTTCTGTCATTGCAATCTTGGTGTACCTTGGCCTACCTTTCTATTTCCGTCTGAATGCCCCTTCATGGTCAACTTGGAGATTTTATCCTCTGTGAATGTCCCACCCATTTTATCCTTCTCTACTTAATGGTAAATATAACACCAGGTGAATTATATAAGCCATATATATTCTGAAGAATCTTTCTTTCCTATGTCTTGAATAAATAATCATTTTTTTTCTACTATATGGTTAAGTTGTAAATCTAAAATTTATTAATATATTTATTTTTTTCTTTTACTAGGCTACTATCATTGACTTCACCTTGTCGAGAATGACATTCCCTTGCTCCGATATCCCAGTCTACTGTGATATAGGCCAGGATCCCGACATGTTTATCGGAACCGGGGACTACCAGTTCGATGTGTACAGGCACATGAAGGACGATGTGAAGAATAACTGGCAGTGCTTCGTCCCGAAGACGAACGTGCGATGGCTCCATTACCTCGTCGACAAAATGATCAACAGGGTCAAGTACCAAAGGAAGACGGCAAAAGTTCATACGGACAGCATGAAGATACTGAAAGACATAGAAAGTTGGATTCTCAAATGTGATAGCTCTGTCGAAGTCGCCTTGAAAATTGTGCAATACAAATAGGCCAAAAATATTATTATAGACATTTTTTCTTTTTAATTTAATGTATTAATGGATGTAAATATTTAAAAATAAATCGACTTATAAATAATGTAAATATAGAGAAATATATATATATAAATTTATTTATTGTATCTATGTCGATCAGACTGTTCTGGTGATTTAAGTATTGATGTGTTCCATTTTTCTATTTGTTTGTATAATTATTTTTTTATTTAAATGTTAACACTTATATGGATATAAAGTTATTAAAAATTTTTGAATGTTATTTTTGTACAGTAGAAATATTTATGTATATATTTTTTTCCTTTGCTTTCTAGTCAGGTTTTAAGAAACTATTAAGCTCTTTTTTAAATAAATCAATTGAATAATTTATTTGCATTTCTTCCTACAAGGTTGTTTATTTTTAAGAATTTTCGCTTAAAATAAATATAATTTTAAAAATATAAATATTGGGTTGTTTTTGTTTTATTTCTATTTTTCATATTTCTGAAGAAAAAAAATACTTGATAAAAAAAGTTACATTCATTCAGTGATGATACTAAGGCAGAAAAAACCTTACTGGTCACCAGTGTTCTAGTGGTTATAATAACAACCTACTATGGCCAAAATCACATGTTCGCAGCCCAGCAGGTGGCCTTAGGATCTTTTAAAAGGAGTAAAAAATCCTTGGTTATCCCGTCCTTCGAAGGGGATAAATAAAATAGCTGTCCCGATTATGTTCCATGCCAGGTACTCATTAAAAATCTCTATCCTCATAATACCTGGATAGGGAAAATTTAGGAACCACATTGTAGCTTCATTATCAACTCCATAGTAGTATAAAGTCAAGTCAATGAATGTCAAAAGGGGTATAGTTATAAAACGGGTGGCCACAATTAATGGCTGGGCTTTATTTGGTTAGTTGTAGCTATTCTTTGAACTTGAGGCATTATCGTGAGAGCTCTCATGACCTTTTTAGGCAACGTATAGGAAATCATAATAAAGATCTACAGAAATTTTTAGGTTAGGTCAAAGTATTGTATTTGCAAAATATGATCAATGTTTTCAACTAGACTGATTCAATTTTATTTCAATCTGGCATCTAAGTCATAAGACACTCCTGGATGGTTCTCATATTTGTGTTGTATGTTCATACATATAATATACATACACAGTAGAGGATCGATTATCCAATCTAATGTTGTTGGGTGTGGTTCAAATAATCGAAATTCAGTTTAAAAAATTAAAATACCAATCACCAGATCAGTAAAAAAAAAGCTTTATTTTATTTTTTAGTACACATCGTGTTAGTATTTCTAAAGTGACAAAACCCAAAAATCGATGGTTTTTCAGTGGTGAGGTATGACCATGAAAGAAATGGATAAATATCTCTTTAGCAATCTTCAAAACTGTATCAACCTAGCTTTAGAGCTGGTCCTACAGAAGACACTTGTTCCATTCTTAGTGCACTAATAGTTTTCCCATTTTTCTTAAAACATTAGTTTTTGACTTATGTCACTTATGAAATACCAGTGCAATATGTACAATAAATTAAACTAAAGGCACTACTGGAAATTCTGAGAGAATAGGGAGTACCAGAAGACTTGGGTACTAATAGAACTAACACTAACGGACATCGAAATCCATTCTAAATAAAAACAGGACTCAGACAAGGAGATGGCCTCTCCCCAACATTTTTCAACGTGGTCCTGGATAAAATCATGAAAAAGCTATGGAGAACCAATAATACGGGTGTGACTATAGGGACCAAGCACAACCACGTCAAAGTAAAGTGCCTTGCCTATACAGACGATCTTGCCCTTTTAGCGGAAACGGAAGAAGAGGCGATCGACAACGCACTCACAGAAATCGCCGAAAAAACAGGTCTACAAATCTTTTACGAAAAAACAGAACTAAGACTACAGACCCAGACTTCACGAAGAAAACAATAGATACCAAATATTGATTAAAAGTAACACACAAATTTAAGTACCTAGGCGAGACTATATGTAACAACGGTTCAGAAAGAGAAAGTATGAAAGAAAGAATCACCAAGCTAGAGAGACTAAGTTTTGCAAAGTTTGTAACGTATATAACATGAAAAACCTGTCCACCAAAGCAAAATTACGACACTACAACACATTCGTTAAACCGGTAATACTATACGGGACGGAAAACACATGTCTCCCCAATCTGGTAAAACTACTGAGAATAGAACGAAGAATCCTAAGAAGGATCTACAGCCCCAAAAAGGCACAAGAAGGATACAGGCTAAGACCCAACCAAGAAATCTACAAAGACACAACAGACATAAGGATCAGGAGACTGAAATTCCATGGACATAGGGGAAGAATGGCCCTGGAAAGACTAAACAAGGAAATATTCCAGAAAATCCGAGGATACTACAGAAAGCTCAAGGGGATACACCAGGCAGATGAAGGAAGAAATGGAAAGACTAGAAATAACAGACCAGGACTGTCTGGACAGAGAAAGATATAGGAAAAGACTGAAGGAAACCAAGATTCTTGTGTGAAAGAAAAATTCGAAAAAGGGACAAAAAAAACAAAAAACCAAGAATAGAACCGAAAGAAATGATATTCGCATTGTCTTTAAAGCCGTTTCGTGACAAATAAAAAAAAAAAAAAAATAAACATCATTAAAAATATGTAAGTTCATAGAAAGATTAATCAAGATTCCGGCACAAAAAAATATGGGAACCACAGCTCTATTGTATATATTATACAAAACTTGGCTAACTAGACAATCATTCTCATCACCACATTTTTTAAGGGAGAAAATTTTGTTATCTATTCAAAAAGGCTCTTTAATGTTTCCGATATTCCAATTTTAAATATCTCTAACAGATTCATATTAAAACTAAATGAAAATGAAAGAGGTTAATTATCTTACAGATTTAAGAAAAGAACCAAAATAAGAAGAACATTGATTATTTAATAATTTATTAATACATAATAGATTGTATTAAATTAACCAACATTTCATATAATATAATAAGATTTAAATAACTTATTTAACATTTGTTCCTTAAAAGACACAAGACTGATAACAGTGATAAAATTGTATATGAATACTTCATAATTACTCTAACAAACAAAAAAAGGTTACAAAAATAACAAACTTTTTTTCATTTATACACAAACTATGAGAAAAAGTATCACAGAACAAACTATAATACTAAATTTACTAAATGCAATCGGGTTGAAATACTGACTAAATTATTAAAAATAACATTACTCCTTTAAACTAAAATCTTTTCTGGTAACTATTTTTACCTAGGAACCGAAAAGGGATTTTCTAACAATTTACAGACCTCACCTTGTTAATAACAATAATATAAATAGTGATCTTAGTCCAGGTTACAATGGTCAAGGTTTCCTACATAACCTACACAGTGATTTAAAAATATAAAATTGTCATCATATTTATACAACTAATCAGAAAATAAGTACTTTCTTTTGAACATAATCTTAAGTCTTTGGTTTAAATCAGTTTGGTAAGTAACCCTGTGCAGGGATTTCTTTTCCAAAATGATCATAGGCGAAAGTTAATTGTAATAATGCTGTTCAGAAAGTTTATTTAGTAAGGAATCTGGTTTTGATAATACTGAATCATGTCGTAAGTCCTAGTCCTAAAGTTTAAGAAGGAATTACGTATTATAGATATCATATAAGCGGCGGCTTCTTTATCACTGGCATTGGGAGCGAATCTGGCCCTCAGCAGTTTGATCGTCTGCCCGCGGAAACACGGCAGGCCGGTGTCCAGCATAAGAGAAACAAGTGATATGATTGCTTCTTGATAGGGTCTATGGAAAAGAATAAAATAAAAGATTCAATTAATAAAAATGAGAAAAAATTATAAAATATAATGCAAAATATTTTAGAGACTTAAGGCTTTGCTTTTTAGAATTTTTCCTATAGTATTCTAAAATAAAAATAAAAAGTTTAAATCAATAACTATTGGATAGATTTAATCAAAAATGGATAATTTGCGTGCCCCACAACTTAAAATAAATTTGGAAATGATTGGGCGAGGGGGGGGGGGGTTGCAGTAAATGAATTACACAGAATATAAGTATAAATTATTTCATTTGTGCCAACGTTTCGGCCTAATTTTAAACATCAGGGGTGAGAACAAAACAAAACAGAATTTTTATTCTCACCCATTTTGATAGCCTAAATATTAGGCTGGAATAGCACAAATAAAACAAGTTAAAATTATTTTGTGTAAAATTTATTGACTGCACCCCAGATCATTTAAACATTTCTATAGATATATACAATCATATCCACATTAATTAAAATAAATTTGTTTTCATAATTAGAAAGCAAAAAAAAAAAATTTATAGCAGCCTCTCTCCACCAGTAACACTTATAGTACTAATTCCTGATATGTTAGTTATAACTACAAATGTTATTGTTATTTAGAACCTTCACCGTTATCCTATTCAGGATTAACTGATAGTCATAATAATAAAAAGCTTAAAGAATCTGAAGACTCAATTCCAATAACACCAGTTGCTGTTTATAAACTTTTGTTCATGGATTACCCAAACCCGAATCCGTAAGATCACCTTTAATACAATCCTCCTACCTCTGCTATGCTCTGCGGATGTTTACGAGTCACCTCAGAGCCATTAACTTTTTAGGAATTTATTCTTCAGACCCATTTCCATAGTTTCAATGTCATTACTTCAATTACATTAACTGAGAGCATTATGTACAATTTCGTATTGCGGCTCAAAATCAGAGAGTTTGGCTTCTTGAAGTTTTTGAGTCCTCTAGTCTGATGATTTAGAAAACGGTCTGCTCTAATGTCGTCTCAGGTAGGCCGCACATAGGTTAACCATGCCTTTTTTCCCCACTAACAAACTCGTTTTTTTTAATTTTTGTCTATTGAGGGTTAAAATGTTCCATTAAGCGATGCGTAAATCGTTATGACCGTCTATGGGTCTTTTCCCTTAGATCCGGCTTCATCTTTTGGTGGTTTTGTGACAAGAGTTTTTAGGGTGGGGGAGGGTAGTTAACCCTCACTTCACGAGTCAAGTGGAGGGACTGCCAGGGTTGCAGTCTGCTAATAGATGCTATTATAGCCTAAGGAAGCAACTAACCAGCATGTTCCTCTCTAGGCAAACAAAGCTGCTGATATACAAAACCCTGATTCGAACGGTACTCACATATGGGTTCTGACAAAAGCAGACGAGAAAAGGCTCTTAATTATAGAGAGGACAATCCTGAGGAAGATTTTAAGACCAATAAAAGTGGGCGGAATATGGAGACAGCGATACGACAGAGAGATATACGACCTCTATAAGACCTCAGATGTTGTCAGGACAATCAAACTTGACCGACTAGGATGGGAAGGTCACGTGGCACGGATGGAGGACACTCGGATTTCCAAGAAGATCCTCACAGAATGAATCCATGGCACACGGAGAGTAGGGAGACCAAACGTGAGGTGGATGGAAGCTGTAGTGGAGGTTGCACATACCCTTCTTAATGATAGAAGCTGGAGGGATGCTGCGCAGAATAGAGCTGATTGGCGGAGAATGCTGGAGCCAGCCCAGACTCGGTGACGAATTGTTGCGCCGGATATTATTATTATTAACGAGCTTGCTTCAATCCCCCTTTGTGCTATATCTTGGCAATAATTATATTATTGTAGGCAATAATATTATTTCGCTAAGAATTATAAGGCTAAAATTATTCCTGAATATTCGGCACCAGTGAGGAGGCCATTGAAATCCCACTTCTTGTTACAGGAGTATAATCTGGATAACTGATTTCTTCACTCATCAGGCAGGCTCATGATTTTCTAATTTGTTGGACAATAAACAAAAAAATATCATGTGCTTTTAGTCATAACCTGTAAACCTCTGTTTGCATTGTGGTGTGGATCAAAAGAGGTTTGTCAGCCATGTTCAAGCACATTATTCATTTTCAATGAAATCCAGGACAATATGACTAAATATAAACTAATAAATACCTCACTGCCAAATACGCCTGCACGCACAGCTCCGTAAACCACCTGAATGGAGCAGCCTCTATTTTACCACCCATCACCATTACCATTTCATCGGTAAGCTTGATATCTGGTTCGAATCCTAAGTTGCCACCAGGGGAAGACTCAAACATGAAACCAAAGTCTGTAAAAAATAAAAAAATAAAATTAACTTAATAATTCATTTTAAAAAACAGTATCACAAAATTAACAGTGTTCAATATAGTTGGAAAAAGTGTGAAACCACATTACTACCAAATTTTAACTTTTCAAAAAACAAATTTTAGAGACCCTATGGTCTGTGTTATAAAACCCAGAACATATTTCTCCTTCATCAAATTGTAAGCTTAAAAATTATTTTTACTTTCCCTGTACTTAGATGTAAAATATATATATTTCTGTTTATCCAATAGTAAAAAAAGAAAAAGTGCATACTGATCAATGTACAGAGGAATTCCTCTCCCTACTTAATTATAGATAACTACAAAGTAGACAGGAAAAAGTAGAAGGTTTTATCTAATAGGGTTCTTACATAAATGTTACATCTCCGATGTTGGGCAAAACATTAATAGAAGAATCTTAGCTGGATAGGAGGTGCTTTGATGGTAAAAAAAACAACAAAAAAAAGTTTAAAATCCAAGTTGATAGACAGAAACATAAATGAGGTGTTGATATATAAATCTTTAAATAGTCTCGTACCCTGAGAGCTGTGTACTAAAGAAGTAAAATGAGGAGTACATCAGCGTGTTCGAAAGAAAAATCCTTAAAAAAATTTATAGTCCAATTAGGGAAGGGAGAGGATGAAGAAGAACCAGACATAATTATGAGTTCTACAATCTGTATAAAGATATCCTTGTAGTAAAATTTATGAGAATAAAGCGATTGCGATGGGCTGGACATATAGCAAGGATGTTACTGAGATGCCATAAAGACCCATAGAGTATTACCCCCTTGGTGGATGCAAGACTGGAAGGCCCAAGACAAGAGGGAAAGATTATGTCGACAAGGATGCTGCAGCATGGGTGTCCCTAATTGGAAGGAAAGAGCACAAGACAGGGAATGATGGAAGAATCACTAGGAGGAGGCTAAGCCCCAGGATGGACTGTAGTACTGGAGAAAGAAGAAGAAGAACTGTTTAAAATACTATTTAAGCATCCTTTTGTAAGAGAAGAAAAGAATAACTTACCACAGAGACTTTTAGAAGTTTTGATTATGTGAATTATATCTTTATTATTTTATTATTAAATTATTCTTGAAATTGGATTATTATAAAGCGGTAAGGAAACTTAGAGTACTGCACCAATTTTTAGAAATAAAAAATGAATATATATATTTTAAAATTTACAACTGTATTATAAAAATACAACAAATACATACAATGGAAGGAATGAAGCATAATGGCATGGATAAAGTAGAAAAACTAAGAAGTGATAGAACTCAAATAACAAATTTAACTTAGGTCACGAGTCCATCTTCTTTTTAGACGATTCGGAGGATCATTGAAGAGGTAGTTAGGATTAAAACTAGTAGGTTTGAGAGGGAATAAAGTTTATCATGAAAAGACTGGTATCGGGTTTGGCCCAAATTTGTAAGAAATGGGACATTGAGGTCATTAAGGATGACTTAAAAAAAAAAATGAATATTAAAGCCATAAATACATAGAAACTAGGAATTAAGCTTATATACAAACCAATATGTATTATATGCCCTTGAGTATCGAGCATAATGTTTCCATTATGCCTGTCCTTGATTTGAAGCAGGAAACCGACGACACTGTATGCAGCCATAGAGCAGACAAAATTCTTCCTAGCGGCCTAACAGACAAAAAAATTTATATACCATCGCTGTCAAAACAATACTGCCTTTGTACAATTTGGGTGATTTTGCAGGAGAGAAAACAAAAACCGAGCCGACTGTAGACTTGGCAATTTTTTTCAGTACTATTGAAGAGAAGTATCAAAAACCCATACTCCTTAGTGTGTAATTCAACCTGTAGAATGTGTTACCGTTACTAACTCATTTTCATAAAAAGTCATAGATAGACGGTATTGTTTTGACAGCGACTATATTTTTAAATTAATTATCATTTACAACTTTATTATCATTATTACTAAGAATATTATTATATACAGAATATTTATAAAACAATATAATAATACAAATTAATACAATACTTTGATTAATTATTCTTTTACCTGAAATTCTTGAGTGTTTTCATCACCATAAGTTTTTGTGAAGTATTCGTACATGCCAATATCAGTCTGACGGCCAAGTTGGTCCCTTGATTTAGCATTGGGTACACATTCTATCACACCACACTGTAAAATAAGAAATAAAATTATGTTAGTGGTAGAACTTGAAACGATTAATATCAAAACTAAACTTTATCACTAAACTTAATAATATTATTAAATTTAATGATATTATTATATTAAAATAATATAAGATTGTTTAGGGGGTGCAGACAATAAATTACATAGAATAAAATAGACTTATTATACTTACGCCAATGTTTCAAACATTTTTCAGTTTTCTTTACTTCTCAGCCCTGAAGATGGCCTAAAACTTAGATCGAAACACAGGCGCAAATAAAATATGTCCATCTTATTTTGTGTAATTTAATGAGTGCACCACCCAGACCACTCTTCTTAGAATTATCCAGTCAACCATTTTGATTTGAATTGAAATAAAATAGTGGATATTTATTTTCAATTATTATTCTTTTGATGGTGATTATTTTTAAATATTTTTATTTTGAAGAGAAAAGATTTGTCCTGGCCGGGATTGAATTGAACCCGGGTCGTCTGCATCTCTAGTGGTTAGAGCACTGCACTAGAGATGCAGACTACCCGGGTTTGAATCCCAGCCAGGAAAAATCATTTCTCTTCAAAATAAAAATATATAAAAAAACCTAGAGGATAGTTCTTCAAATTTTTCAAAACTGAAATTCCAACAGAAATTCACTTAATTAATTACCTTGAATGGAAAAAATTAACAAACTAAGACAAAAATTGAATAATCTATGTCGTTTCTTTAATTTATGAATAATTAAAACTTTTTTTAAGTCAAATAATAAAGAACAAGTAAGGTTAAAGTTCAATACTTTACCTATTTATTATTTATTTATTTGACCCGAAACAGCCGTGAAGGACTGCGTGACTATGATGCAACCTTCTTTTTTTTGTTTTTTAAAGTTTTTTTTCGGCCCATCTTTGCCTCATGATTTTACTAAAGGTTTTGCTTTTTTTCTGTCTGCCAATAGTATAGCACATTTTTGAGGAGTTTTTGATATTCCGTTCTGTTTTCTAATAAATCTTGTGTAATCCCATGTTTCTTCCTTTATTTGTTATGTGTATCATTGTTTAAATTTGTAGCCTATAATTTTAAAGAACATTTTTTTGTTTAGTCTCTCCTCATTCATCCTCATCATGTGACCATAAAATCTGAATCTCCTTACCCTCATTCTACTTATTATTATCTTATAAAATGATTATTTAAAAATATTAAATTATAAATAAAATTTCGATCGAATTTTAAGATAATATGAAACATTTGTTTTGTATAATAAATAATAAAATAAACATACCCCTGGTGCAGTAGCTACAACTCTGTAAGGAAAAAGATATAGCTCGAGACCGACCTGCTGAAAAACGTTTTTAAATATGCCGATAACCTGAAGAGCAAGCATATCCTGCCTCACATCATCACCAACCTATAGAACAGAAAAAAGGCACTAAAATACCAGTAGAGATTATCACTTTTCTAAACTTATAATAAAATTATTTATGAGTATTAAATATGATGAATAAAACTTTTGATGATACGGAGCCAGTCACTCTTATATGCAGATGATATCGTTCTCATTTGTGACACTAAAGATAAACTGCAGCAAGCTCTACTGGAATGACAGGAAGAACTTCAGCGAAAAGGAAGGACCATCAATGCCTCTAAGAGCACGATACTAGTCCTATCCTGAAATGAGGAGGAGATTTGTAATGATGAGGTTCTCGTAGTAGTTGAGAACTTTCTCTACTTGGGCTCTAACATGAACAGACAGGAAAAAATAGATGGGGAAACATCAAATAGGATAACTAAAGCTAACCAGATCTATCATAACACATGCAACAGTACTGTTGGGCATCAAGATGTGGGGCTAGAGACGAAACTCCACATTTACAAATAAGTATACCTCCCTACTCTTACCTGCAGGAGCGAGAGCTGGATAATGCTAGACAAGCAGATAAGCCGAATAAGTGGAGCTGAGATGAGAAACTTATGTTGGGTCGCAGGAAAAACGAGAAGAGGGCGTGTAAGAAATGAAAGGATTAGACCGGAGCTGAAAATTCCTGCGCTGAAAACCATCCTGGAGAAACGACAGCTAAAATGGTTTGGCCATGTTTGTCGAATGACCAAGAACCAGGAACAGAGAAAGGTGATGGAAGCTCGACCCACTGGCAAGAGGCCACCCAAAAGGCCTATGATTTTATAGGAAGGATATGTCCAGAGGATTGAAGGAAAAACTTCCCAGGAACTAAAACAGCTCTGCAGGGACTGTGAAGCGTGGCAGCGTCAGCGTGTCCAATCAATCAACAACACAGATGTGGCACAGATAAGAACGGCAGATGAGGAAGATAAGGAAGAAAAAGAATATAACTTTTGTATTTTTGATATCTTAGACATTTTTAAATTGAATTAATTTATTAAATATGTGAAATAATAAATAACCTTGAATATCGCAGCTTGCCAAAGCTCATTATTCATTGACGTAGGTTTCTCTTCTATTTTCTCTCCGGCTGAGACAGCCAATGCCATTGCTTCCAGCTCTTTAATGCCGCACTTCTTGACTTTGAACCTTGCCAAGTACGGAGCTTTTGCAGCACTATGGAAATATAATGTTAAAACAAAATTAATAAAATGAGCATTAAATAAATACATCTTGAATAATATTAGTTGGCCTTGTATGTATAGAGAAGAAAATGACCGTGGAGGTCAAAGAAAGAATATGTTAAATAGAAATGAATTATTTATTTAAAAACCCCCCGTTTCGACCCACATTGCAGCTCTTCTTCAGGGCTAGATATACAAAATACAAACAAATATCATAACATAGGTATATAGTGTTCTGTATCATCTTAATTTGTTTTTATCTTGTACATTAAGCCATGAAGAAGACCTGCAATGTCGGTTTCAAATAGTTCATCACTATTTAAGAGATTTTTTCTTTGAACTCTACCCTGAGCATTAAATAGATATAAAATACTGAAAAGAAATTATTTTTGATGGATAATGCATTCAGGAAAAGTTAGACGGATACATTCATTTAAATCTGAAAATCAATAATTTTAATGACTAAAAGACCTCCTAAAAAAATGACTACTTACTTAATAGTTAACAATACAAGTGATTCCAGATGTGTTTGTCAGTGATCGGTCAGAGTGAATAAAACTTACAAGTTATTATGCTATTTTATGTATGTTTTCATATTTAATAGTGTCATAGGAATAATAGTGGACTCCGATCGGCCAAACGAGAAGCAGGGGAAGACAGTACATGAAATGGAGGGATGAAATTACCTAAAGAGTGGGAACCAGATGAAAGTGGCCAGGGACAGAGACTGTTGGTCCAGAATTGTGAAGAGTCTATAAAAAGGAAAAAGTTTTGTATTGTTTTTTTGGTTTGTAATGAGTGCTGTTCGTTTTATTTTTTATTGAAAGTGGTAAAAATATAGTTTTATTATTTATTTATATTTATTTTAAAAGAAAGTTTTTGTTTTCTTTTTGTAGTTTATAATGGATGTTGTTTTTTTATTTTTTAATGAAATTTGTAAAGATTTAGTTTTGTTATTTATTTAAATTTGTTCTAAAAGAGTGTTTTTGTAGTTTGTGATGAGTGTTGGTTATTTAATTTTATATTGTTACTGTTCTGTAAAATTATATTTTGGAGCTGAACTCCATTTTACCTCCAAAGGGAGAGGCTTTTGTCATAATATGATGTCAATAAAGCTTCATTATTATTATTATTATTATTAGGTATAATAGATGTTGGAATCTAAAGTAGAAAATATAATACTAATTAGAGGCACTAATATTTTTCTTTTAAAATGAAAACATTAAAGTAATGAAATCTCTTGTAAAATAGAAATGAAGTTTTACAATGATAATAAAATACAATACCTCTGCATAGGAGCTCCGCTCTTATAGTCAATGTCCAAAACCATAGCTTCAGGGTTAGAAGGCAAATAGCATCCGGGCTGAACCTTCACCTTGCTTAACGCTTCTAAACATGCATTTTTTCTTTCCACACCTGGACAAAAAAAAAACCGTTATCCGATGACTAGAATTTTAACAAAAAATATGTACTTTAAACTAAAAAGAATTTCTATATCAGTTCCGTTGTAAATCAGTAGTTATGCGGTCCTTCGGAAGGCACAAAAAGGGAATCCCAAGAATATATGGTATCAGGAACTCTTTTAAAATCTATATTCTAATAATATCTGAAGAGATAAAATTTAAGACTACCACTATTAGTCAAAGTATAAAGTGACGTTAAATGAACAAATAAACAAACAGTTAGTGAGTTTTAGTCATTTGGACACAGAAGAATTCAAAATGTGTAAAATTGAAAATTTTCACCATTCCTGATAATACTATATATTTCAAAGGGAAAGTAATAATTAATTTAAGTAAATAAACAAAAAAAATATATAATAAAAAGAAAAATTATATGAAGTTATTTATTATATTTACCTTTTGGATATGGTCGAATTTGTCCTGAAATGCTAGTAATTTGATCGAAGAAATTGAATTCCCTTTCATAAAACTGTTTAGCTGGCCCAGACAGAGAGCTGACAATACTATTTGTAAGAGATTCTAACGTTTCAAACAATGCTGAAATAAATTCAAAACAATTCATTAGTAACAGAATCGCTTAAATGGATCCAAACTATGTTAAAAAAAATTTATTTTATTTTATTTGTCACTAATTTTTAAATATTTTTATTTGAAAATAAAATAAAATATTAAAATAGAAAATAAAAATATTTAAAAATTAGTGACAAATAAAATAAAATAAATTATAATAATTATAATGATGTAAGTCAACTAGATCCAAATTAAAATAATGTTCAAAAAACATTGTTCCCCTCGTATACTTCGCAAAAATTCGAAAACGCAGGGACTTAGGATGAGTGAAAGGAAAAGATATGACCACGACCGAGAAGCGTGTTTGATTAGGGCCCAGGATAGCTCAAATGGTAGAGTCCCAGACTAGCGATCTGGAAGACCCGGGTTCGAGTCCCGGTCCTGGAGATATCTTTTCTTTTCAAATAAAAATTATTTTTTTTTAAATTGTTATTTTATAACTATTTTGATATACTAATATAAAAATCTATTAAATAAATTTGTTATTGAAAAAACTAGATAAATTTAATTTTATAATGAAGTTACAACAAAAACATGAACCAGTAGATATATGACCAGTTCTCTTAATGCCATGAGCGGGAAATATTTATTAATGCTTGTTGCAGCTACATATCAGATTTTGGATTTGCTAATTAGTAAACAGTAAACAAAGATACTCAATGAGAACTTCATTACAAATCGACAACTGTACATAGGATCTTCTCCATTGTGGGTATTAACAGGGATAATTTTGGCTCATTGTATGAACAAATGTTAAAAGAAAAAAGCTTGGAAACATTCGCACTAATGAAGAGTTTTGATTGCAAATTACGATTAGAATATATAAACTGAGCTCTACTGGACGGGAAAAAACTGACGAGAGGGGGAGATGACAATGCAGTATAACTTCCTATGATTTTGGTAGCACACTAGCTCAGTGGTAGAGTAACTTAGTTGCCATGGAGAGGATCTTCTGTATGAAGCTCGCCTGCAACAGATAAATTATATAATCTGTTTATATAACAGTACATTTATAACAGCCACAGATGGACCCAATGGGATCTGCAGACCTTCCCGCGGTGCACCCAGCATTTATAAAGTGGATACCCTGTGATCTTGGACATCACCTCCCTGCACAACCGACTTTGAAACAGTATAGCCTCTACCATGTACTGAACCGAAGATCATGAGTTGTAGCGATACAAATAGGTAGGTTTCTTTGATTTTACAAAGACTTGCCGACTAGTATATAACAAATTATAATTATTTCACTAGAAATAAGTTATATAATGATGTTTAAAATTGTTTATAGCACCATTATACAGTGTTGGAACATTTTTTCATTAAGATGTTCTCTAACTTTTATTAAATCTGTGATATAACACTGTTTGTTACATATTCTGGAGCCATCTTAACATTATTATTTGTAAAAAAATGTTATATACATAAAAGAAAAACAAAAAAACTTACAGTCTTTAGTGTGCATGTCTTCATCAATAAACATATTAGTCTTCATGTTCCAAATCAGCTGGTGTGCAACCACTTGAGATTTTTTGGCAATATATTTGATAAACTCCATGACATAACCCATCTGATTAAAATTAAATGTTTATATTAAACTAAACTTAAATTAAAAAATCAAGGCAATAATTGGAAAATGTGCGCTAGATCTTACAAAACAGGACTCTAAAATCTGTACTTTTTTTATTTTTATTTTATTGTGATTATTTAAATATTTTAATTTTGAAGAGAAAAGATTTGTCCTGGACGGGATACGAACCCGGGTCCTCCGCATTTCTAGCGTTATTGTGATTATTTAAATATTTTTATTTTGAAGAGATATTGTGATTATTTAAATATTTTTATTTTGAAGAGGTAAGAGGGTAGATACTAGAGATGCGGAGGACCCGGGTTCGAAGCTCGGGCAGGACAAATCTTTTCTCTTCAAAATAAAAATATTAATGTATTTTTTTAAAATAAGATTTTTATTTTTTTTTAAATAAAACAATGTTCCATAGACGATTATGTTCAAATATTTTATCAAGCAAAATTATTTTGATAAGAACAATAATTTTATTTAAATCTAATTAGTACACACTTGTCCTAATCTTAAGGTGTACGTCGCATTTAAGGTACCTGTTATACTCATTAGTATGTGTCCTTCTAACAGCTATATTCTCAATTATTATTTTCTTTTTAAATATACTATTTACTTCCACAAAATATAACAGTAATAAGACAAAACAATACCTTATCATGCCTGAGACTCTGCACTAGTTGCGGAATGTAAAAGAGAACGGCATCGGCTGGGAAGCTCTTTAGGACCCTCACTGCGTATTGAGCGGTAATCGGGTGTGGCGGGAACTGTCTTGAGAAGTAGGATAGGGCCTGCACGGGACTAACTCTAGCCCAGCTCAAGCAGTTTACCAACTGTAACATACAGAAAAAGTATTAATAAAAATATGGATATAGGTAGAAAGGAAAATAGGGATATCATTTGTAAATATGGTTTAGATATTTATATTTAAGGGGGAGTCATTTTAATTGTATCTGAGTTCTCAACTTATTTGCTCTCAGGATAACCACTAAGTATAGAACTAAATGATCATAGTAATCATCATACTGGCACACAGCATTTTTGAAAGTTACAATAAAATCCAATTCAAAGGCATTATTTGATGTTGCAGTTTAACAAATGCTGAGTATGCTAAGATAAAAAAGCATATGACAGAGATATCATTGAAATAGTAAGAGCAGGAGGTGCAACAATTAATATGGAATTTTACCAAATCAGTCGTTAACCCATATATTATTCCATGAGCCAGGAACCTCGAACCAAATAAAATACTTAATTTTATATAAAAATTTTAGTAAAAAATTTATATAAAACTATGATCTAGAAGCATTTTAAATCCTCTCCAAGCCTCTTTTTGTATTTGTGTGACTAAAGAACCTAATTGTGTACTATGCGAAGGTGAAGAAATGAAGATGGAACATCTCCTTATCTGTCATTTGAAAGATTTGAAAAAATTTCATTGTTGATGAAAAATAGCATTTATGCTAACACTTAACAGTTATATTAAACTTCAGGAACATGAAAAACCATTATGGCAAAGAGAAAAATAAAATAAGACGGGGCTTTATAATTATAAAAAAAGGGCTTATCAGTATTCCTTGTAACATAACCTGTATTTGTATAGCTAATATGAATTCTGGAAGAAGGTGTAGACACAAATATTATTTTTAAAAGTATTTATTTTAACTTCATAGAAAGTATATAGATAAGAATTTTTTTAATGTAATAATTTACGTAACTACATCACACATTTAGATGGAAAACCAGACCTGGTGTTTGTGAGAAAATCTCGCCTCAGATGGTCGGGAGACGTGGAACGAATGCCTGAAACAAGGTTGCCAAAACGCCTGCTATATGGAAGAAAAGGAGGGAAACAACCTAAAATGAGATGGTTGGACGATTTTGAAGAAGGCCTTAGATTTTTTGGAGTCAGGAGAAGGAGGGTGCGAGCAAAGGACAGGAACGACTGGGTTAATGTCCTTGAGGACCGTAGGGCTCATCAGTAAGTAAATATCACAATATTTACAAAGAAAGGGGCACAACTATCTTTTGGTTAGAATGAGCGTTAAATACAGGTTATCTCTCCAACAGATCATTCACAGTAAATCATAATAATGTCTACTAATCCCTCTTTCCGCAATCTGCTGGTGTTCCTCAAGGCATTATCCTCGGCCCCATCTTCTATCATAATGACCTTAATATCCTATTTGTTTCTGATTTAATCCACAAATCCGATATCAATCTTTTCATGACAAACTTTATTTCCACTCAAACCCACCTGTTTCAAACCTAGCAACCTCTTCAATTCCTGATAATCCTCTGAGGTGTCTGAGAAGAAGGTGGCCCTGTGATCTTCAATATTGGACTTTTTATTTGAGTACTAACACTGGGTAGTTTCTCTACTATATCTCGGGACATGATTTATCTTTCATTATATTTACTTGATGTATTCAATATACAGTTGTAAATTTCAGTAAATCATTTTTTTTAAAAAAGATACAGGTTAAGTCCTACATAGATGCCTCCAAGGTATAGTCTTTATCACCATTTAATCACTTTAATCAAGCATGATATCTGGTGTATGTACTTAACATTATAATAAATAAAAGGTTAGATGAGGAAGCATTACCTCAGGTGCTTCATTGAGAATATTCTCAGTAGTAACAAGATACTGCAACGCATGTGGTATATGAATAACTGAAGTAGGGTTAGATCTTACTAGCCTGCACACTTCCTTCACCATGCTGTCAGATGACTTGAGTCTAAAATATTTTGAAATTTTTCTCTCATCAATAATGATTCACATTCTATTTAAACACATCAATTATTTAGTAATCACTATATTGAAAAAGTATCATTAAAAAAATATATATAAAAGGCCATTAGGCTAACCTCGTTGGAAGGTAAACTGCTAAAACAGGGCTTAGTTCCCAGGCCAGCCTTGTAATGTCTCGCAAAGCCTTCTCATTGACTGGTTTAGATTTCCAGTTAGAAATCACCTCCTCGCCGGGGAAGTGTAGTTCTGATCGGCCCATTGGGTTGTACCACGTAATAAGTAGCTCTATTTCAACTGCCTAATTAAACAAAATATATTATATTAAACTATAAATTAAATTATATATATTAAAAATAGCTAACTCCAAATTAATGTAATTAAATTAACATCATTAAAAACATAATAGTTATCTTTGTATATTTAATTAAGAAAATAAAGGAGAAAATGATCCCAGTTGAGACTAAAACAAAATTTTTAAAAAGTAATCAATTACTTTTTAGAAACCATCGTCATGAACCAGATTGGAGGTCTTCATTACGGTTGAATAAACAAGCTACAAGGGGGCGACCTGTGGTCTAGTGGTTAGTGTAACAAACTACTAGGCCGAAGATTCATAGCCCGGGCGGGTGGCCCTAGGATTTTTTAAAGGGAGTAAAAAATCCTTAGATACCCCGTCCTTCGGAAGGGACGTTAAACGGGGGTCCCGACCCTGTGCGATGTTAGGTACTCATTAAAAATCCCTATCCTAATTAATAGCCAAAATTTAGAGCTCCCAGCATCGTCCGATTAGTCATAGCAGCAAAAAGTGACATTAAATGAACAAACAAAAAAAAGCTACAAAACAATAAAGAAACATTAATACAATTTAAAAAACAAATAAAAAATGCTATACTAAAATTATAGGATATATCTGCAGCCCCAGTGAATAACTGGTAAAAACAATAATTAACCTGACCTGTACCACTACAACCCGTGAACGCGTATGGGGTTAACTACATGGTAGAGACTTTACTGTTTCATAGACAACGGTTCTACAAGGAGGTGACTTGTCCTAGGTCACGCTCAACCACCAGATTTTTCCCCCTTATTTTTATAATATTTTATAGAGGCTGGTTGAGCCCCAGGAGGGTCCTAGATCCCATATGATCCATCTCCGGCTTCAAACAGACTAAATAAAAGTCTTGCCCACAGCGGGATTTGAAACAGGATTTCCGGCATGGCAACTTAGTGCTCTACCACTGACCCACTCCGCTCTCAAAAACAATAATTATAAAATATGTATTATTTTTTCCTACTTGATAGTTATATGGTGAGTGAGTGAGTGAAGACTTGTACACATTTTGGACATTGTATTGAGGGACTAGTAAGGTTGTTTAAAAAAAGTGTTAAGAATAAAAACATAGACAGTTTAAGATAATTTAAAGACGACTTGTAAAAATAAAATCTTTTTTTTTTAAACTATTAAACTGAATACAAATATAATAATATAATTCTAGTAGCAAACAAAGATTCTTAAGTACAATAACAAAAAAAAAAAAAAAAAAAAAAAACAATAAAAAAATGTTAGGCTTACATCACTGCATAACTTTATGTAATGGATTGAAATGGTCAGAGGGTGCAGTCAAAGATTATACAAAAATTTTCTTATTTTGGGTTATCTTTCACTGCACTTCCTGATCATTTCAATCCATTATTAGAATTATCCAGTCAACTATTTTCCGCTTAAATAAGTTTATGTAGTGCTTGGTAATACATAAGTACATATCGTGGGGTTACAAGTAAAAACACTATAGTCAAAGTCAAAAACATGATTTTGAGAAAACAATGATGAAAAGGCTACAGTACTTAGTGTGATTACAAATCATTGGAAAATTAAATAAACAAAGACATGACTTAAAGAGTTTCTTTTAACACAGCAGTTTCTCTAAATCATGCTACATTATAATACATGATATATACATTGTTTAAGTGGGTGATATATTTCTCTATGAAATTAGAAAAACATTTTTATAGTACTCTAAAACAATAGCTTACAAGTAGATCGAGTATAAGATTCCTCTTCTTGATATAATCTTTGACGAAGAGATCGCCTTGGTTCGGCTGCCGCTTTGCCCTACCGGTTCTTTTTGTCAGAGTATTGGTGGAAGCAGACAACGGGACTGTATTGATCCAACCAGAGGCAGAGTTGGGTCTCGGAAGATCGGAGGTAACAGATAAGCTACCGACGACCGAACCACCTCCTGTTTCATTGCTTCCAACATCCCAATCTGTTAATTAGACAAACAAAATATTTTAAATATTTCATTTGATATACATTTACATTAGAAAAAAAATATCTTCAAAAAATAAAGAAGAGAAATCACACGAACCTCCAATCACTGAGGCCATTAAATATTTTTTGTCGGAATGCATTGTTTGCCAGAATTTGATTAGAGCGTTGATATCTTCCGCAACCTGTGCTCTGGATTGAGTCGGGCACTTGAAGCCTGTACAGAAATAGTCAAGGCACGTGGAATAGACCCGTTCTCTGAGGACATTTTTACTCAAGGATCTTGGCAAAATATCGCTCTGTAAGACTGACAATGCACAGCTGAGCAACCTAAATTGTTAACAGAAAAAATCAGTCACATTATATTATTAATATTGATTACTTTGTGAATTATATTGATTAATTTGTTACTACTTTGCCAATAGAACAGATCAGTCACACAACTGTATGTGCAGATTTTGGTATCTAAAAACTTGTAAATAACTAGAGTAACAACTTTTTTTTTTTACTTGAACCAGTTTCACTCCGTTACAAATTCACACAATTCTCTAGTATTCGGATGCCACACATGGAATAATGGTTTAATAGAAACAGGGATTAAATATAAAAGAATAACAAATTATTCCAAGCAAGTTCTCTGTTTTACGAGACATGCACATTGCATGTCTTCTTCAGGGCTAAATAAGCAAAATACAGGCAACTGAAAATTACCAAATTATTAAAAATGACTACATTATGGTAAATATTAAATTTAAAATGTATAAGTATTAACAGGATTAATAACAAAGTGACAGGAAGGTAGTACAAAAATAAATAAAAATAAAATAAGTAATAGGAAGTAATAAAAAAAGAAAGTGTTAACAATTAAAGAATAAGGTAATAGATAAAGATAAAAATTACAATATGTAAATATTAAAAATAAAACACATAAGTATCAGAAATCTGAGTAGTGGACCCAGACCATTTTCTTCCACATATTTATACAAGGTCAACTAATATCATTCAAGAAGAAAAACAAAGGTTATAATTAAGTCAAAAACCTGAGTTTACAAATGTTTAACATTTACTGTTATTTCACCAAAACCTTCAATTATTTTGTTGTAATAAAATATTTTGATTACCTAAACCTCGCTGCTGCTGCTGCGATATGCCTATTAATATGAGCATCATCACTTCCGACAACCAAGGGTAATGATCTCTGAAGAAGAGAAACCAGCATTTCTACTTTTTCCCTGCTGCTATATTTTGCTGTTTCGACTAACTCATATATAAACTAAAAAACAGAAACCATATAATAAATAAATTAATTAAAGGATTAGTTATATAAACATAATAGAAAAGAAGATCAATCTAGAGAATATTTTAGGGAAATTGAGATAAATAAATACTATGATCAATAACTTATTAATGCCAATAATAATGTGAACAATTTTCTCTAAGCTGTTTTTATAAGTAACGAAGACACAAATTTTAATAGTTCTAAGTTAAGGAAATTGGCTCTCCTGAACAAATACAAAAATTACAAAAAACTGTGACATGGTGTCCATTATCTCCGGGGTGCAGAAGATATAATATAGATGCAAAGAAATAGTTATAATTACTGTTTAGTTTAATCAGAATATTTTAATTTTTTTAATTACTAGATATTATTATTTAGTAAGGAAGAAAATAGTTGGGGGTGCAGTCAAATTAAACACTAAAAAAGTGGGCACTAATTTTATTTTGTGCTGATGTTTCGACCCACTTTGTGAGTCATCTTCAGGGCTAATGGAAGCTGAGGCTAGACTAGAAGCGGTCTAACTGCTAAATAAGCGGTCTAAATAAGTATATTATTATTTAGACGAAACCGTTCAACTATCGATCAAATATTTTCCTTACGCCACATTCTGAGAGAGAGAAAAACTAGAATACAACGGTGTTGTTCATCAGCTTTATATCGATTTTAAAAAAGCTTATGATTCCATTGGCCCTCAGGTTATGTATACCGTATTGATTGAACAGGGTGTAGTAAAGAAATTAATAAATCTGGTAAGGATGTGTATGAGTGAAACTTTCGGCAAGGTTAGAATTGGTAATAGTTTTTCAGAGAAGTTTGAGGTTCGTTCAGGTTTAAAACAAGGTGATTCGCTATCATCTGTACTATTCAATTTAACAAATGAGTAAGTTATTAAAAAGGTGATACACAACGAAAGAGGTTTGAATTTGAATATGAATAGTAAAATATCCGTCCTTGGGTTTGCGGACGATTTGGTACTGTTGGGTGAGGACAAAGAAACTACAAAGCTTAATACACAAACGTTAATGAATGCTGGTAAGGAAATAAGGCTGGAAATAAATTTGGACAAGACTAAGTATATGGTTAGTAGCAGAAAAGGGCAACATTTTGGTGATATTGTTGTAGGAGGTAATAAGTTCCAACATGTGGAGATGTTTAAGTACATAGGGTCTTTAGTAACTAGAAAAAACGAAATTCAAGAGGAAATAAAGGCGGGAAATACTTGTTATTATTCGGTCTCAAAATTACTAAGCTTGCATCTTTTGTCCCGAAATCTATGAATCAGAATTTATATAACAATCATCTTTCCATCTCTTCTCTATGGATGTGAAACTTGGCCACTAACGCTTAAGGATGAACAACATCTTCAGGTATTCAAAAATAAGATGTTATGAAGAATATTTGGTCCAAAAAAGGATGAGACCACTGGGGAATATAAGAGATTACATAATGCGGAATTGCGAAGCATGCATCCGGTAAATATTATTCAGATGATAGCTTCACGAAGATTAAGATGGGCATGTAAAGTTGCTGGGCTTAGTAACGAACGAATTCCTAAGATGTTAATAGGTGGTCTGCCGACTGGGAAGAGGCTGATGGGTAGACCGAAGCGTACGTGGGAGGATTGCGTTAAGAGTGATCTAGCGGGTTTGGGTTTGGGTGGTGCTCTGTGGACGGAGGTTTGTAAACATAGATTGGTGGTATCGGCATCGAGCCTTCGGGTTTGTTAAGCCTTTTATTTAAATTACTTATTACTTAATTATTTATTTAAATTACTACATATATATTATTTCCAAACCTCTCTTATTACCTTCATTCATAAAAACCTCTCATAAAAAAACAAAAAACAAAGTAGATGGATTTTTTTTGGCCATTTTTCTTTTCTATTTTGTCAACTTGTGGAACTAACATAATATTAAGTGTTTTAACAAACAACATATTTACCTGGATCCATATGTCATGAGGCTTGACGAATGGAGGAGAAGGTTCTAGGACGCAACCTTCATAAGCAGCCAAAGGACTTACTTCTTCTTTTTCTTCAGAGAATAACCCAAGCTTCGTATCAACTGTATACTGTACAGAAAATATATAAAAATTTTTAGCACTTCAAGCATAAAACTTATTACAGAAATTACAAGTTGTATTAAGTTTGCAGAGGGAAGTTTTAATTAAAGAAAACTGAACTTGGAAAAACACAATAAAAAGATAAAAATATGTCTAAAAAAATATAAAAGAAAAAATTATTAGGGATAAGTAAAAGTATTGCTCATTTAAAAAAAAATTCTTTTGAAAACCAAGTTTATTAAAGCATTTCCAAGTCTATTTGAACCTTTTCCAAGTCAACTGTAACCATTTTACAAATCAAATGCTATCCTTTCCAAGTCACAAGGAACTCTTTCCAATTCAAATGTAATTCTTTCCAAATGAGTTGAAACCCTTTCCAAAGCAAATGTAATGCTTTACAACTCAATTGTCACCCTTTTTATTTCAATTGTAACCGTTTCCATTTCAATTGTCACCCTTGAAAATATTTTGAAAATTTACCGTACTGGCGAATGGGCGAATTTAGGGCCTCAGATCTCGCCAGGATAAAATCATCACAACCTTTTCCTTCACAACTCTTGTTAGGACAAAAATGAGGGGGGAAAAAACAAACAAATAGTTGATTTTTTGTTTTTGAGAAAGTTTATATAAAAAAAGTAAAAACATGTAATCTGAACATTACAACAGTATCTTTATTGTTTTGGTAGTAAAACAATAAACATAATAATATTCTTGTTTACAAAAAATTAAGGGAAAAAATTTGAAACAAAAAGTGGATTTTTTTTCTCAAGAAGTAAATAAGAAAAAAAATATATAAACTGTAATGACAAAAAAAAAAAGAAAATGAAAGGAACTGTTAATAACTTCAGTTCATAACAAAATTAAAAATACTGTTATGATTTATCCCATTGAGTTCTGAGGCCTTAACTTCACCCATTCCACAGTACGGTCAATTTTCAAGGGTGACAATTGAAATGGGAACAACCGTTCCCAACCATAATTGGGACAAAAAGGGTGACAATTGAGTTGTAAAGCGTTACATTTGCTTTGGAAAGGGTTACATTTGAATTGGAAAGGGTTCAAATAGACTTGGAAATGCTGTATATTTCAAAAGTTAATCATTTAAAAATGAAAGCGAGCTACAACTTCCGTTAATAGTTGCAGTATAGTTTTCCAGAAACCTATCATTCTAACTAAACGCGGTGCCAGGTACTCGATAACGACCCATATCCTAGTTTTACCAGGATAGGCTAAATTTAGGACTCCCACCGTAGCATCGTCTGTACAGCCACGGTAACATAAAGTGACGTAATAAGAATAATTAACAACTCTAAATTACTTGTGTTGTCAAATTCCAATTGCTAAAGAGATGTTAAAATCTGAGATTTAAAAAAAAGAGATATTAAAAATATGTAAAGGATTTTTTTAAAACTAAAGGTCAGACACTTACTATAATTTAAATTATTACTTTAGATATGTTCCCATAAATTGGGACAATTTATTATAAATTTTAATAAGATCTATGTAATGTAGTAATTATTGATCTATATAATTTAATAATGAAGAAAAAACCTTATCCCAGTCAACAATTGTTGTTAAAAAATTAAATATCTTATAAAGAAAATGTAGTAATTATTTTAATACTGACAAATTAATACCAAGCAGTTTGTACCAAATGGGCAAAAGAACGCTAATGAAGTGAGAGCTATTGAGGCATTCTATTTAATTAAAATAATGTAAGGGAAAAGAAAGAAATTAAAAATAGAAAAGAGAGAAAGGCATATCTGTCAACTTTTCTATGTCAGGATTATGCTATATTTTAATGTATAGTTATCAATTTCCTAATTTATGCAAAAAATATATAATCTAATTATATCATTAAGTTAAAATTCGAAATACAACTAAAAGAATTAAGGAATGAGCCATCTTACTTCTGCAACCAATGCTCACAGTTTGAAAATTTTTCAGAAATGCCATTTTGGGTTATACTGATAATATAAGAAAACCACAAAAGAATAAAAAAAAGTAATGGTTTTAATTCGAAATTTTGTCATTCAAAAAGTTAAAATGTCTTAAAAATTACCTTGATTGAACAATAATACAGGATTATTAAAAAATTAAATAAATAAAAAACTTAAGACTCACCTGCCAAGCAGTGATCATTTCTTCAAGCCAAAGCAGTTCGATGCTCGGTCTTGACGTAATCAGCCACTGCCAGCACTGAACTGCGGTGGACATAGCTTCAGCGGTGAAAAGTTCAACTTGTGACCAGGCGACCACATGAAGCAATTTTCTCGGTGTACCTAATTACATATAATATTAAAGCTCTCTAGCAATCACCATTGTTTTAATATTATAATTTCATTAATTTAGATGAGTTAATTTAAAATTATATCAGTTCACAAACCAGAGTTAAAACATCTATGTTATTAAACATATAGCGAGCTTTAAGAAGAGGAGTTTAGAGAAGTATCTATAAAGATCATTAGAGCCATTTGGGCAAAACAGTCTATAGAAAAACTTTTCAACTATTGAGCAGTCACACAAAATGTGCACAATTGGACACATGGGGGGCAAAATTCCGAAAATAAAAAAATCAGGTTAGCAATACAAGAGATCTTTGTGGACTAAAAAGATTACTATCTAATAAGAAAAGATAAATTTTCTTATTATTAATAAATTCTTGGAGTGCGAAGGGCCCGTCTGTAGAATCATGTCCAAGTGTTAATTTCCTGAACCAGTTCTCTTTCCTCTCTTCATTTAGCCCACATCCATCTTCTTGTAGACTCCTTGACTCTTTCCTTCCATATCTTCCTAGGTCCAACACTTTTGGTATCCTTACTTCTATTTCCACCACATACTTTTGCCAAGAAATCCTTAGACCAAAGCTGATGTTCCTCAGCATATTGCTTTACTGATCATACATTCAGGTTGGTCCGTATGGTGCTGTTATTAATTTTATCTAGTCCTATTTAGCTAAACTTTTCCCAAATATCCACAAATGAGCTTTTATTCCTCAGTAATGAGAATTCCAGGGTTACCATAATTGTATACTTTGTGACTTCTTTTTTTTTAATGTTCCTAGATATTTGAATTAGTCAGATTTTTTTACCTCTTCGTCATATGCACTTCTCCTATAACCCTATCTATTCTTATAATTTTTATTTTTATGTTTATTTTCATGTAGATAAAAGTACTTAGATAACTCTTATTAGATAGTCAAGAGTTATACTGGCTTTATAAACTCATGCCAATCAACATAAAATTAAGCAACAAAATAATTATAAAGTATAAAATTATATGAACAGGAAGAAGAGAAAACTGAGTTAGAAAAGACATACATAGATAGCTCTACATCCCATATGGGGACAAGGCCTCCTGCAATATCAACTGCCAGTTATCTCTGTCCATAGCTGCTGCTCTCCAATTACGGATGCGTAAGATGGTCCGAGCGTCCATAGCCAAACCATCCCCCCATCGGAGGTTCGGTCTTCCAACCCTTTTTGTTCCGTGTACTTTTTCTTGAAGTAGTTTTTTAGGGACTTCATCTGTTCCTATACGTGTGATGTGTCCTGCCCATCGTAGCCTGTTCACCTTGATAAACCTGATAATGTTGCATCTTTGAGTTAGAGAGTGCAAGGGTTAAATTGAAGATTTCTGCCCTCGATACTAAATATGACAATGTAATATTTATTGTTTCACAAGATTAGTTTTAAATAAAATTCTCTCCCAAAAAAAAAATCTGTATCCTTACGACCAATGAAGGGTATTAGATTCAGTACATGGTAGAGCCTGTACTGTTTCTAGGATAATGGTTCCACCGGGAGGTGATTTGTCCGAGATTACGCTCAACCACAAGGTTTTTCACCTAATTAAGGGTACCCACTTTTTAGAGGCTGGGGAAGCCTCACATCCCATAGACGGTCCATCCTTGGCTGTTAACAGATTAAATAATTATCTACTACAGCCAGATTTGAACCCCGGGCCTTCGGCACAGCAACTTAAGGCTCGACACGCTGAGCTACCCCGTTCCCTCTCTCCAAGAAAATAAACTATGAATTATAAATAAAATAATCATAATACAAAATAAAATGAATTGTAACTTTTATATACATACCAAGGATGGATGTGAGAAGAGCAGTAGCACGCCAAAGGGTATCATGATGAGCAATGTTATCTTTAGACCTGCAAGCAGTCCAAATGTCTGCAATCAGCTTATCTGCAATCGCGTCTATGCTCACAGGGCCATAAAGCATTCCAGAGACCTGGCCGGTGAATTTCGCTCTTTTGCTTACTGAGCATACAAATAATGGGGCGCTTTGGGCACCGCCACGCTTTTCAAGTGTACTATTCTAAAAAAAAAAGATAATGAATGAATAAAAGAAAAAAAATTATTATAGGACAAAAGTCCAGTAAGAATATTGTATGGAGTTACAAGTAGAATATACTATGTCAAAAAATATGGATTTTGGGAAAAGGCTGATGAAAAGCCTAGATAGCTTAGTGTGATTATGAAACAAAAATAAAAATAAATAAAGATATGACAGCGATATCTCAATCTTGTAGTCAAGGAAAGCTGAAAATCAGAAAATCGATAATTTTGACTTAGTGTGCTTCACTTGTAACCTCATGAATAACGATGTAAAGATTTCATGTGTATTTGTCTAGTTTTATGTTCACAATAACAGAATCCATGATTGAATTATCTGTAATTGGTATTGTAGAGGTACGTTAGTGTATTTTTACTATAGCAATTATTACTCATAAAATTAATATTATGATGTTAAATATTAATAAGTTGTCATAATGTAAAATTAGAGTGATAGATCGATAATGGAGTAGGTGAAGGAATAAGTGTAAAGTATAACACCATATAGAGATTGTTTAATTCTTTGCATTAATGAATAGAAATAAGCAAAGAATTCCAGAAGGAGAGAGCACAAAAATGACGAACTATGAGGTTCGTTTTCTATGAAATGTCTGTTTTTATTATTTCTTAAAATTCAAAGTAGAATTAGTGGCCTTCTGTTTTTTACTATGTTTATGTTAACAGAGAGCAGTTATTGATCCTCTCTTAACCCATTTGAGACCGATTGCACACCGTGTGCAATTGATTTCCGAGCCTATAAGACAAGGCAATAAGACTGTGTGTGCAATAACAGTAATGTGCAATTATCAGTTATTCTGAGTAAACTACTCGTCGAAATAAGATTTTTCTTGAACTAATGAAATCTGTAAAGTACAGGAAAACATAATTTGGCATTGTATACCAAAAAATCTAAAAACTCATTTTTTTAAAACTTTTTACTACTTAAAAAAAAATTTCCTTGCATTATATTCTGTTATTTATTAATGAAAGCAAAATAACGATTTTGTATTATCTAACTATTTTTGAAATAAATGTTTATAAATTTTTTAATGATGTATTTTCATTTTACCTTACATTTTACAATAATCTTATTTATGTGAATTCACTTACGAATTGGGTGATTTCCATAGTAAACATGTTTTTTTTATTAAAAATGAACAATATAAAGAAGAAGAAGAAAATTCCCTCCTGGGGAACGTGTTCGAAAAAAATTGTGGTCTCGAATTGGTTAACACTATTCAGATTAAAAATTTTTAAATCCAACTCAATAGGCAGATTTAGGAATCAATGTCTCCAAACGTAACAGATCTTATCTTCTTAGTTGTAGTTGGTTATTTAGATTTGTTTATCTCCCTCGAGGCACTGATAAAAAATCAACAAGTTACGTTTTTGTTTTTAAAAACTGTTAATTTTAATTTTTTTATCACTTAATCATTAATCATAAACTAAATTTTAGCACTGTTTAATTAAAAAAACAGTATAACCTTCTTTTGAGTGGGGGGACCTGTGGTATAGTGGTTAGAATAACAAACTATTAGTAATTTGCATTTTTGCAACCCAAGATCGTGGGTTTGTAGCCTGGCAAGTGGCTCTAGAATTTTTTAAAGGGAGTAAAAAATCCTTGGTTATGCCAACCTTCGGAAGGGACATTAAACGGGGGTCCCGAGCCTGCACGATGTCAGTTACTCGTCAAAGATCCCTATCCTAATTAAACCTGGATAGGCAAAATTTAGAGCTCCCACTGCAGCATTGTCTGATTAGCCATAGTAGCATACAGTGACGTTAAATAAACAATCAAACAAGCAACCTTCTTCTGAGTTAATGATTGATAAGGATACATTATTGAAAAACAATTCTTACCATACATAACAAATTTGAAAAAAAAAATGCCTAATATTTTAACAATAAAATAGAGCCAAAACTCAAAACGAAACATTAACATTTATTAGAATGCAAATGGAAAAAAGCACAAGCAAAGCCTTATGTTTCAAATCTGGAGTATAATTTGATAATGGAGTATACTCCAGATTTGAAACATAAGGCATTGCTTGTGGTTTTTTCCATTTGCATCCTAATATTTTAATTTTATTAATTATGTTAAAGTGCAAAATAATATTATTCAGTTGATCACACTAAAGCAAAATAATGGTCCTTTTTGGTGACTCTAAAAAAGCATAAAAAATAATATTATGAAAACATAACAAATAATTTATTACACTCTTAAATTACCGCTACCAATATTTTTTTTTTCCCGGAGAGTCTCAGATTAAGCCCTAAGGAAACTAGCAGTATGGCCAGCGAAACGTTGGCAAAGAACTTTACGACATGGTCGAAACCAGAAGAAATACGCGATGAATGGATTAATAAATAATTTATTACTTTTTTATTATCATCTTACCATTATTTTCTTTTATTAAATTTGTCTGAACTTTAATAAATTTACTCCCTAATCTAAGTTTGCTGGAAGCCATTATGTTTGACTAATGAATATGTGTATATATATATATATATGTGTGTTTGTCTAATAAATTGAAAAACAAAAATTTACATCACTGCAACAAATTGGAATAACTAAAATTATGTTTTTGTTTTTGTTATATATAAAGAATGGCTTTTTTTTTAAAATAAAGAATATAAATGAACAACAATGAAGATACACATCTGAATAAAATAATAACATATGAATTTTTAAATTTAAATTTATTTACAAATCATATATTTCAAGTGTTGCGGGTAGTGTGGTAACTGAAAATTTGAATAGTGCCATATATACTTTTAACTGTATACTCAACTTGCATTTGTTATCACTAAGCAACTACGGGTAAATATAAACACGCCTAAATTTAATTCTCCTTACGTGTTCCACTTTGCACTTAGCCTTAGGAAAACAACCGCCCATAACATCTGGGGGTGCAGGAGATAGCCATGATAAAAGTCTTAAAACCAACTAAAAACAAAACATTATAATGGAAAAAAAAAACGTGAATGGGTAGATCAATATATTGATTCGATTAAGTATTTAAAATGTATTATATATTTAGGGCAGGTCCGATGAGCAGTTTTCTTACTCGGTTGTTTATAGTCAATGGTCTGTATGAATGATAGATAAGGACTCAAGGTCATTTGATTATTTACAACTTCTAAGAAAGTTGGTACCTTGGTTTGAGGTAAACTATTTTCAAAACTTTTCTAATTGATAAATGAGAATAATTTAAAAAAAATATAACAACAAAAAAAATGGCTATAATTGACTATATTATCAAAACTGTGTATATTTAAAAAATATTGAGAGCAATATTTTATATATGTAAAAAAATCTATCAAACGCATGATACAATACATAGATAAATAGATTTGATTTATTATAGTTAATAATTGTATGTTTTATTTTAAGTATTTAAATTTATAATTATGATAATATTATAATTAATCATTATCATTGTCTATAATTTCTCTCTACTTTTTTTTTAATGTTGAATAATGTTTAATTATAAACTGATAATTGGAGAACACTTTCATGATTCTTATATGTATTAAAATCCTGATCATTGATAAGCCTGCATATAGGCAGAGGCTAAGCTCCACGTTGTTTTTTCTTTTTGATTTTGTTTTTCAGACGGGCGCAATTGTTTGGGGCCATGTATCCTGTTCTCTGAATTAATTTTTAAAAAACACATTTTCCTTTTTTTCTTCAGTCTTAATTTTAGTAAAAAAAAAAAGATAAAAATTTGGGATTTAGCTAGAGCTGAAAAATATGCTGTCTCTTATTTTCAAGAGAAAGGTTTATTGGCCAAGAATGCAATATGTGATCAGAATCATGAAATGAAACTGGTCTTTTTGTTACACTCTCTAACATCTTAGAGATTTTTTTAACGGAACAGTACCCTTTTTACAGTAATGGCTAATGGAAAAGTACGCATTTTATCTTTCAAAAAATAAATAAATAATAATTTTGCTGAAAATGATTTTGAAAATGAACAGGTCAAAAGTTACTCCTCGCAACTGTAAAAAGTTCCTTTTTAATTTAAATTAAAATTTTAATTTATAGGAGATTGTACTGCTTTTATGAAAAACTGCAACTCTATCTGTTATTAAAAAATTAAGATATACTTTTTTGTAATAAAAAAAACATTAACTGTTGATTGATTCTTTTATCAGTAAATTGAGGAACAGTGATGTTTCTTTGATAAGAAAACTACAAATGACTTTCTTGTAAAATTTCAGTTTTTAGTGCAACAGTATTTCATCTTTCTATTATATCTGGTCTCATTGCCTGTCTACCTGCAAGTATATTTATAAAATGCCTTTGAAGGACAATAATTTTTTTTTTTCAACTGAGCCACCAATCACTTTTTTTCTTAAATATTCATTCCACTACAGAAAACTGTGAAATTATGAAAGATTTATAGTAAAATGAGCTGCTAGAATATTTTATGCCTGATTTAAATAATACAATGCCCTGGGACAACTATAATGTTTATTTTTGCCTTATAAATAAATAAATTCTTGGCTATTTCAACAATTTTTTTTTTTTCACGAATTATGTTTTAAAGAAACATTGATCTGTATGACATATATTCCATGGCATTAAACAATAAAAATTTGAAAATTTAAGAAACTTAATTAAAATAAATAGATTTCAATTTATTTTTATTTTTTTAATAGTTTCTTGCATTGAGAAAAACAAAACAAGTTTTATCAATTTCCATTATTTTTAAAATTTTATTATTTATCTTTTGAAACATAAAAAAAAAAATTATAACCCATGAAGGATCTGGAGTTCAGTAGATAGTAGAGACTGTACTGTTTTTAGGACAATGGTTGCAGGGAGGTGATTAGCCCGAGATCAAACTCAACCACAAGGTTTTTCCCCTTTATTTAGGGTACCCACTTTATAGAGGCTGGGTGAGCCCCAGGAGGGTCCTAGATCCCATGGGATCCACCTCTGTCTACGACTGAGCCACTCCGCTCTCGTTCAACATGAACGTAACATAAACAGCTACTATATTTTTACCTAGACTGTATGGCAGTAAATGTTCTTGGAAAATAAATATTAAACTATTTCAATAATCAGTTCATTTTCTTCAAGAAAAAAAACAAACAAATGTTCGCTCATTTTTTTCATGTAGTGTTCAACATGAGAAAAACAACCAGCACTATAAAAAACATTGAGAATAACTTTATTAAAGTAAAGTTGAAAGTTTTGATTGTTGGGAAAATAGTTTTTCATCAGTATTTCAGACTATATTGACATTATTAATTCAGAATTACCCCACTTAATCTATTGTTAGTCTTACTGATTGAATTGTGATAGCTGAAATAAAAACCTATACATAGAATAAAACAAAGTCCTCGGCCGTGTTTGTTCGGGGCAAACTCAATAACTACTGCACGGATTTTCATGCGGTTTTCACCAATAGATACAGTGATTCACCAGGAAGGTTTACGTATATAATTTGTCGTGGTTTCGTGTAAATGGGTTGGAATATCGATGTGTTTCACAGAAGATGTTGCTTGCCTAATCCCGTGCAATTATCTAACGTGCAAGATAATAAATCGTATATAAAGAAATATTTGGATTTGTTTTTATTTTTATAATTTCTATATAAAAAAGTACATTAGCTGAGATGGGAAGAAAGAAAATCAAGACTCCCAAAGAAGCTTAACCAATTATATTCACGTGTTCCTTTTATATCCTAAAAAAATACATTACACAGACAAATTATGTAGGCATAATATGCCTTATTACGCGAGCAAAGCTGGGGTGGGTCGCTAGTTTATAACTTAGTGTAGTGTATAAAACCATGAAGAGACATTATTTGAAAATAAAATATTATTCTTTGTATTTTAATGAGATTTAAAAATAAAATTATTGTTTTTCTGTTGTATAGCATCGTGAATGTTTGAATCTTTGGAATCCAGATTTTTTATCAACCGGGCAGTCGACATAAAGAAATGCGAAATGCCGGCCGACATGATGGATGATGCGATTCTTATGGCAAAAAAGTCACTCAACCGCTACTACAGGGAAATTGACATGGCATCATATTTAAATAATCATTTTGCAAATAAGTACAAGGGATCTTGGCATGTCTTTGTCGGAAGGAACCTTTCGGGCCAAGTCAACTATGAAGAAAACAGATTTATACACTTTTCTGTCGGCACTATGGGATTTGTGATTTTTAGAAGTGGAGAATTTTAAACAATAAATTGACTAGAACTTATTAAACTTGTTTATTAATATTATAATTATTAAAGTTGTTTATTAGAGAGGGAGCGGAGTGGCTCAGTGGTTGAGTACTGAGTTGCCATGCCGGAAATCCTGGTTCAAATCCCGCTGCGGGCAGTTAATTTTATTTAGTCTGTTTCCAGCCGGAGATGGATCATATAGGTTCTAGGACCCTCCTGGGGCTCACCCAGCCTCTATAAAATATTATAAAAATAGGGTACCCATAATAAGGGGGAAAAAACCTGGCGGTTGAGCGTGACCTAGGCAAGTAACCTCCTTGCAGAACCGTTGTCCATGAAACAGTACAGTCTCAACCATGTACTGAACCCCCAGACTCGTTCACGGGTCGTAGTGGTACAGGTTTTTTTTTATTTTTTATTAGAGCTATTGTGGAAGTCCTAAATTTTTCCTTTTTCAGTATAATTAGGAAGGGACACAATTTTACATCCCTTTAGAAAGAATGAGATAACCAAGGATTATTTACTCCCTTAAAAAGTCCTGCTTGGATGATCTAGGTACAGTTATGCAAACCATTACACCACAGATAACCCTTTTTTTCTGTTGTTTCTGCAGGTTATTAAAGTAAATTAACATAAGTAAATGATAAACAAAATATAGCTGCAAATATAAAAGACAACAATTTTCAATATTCCATTATCTATAAATTGTTGATTTTTATTATCCTTCATACTAACTGAAAAAAAAATTCAATATTAAAAATGTTAATCTTATTTCTAAATAGTAAAATAAAATAATAAGAAACTCACAAGCACAGCTGATTGTATATTCACTCTTTTGTTAGAGAAAATAGTCTCGGTCTCATTATCCCATTGTCCTGAGTTTACCATCTCATTCAGATAATCTTGTAAATGCGATCTAGTGGCATTTGGAGCCCATTTCATTGCCTCTTGAATAATACCACAACACCGTGAAGCAAAGTCATTTACAATGCCCTAAAAATTAAATTTATTCAATTAAACAATTTGTCAAATATAACAGCTCACTAAAAGAAGAAAAAGTGATACAATTTTATTTTTTAGCATGCCGGCAAATAAAAAATTTATATGATAATGAGCTAACTTTCCATAGTATACCTTCAGATCCCAATTACAAAAATAAGAGTGATAAATTTTTAAAATTTGTTTTAAAAACATAGGTGCATGAAGCATGATACAGTTTGAAATCACCATCATCATAATCCATCCTCGCCTACCGCCTAAGCGGTGTGAGGGGAACTTTAGTAGAGCTTGACCCAGCTGTCCCTGTCCTGTATCAGCTCAGTTCCTCCATTCCAATTCATTCCTTTTTTCAGGCAAGCTTTATTCACACCATCTTCCCACTTCAGTCTTGGTCTTCATCTCCCTCTTGCCTTCCACTCTAGCATTTTAAGCACATTTTACATTGCACCATTCCTGAATGTTGGCGATTTTTATTTATAAGTGCACAATTCAAACAAGTTTTTGAATTTGGAGACATTAGGGTTAATTCGAATATCTCTTCTCTGAGTTAAGTTACAACATTTTTAATGAAATGATTGTTTTTAGAAAAGACTTCTCTATAATATTGTTTATTACCGCATATATACTAAATTCAAAAATAACCAGTCAAAATGACCTTCAAAGTTTAGTACTGAAAACTTAAAAAATCCACATTTTTTGGACTAAAAAATGACAACCAAGGAGTTATCTGGATGAATTTTTTTTCTCTAATTAGATATCATAAACTAATAGTATTTTTAATGATTATATTAATCAATAATAATACTATTGAGCAAGGGCACTGACAAATTTTCCCTTTATGGTTTATGAATTTGAAAATCTTTATTTATTTTTTTTATTTCGAGCTAGTTATCTCTGATGAGACTGATTAAAATATTCTTGATAAAATAATTCTCGTGTAGACATTATTAACTCTCTTATCAGGGACCATATCTAAATGAAAAGGCAGGCGGTAGAAACAAGTTCCTAGTATCATTCTGGGGTTGTCTGCAATTTGGGTTCCAAATCTCAAGACAATTAGTTTAGAGAGAAGCCAAGGAACAGAGTAAGCCCTTGAATCTTGAAATGTAAAATCTCAAATTTTGAGGTGAGTTACTTTCTTTTTTCTTGGTTGATTACAAAAGTTTTATTATCTCATATATTTATATTTATTTTCAAGGCCCACTTGTACTCATACTGAAACAGTTTACATTTTCCCGCAGCCATTTTGATTGCTAAGTTGTAAGCAAATTAAATTAACAGTCAGAAGTAAATTTTTTCAGGTATTTTCATTGTCTAAAATTACTATATAAAACACAAATTTTATTAAATAAAAAAATAATAATGAATAAACAAGTTACCTCTCTTGCGTCTAAGGTATCCATAAGTGTAATGGTATAAGGAGTATTCGGAACGCTGACTGTTAGAGTCGTGTCGTTCGGATCCAAATCTAGTGACGTCGACAGAGCATGGAGCATATCGAGCATTCTTCCGAGGACATTCCTGTTCCATAAGAGGTGAGGAAACTTATCCACCAGACCGGATAGATATTTATCAGCTACACGACGGATCTGTTTATGGATGTGGTTAAAGTTTACCAAAAGGAAAACAGCATGGGTTTCTAATTCTCGTTCTCTAGATTCATCTTTTGCTTTCGTTGACATAGCTTCCAAGAAGAGTTTGAAAACTTTGTCTGACACGCTGGAATAAAATTAAAAATAAAAGTAATAACAGTAATTTGAGAAATATATTTAAGTTAACACTTTGTGGAAAAAATAATAATTCTTCTATCAGACCAGAAATACTACTTATAATAACAATTTTTTGATGTGATGACAGTGTTATGCCATACATTTGAATAAATAAATCGGTTGTCCCTTTATATATATTAATACAGACAGGAATTACTTCAATATACAAACATGTGGATTTGTATTGACATGTAAAATCATTAGATATATTTTTATCAATTTTCATAAACTGTGTCTAGATCAGTTAAAGAGGGCTGTAAATTACTATAAGTTTTGATAAGGGCATTTAAAAAATGCACTTTCAAAGGGACAATATATTTTTACTGCATTTTAGTACAAACAAATTGTTTCAGATGTACTAAACAAATTGAATAATAACATACCTGGCTACACATAACCACATGCCACTCTTGTCTGTTATAAGAGCCCGATCTGTAAGGTACTCTAGTATTGGCTGAAGGCTGGGTTCTGGGGAGTGCTGTACCCTCAGGGTTTCCAACCAATAAACGGAGAGCAGGAAGGTGCACTGAGCAAACGACAGTTTGCTGACAGTGGCTGAAACATCAGCTGGATTATCCAAAAGGTTCAGGATCTGAGTTCGAAATTCTTGCAACTGTCCCTAAAATAACAAAAACATAGATAACAGACAATTTAAAGTTCTTAAAAATTTATCAATTCCATTTTTTAAAGATAAAAATTAAACAGTATTTGAAAGAAACTTACACTATGTTGAGAGTTGATGGATTGATATAAGAATGAACTGAAGAGAGGAGAGGAAGAGGCAATTTAACTCGTCTTAAAGGTGGATACATGCGACCCCCTCAGGATGCCAAAGACAAATCGGACACATTTGAGAAGCCCTCGTATACCACACAACAATAGTCAAAGTGGGGAAAGATTAGAGATTGTATGAGGAGATTATGGGTAGGTTCTATAAAAGATGTCGAGAGCAATGGAATAACTGAAGGGAACTTACTGACTGAAACCGAATTGGAGTGGATCAAGGAGGGTTATCCAAAAAAATTGAATTAAATATAATTAATAAAATTATTTTCTAAACATTTTTCAGCATTCAGGAGCAATTTAAAGAATGATAACTTAATAAGACTTTAGTAGTATAAATGGATTTTACTTTTAATTTGACAGATGAGTGTTACAGATAATAATTTATAGTTTGATAGGGATGTCAAGGAGTCACGGTAGACCAAATTTTAAATAATGGATTTGATACAATGATTCTAAAACACTTTATATTTTACTATCTGCACAAATGACCAAGGCATAGACATTTGAAACAAATTAACTAACCAAAGAAACTGAATCATTTCTGACAGCTGAGGTGTACTGAAGTTGTCGTAATTCAGACCTCGATGAACTCTGAGCCACCAAGCAAGGCGATTTCACTGCTATCTGTTCAACTCCTTCTCGCCATTCACTTGGCCAGAGACCTTTGAAATATAAAATAAAATAAGAACAAATTAATATTTATTTTAATTCTTTCAAAACACATTGTTATGATAAGCTACTGTTATTGTATTTATTAAGTATTATCTCCTATTCTGTATTATTAATAAGAATTCATTAATTTCCTGTATCAACATGTGAATAGACCTCTTAATTTTTAATTGCTCAGACCGGAATTGTTCATGATCCAGACTTTATGAACTTCTGCTCTAAATTACTTTTTGAAAATAGTTATTAATCTTTATAACACTTGTTATGTAATATTTAAATGATGAATCTGCATACAAAAATTTGAATTTTAAACACATTTCCAGCGTTTGACCGGTAATTAAATCTATTAAGATAAACAAAACTAATAAATAAATAATTACCCGACTGTGTAGTAAAACCCATGACAACACAATAAAGCCAGAAATCTCTAAAAAGTTTGTGTAACCTAGGTTTGGGCTGCTTGATAACTGGAAGTCGTTTTACAAGAACTGCTATTACTGGAATCAACATTCCCAAGTTACCGGCGCTACTTGAAGCCTGTAACCAATAGTAACACATGTTAATATTCTATACATAATATAGACATACATGATATAAACATTAATTTTGTAACAAGGATATATAATATAAAATGAAATAAATAATTCTATTTTGAAGCTTAAATAGAAGTATAACTTTGCTTTATATATTCTCCAATCGAAAGATACCGAAGGGAGTAGACAATTATTAAAAATGATGTACAAATCAACCAGAAGATTCTCAATTGTTCGAGAAACGCCACTTGTACATTGTATAAAATATTCTATAGTTTAACAAGTATACAAAAGATGAGCAGTAAGGCATCTTCAACAACATGCTGTTCTAAGATGATGTTAAATATAAATAATAATATATCTATTGTTATTTCGAAGGACAGTCTGTTTTTCATTTGTAAACGCCAATTGCCAAAAACACTGAAACAGTCTCACCAAATTATCATCTCCTTGGTCCCTTGATGGGTTAGTAATAATAAAATTTAACGATACTAAAATAGCAGCTGTGCAATATCAAAAATAGCAGCTGTGCAATATCCGAAATAGCAGCTGTGCAATATCTGAAATAGCAGCTGTGCAATATCTGAAAAACCAATTCAGGCTAGGGTAAAGCTCTATCGTACCCTGAGCTAACAAAAGAACTCCTAGAACTGTACAAAATTTTTAAAAGTAAAAAAGTACTGCATGATAGCATAAAATTTAAAGAAAAATTATTTTTGTGTTTAATGCTTAATTTTTATTTAAATAAAGTTTTTCAAAGGATTGGATACAAAATTAATATTAAAGATTTCAGGAATTGATATTATTTAATTAAAAGGTTTTTTTTTAGTTTCACAAATATAGATATTGATGATTCAATGTCAAAATTACATATCAGCAAATATTTCAGGTCTGTCTTTAATTTAAATATGCGGTTTTCTATTCCATATTTTCAATATCAAAAATAATTAACTAAATATTTTAATTTAGGATACAAAATATAAACTTTATGTTCTCATCATCATAATCCATCCTCTCCTACCCCCTAATCAGTTTAAGGAGACCCTCTGTAGAACTTGACCTAGTTGTCTCTGTCCTGCACCAGCTCATTTCTTCCATTCCAATTCAATCCTCTTTTCACCAATGTTTCCTTCGCTCCACTTTTCCAATTCAGTCTTGCTTATCACCTCCCTCTCCTGTCCTCCACACCCGCATTGTATGAACATCTTGTTTGTACGGTATGGTTCTACCCATAACAGATGTCCAAACTATCTGAGCCTGTTATGTTTCATTATATACTTCAGTAGCTGGTATTATGCAGACATATGTTCTTATTATCTTGGTACAGATGCGGCCTCTTTTGGTCTTCCCTTCCTCCTTCCCGAGAAACCTCATTTTGGCAGCGTGAACATTGATTTATACTTTTTATTTGTTAGTGTCCACAACTCCAAGGAGTATGTCAAAATAGATATGAAGTTAGACTTGTAGATAGCCATAATTGTCTTTCTTTCCACCTCACGACGGTTTAAGAAGTCTCCTTTCACTGTATATACAGGCACTATCATGATGGTTCTCAGTTACTTAAAATATGGTTTGGCATTGTACTGATAGGGAGCGGAGTGGCTCAGTGGTAGAGCACTAGTAGAGCCATGCCGGAAATCCTGGTTCAAATCCTGCTACGGGCAAGACTTTTATTTAGTCTGTTTGCAGCCGGAGATGGATCTTATAGGATCTAGGACGCTCCTGGGGCTCACCCAGCTTCTATAAAATATAAAAATAGAGTACCCAAAAGTAAGGGGGGAAATCCGGCGGTTGGGCGTGACCTAGGACAAGTCACCTTCTTGCAGAACCGTTGTCCATGAAACAGTACAGTCTCTACCATGTACTGAACCTCAGGCCTATTCATGGGTTGTAGTGGTACAGGTTTTTTAAATTTTATATTGTACTGATAATATTAAATATAAACTGACCTTATTTGTAGGGGCCTTGTCTGAAGCCCTCTTTCCTTCCAAACCAAGTTGAACATAGAGCTCCATCAGCCTCACCAGGAGCTCCCCCATTTCTGTTTCTCCTTGGATGTTAGCCGCTATATTAGCCAGGGCATTGATTACTCCACCTGACACATGTCTAGAAAAATAAATAAATAAAAACTTTAAAAATTACAGAAAAAAATATAAAACCTCTGTTTTGTTATTAATTTATGTTTAATAGTACGATTATTCATTCAAGTTATGACACTATATACTCGAAAAAGGGAGCGTATTAACTCTCATCAAATTATTATTGAATTAAATCACAAATGAGAATAAACTTACTTATATTGATTAGTTTTATCATTTGTGTATGCGGCATTACTGGCCTCGACAGTGATTTGAACAAACATCCTCATGATTTCTTCATAAACATTCGGCTGGAAAGTTAAAGAAAATTACATATTATTTATAAATAATAAATTCAGTAATTTATTCAAAAGTTTAAATTTAGTTTTAAAGGAAACATTTTTTTCCCGTGCTCTTCCTCAAATATATATGTTACATAATATTTTTTATGAAGTCTCTAGCTTTTCAAAAACATAGAAATATATGTCATTTTCAGAAATTTGTTTTGGCGCTTCAGCATTTCAGGAAAAATATATTTCATTTTTTCTTTTTTTGATAAATATAAAATTCTTTCTAATTTATTTTTATTTATTGTTCTTTTGATGGTGATTATTTTTAAATATTATTATATTGAAGAGAAAAGATTTGTCCTGGCCAGGATTCGAACCCGGGTCATCTGCATCTCTAGTGCAGTGCTCTAAACCACTGAGCTACCAGGGGTCGTATCCAAGCCAGACAAATCCATTCTCTTCACCGATCCTATATCCCCGTGCTCTCGCAATTTTTGTGATGTATATTTGTATATATATTGTATACATATGCGATGTATATTTTTGCAATATGGATTTATCTAGCTTGGATACCATCCCTGGTAGCTCAGTGATTTAGAGCACTGCACTAGAGATGCAGACAACCCGGGTTCGAATCCCGGCCAGGACAACAGTTTTCTCTTACAAAGAACAATAAATAAAAATAAATTATAAATATAAAATTGACGTAAGTCAACAAGATCCCAATTAAAGTAATCTTCAATGAACATTCTTACCCGTGTATACATCGCACGGGACAAATCTTTTCTCTTCAAAATACAAATATTTAAAAATAATCACCATAAAATTATTTCATAGTTTAGATTTATCCAGATTTTTTTTACTGCTGCTAGTAATGAGGAATAGGTTAATGTTTTTAAATCAGTAATAATAAAGTTATTATAGAGAAAGAAATTTTCAAAATTAGCCATTAATGAAATAATAATAATAAAGAAGCTGAGATGGTGCGGGCAGATGCAGAGTATGACTCCTTCCCAATGGCCAGAAAAAGTAAGCGGTTGGGCTCTTCAAAAATGAAGAAGAGGCCACACCTAGGACATACTATAAAGAACTAGTAAAGATAGGGAACTGTGGATGAAATGGTTTATAGTTTTTCTAAAAATGGTTGCGATTAGTCAGTTTCGGCAAAAAACCTTTTCATTACATCATTGGTATATACCTACCTTAAGTATGTAATTTCAGTTTCACATATACAAACAGACCGTTTTCTGATATTTCGTTACTTTAATTCAGATGGTTTTAAAACATAATTAAAAACTCGGATTTAAAATAGTTCATGATCACAATATTTTCCCTTACTAAATATTTCATGGAAATATATTATACAGAGTGTTTCGGAAATGCACGGCACTATTTTAGGTATGTGATCTCTAACACAAAATAATCAAAAAAGTTCATATTAACATAAACATTATCTCAAACTCATTTATTAAACAGATATCAAAGGTTAAAGATTTATTATTTATTTACTACATTAAGACTGACTACAAAGTTTAGCATCTTTAATACTCTTACAGGTTTTAATCACCTGATAAACAAATGAACGATAAGCAATGACAGCAGTTGCTAATCTGTTTTTCTAGTTCTGTGTTTTAGTGTGAGTGAATACTGTGAGACAGTTCAATTTATGATTATCATGGGAGACACCACAAATTTACTCACTTTTGCAGAAAAAACAGACATGCTTTTAACATATGGCGAGGTACATAGAAAAGGTGCTGCTGCTGTTCGAAGATATCGTGAAAAATTTCCTAACCGAAGAATAACAAATCGTAAAACGTTTGAGGCCATTGAAAGACACCTTAGGGATAATGGCACGCTAAAACCTATACGAGTAAACACCGGTCGACAAAGATTTTGACGAGCAAATATTGAAGAAGACATACTCGATGCTGTTCAGTTATCTCCTACCAGCGTCGTTTTGATGTTTCCTCTACCAGCGTATGGCGAACTTTACATGAACAACAATTGTATCCATTTCACGTATTGAGTAGGCAAAAATTTATTACCACAAGATTATAACAAGCACAGAAATTTTTCCCAGTGGTTAATTCGACAATCCTAACTTTCTGAACTGCATTTTGGTTACTGATGAATCTGGCTATACAAGAAACGGAATTCTTAATTTTTGAAATACCCATACTTTCTTTGAGTGCTGAAGAAAACCCTCATACGACTGCTGTTGGACATAACCAACATACCTTTTTTTTAAATGTCTGGTGTGGTCTTCTAGGCGACAACATCATTGGCCCCTTCTTTTTGCTACCTAGGCTGTCAGGTATATCTTACCTGCATTTTTTGCAAAATAATCTTCATGAACTCATAGAAGATGTTCCGCTAGGCATTAGGCAAAGGCTGTGGTTTATGCATGACGATTCTCCAGCTCACTTTTCCCATAGTGTCACTGATTATTTAAATGCAACTTATGGAGACCGATGGGTTGGTCGAAAGGGACCTGTTAAATGACCATTAGATTATTTTGTGTGGAGCTGGATGAAGTCTAGGGTTTATTCTGCGGCAGTTGGCACGCAAGAAGAGCTAAGAAATCCGATTGTGGAAGCCGCAGTAACTATCAAGCACCATCCTGATGCTATACGAAGAGCCTGAGAAGCATGGATTCATCGTGCTGAATGTTGCATTCAACAAAACAGAGGCCCGTTTAAACAGTTACTCTAAATGTTGTAATAATAATACATAAATAGTAATAATAAATAATAAATCTTTAACCTTTGATATCTGTTTAGTAAATGAGTTTGAGATGTTAATATGAACTTTTTTGTTTATTTTGTCTAAGAGAACACATGCCTTAAATAGTGCTGTGCAATTCCGAAACACCCTGTGTATGTATATATATATATTCATATTTCGAATTCTATAAAGAATATTCTATATAGAATGAATTGATACATGCGAATTAATATTTCATCTATACATAACAAAAATACGTACCTCACACTTTGAAATGATTATGCAACCCAGCTGGTCGACAATGAGAACATCTGCAGGTGACGGAACCCTGCAAAGCCTTTGTTGAAAGAACTGCAAAATAGTTTCAGTAGTTTTCTGAGTATCTTTCAGAGCGACAGCAATGTGACCAAGCATAACGATGGTATTGTTCAAAATAAGAGAACTCTCGCTGTGAGTAAATAAAACATAAAATTATGGGTTAGAAATTATTGATGTAAAAATAAAAATATTTAGAAATTTAATTTGTTAAATTATTAATTAATTATGAATCTGATTATTAATTTAAGGAGATTGTAATTTTTACCAAGTTGCTTTGTAAATCCAGATTATATTATTTATTAATAATGGGGTATATAAAAAAAAAAATGACCGTTTTATCAAATTCCAAAGTTCAAAAGTCTATAAATATTTGTATGTTATTTATTATTTACCAACATTTAATAATCCCATTAGAGCATTCTCTAAGCTTGTTTACTAACACTGGACTTCTTCAAAAAAAGCCTCAGTTTAGTTATTTATTTCAAAGAAGAAACATGACAGTGTTCTACGAAATTCTCGTAATTTTAAGACATTACTGAAGCAACTCGTGAAATTATTAAATATGAAGGGGAAGGTGTCCTTGACCAGCGCGGTGTTGGTTTGAAAAATTTAGCAGTGGAGATATGACGTTGGAAAGGAAGAAGGACTCCGGGCGACCATTAATGGATATTGATGAGTTTCTGAAGGAAGCTGTTGAATCAAATCCATCCACAAGGGAGTGTGGTGTGTCGAAAGATACTGTTAGTCGCCATCTTCTCTCCATGGGCGAGGTGAAGTGGTCATTTTTTTTTTATACACCCCATTATAATTGTTTTACATATTTTTATAATTGTAAATATAAATAATTATAATATTAAATATTTTGTAATTGTTTTATATAACTTAATAAAATTCTGGTTACTAATAACAACAGTTGAAGGAATTGCCTTTTTAAAATGTATCCTTGGTAAAAAAAAATTAAAAACAAAGCCATCATACATAACATGATACATATAAAATATATTATAAACTGTTATTTTATTCAAGACAGTCCCCAATATGTGTATATTAGGGGTATTGACATGTGCTAGTTTTGGCACATGTGTTATGCCAGCACTTCTTGAAATCTTTGAAACATTTCTGGAACTCGGTCTCTCACTAACAGTTACAATAACAAAAAAAAAAAGACATAGGACACATATGGAAATATGGAAGCAGTGGCAATGGCATCATTGCTGTGTTTGTTTATGGCCATAAATTCACGAATTAAATATGAAGAGTGAGCAGGTGCAATATCGCGGTGCGAAAGCCATTAATCATTTTGCCATTATTTGGGATTTTTCTTTATTTCTTTTTTTTTGTATATTTCATGCAAACAGTGTTGAACTTGTAGATAGTACTCATTTCACTTATGTCGATCAACAAGGGCACTCGTCATCTTAAACAGCTTCACACCGAAAATGCTTATATCAGTCTTAAAATCTTGTTTTACCTAAAGATGATCCACCTAAAGCAATATTTAACATTTCTAAGACCTTGCTGCACTTTATTAATTTATTATAGCAAAATTTTGATTCATTCTTTAAACATATAAATATTAGCTGATCATACAAAAACACAAGTAATCTTGGGTAATAATGTGCAGATACTTAGCAGCAGACATGTTTACCAACACAATAGAAAAAAAATCTAGTGAATTGAACTAATATAATCCATAAAATTACAAGCAGGCTTTTTATGTCAAAGGAGATGAGGATCTAGTGGTCAGGTATGGTGAGTAATGATAGTAGATCGAGTAAGTGAAAAGAATTTTGGATATCGTATAGGTGTTTGTGGCTAAGGACTTGTAAGGAAAGGAGTAGAAATTCACTAAGATTTTTTGATGGTGAATTAATGTTAGACGTAATAGGGCAGAGGGGGTTGTTTAGTTATTGGATTTTGGAAAGTCCATAAAAATGGGGAGCTAAAGAATTATAGGATATAAGGTTTCTGTTGACAGGGTACGTAATAAATTTAGAATTTGCAAGACATTGTAGATGAGGGTTAAATTGAGTTTGGAGAGCAGAGGTAGGGTCTCGAGGAATAGGTTTATATGTAGATCGGTCTATATATAAACAAATTCCTATCATCCCTCACCATACCTGACCACTACATCCTCACCTCCTTTAACATAGAAAGCCTATTCGCAAAGATAGCTTTGGATAAAGCCCTCCTTAGAGTATAAAATTACAAGATTCCTTCTTTTTTTTTTTAAATCAGCCTAAAATATTTTACATAAAATATGTTTGTAGTATGGAAATACTGTTAGATTTATGGATAGGATATAAAATACTTCTATACCTATCAGAATTCTGGGCTGTATATAGCCTGTTAGAAAGAGAGGCAACGAGCGCAGGAACACAGTTATGATCGACAGAGTAAGCTGATCTAAGAGCCATGCAGAGGTTTTCAATTGCGGCGTCTCTCAACTTTTCGAATGGTGAATGGCAGCAATCGCAAAGTGTTCCACTAGTACCACCAACTAAAAAGATCTCATTGTGTTAATACAAGTTCAATCTTGAGAACATTAAATTAAAAAAAATATATGAGATCCGGTCTTCATAAAGTGACTAAAACTTGTATAATCATATATATATATATATATATATATATATATATATATATATATATATATATATATATATATATATATATATATATATATAAGTTAAGTCCTGGAGACCAACAATATTCACTTTAATCCTTAAAGTGCTTAGATGTAAATAAACCAAAGGTATATATGTAGGATTATGAGAGCAATAAAGTTAGTTATCAATCAGAGTTGGCAGTGTTCATTTCAAACCTTTCTCTTTTTTTTTAAGTATTCCTTTCGATAGACCTTAACTGGTGCCGAAACCGGCGGGACAGTGCGGAAAAGAAAAATCGTGGTAAATTAATTTTTCTTTTTCTTCCTATTTAATTGTGCGTATCAAGTGAGAAAAATGCCCGAACCAGGTCTAAGTGACATTTTGAGACCGGCAATTCTCACAGTGGATTCTCAACAACAACCAGTAACCCAACCACCTATAGAAACTCAGGAACCGATAAATCCTGATTTCCCCATGCTGCCGACTACCACGTTAGCGATGGCTCGTGCAGACATAGCGGCAAGAGAGGCAAATCTAATAGAGAGGATGAAGTTAAGAAAAAATAATGCACGTGATCTTAGGAGGGAGATCAGCGAGCTAGAAAGGTTCGACGGAGAAGTTGGTGAGTTAAATCACTTCCTCAAAGGGGGGGACAGGATTATGTATTATATCCAGGTCCACGTCGAGGCAAAGGATATCGACGAATTGGACGCCACCAGGCTAAGGGCAGCCTTAGTATGCCGAGTTAGAAGAAACATCCTCAACTTAATTCAGGCGGACGAAGAGACGCCATGGCATACGGTCAAGGAGAGGCTGAAAAAGGCATTCGGGGGTGGACGATGGGCCCCAGAAGAAGACATGCTCCAGATGTTCAGGGAATACCGCAAACAAGGACAGTCACACGGGCAATATGCAGCGGTACTGTTGGCGCGGTATAATAAAATTACGGAGAAATTACGTGAAATGATGGAAACGGATCAAGTGGAGGCTCGCATGGATTTTCTATCCAGAATACTGAAAGTCCAGTTAGCCAGGGATACTGGAAGAAAGGATGGATTGCCGAAAGACAAAACATTCTTGGAGTGCGCACAGGAGATGGTAGACGTGAGCGCAAGGGAGGAAGAATCAAAATTCGGCGAGGTCGCAGAGACGGGCTGGAGTAAGGTCACTTACCGCCGACCTGAGATTAGCCGAAACCGTCCAAGATTGGACATGGGTAGGAGAAGAGACCCCGAAGGTTATAAGAAGGAGAGGTCGGCTGCACGAGATAGACGACCAGGGACGGAGAAGAAAAATGGACGAAGAGAGGAGAGGAAATGCCACGAGTGCGGTAAAACAGGACACCTAATGGCTCAGTGCCCTCGCACGCGGTGCTTTGAGTGCGGAACAGAGGGACACATGGTCAGGCAGTGCCCCTATATCTACTCTCGCAGGGAGACGCAGAGGGTGGAACCCATGGAAGTGAACGCCCAGAGAGTCTGGCGAAGACATAAGTCGACACCAGCGTCGACGGAGACATCGGAGACGGAAGAAGAAGGACCAGCGAGCAGTGGAGGTGAAGGAGACAGAAGTAGTCGCAGGAGCGGAAGACTGCTTGTAACATCAGAGAGGAAGCAGCGCGCGGAAGACTGAGGTGAGTGTCAGCAGAGAGGCGACCGCATGATAGTGAACTGCAGCGTGAGAGGAGTATGTGGCGGTTTGCCTATTATACAGGTGGAGCGAGGGATCAGGTGCCTCGTAGATACAGGAAGTTCCGGCACAATCCTGAGTAGGAAGGCGGTGGAGAAGCTGGCGGCGGGAAAAAGGACACCCCAGGTACAGGTATGTACATGCAAATTAACCACTCTGGGTGGCCCTTGTAGAGTAGAGGGGGAAGTGATGATGGAATTGGGGACGTGGTTTAAAGCAGGGACCAAACTTAGGGTACACGTGGTGGAAAATATGTTACGTGGTTATGAAGGGATAATCGGGTGCGATATTCTGAATCAGTTAGGTACTCGAGTGAAAAATAAGGATGGGAGATGGTCAGTCAAGATAGGGGGTAAGCGATACAAAAGTTACGTGAGGGCGAAGGACGCGATGGTGTGTGTGGGCGTAGTGAACCAGGCAGAGGATTGGAGGGTACGGATACGGCGAGACTTCGATGATATTTTCCATAAGGAGGGCGAGCGGTTAGGCGCAACGGGGGAAACCGTTCACGAAATATCATTAAAAGAAGAACGGGCGACATACGTCAAAGAAAGGCGATACCCGCAGGCGTTGAGGCAGCACATTAGGGAGGAGATAAAGAATCTTAAAGATCAAGGGATTATAGTAGACAGCACATCGCCGTATAATAGTCCACTTTGGGCGGTAAGGAAAAAGAGCGCAGCTGGGGAAGAGAAATACAGAGTCGTGATAGACTACCGGAAGTTAAATGAAAACACGATAGATGAAAAGTATCCCATCCCGAGATTCGAAGACATCATTGATAGGCTGAGCGGGGCAACAGTGTTTAGCACCCTAGATTTGAAGGCAGGATATCATCAGATCAAGATGCACCCGAGGGATCAGTCCAAGACCGCATTCACATTCGAAAGAGGGCACTATGAGTTTACGAGGATGCCCTTCGGACTCAAAAACGCGCCCATAACTTTTCAAAAGTTAATGGATGAGTTTCTTCGGGGGGTGGATGAAGATGTGTGTCAAGTCTACATGGACGACCTGTTGGTGTTCAGCAAAACCGAAACGCAGCATATCGAGCATCTCAGGAGTGTGTTTAACAGGATCCGGAGATTCGGCTTGAAGTTATCTGCTGAAAAATCACTTCTGGGAAAAGGAGAAATTACTTTCTTGGGACACACCATTACGAAGGAGGGGGTGAAACCCGATAAGAGCAAAGTGGACGCAATTTCAGGGATGGCGGTGCCGAGAGATGTCCAGGGTATACGTCGTCTATTGGGCTCGCTAAATTATTACCGGCGTTTTGTCCCGGAAATGGCGGAATACCTTGTACCCCTCAACAACCTATTGAAGAAAGGCCGAAAAATTTTCGTTACCCCGGAGATGGAGAATAACATCCGCAAATGTATGGTACGGCTTCAGGAGGAACCAGTACTGGCCTTCCCGGACTTCGAGAAGCCCTTCATGCTCACGACGGATGCCAGCGAATATGCACTGGGAGCAGTGTTGTCACAAGATGGGGAAAAAGGAGACCGCCCTGTTGCTTACGCTAGCCGGCGCCTTACGGAAGCCGAGACAAGGTACAGTGCGTTAGAGCGCGAACTTCTAGCAATAGTGTGGTCAATAGACCATTTCAGACCGTACGTATTCGGAAGGAAGTTCACGGTACATACGGAACACAGACCTCTGCAGTGGGTGGGAAAGTTAAAAGAATCGTCTGCGCGCATCACTCGTTGGAAGGAATTTTTGGGGCAGTACAACCTCGAAATCAAATATAAACCGGGCAAGGAGAACGTGGTAGCCGATTGGCTGTCCCGGGCGATAATGGTAAACGCGGTGGAAGAAACGGGAGAGGGCCCATCGCGGGACATTAGGCAGTTCCTACAAGAATGGACTCCGGAGGGGGAAGGAGGACGCAGTTCGGACAGCAGAGAAGAGGAAGACCAGGACGAGGAAAGTTCAGCGGAAGATAGACCGACGGAGATGACGGAGTTAGAGGAAATAATTAATGACAAGAAGCGTCAAGTCATATGGAAGACCAGGACCGCGGGGCTACTTAAAATGGACTTCTCAAAATACGGTAGGAGTAACATTATTACCATCTGGTCACAACCCGGAGTCAGTGATGACAACATTTGTCGAGTACTGAAAGAGGCTTCCAGGCCGGGAAGAACATCCCATTTGTACGTCGGAAACGCCACCGTGTGGGAAAAAATACAGCGGTTATGGCGGTCGGAAAGGTTAGGAGTGGACCGCAACTTCGTTCGCTGTACGATGATGGTAGAGACGATTCGTGAGAGCGACCGTCAGAAGGAGATCACCGTAGCTTATCACCAGGGCAAGACGAATCATAGGGGAGTCAGCGAAACTATCCAAGCGCTTAAGCGGAGGTACTTCTGGTGGAATATGAAGGAAACAGTCAGGGAAGTTGTGGGGGCATGCGACGTTTGTTTATCCACGAAATACGACAGACATCCCCCCAAAGGAATACAGGAGGAAACGCCCACTGCAGAAATGCCTTTGACGGACCTGCAAATCGATACGTTTTCCTGGAGAGGCTATAAGTGGATCACATTAATAGACTGCTTCAGTAAGGTGGCTGCGGCCCATCTCATTAACGAGAAATCGGCGGATGCAGTTCTAGTGGCCCTTAGGGCCTGGTTTAAGGTATATGGGGTACCCGACAGAATCGCCTCCGATGGTGGAATGGAGTTCGACAATGCGAAGATAAGGGCCGAAGCGAGGGAGCTAGGGGTGGTATGGAGAATCAACACCCCGGGACATCCCAAAAGTAGAGGAGCCATCGAGAGGTTGCATAGTACCCTCAGCGACCACCTGCGAATCTATCAGGTAGAAAAAGGGTTAGAACCAGATGAGGCAATGGAAAAGGCAATCGCGGCGTATAACGAATCTATCCATTCCGTTACCGGGTTTTCTCCCTTTGAGATTATTTTCGGGTTGCGACAACGACGAAGGGACACCAGAGCTACAACCGTTGAGGGCGAGTTGAAGGATCACGTGGTTGCAAATCGAATATCGCTAGAGAAGTTACAGGGGAAAGTCAAAGACAGGCTCGAACGGGAAAAGCGAAGTCGCGTAGCGAAAGAGAACCTCAGGGTCAAGGACGCCATGGGTGGGATCAAGATAGGTACTACCGTTTATAGGCAGAGGAGTTCCAACCGGGGGAAAGAATTACTACGCTACGAAGGGCCATTCCGAGTGGTAGCGATAAGGGAACATAACATTGTAACGATTGAATACATTAAGGATCCCAAGCGACGTAAGAATGTTCATATCGAACAACTTAAGCTTCCTCTCGGGCAGTTAGAACATGCGTAACGGCCTGGAGTGTCCTGGCCGTCATCCAGAAGCATACATATTCTTTTTATGACTTTTTATTTTTCTATTGTGAGTGTATATATAGTGCGAACCCTTTTTTTTTATTTATTATTAGAAGCATCTCGTTTTGTTTTGTGTGTGTGTGTCAGTTCTATCGAAAGTGAAAGAGAGGATTTCGGATCTATAAGTTTATTTTTTTATTTTTTTGTCTCTCACTGTATATGTGTTCAGCACTACGTAAATGTACAGTGAATGTTGCTGGCCTTCCGGGTTTTGGCTTACTTCGTTTCCAAGTTTCCGAAATTCTTCGAAAACTGGAGGGGGGGAGTTAAGTCCTGGAGACCAACAATATTCACTTTAATCCTTAAAGTGCTTAGATGTAAATAAACCAAAGGTATATATGTAGGATTATGAGAGCAATAAAGTTAGTTATCAATCAGAGTTGGCAGTGTTCATTTCAAACCTTTCTCTTTTTTTTTAAGTATTCCTTTCGATAGACCTTAACTTATATATATATATATATATATATATATATATATATATATATATATATATATACACAGGGTGTCTCATTTCAAGTGGATCAAACGTTTTTAACTTTTAAACCAAACAAAATTCATAAAAACGATTCAGGTGAAAGTTGTAGTTATTCAGAAGAAATAAAAAACCTTTTTTGGTTTTTCACTTTAAATGGTCAATATTGACCTTCAAAAAATGTAGTTTTCTCTTGACCCCCATTTATTTTTATTTTTCTGAAATGTACAATACAAAACATGGAAAAAATGTATGTAACATTTTTTTCTATCTTTTATAGGTTAAGTAGAAAAAGCATTCAATGTATTTTGAATCTTTCAGAAAATGTCTGGACATTTAAAAATCTTATTTTTAATTTTTTTTAAATTTCTATAAAAATGTCGAAACAGATTTTTATTAAAATTAAGGTTTTTAAATGTCCAGACATTTTCTGAAAGATTCAAAATACCTTGATTACTAAGTTATTATGACTAAAAACTCTTAAAATAACTTAATGCTACATTATGTTTCCTCGTAAAGGAGGTATACTAAAGTAGTGAACTTTGAATGCTTTTTCTACTTAAACTATGAAAGATAGAAAAAAATGTTACATAAATTTTTTCCATGTTTTGTATTGTACATTTCAGAAAAATAAAAATAAATGGGGGTCAAGAGGAAACTACATTTTTTGAAGGTCGATTTGTTGACCATTTAAAGAGAAAAACCAAAAAATGTTTTTTTATTTCTTCAAACTAGGGCTGAATAACTACAACTTTTACCTGAATCGTTTTTCTGAATTTTGTTTCGTTTAAAATTTAAAAACGTTTGATCCACTTGAAATGGGACACCCTGTATATATGTATATATATGACTTATTAATTAACTATATGGCTTATTAATGATTATTCAGCCATCATAATATAAAACAATAATTTTAGTAAGCCTACATAAATTGAAATGTAACAAAATTGACTACAATATTTTACAAAAATAGATGTTTTTATTTACTTTTTAATGTTGACTAATAATTTTTAATATATACTGATATCCATCATTATAAATAAACTAATTTAAAATAAAATAAATAGTTCATAAAATAATCACTGTTAAAAAAATGGCAAATAAAAAAAAAAAGAAAACAAAAACCAACATACTTTTGCTAATGGTATTGCCAGTGTCAGAAGTTATTGTAAGGTGAAATCCTAAAAGAAAAAATAAATACATCAACTAATAAAAAATAAAAATAAAAAGGAAAGGAAAATTAATGTAAATGTAACTGAACAATAATAAAAATAAAATTTTTAATTTAATAAAAATAAACAAAGTGTAAAATTAAAACTAAAACTGTCTGAAACTCACTCCTTTATCCACTTTCTATACAAGAAATATTGTATAGAATATTATAAATACATTGAATAACAATGAATTGAATGACTGATTAGTTAATATTACAACAAAAAAATTGGGAAAGTGTATATTTAAGATGGAGAACTATAAACTTTCTTTCGGCAAACTCAACAGTGAACAGTTAAAAAATATTCCAGAACGAGAAATTGATTTCAGGAAATTTTTGACAACATAAAAAAAACAGCTACTGATAGAAATTATGGAAAATCCACAGATACTGAAGAAAATGTAGATATTTGCTTAAGGTAATAACAAATATAAACTTTATTTTAAATATTTATAATTTAAAACTACTGAATTATTTTTTAAATAGAAGAGGACTCAAGCTGTCGCCCTGCCTCACTGAGTCCTCTTCTATTTATATTATTCATGGATAAAATCCATAAAATCTGTAAGCGCTGTACTGCCTGGATGGTCATCGGCAAGTGGAACTTAAGAATTGTTATGTTTCAAAGCCTGTTGTATGCTGATGACATAGTATTGATTGCGGACATGAAAGACAAGCTGCAGCAAGCCCTGATGGAATGGGAGGAAGAACTCATCCGCAAAGAAATGGCAATAAAAGCAAAGTACTAGCGGTATGAAGAGAGGAACAAGAGGAAGTCCAGCTGATCTGTAATGGGGAGGTACTTGAAGTTGTGGAAGAGTACACCTACTTGGGGACAATCATCAGCAGCAGGGGAAGAATTGACCCAGAAGTAGCTAACAGAATATCAAAAGCCAAACAGGTTTACTACCCTATTTGCAACAGTATAGTTGGGCATAGGGAGGTTGGAAAGGAAACCAAAATGCACATCTACAAATCAGTTTACCTCCCAACCCTCACTTATGGAAGTGAAAGCTGGGTTATGCTGGGCAAACAAGCTAGCCGAGTGACAGCGGCGGAGATGAAATTCCTGCGGAGAGTTGTTGGAAAGACCAGGAGGGACCTCATCAGGAAGGAAAGAATCAGAGAGGAGCTGAAAGATTCCATAAAAAACCGACAGCTAAAGTGGTTTGGCCACGTCTGTCGGATGGACGAATAGAGAGAGCCAAGGAAGGCCATGGAAGCTAGACCCACCGGGAAGAGGCCGAGAGGCCGTCCCAGAGTTTCCTATCAGGAATATATCCAGCGCATTGGTGGGGAGAGAAGCAAGACCCTCCAGGAAATGAGGCGGCTGAGTAGGGACCGCGAGCCATGGCTGCATAGGGTTGAGGTTCCTCGGCGCTAGTAATGGTATAAGAGGAAGTCATCGAAGAAGAATTATTTTTCTTTTCAGTTACTTAAGGGAAATTAATCATGATTATGTCAGAGTTGTTAGCCAAAGAGCTCAATATAAGGCTTGAATACAAACAATTAGGTTTTTTTAAAAGCTCTAACAAAAGAGACTTTTTTGGAAAGCAGATGGCTTAAAAAATGACAAGTTCCTGAACTAAACAAACATATAATGGAACAAGTTTTGATGTCTTCTGAACAGTAGAGGCAGCAGGTGCAATAATTAAAATAAAATTTTTCCAGCTCATACAAAATTACATTAGAGAATTTTGGGAGTGGAGCCAGCTTGAAAAGTACACCAAAATTAAGAAAATATGAGAAGAAATATTCTTTTGCACAAGACTTATGCTGCTAAAAGTTGCTTATATTTTCTGTAAATTTTAAAATAAAACTACAATTATCAAAGATCAATATTACAGCAGTGATTCACTAGAAACAGTGCAGCAAATTGAATATGGCTAAAACCTACTTTTATTGACTGCATTCTCAATGTCTATATCTGGCGTGTGGAAGCCTATAAACAGAAAAAAAAATCAAAATAATGTAAAAGAAAAGAAAAAATGAAAAATAAATAAAGTAAAATTAACATAAAATAAAAGCAAAGCAGTAAATAAAAAATTTAATTTAAAATAAAAACTCTCAGTGATATAAAAAAATTCAGAACCAAATGAACAAATTTGGCTAAAACCAATTTCTACAGAAGAAATAATTACGACCCTATCAAAATAAAACACCCAGAAATTAATTTTACAGTAGCTAAGTTAAACAGTATTAATGCAGAAATAAATACAAACAGTAAACAATTTGTTTGTAAATGTATTTATTGAAATTTACAACTATATACAAAATACATCAAGTAAATATAATGAAAGATAAATCATGTCCAGAGACAAAGGCAAGTAGAGAAACTACCCAGTGGTAGTACTCAAATAAAAAGTTCAACTTAGAAGGTCACGAAGCCATCTTCATTTCAGACCCCTTGGAGGATTATCAGGAATTGAAGAGGTTGCGAGGTTTGAAACTAGTGGGTTTGAGTGGAAATGAACAAACGGGACATTATGGTCATTATGGATTACTTTGTTCGTAACAAATTAAGGAGCATTCAGGATTTTGGATTGTAAGGATTGAATACGAGAGGAATTCGATGGCTTAGTGGACCCCAAAAGCTTTATTCCATAAGTCCAAATGGGTCTAATGATTGTCATGTATATAAGTCTTTTGTAATTAATTGGGAGCTCAGAGTCATTGTCTAGTAAATGTTGAAGTAGCCTGAAACGGCATGCTGTTTCTTGTCGTTTCAGTCTAGTATGAGGATTCCAAGTTAATCTTTTGTCAAAGTGTAGTCCTAAGTACCGGGCCTATTCTACAGGAATCAGTGGGATGTTATTAAACGATACAGGAGGACAGGAAGTCGTTGGTTTATGAGGGAGGGAGTAAAATATTAAACAAATCTATGAAGAGAATAAAATAAGAGAGATTAAAAAATACATAAATAAAATTCCATTAAATCAAGACACCATTATTTTTTAATAAAAAGATTTTTTTAAATTAGGAATTATTGGTTAAATTACAAAAATGACTAATGAACCCAGTTTTGTAGATTGACTCGTTTTATACGAAATGTCTCTGTTCAAAGTAAAGGTTATTTAATAAAATAACTTTATGCAATAAACATTTTTATTCAAAATATTTACCCACATTGTCTATAAATTTTTTCCAAGGTGTTATCAAATTTTCAGTCCCAAAACTGAAAAATTTAGGGTTCTGAAGATGTGTTTTTGATTTGAGAATCATTTTCAAAAACTGTACCCTTAACATCAGAACTACGAAGAATTACCATATAAGTATTTCTACCAACCGGTCAAAATGACCTGTATGTTTGTTTAATTAAACAAAATAGTAGAATTCAAGAAATAAAACTATAAATTCATAAGATAATTTAATTTTAAATAAAATATATTTCATTCAAATATTGTAATAACATAACATAAAGAGTAGTATCAACATAGCATAAAGAGTAGTGCGTGTAGCAACTTGCAACTATACACGGCAAGCAAGAATACTTTTTTAAAATTATTTTATTGAATTGTACAACTGTAATATATACATATAGTACAATGGCTAAATGACTAACTAGATACATGAAAGGACATGTAGAGGCACTACTGGCAGCACTCTAATAACATTTCTATAATATAAGGTCCCGAGGCCATCTTCTCTTCGGACGCCTAGGAGGATTGTCCGGGATGGAATTGGAACCAAGGATGGAAACTAGTGGGTTTGGATGGGCCTGGAGTTTATTATGGAATGATAGGTATCTGGAATGGGCTAAATCGGTAACATATGGAACGTTCAGGTCATTATGGATGGTTTATTTGTGACAAAATAAGGAGCGTTTTTGTGAAGGATTTTGGATTGCAAGGAATGAATACGAGAGGAATTTGATGGTTTGGTGGAGCCCCATAGTTCAATTCCGTAAGTCCATATAGGTCTTATAACAGTCACATAAATAAGTCTTTTGTAATTGATCTGAAGCTTTGAGCGTTTGTCTAGTATGTGTTGAAGTAGTCGGAAGCGTCTAGCTGTTTCTTGTCTTTTCAGTCTTGTGTGAGGGTTCCAAGTAAGACGTTTGTCTAAGTTGAGTCCTAGGTAGCGAATCTGTTCAACAGGGATAAGTGGAGTACTATTAAAGGATACAGTAGGACAGGAAGTCATGGGTTTTCGACGAAGGGTAAAGGTAATTTGATGGGACTTGTTGGAATTGATTTTAATTCTCCAATTCCGACACCAGCAAGAATACTAAATTTAAATTTTATATATTACATATACACAAATATACACATAGTAAATTGAAAACGTAGAATTTTTGAATTCCGGGAATTATAGATGTATAAATATTTCGGGAATACACAACATGTATTCATGATATTTTCATGACCTGTCAAAAATGAACAGTTTGTATATTTAGGTATAACACATAAATATCTCTGAAAATTAGAAGTGTAAGAAATAAATAATTTATATTATTGTATACATAAATTTAATAAAAATCATGACATTGTAAAATATTAAAGAAGACTTAAAGAGGAAATATTATAAATAAATGATGCAACCGGTCATTTTGACCGGTTTGTAGTTCTAGTGTTGAGGAAGTTATCTAAATTTCTTAAAAAATGAAAATCTGTAGGAGATGAGTCTGGCAAATAAATAAAATACAAGATATTGATGTAATATTTATTTAGGCCAATTAGAACTGATTGCTTATAAGCTTTCTTCAGGGCAGAGTTTAATACATGAAGAAAGAGAATCTAACATGAAATTAATTGATAACTATAGATTCTTTACAAAACTAATGATAAGACTTTTGAGCCTATTGCATCTTTCCTTATCATAAGATTATATTCCCTCTTCAGTATAGCTAATCACAACTCTGTGTTTTATTTTAACAATCTATTGACAATTATCTCCTACGATAATAACGTTATTATAATTTTGATTGTATCATAAAATTTATTAAACTATATATTACCTTGGGCATCATGTGAAAGGCCTTTTTCATTGTGTAATCGATACAACTTGGAAAGTATCGGAGATGGAGAAACGAGAAAATCCCTGAGACACTGTATAGAAGTACTGGCTATATTAGGATATTTCTCAGCTAATTTACCTAAACCCTGAAATCCAAGAGATACAAAATTATCAGAACAGTTGTGAGGACTTTACTTAATTCTAGATAGATTATGTCAGCAGCCGAACTATTTTTGGAGAGTGGTAATTAAAATAAAAAAATTCAACACCACAAGGAGGAATGAAAAAAATTATAAATAAATTATACATAGGACAAAATAAAAGCTTCTTCATATTCTGTAATGTTTCGTACAGAAAATAAGTTTTTTCTTTTTTAAAAACTTCAAATGCTAATTTTTATAAAGACGTCAATGTTATCACCGTCATCAAATTCGCCCGACTCCACTGGGCTGGTCATGTCATGAGAATGAACCAGGCCGATATCCCATTAAAAATTATGTCCGACCAAGTGTATGGTACAAGGCGAATAGGACGCCCCAAGCTTCGTTTGGAGGATTGTGTGGCTGCGGACTCCAGAATGCTACTTGGACTAAGAAATTGGAAGGCAGTGGCGCGCAATAGAGAGGACTGGCAATTCTTGTTAGAGCAGGCTTTGACTCATCATGTGGGTCGTGATGCCAGATAAAAAATAAAAAAAGTTAGTTAAAGTCGCATCTACCTGACAGTTTGGTATTTCATCTTTTTGTAACTTGATGATGTTGGATTTTTTCAAATTGGACACAAATGTTTCTTGAAGTCATAAAAATAACAAGGTATTCAATTTTCTCTTTGAATGTAATCTTTACAATGAATATTCTTTTTAGGCATTTAAAATGTCATGTGAAACAAACATTGGTTTCTTTTGGAATATTTATTATTTCAATAACATTTATTCCAATTATTTAAGTTTTAAATCTTTTTATATCTCATCTTCAGTCCTGAAGAAGACCTGCAAGGTGGGTTGAAACATCAATTTCTATTAAGTAGTTTATCACTATTTAAGGAATTACTTTTTTGACATCCACCTGGGCCATTTTCTTTTCCATTTATTTCTTCTTGTTTATCCATGTTTTAATAAGGGTCACATATATTTTAATCAAATTAAATTATCGTACTCAGTAATTTCAAGAGTGGAGAGAGCAATATTTTAAGACTAAATAGCAATAAACCTTTGAAGATTGTAGAAAAGCAAATGCTTTTTATAATTTTCAAAAACTTTCAACAAAATGAAATTGTATTTAATCTTGAATCTGATCCTGAGAAATTATTTCTACCTTAGTTCAGTCCAATGAATGAATTTAATTAACGACAGAAATTAAGTTAAAGTAAACCAAGGCGCAATAGGAACACCCACAAAAAATGTGCACAATGATTTTCCTAACAGAATTGGCAATTAGAGAATATGAAGAGCTTAAAAAAAAAATTAATAAATAAATAAAAAAGATAAAGATAATAAAATAAAGGAAAAAAAAAAAAGGATAATACCTGGGGATGCTAACCTTTATATAATAAATTACCTCAAGACAAACCATAAGTAGAGGCATATGTGCCAAAACTAATTTTAAATTATGATTTGAATTGATTTTTTCAGTCAGTCGACCACAAAGGCTATCCGCCCCTAAAAAAAAAAATTGGATTAATCCAAGAAAAATTATTAATGATAATAATATAATATAAATATGATACAAGCATTCCCCACACAGTATGCAAAAGGTGAAAGTTGCATAAGATGAAAAGTATTAATGAACAACTTCAAATGTATCCTCATTTAATTGTCAAACAATCTTATTGTTGCCAACAATAATCCTAAATACACACAATAAAAAACTTATTAGTGAATGAATATATTGGTTAGATATTTAATTGGGATAAATATTCAAATGTATTTTCTGTCAAGACAGTGTCATGATTCTGCAGCTCAACCAAAAAGTAGGTGTGTAATATATTAGTGTTTAGCAGCCATCTACAGGATACGATCATCTTGTGTTTGCTTCAGGGGTCAGAAGATCCTTGTATTTTATGACAATTTAGAAAATGACCTTTTGCGAAATCGTAAGCGGGTCTGGGAAGTTGTGGAGCCAGACTAGCAGAAGTAGGGTGCCAATGCTCACCCAACCAGTACCGAATTAATTTATTTATAATTATTGGCTTATAATTTTCAGCCATATATTACAGCCTATTATAATATATAAGTAAAATTATATTATTATAATATAGTTATAGCCAGGAGGAGTGAAGCCAGCTAGGTTGTGGGAAAAAGGGTGTGGTACCCCAATGTGTGGTTGGCCAGACTTTCGTGAAGGTCCTTTTCAAAATTGTTGAGTTATTGCTGCCTTCTTTAATCTCATCTACATATTTCCCAATTTTCATAACTTCTATGACTGAAAACTTGTTTTCTTCTGAAAAAACTCTCCTTATGATACAGAACCATCCCATGGTGCCCAATTTTTTCAAAAAGCAAATTTTATTTAAAAAATTGAATAATATTCATATTGATACATGAATAACTAAATTATTTAAATTACTATAATTTTCACATCAAACTTAAAATGTTCTTAAAGATATAAAAGAATTTGAAATATAATTTGAGTTTAAAAAGTAATTCATTGTCATACCTAATATTTATTTCATTATTCGATTTTAATAATGTAAAAGACTAGATCTGGGAATGATGTTAATATCTAAAATAGCTGAAAGAAAAAATGCAGTTAATTAATTTTTAACTCTAAACCAACAATGTTAACATTTGCACAAAACATTATGGAGTTGAAAATACCTAGTAAAAAAAATTACAAACAGATTCATAACCTGTAAAGCAATAACCTGTATCATATTTGCTAAAGAAATCTACCGCAAATACATTGAGGTAGTCTACTTCAAAAAGTATCAAGTCGCACAGGCAATAATAACATATTACTACAACTATTTTCATAGGATACATTTATAACCATTGCTTTAAAGTATGGTAGAAATTTAGTTTAAAATAGTTTATTAGAAATGATAAATAAAAACTTCACATCATAAAAAAGTAGCTATAATGATTGTTAAAAAAAAAAAATGAAATTTGTTATAAAATAAGAAAAAAACAATACACATGCTAAACTACAATTTCTAATAATTAACACAACTTATTTTATGTTAGAGAAGAAATTGGTTGACTGTAAGTACTAATGGAGGACGGAAATAGTTGGGGGTGCAGTCAAAAATTACACAATAAATAAGTGGAAACTTATTACAGTGGAATCCCGATATTTCATATCCCGATTATTCGTATTTCCGGCTAATTCGTACAAATTTGCCGGTCCCCAGAGAAAATCCCGATAAATGGTATAAAATCAATGCATTTCAGACCTCTGGGTAATTCGTATTATTTTTATGCTCGAGGTCACTTATAACGTCATATAATTCGTATTTCCAGCTTTAAAATCTCGTTACTTAGTACTGTTTTCGAAAGGGAGGGAGAGAACAGTGAAGCAGATATGCCAGGGAGCAGAATGAGAATAAATCCTTTCTAGGAAATCACTCAATTTGTATTTGTTTTACACACAAGTATGTTTGTACTGTTTAGAGGCACAGTAGATCCTATCGTTTTTTACTGGGGAGCGAGTGAGAGAGAGTGAAGTTTTCTTAGAAATCTCATAAGTAATTCGTACTGTTTTCACTCAAAGAAAATGAGGGGATATCTAGGAATTTTATTAAGCTTTTCTTACAATCACACTTTTATTTACAATTCAGTCTCGTTTTTGTTACCGTTGTGACACGTTATCATGCCTCCAAAATACGTTAGCCTCTCTATTGAAGAGAAACAACAAATCATAAACGCCGTGACCAGTGGCTGTAAGCTAATTGACGTATCCAAGATTTCATCGTCCCTGGTTCCACGATCACATCAATTGTGAAGAACAAGGACAAAATCACTTCCCAGACTTGTAGGGAACTTAAAAAAGTGGTTCGTCCAAGCAAGGAATTCAAACCAGTTGGAGGTAATATTTGAAGGGAAAAAGCCCGAGTTTTCACAGAAAAATGGGAATTGAAGACTGACCTTGTGATGGAAGGTTCGATAGATTCAAAAAATTCTATTAATACATTTTAATTTTTTTTATTTTGTACTCCCGATAATTGGTATTCCCGATAATTCGTACCAAATCTTCAGTCCCTTGACCATACGAATTATCGGGATTCTACTGTATTTTTTATGTGTGCCAACGTTTCAACCTACTTTGTAGGTCGTCTTCAGGGCCAATAGGAGTGGCTACTCGGTGCAAAAAGTAACTGGTTACTTTTGTTACTTTGGTCAGTTACTTTTTGCACCGAGTAGCCACTCCTATTGGCCCTGAAGACGACCTACAAAGTAGGTCGAAACGTTGCCGCACCTAAAATATAATAAGTTTCCAGTTATTTATTGTGTAATTTTTGACTGCACCCCCAACTATTTCCATCCTCCAACTTATTTTATGTTAAAAATCAAACGTTTAACAAAGATTTTGAATTTTCTCGACCTGACCAGCTGATTTGAGCAGTAAGTCTGTGGAGCATATCTAAAGGATTTTCAGCTGTAAAAACAACCCATGGTTAATAATATGCACATGTAAAACTATATAAATAACTTACCTCTTAATTAATTTTAGTAAAATCAATAATTGTCGAAAAGCATTGACTAAAACTAGAAAAAATTAAGCCAACACGTCAAAAATAATTAATATGAAATATGAAAATCTATTGACAGATTATCTATAATGTGAGATAATGTTTAATATAAAACTCGAATACCTGCTTCATCAGCGATAGCCCATACGAGAAGGTCGACGCAGGCAGAATTCGCCATAACGTTGAGCTTGAATTTATTAACAGTCGCACAATTACTTTCTCTCTCTTCTTTTTCACTAGCATCGTGGTGCCTAGATTGTAATTCCGTTTGCCCGCAAAGGAATAAACCTTTTACAAATTCTTGTACATCTTTAGTAAATGGTGCAGGCAGATCTAATATAAAAAAAAAATTTAATAAAATGTCTTAAGCTCACCTTACATGGTCAATATTTTTTAATAAATAAAATTGAAGGTGCATTTCACCCGTCTCAATAATATAAATTCAATATTACGAAAGTTATCACTCAGCTTTCTCAAATTGAATGTGAATTATAAAGTTAAATAATTCTCTAATAACCCTTTCAATGCAGAGAGCTTTATATAATGCTATAGTTGTGTTTTCATCACTGAGAGTAATTTTCCTTTTCCGTTTACTGCTTTTCTACTAGCTTCCGGTGATTAAAACTTCTAAAGATAAGTTTACACTTCAAATTTTAAATGTAAATTCAATATGCACTTGAAGTGTGAATAATTGTAACTTTGAATGAGCTTAATTTAAATGAATAAAAAAAATCATGGAATATGCTTTTTATCTTTTTAAAATTTATTTTTCTAATCTTATTTGTATTTTTTGTTTAATTTTTAGGAACACCTGCTGGTATTGCAAATTACACAATAAACCTGTCATAAATATTATTCAATCGGATGGTTTAAAAATAATAATAAAAAAGTCCTGTGCCAGGACCATAAGTGATTTCAGGAGGTGTCCTGTCACATTGCATTTTGATTAATAATCTGTTTTTATTCTTTATTTATTAAATCGAGTATTTTCAAGTATATCGAGTATATCAGTATTTTCACAGCAAAAAAATAAATCCATTGAGAAAAAGAAGTCCGGAAGAATTTTTATAATTTGTTGACTACAAAACATTTTTCTTTATATTATTTACCTAAAACCGAAAAAAATAGTTTTGACATATATACTATAAAATCATGTATACAATGTAATAATATTGTAAAATACACAATTTTATAGTTTTTAGATTTTGCATTTTTAAGCCAAACATGTAAAATTTATAGGTGCATGGTGTTTTTTTGGCTTAGAATAGGCTAATTTTTGTGCCGGTCAGAGAGCATTATTTAACACACCAATAAAATTTCAATTTCGCACATATACTAATAAGTTTAAATTTAAAAATAATGCATCAGAAATAAAAATTAGAATAAATAAAACTGGATAAATAAATAAAGATGGACTTTTAAAGACGTAGCTGCGGCATCTCAAAGCACCAACACATAAGTCATAAGAGAAACTAAAGGGGAGGAGAAAAATATATTGTATGAAATACAGACCAGGAGGCTTCAATGGTTCGGCCACTTGATGAGAATGATCAATAGATGGCGAAAGAAACTCTTCCTATACACACCAAATTATAGAAGAAAGAGAGGAAGACCGAGGAAGACAAGGATGGAGGATGTAAGAGAAGGAATGGCAGTAAGAGGGCTGCGAGAGGAAGAAGAAGAATGGGCCGATAGGAAGGATGGCGAGAAAAGATTTTGGGTATCGGGATACATTAATTGGAAAAAAAACCGAATAAATAAAATTAAAATAAAACTGAAATGTAAACAAAATAAATTCCTGCAGGAGACTAAAATCCCTATTTGTATTACCGCATTGAAAGAGTTAGTAACTATAAATAACCTTACCTGTCTGATATCGAAGCAACTCCCTAAGAAGAGTAACTAAAACAAGATTTAATGTTTCACTGATAGTTCTATAAGGGAAAATTCTTATCTGCCCTGAATAATATAACCCTGATGCCTGACCGTCAAGAAAACACAAAAGTTCAGGAGTCAATAGTTTTTTCGCACAAGCCAAAACACTCTAGAATGAAATAATAAAATATTATAAAACTTAAAAGTTAATAAAAAAAAACATACAAAAATGTGCATATCCTTGATACTCAAATTACAGGCCAATATTCAGGCTTAAGGATGTTACTGGTCATTCAGACATTTTTTAGCCTAATGGTAATATCACTATTTATATCTAAAAGTCTCTAATCTTAATTGTGTATAAATTGGAGATATTTATTCCTCGCTTAAATTGCCATGGCCAATATTTTTAATCCATCCATCACATGTTTCTTCTCGCTTCGACCATGCAGCCAAACTCTTAGCCGATGAGACTCAGATTAAGCCTTGAAGAAGCTTGTACTATGGCCAGTGAAACGTCCAGAAAAACCATGTGATTAATGGATTAAATGTATATTTCTTCCTCTAAAGTAGTAAAATGTAATAGCTATGGCTGTACCAAAACACGGTTTTACGTGTTTCTTTTTCTTACATTATTAAGTGGGTCCTTAAGTAATCTTACTTAATTTTTTCAAATTTACGTATTACGGAATTCACATTTAAAGAAGTAGAATGACCAGGAATTGAAGGAGAGATTACATTTTTGAGCGTTAAGTGAAGGCAGAGGGTATTGAAATTTCAATAATAGAAAAAAGTAATTATTGATATGTACATTATTTATTTTTTTTAGAAATAGCTGATTATTTTATTTATTATAATAAGTGTGGAGGAAGGTCTGCAAGCATCACACAGTATGATTTTTTTAAAATAGTTTAGGCCGAGTAATTTATGTGTGAAGTTAAAAAAAAATAATTAATTTAAACCTTCCCCAACTTATCATGAATAAATAATAAACACTCTTCATTATTTTGAAGGACTTTTAATGAGTAAATGTAACTGTAAAAACAAAAAAAAAAAGCCTCTACCACTATAACCTATGAAGGGTCTTAGGTTCAGAACATGATAGAGGCTGTTTCTAGAACAACGGTTGTGCAGGGAGGTTATTTATCCTAGATCTCAACCTCCGGGTCCCCCCCTCCCCAATTAAGGGAATCCACTTTAAAGAGGCTGGGTGACCCCCAGGAGAGTCTACATGCCCCATAAAGCTACAAATATAATTGAAAGTTCTATGAATGTCAATTAAAACCAAGTTGAAAATTAAATGTTTTTTCTGCTGAAATTGGCTCGTTATTTGAGAATCATTCAAAAATATTTAAGTACTAAATCACCTGTAAATGAGGTATAGGAAACTGAATTTGAGGTCGCTTCTCTGGAATCGTCGTCAATTTCATATGAGAGAACTGATTGAAACTCGAACCATATTTGCTAAAATAATGTGTCGTAGGATCGTACGCTACAGTTTGCTGTAGGTTCGAGTTACTGCATAACAATCTGAAAGAAAAGATCATTGAGGAATAACTCATTTCGGGATCTGCCTTATAAAATGTATAATATTTAAAAAAATTAAATTAAAAAAAAATGAATTCTCATACGTCATATCGGAAGATGGATCAAGGTAACTCAAAGTAAGTATATCAAGAGTTGTCAAGTTTAGATTGCCTGACAATGATTTTGGTATAATCGACCTAGAAACAACAAAAAAAAACACACACATCTTTTATAGCAAACAGATAACATGTTAAGAACGATAGCAAAGCAACATTAATACCAGCAAGAAGTGTTACACACAAAAGCGTAATTAGCTGATGCATTTTTGGACTTCATGCATAAAAAGACTAAATCGAAAATCATTAGCGAGACTTTGACTGCACTTCTAACAATAAAACAAACTAAATAAAAACTTTTTCTTCTCAATAAGTAACCACAAACTAATTGAGTTTATCTAAAATTAAGTACATTTACTAACTAAATTACACAAAAAAATATTTAAAACTATTTTTTATTCATTGAATTCTTTAACAGATATCTATAACTGAGCCAAATAAAAAAAATAAAAATAATAAATTGAAAAATAATCATATTTTTATGGACATAGAATACTAACTATTTTTTAAGAACTGAGTTCCTAGCCAGATTTAATAACTTTTGTCCCTAGCATTTGACAGCATTCCTGGACAGCATTTGACCTAATGCATGTAACTTTAAAAATATAAAGCCTAGTTTATATAATTGGAGTTATCTGATGTGGCAGTAATGTCAGTGGGATAGTATGATAGTGTTTTTACAGTAAATCTGGTGGTACTGAGTAAGAAAAAACACGGATATCCAACACTATACCAGATTCTAAAATTACGGTAGTTCAAGGACCCTCTCTTGAATTATATTTTCTTTTCGTAGTTATCATCCTAATCATAGACATTTAAATTAACATTTATTATTCTATAGTTGACTATAAAGTTGTTATAAATAGAAAAATAGGCAGTCAAAGTACAACAATAATTTGATTATATCATATTAAATGTTTGCATACAATAACAAATTTTATATATAATTATTTTAGTAACATTTGTTTCACTCCACACCGAGGATATCGCACTTTTAGCAATCAGATTCAGTATAAAAAAATGTGCTAGTAGTAGTTTTTACTTGGAGATTATAGAAAAAATATTTGTTCATGTAGACTTCCACGGTCGTTGATATTCTACTTATATTCTTCTTCCGGGATGGACCGTGTCATGTCGGTGCTAGTAAACAAGCTTTCGCTCATCGTAGCTTCTTCAGGGCTAGTCAGTTAATGAAGACCGGGTGGTTGATGTCGGTGTATTTATACCTGGGGGGGGCATGGTCTCAATTGAAGTTGGCCTCCCCATTGGGTGACCTGTACCGGTCATGTTGTGTTCGGTGGTGTGGGTTTCATCTGTATGTGGATAATAAGGTAATGTGTGGGTCTTTTGTTGGCAGGATCCAGTTTTTGCGAAGTTTGTATCTTCCTTAATAAAATTGTTGAGTTCATTGAGGATTTTGATAGCCTCTCTTATGCTACGGAGATGGTAATTAGCTTTTTACAAGGATGGTGGTGTTATCGAAGGGTATGTGGTGGTTAGTGTTCTGCTACATCCGATTTTTCTTTCTTGAAATTCTTGTTTGTCCTATGTAGACCTTGCCGCAAGAACAGGGTTTACTGTAAATGCCTACGTAAAAGGGGTACGTAGTCCCAACTTGTCTTTGGGATTCTGTAGGACGTGGGCTATTGTTTTGTCGGTGGAGAATGTGGTTTTGATATGGTGGTTCTTGCGAAAGCTTGGTTTACCTAGCACTGACATGATACGGTCCATCCTGGAAGAATATAAGAAGAAAAAATATTTCTCAGTCAACTTTCCAAAGTCACCTTAAAACTAAATATTCCATCATAACAAGTTCTATATGGGAAAAAAAAGTAAAATATCATAATTATCATATATCTTTTACAGTATAAAGATAAAAATTGTTTTCTTATAACTAGAAGGGCACCTCCTGTTCACCGAACAACAGACCAACCCCTTTGTTACAAATTATACAACTGTTCATTTAATTGTACAACAGTTTGTACTTAAAGTTTTGGTAGAGGTAACCCAACATTACTCTAGAATTTGATGTTCAGGTTAGTAGTTATTAGGAAATAACAGTCCTAAAATAAAAATATTGGTTGAAAACATTTAATTTTTTCAAATATATTCATTTTGAAGAGAAAAGATATGCCTTCGGCCGGGATTCGAACCCGGGTCCTCTGTGCTATCGTGACAGGACTCTACCAACTAGCTACCGGAGTTGATACCAGCCGGGGACAAATATTTTCTCTTATCTGATCCCATGTCCCCGTGTTCTCGCAAGTTTTGCGATGTATTCACGAGAACGAATGTTCTTTGAACATTACTTTAATTTTAGAAACTTGTTGTCATACGTCATATTACTATTTATAATTTATTAGTTAGTTGTTTAAATTTTAAATATATATAAGAAATCTAAGAAAAGATCCGGTAGCTTAGTTGGTAGAGTCCTGTCACGGAAAGACAAGACCCGGGTTCGAATCCCGGCCAGAGGCATATCTTTTCTCTTCAAAATAAATATATTTAAAATTTAAACAACTAACTAATAAATTATAAAAAATTATTTAATTTTTTCCATTTGAATCCAAAAACAGTGCTATATTTTGAGTAACGGGTTAAAGAAGACAGGAATAGTGCCTTTGTTATTTTCCAATTTTTTAAAAATATTTGAAATTCAACTGATTAAGCAGGACAAAAGATTCCAGAAAAAGTAGTTTCTCGATCTGTTGCTAGGCAACACCGATAAAATATTAAATCACTAGAATTTTTTTTATATAAAAGAGAGATTTAAAAAGACAAAATTAATTTTTTTTTTTATAGCAGTGAAAAAATTAAACTGTTATGTAAAACTATGAACACCAGCTTAACATCAATCTTTCATCCTGTCAGAATCTAAATTTACGAACCACTCAAATAGAATATTATTTACTTGTTTTTCATGACAACTCCATCTCAATGGAAAAATGTTCACTACACAAACTTTATTAGGTTAATTATAATTAACAAAGGAGAAGATATACAAAACAATTATTACCGTTAAACAATAAACTTGTCACTCTTTGTTTACTATTTATTTAACGTAACTTTATGCTACAATGCCTAATTGGACAACGCTACTGTGTGAGTCCTAAACTTTGTCAATACAAGCAATAATAAATAGAATAGGGATCTTTAGCGAGCACCTGTCACTTTACAAGCTCACAACCGCTATTTTACATCCCGTCCGAATGGCGGTATAACCAAGGATTTTACTCCCTTTAAAAAATCTTAAGGGTTACGGCCCTTTAAAAATTAATTGCATATGCTTTAATAAATTAATACACTGAAAGATTTATAATTACTGTATTATTTAGATTATATCAAAAATAAAAAAATAAAAAAATATTCCCAACTTCATTAATAAGAATGATCTACATCTTAGGAGATTAATAATCATTAAAAACAAAGATTTTATCTCTATTTAATATGCTTGTGCATTTATTATTTGGGGAGTGGAGTGGCTCAGTGGGAGAGGACTGAGTAGCAATGCCGCAGGCAACTATTTTTATTTAGTCTGTCTGCGGCGGGATGTGGATCATATGGGATCTAGGGGATGAGGCTCACCCAGCCTCTATAAAATATTATAAAAATAAGGAGGAAAAACCTGGCGGTTGAGTGTGACCTGCAAGTCACCTTGCAGAACCGTTGTCCATGAAACAGTAAAGTCTCTGCCATGTACTGAACCCCAGACTCGGGGCGTAGTGGTTATAGGTTTTTTTTTATTATTTCCATCAAGCTGTTTCACATGCATTTCTTTGACTGCAATAATATGGTACAAGTTATAAACTATTGTTTATAATTGTCTCCCGTAATTAAAATGGACCTTTAGACAACCCAAGCCCCACAATCTTCTTTAGTAAAGCCAGAGGTTCCCACTCTTTTTCAGTTTGCAGCTCCCTAAATAATCAGATTTTTTCTGCGGCGCCCTTAATACATCACATTTTTTTTTTAATTTTTGACTTTCTTGAAAAAGTGGAAAACTTTCCTTTTTAAAAGTGATTACCCATTTGACAGCAAATAAACAACAACATACACTTACTGTTTTCCTTTGGATAATATAAAATATCTAATTTCAACTGTTTCGGTAATAGCTGTATTGAGACTGGACAAAAACCATATGGTTAGGTTAGTTGAAAAATAAATTAAACACGAATTTTAAAATCACAAACAATTTATTAAACGTCCATTGATGATTAACATTGGACATTAACAGTCAAATTGTTTAATTGAATACTTGGAAGAGCCCTTACGACGGTACCGTGGCCCTCCGGGGAGGCACAGCGCACACTTTGGGAATCACTGAGTTAAACAATAAATAGAATTGATGGATAGGTTTTGTCCAATTAGCAAATTTTTAGACTGATACTATTTTTTAAAGAGTATATTACATCAACACTGATATCTAGTATTAGAATGTCAAAAATCTGAATATTAAATCAACACAGACACTTAGCATTAATTTCTCAAAAATAAGAATAAGTTTCAAAGAATTAATTACTTCTTGAAATTACAGGTACCATTTGACGACTGTAGTACAAACTTAAGTAACCCTCAATGCTACCTGCATGTCTGCGTACCAAAAACTTAAATCAAATTATGCAGGTTTCTCTTGAAAAGAGCACAGCTTAATAATTGATGCAGCTTAATTTAATTGATGCAGGACAAAAAACAAAACATTGTGTCTGTTTTATTAGTAGAGAAAGTACTTAAAACCCACCAAAATGCCTTATACAATCACACAATTAAACTTACGCTAATTAGAAACAAATTCTGACTGCTCAAGGGTCACAGCAATCTTAAAAGACACCTAAAGATTTTCGGGTGGATGTCAATAAATATTTACTTTTTACGATTTATTGACCTCCACCCGGACCATTTTCTTTCACTTATATGATTAAGGTCAACTATTATCATTCAAGCTAAAGATTTTAGGCGTACTAAATTTGTTTAGATAAAAGCAACTCTATACTTTCTTCCATTTGTCATTCAAATAATCTTTCGGAAATAGTTATTTAGTTTCATGATAAAAACTTATGACTGGACGCATAAATGATTTTTTTTCTTTTTAATTTCCTTGTTCAGACATCCAGTTGCATTGTTTTAAAATTGGTTGTTATAATTGTTATTAGATTTCATTCTTATTTCTATATTGATTTTTTTCTTTAAAATTATTGTTGTTTTTTATATTTTTTCCCCTATTATACTTATTCGGTGCTAGCTCGTAATTTATTTTCATAGAGTGTAATTAATAAAATTGAGCTAAGACATTTTAGTTCATATTTTATTTTTTGTATTCTTATTCTAAAGGAACTTACTTGTCCCAGAATAAAGACTTAATTGTTATTTTAAAAAATGCTAATAATAAAGCAAAACTGCAGATAGAGCATCACTGAGTTATAGAATTAAAATATATAGAATCCTAAAACACAAAATTTTCTCGATAGAATGGATGTCCGTTCTGAATTTCATTATTCAGTCGAAATCAGAAGGTTGCACACGGGCTAAAAATAAATCATTTCCTTCGTATCTTGGGTAAGCAAAAAACCACTTGTCAGACTTAAACCTCCCATCTATAATGCTAATAAAGTTGGATAAGTCTGTTTAAACACATATATATATTCAATGATGTGCTTTTGAATACTGAAAATGTAGTAGTCAAAATGTGCAACTCTGAATCTAATTTACATAATTAAGAAAAATAAATTTAGTTAAAAGCCTGAAATTTTAGGATTATAATATTCCTTGAGGCAAAATTTATGTCTGACAGTTGTCTACTACGAGGTACTGTTTAGGCATATTTTGTTAACACTGCTTTCTAGTGAAAGTATGCCATCACAACCCAACTGCCGAGTTCTGACTGAAGTAATCACGTCTTCACTAGGAATTCAGTAGTCATAAAGGTCCTAAAGGTTTTACCGTCACAAGATACAACAATTTTGTATCAAAAATGTAAAAAAATAAAACTAGTTTTAATTTAAGATGAAGAAGTACTGGAGAGCAATAACTAAATTTAAGTCTGAATTCTTCATTTTCAACAGGTCTTGCATCCCACTCTCTGACTAGTAAGCTTGCCCCCTGGGGGGGGGGACCCTCGGGTTGGGAACCACTGCTCTAGATTATGTTATATTATATGTTATATGTTAATATAAACTTTTATTTTGTGATAGTTATTACATTTCCTATACTTTTTTTTAAATTCATGTCAAACAAAATTAAATTTTACGTTTTATAAAAATCAAGTTAAACTGTGGCCAATCAATTTATAGAATTGAAGTAACAACAGTATTCACAAAACTTCAGCTTACAATTAAAGTATTCCTAAAGAGTAAAATCTCTACATAAACTGATGTATATAGTTAGCAACATGGATGACAGCAAATTTAAAATTACAAAAGGTAATAGGTTCGACTATTTATAGAAATTAAATTCTATAAAATTCAAAATTAAAGGTGGAAATCGCTAGTTGATTTTCAGTTATCAAATTACTTATTTAGTATGAGATTAGGGTCTGGATTGTAGTCTTGAAGGGAAGTTGGTAAACATTGATTAGCAGTGTTGGCATCAAGCCTACTGGTCCGCTAAGCATTTATAATCATTATTATTAATTATATTTAACAATATTTTAAACTAAAATGTTTAATGAAAGAGGATTTTGTCTCAATACAAGAGCATTTTCAATGAGATACACAAGCACCTGGCTATCATAAGAAATTACAGCAAAATTTTAGCTTTAGCAATATTGACATAATTTAACATATTGTAGTCAGAATGCATAAAAATATGTTTTTTGCAAACTATGGGGCACATAGTAATATGTGTTTTATAGATGAATGGCAGAGTGGGCGAAATAAAGCTAAAAGGGAAACTAATGTTAGTTGTCGCCCTTTCAAAAGAATTATGAAGTACATACACAAAACAATAGGTTATGTAGATTTTTGGCAGGATCAATGTACTTTAATTTTACATAATAACAATGAAAAATACATTCATAAGTTAAGAGAATAAAGTTTATTACAAAAATCAAAGCCTTTCTTAATTTACAGCAATTATTTTTGTAAACATAAAATTCACATTTTTTATTAAATTACCCGCTTTAGTCATAATTTCGAGGTAGAAAACAACCGACCACAATATGTTACAAGGACCAATATTCTATTCTATATGTAGGAAAGAAATTCGTTGACTGGTAGATACTATAATAGGATGTAAATAGTTGGGGGTGCAGTCAAGAAAACACAGCAAATAAGTGACACTTATTTGCTGTGTTTTCTTGACTGCACCCCCAACTATTTACATCCTATTATTCTATTCTATAAAAGGATTCTTCCATTCAGAAAATATAAACATTTGTAAAGAAACACATATGGGGATAAAAAAGAAAGATAATAATCTAAAAACTATAGGACAAGGTAAAATTTTAAAATACTTACAGCAGTATCAGCTACTAAAACAACAATGCTAAATTACTGCCTAAAGCATATAAATCACGGTGCTACATTTAGTGCTAAGATTACACAAAGCTGTCACAAAGTAAACTTACCTGAAATTAGTAACACTCTTCTTTTTAACTGACTCACTGTTTCTAGCATTCATAACAGAAGGTTTTTCCGGTTTTGGAAAAATTCTGCAAAGGAGTGGGGGATCTTGTCCAGGAAACCTACCCAAAGATCTAGCATGGCCCAATAGGGTAGGAACAACGACTTTGCAAATGTTGCCTAAAAACGGTATTTTTAATTAAAATAAATTTATATGTCATAATAAATGTCAATTCTTAAACAAAAAAGAATAACTCAAAAATAAAAAAATACATACTTTGATTATTTTGAGTTTTAGACTCATCAAAAGCTGACCGGCATAAACTGGTCAAATCCCCTAAAAACTTAACTTGAGCCGAGACAATTTCTTCTTGCTTTGAAGGTAATTTCGTAGCTATATCACTCAGTAAAGTATTTAAACAGAATGTAAACCTTTCGGCTACAGGCACTCCTAAAAAAACATAAACACTTGAAAAATTGAAAATGATTTAACATAAATATTTATCGAGAAAAATTATTACTGTCAGAAGGAATTGTCCAAGCATCTTCTTGCCATATAGATTTGGGTAGTGCTCGAAGTAATTTTATTAAATAAGGTAAGATTTTATCGCTATGTTGTAACCTTGATTCTAGAAAGAATATTCCGAGTGCAATTACTGCATCTTGATTTCTCTGGTCCAGTCTGAAGACCCCCTGACTTACTTCTTGTGGACATAATGAGAATAAGGTATTTACCTGTAACAAGAAACATAATACAATATTGAACAGAAGATTTTACATGAAATCTTTAATTTCACAAACTAATCAATCACTCTGTATCAATTACTTTCTCCCACGGTGTATCTTCGATAGCAGCTAACGATCTGGCCAATTGCTGAATGATCTTTCTGAAAAACAACTTCTCATCGCTTGACATTTTAATCTCTTGTCAATACAGTTGCCTCCCCATTAGGTTACAGCAATGCCAAGGAGGTCGCAAGGCCGGGCATTGTTAAGGACATTTTTGTCTCATTCCTTGTCACCAAGGTTTCCCCGTAACAGACTAATTTCTGTTGTATGTAAATTGTGGGAATGAAAGAATACAATTCATATTAAATCTTTGAATCCTCATCGAAATTTATAATGGTTTACATTGAATCGATTACAATGATATCTGAGTAAAATAATAAAACTTACTATCATTGTCGCTTGTTGAAAACGTACACCTATCATTTTTTATTAGTTAATAAAGTTAATTTAAATCTAAATCTAAATTTGTTAAATTGCCCACCCTGCAAATTACAAAGGATGCTCAGTTTTTAAAACTTTAAAAACTCTTCGTAATAATAAATCTACAACCATTGCACCAACCACGTCAACGACATTAGTCAACCAGGAGCCTTCTTCTCAGATTAAAAATGATGTGGATACTTCTACGGTAAATGAAACTGGTAACCTTAACAAATGAACAAGAAAAATCAGGCCTAAATCCAGTTAAAGAGTTTTCTTCGTTGGAGAAAACTAGGGAAACAGCTACAAAGGTAACAGGGAGTTATTCTTCCACTCTTTCTTCCTACCCACCTTCTTTATCTTTCGACATCTCTTCGATTATAAAATCTTCTATTGAATCTTTGCTTTCTGAACTCAAATCCTTTTTATCTCCTATTCTTGAACTTCTCACTAAATTAACTTCCTCTGTCATTCCGAATCCTCCTTGTGGCTAAAACTCTATTACCTTCTCACAGAATACTCCTTTGGAACTCCAATGGTCTGCTCCATCGAAAATACGAACTAGAAACTTGCCTAAAAGAACACGACATAAACATTGCACTTGTAACTAAAACTCATTTAACAGACAAACAAACATTCAAAATTCATGGATACGAAGTATATAGAACAGACCATCCGGATCACTCGGCCCATGGAGGTACTGCAATCGTTGTAGCTAAGTCGTTGAATCATCACTTTGTTCCTTCCACTTCTACGAATACAATTCAGCTCACCACTATTTGCTTAAATTCTCCAATATATCAGCTAAAAATGTCTTCCGTTTATATTGCTCCGAACCAAGTTATTTCTATAAATTAATTGAAAAATCTATTTTCATCTATGGGTAAACCATTCTTAGCTGGTGGTGACTTTAATGCTAAAAATACTAGATGGGGTTCTCGAATTTCCAATACTCGCAGGAAAAGGCTAAATAAATGCATAGAAGAACTAAAACATTCTACTATTTCCCCTTCTGAACCTACTTATTGGCCTACAGCAATATCAAAGTCACCCGATGTTATCGATTTCTTTGTTACAAACTCCTTGCCACTTAAACATTTCAACGTTTCCACTCTTTCTGATCTCTCTTCAGATCATAGCCCAGTTTTCCTCGAGCTATCAAATCACCCATTTACAAAACCTGCAGCCCTGGCATTAATAAATGGCTATATAAACTGGAGTAAGTTCGAAAATTATTTAAACAACAAAATCACCCTTAATACTAACATACGTATAGCCGACGACCTGGACAATGCTGTTAATCACTTGACTGAATGTATTCAAAACGCAGTTTGGTATTGCACAACACCAAAGACGACTATATCAAAACCTGATTCCTACCTACCTGAACCAATACAAAATCTTATTAAAGAAAAACGTAGGATCAGACCTTTATGGCAAAGAACAAGATACCCTTCATACAAAATAGAACTCAACAAACTAACCCGAAAACTTCAACAAGAATTATCAAAATTTAAAAACTACAGTTACAAGGACTATTTAAATTCTATAAACAACAGAGACAGACCAGTATGGACAGCTACAAGGAGTATAAAATATTAAAGCAAAAGGTAGTTCAATATCCTCTTAGATGTACAGACAACACTTGGGCGATGACGAGCGAAGAAAAAGCTAACGAATTTGCAAAACATCTTTCTCATATATTTAAGGTAAATGAAATCCAGGATAATACTCTCCCTGGCAAAATAGATGGCGACTTGACAACAGCACTACCCTTATCACTCCCTCCTCCGGCATTTCATCCTAAAGAAATCTATCAAGTACTGAACAAAACGCCAAACAAAAAAGCTCCTGGCTATGATCTCATCACTCCCTTCATCCTTCGCCACTTACCTCGGAAAGCTGTTCTCTTTCTTACCCTCATCTATAATTCAATCACGCGCACAACTTATTTTCAGCTCCTTTGGAAACTTTCCATGATTAAAATGATACCTAAACCTTCTAAACCTGTCACTAATCCTTCATCTTATCGTCCAATTGCACTCCTCCCTATAATGTCTAAATTATTTGAAAAACTCTTCCTTAATCGCATAAAGCCTATCCTCGAAAATAGCGGAGTGATACCGAACCACCAATTTGGCTTTCGTTCTTATCACTCCACTGTACAACAAACCCACTCGTTCTTCCGCTTTCCTACTCCCTGTTACCTGGACTTGATAGGAAAAGATTAAAAAGACATTGGCCAAGAGACCTACTCAAGTATTGATATTTTTATTCCATCATCATATAGAAGATCATGTAGAAAAGCAAAGAGAAAAACACTAGGATCAAATTTGCTGAATGCGCAATTGCGCAGGTGCAAATGAAAATTAAATAATAAATAAAAAATAAAAAAAATAAATGGGCATATATCCAAGTTCTGACTAGATAAATTATTAAAATTATATTAATTATATCATTACAACTGATTCTAGGTAGTAATTTGTTTTATTTGAAACAGTATTACTCAAGGGCGGATCCAGGCCTTTTTTCTGGGGGGGGGGGGCACAATGGGTAGACGGGCTAAAAAATCAACAATAACTGATAGAAATTAACTTGTGGTATTCATGAAAGGTTTTCCACGGTTTATTAAAATATCAAAACAATAGAAAAATTGCAAGTTTAATAACGACAGTTTTCTTTTGTTTTCTGCTAAAGATGTCCAGCACTTCATTAGCGTTAATTTTTGTCGCAACTTCTTAATAGATATGCATTAAAGCCAGCTCCTTCAAACGCTCTTCTGTCATCCTGCTGCGAAGATATGACTTTAAGTGGGGTATGGAGGAGAAAGATCGCTTGGCAGTGCTTTGCTATTAGCAAGTGCGTGAAAGGGACGCAACGAAAAAATTTCGCAATTCCAGCCAGAAATGGACAGGAGTTTCACTCATGTTCTATCTGTTATTTTATTCATATATTTCAACAACTATGATCATGTATGTGATTTGCCTATAAGTAACTGAAATGGAGATGGGCTGGAGAACTAGTCAGAGTCAAGGACGAGCAGGACCGAGTGGACTCCGATCGGTCAATTGAGAAGCAGGGGAAGACAGTACATGAGGAAGGATGAAATTACCCGAAGAGTGGGAACCAACTGGATGAAAGTGGCCAGGGAAAGAGACTGTTGGTTCAAAATTGTAAAAAAGAAAGAGAAAAGAAGAGTTTTGTTTTGTTTTTTGTAGTTTATAATAAATGTTTATTTTCTTTTATATTAAAAGTGGAAAAAATATTGTTTTGATACTTATTTATATTTATTCTAAAAGAATGTTTTTTGTTTGGTTTTTGTAGTTGATGACGAATTTTGTTTATTTTATGTTATATTACTATTATTTATCTATTTAAAAGGCGCTACAACCCGGGGGTGGGTCTTGGCCTCCTCTAGGTGCTTCCGCCATCCAACTCGATCCATTGCTGCAGCTCTCCAGTTCGATGTGGCTAGGAGTAGCCTGGAGTCAGTCGCCACATTATCCATCCACCTCAGTCTGGGTCTGACTCAGTTTATATTACTACTATTACGTTTATATTTTGTAGCTGAACTCCATTTTACCTCCTAAGGGAAAGACTTTTGTCATAAAAAAATATGATGTCAATAAATCTTTATTATTATTATTATTATCTATTTTCTTTTGTAGCATTTGCGGGTTGATATTATTAGCAGAGATGGGGGACAAGTCCCTCCACCGAGCAGGTATAGCCCAGGTGTTTATGGCCTTGATTTATCTTTTTCCAGTTAGCTGGGTTTTAAGGACTTTTCGTTACATCATTTTGAGGATTGTTAGAAGCTCTTGTTGCATGTCTTTTCGGGCCATTTTAAGATGCTGATGTATGCCTAAATACTTATATAATTTATCGACCTCAAGTTCCTTGATGTACTCTTCCTCATTGACCAGGATATTTGGCTTGCTAACGACTTTTCCTTGCCAACGGCCATACCACGTTGAACATACCGGTTCCCGTCCGATCACCGAAGTTAAACAACGTCGGGCGTGGTTAGTACTTGGATGGGTGACCGCCTGGGAAAAACCGCGTGCTGTTGGCATCTAACAATCTTACCAATTAATCAAATAAATATACTTATCTGGCTGTAGGGAAGTATTAGTATCCAATAACATTTGAAAAAAAAACACGAATATCCCTTTGGATATATGTAGCACTGGATACTTGTCGAGGGCCTAGTGACATTCCTATGTCTCTACTATAACATGTTACGGCCTCAACCATGCTTTGTAGCTCGTCTTTGTTTTTAGCATACAGTTTGAGATCGTCCATGTACCAGCTGTGGCTGATTGTGGTCGCCTCGTCGTTGATGATCAGCTTATATCCCTCCTTATTTTTATATGGAGGGATTATTATTATGAACTGTAACTGATTCTCCACATTACACAAATAACTGTCTGGAGGGTTAAATCCTTTAAATTATAAAGGGGGTTAAATCCGCCCTTGTATATTATATATAACTATTAATACCAGCTGGGAGTCAGATAAAAGAACTTAAAAAACTCTATTACTACTCTTATTTAGATTCCGCCTTAAGCTGTTGGGGTCTATTCATATCACTTGGATACTAAAACCTCAACAGACGACAGGGCAGCGTAGCTCTGATAAGAGTAGGGAATTGACTAACTGTGCAGTGACTTTTTAATTGTGTATAGTCATAGGTAGATACTGGATTTTCCTGTATCTGAATAGATGTGATACTGATACTTTTACTAGATATTTTTGTATCACATACTTTTACTTGATATTTTTGTACCTGAATACAGTTATCTCGACTCTTACTCTTCTAATACGCTACACAGAAGCCTTTTTTGGAGCATCAGTTTTTGTTATCATTTTTAAAGGAAAAAGAGTTATTCACCGAAATAGTAACCTGCACAAGACATCAAATGATTAAAATCATGTTTTTTATTGGTTAATTATTTTTTGAAAGCTATGGAATTGAACAAAAAAAAAATAGATTTTAACCCTACCTCAAAATTTTGCTACTCACGTTCCAAGACACGTAGAATTTGGATTCTAATACAAAATTTGTCTGCGTTTTAAAGAGCTGGCGGCGGCGGCTTATCAATTTTAAATTCCTGGAAACTGTCGTACGACATGTGCCTAGCTCTGACGCACATTTTCTGACTGTTTTATGAAGGTCTTCTTCCACAGCATTTGTAAGATCTTCGTCCTCTATTGATGTTTGAGGACGTCCACGGGGCAGATTTTCTAATGTCGTATCTCCTGAGGAAAATTGTGTAAACCAACGACGGATGGTTCTTTCATTAGCACTTCCTTCACATAACGCATAGTTAATATTTCTTGCTGCCTGGGAAGCGGAATGACCGAGTTTGTACTCATAAAAAAAAAAAAAAAATCGTTCGTAAATCGCGTGTTTCCATGGCCACGGTTAAAATTATACTAAAATCTGTATGGCTAGTTGGGGTGATTCGTTTTATGTTGGGAAAACAATTAAAACCAATAGAAATTCATCGGGAACTGTGTGAAGTGAAAGGGAACAACGTAATGAGTGACAGTTCTGTCAGGAAGTCGTGCATTAAGTTCCATAATGGCCGAACAAATGTTCATGATGAAGAAAAGAGTGGACGTCCGAACATTGTGACTGACTATCTGGTTGACGAAAAGATTCATGAAAACCGCCATTTCACAATAACTGAGCTTTCTCCATGTTTCCCACAAGTTTCACGGACTTTATTGTTTGAAATTGTCTCATAGAAGCTAGGCTACCACAAATTTTGTGCAAGATGGGTGCCAAAAAACTCCTGAACTCGTTCAACTGGGAAGTTTTTCCTCATCACCCCTACAGTCTTGATCTTGCTCCAAGGGATTTTCACTTGTTCCCGAAAATGAAGATCTGGTTGGAACACAGCGTTTTGACAACAATGAGGTGCTCCAGCTGACTCCGCTGGACATAGGTACAGTGATAGACGGATCTGGGAAGGTAGACACAGAAATATCAAACAGGATTAACAAGGCAAACGCAGATTATCACCAGATAAGTAACACTGTGGTGGGGAAGAGAGAGGTGGGCAAGGATGTCAAGCTCCAAGATGGTGTGTCTGCCCATACTTTTGTACGGAGCGGAGAGTTGGATATTAACAGAACGACAGGAGAGCAGAATCACTGTTGCCAAAATGAAATTTCTGCAGAGAACGATTGGGAAAACAAGGAGTGACCGACTTCGTAATGAAAGGATTCGTCAGGAACTGGAGATAGCCTTATTAAAACAGCTCCTAGAAACTCGCCAATGTTACAAGGATGGACGACCATAGAGATCCTCTAAAGACCATGGAATATGTCCTAGATGGCAGAAGACCTAGGGGCCCCCCTAGGATGTCCTATCTCGACTACATTGATTGACTCTGAGGGCAAGGGGGAAGGACCTCAGACAGCCCAGGAACCTAGCTAGAAATAGGGAAGAATGGAATTCCTGGCTGGATGCTCCTCTACCCTGAAATGGCACTAAAGAGGGAAGCTAAAGAAGAAGAAGAATGTTCTTTTAATCATTCTCATACTGCTTGGGGTCATTTTTTGTAGGTGTCTCTGAAAATGAATTCTTAATTTTCTTATTGTCTTTGTAATTTTTGTTAGGTGTCTGTAGAATTGCTGATATTGGTATCATCCGTATTGATCTACTTCTTTAATGGATTCCAAAAGTTTTCTTAATATTTTTCTTCCAATGATTTTTCTATTACATACGAATCAACATTTTCTTGTTAAGGATTAAAGATCCTGCTGCATGCAGTGTTTCTGGGATCATTACTGCTGAGTAATGCCCAAGTTTAGGATTAATGGGAATTAATTTCTTGTTGTAAATATCTTAGGAGAGTTGAGAGGCTTTTATGTTGTCAACTCTTGATTTAATTGCTCCCTTCTTTTTTTTATTTATATTTTTTCTATTATTTCACCTAGATATTTGAATTTGTCATTTTTAATTATTTGTTATTACTGTTCTTTTTTAATATTAATCAAAACATGTTATAACAATAATATGATGGATCATTATTAAATTATAATTCAAGTATTTATGAATAAATTGATTGCATAAAACTAATGAAGAGCAATAAAATTGAATAAAAAGTTTCTTTTAAAATCAATTCTTTATAATGCTCAATATATACATTTAAATAATTACATGGAATGAAAATTTATTACAGTACTCACAAAATTAATTAAAGAAGAATAACATTATCATGGTATTACAAAATTATCTTGTACATCACTGAGTCTTTTCTTCATTTTTATTCAGATTCGAGTTCTTCCATTCGCTTCTTTATAGTCTTAAGTTCTGAAACAAGAATGATCTTATATTAGAAAGATTATTAGTAATCATTATTAGAAAAGGCATTTACCATGTCAACATCTACCATTTCAAGTGAATTGTTATGAACTTGGGTATTTATCATCATGATGTACTGTTATGATAGTTTAGTTATCATGAAAATATTAAATAAGATTTTATATTGAACTACTAAATATATAAGCCTGTTAAATTTCATTATTTTACAATTTAATCTTGCTCGAGATGATTGTTACTGAAACTAAAGACCAGAATTGTATGCAAATGGCTAATTGTCGAATAGTTTTCAACCCAAATAATTAAATATCTTAGCCAAATCAATATCTTTAGCCTGGATATTCTAAATTTTATACCACAAATGTCAGTTAAAATAAATAATTAAGCCATTTTGTAATATATACATTTTTATTTGTGCAGTCAAAGATAATACAAAATAAGTAGAACTTATTTTTTAATTTTGCAAATTTTTCGGCCTACGGTGTAGGCCATCTTCAGGGAAAATAGTGAGTACCTCAGCTGTGATACTTGCCAAACTAATACTTGTCAATAAGTCAAGAATAGTCACCACATCCGAGGCACCCGCTATTTGCTCTGAAGATTGCCTACACCGTAGGCCGAAACTTTGGCACGGTTAAAAAAAAGTTCTGCTTATTTTATGTTATCTTTGACTGCACCCCCTGATCAATTCAATCCATCATTAGAATTATCCAGTCAAATATTTTCCACTCAAATACAAATTATAAAGTGTTTTTAATTAACTTAATAGATTAAATCAACTATGTCTTAATTAGAGTGCCAAACCTAAATGCCGTAAGCACAAAGAACATTTAGTTCAATGTTAAACAAATAAAATAGCCTTTCGAATTCTACAGAGATTATTCTATCTGATGGCAAAACCATTTTGCCATAAAACAGTTAAAAAAATAAATAACTTATAAGGACTTTATTAACTACGTAAAGCCTATATAATTCTTGGAATTTGATAGACTGTTTCAAGTTCGGACTGTTTATTTTGGGATTGCTTCTGTGAAATTTCCAGCAGTAGCAAAAAATTCTCAAACTCAGTAGCTTATACCAAACTTTTAGTAAAATATCGTTGAAGCAATTTATTTTAAGCAATGGCTATAAAGTTTCATAATATCCTCATATATGAAAAACGAACTACGAATTTAAAATGATGTGTTGAATTATTATTTTAATTTTTAAGAACTATTTAGTTATTGAATTATTACAAGAAAACATTTGCACTTCAATTAATTGTTTATATTCCATCTTGTACCACTACAACCAATGAAAGATCTTGGGTTCTGTATATGGTAGGGACTATGTTGTTTCTAAGACAATGGTTGAGCAGGAAGGTGATTGTTCAAGATTTGTTCAACCCAAATTGAGGATACCCGATTTATGGAGACTAGATGCAAGCCATCATAGAGTGGGAAGCTGAGCTGGATAGAAAGGAATGATGCTCAATGCAAGTGAGAGCAAGGTAATGTGTATATGACAAAGTTAAAGAAAATGTGGAGATCCGATGCAGAGGAGAAACCTTAGAGATGACTGGGGAATATACCTATCTAGGTACAGTCATCAGCAGGAATGGAAAGATTGATGGGGAGGTTTCCAACCAGCTCAGAAAAGCAAAGAATGTCTACTACCAACTATCCAACACAATTGCTGGAAAGAGGGAAGTGTACAAAAACGTGAAGCTGTACATTTTCAAAGCTATATACCTACCTACTCTTCTATATAGAAGCGAAAGCTGGGTCCCACTGGACAAGCACTGGAGCCGAGTATCAGCCACAGAAATGAGATCAGAAATCAGTGAATACAAAAGGACCTAGGAGTTTTAGCATTAAAAGAAGTGGTTGAAAAGAGTCAGCTGAAATGGTTTGGTCACCTTTGGCGTTTAGAGAAAGATTGGAATCTAAGGAAGTTCTTCGAAGATAGGCCAACTGGAAGATGTCCCCGGGGCAGACCTAGGCTAACATGGAAGGACCACATCTCCAAGCTGGGACAGCAAATAGGACACGAGTTAAATGCCATGAAGGCGCTAGTCAAGGACTGGGATGCGTGGCTGGCATGAACTGAGGCATCTCCATGCTGAAAGGCACAAGGAGGAAGAAGAAGAAGATGATGAAACCCAGGAGGGTCCATCGGTGGCATTTAACAGATTAAATAATTTATCTGCAACAGCGAGATTTGAACCCAGTACCTTCAATATAGCTATTCAGCACTCTACTTACTAAGCTAGTGGTACCTGCCTTTCTTTAATCCACTTTGTATGAGATTAAAGAAGGCTGAGTATGTACAGAAACATTAAGACACTGAAAAATAAATTATAAAAAAATTAAAAGTTATTAAGTTGGGGTCCTCAACTTAGGGGAAACTCTCAATAAAAAAAAATGATTAAGTAAGCAACTTAATTTATTTCTGACCATTGGTATGGATTGACATGAAAATTCAAAGGATTTTGTTTTCTATATCATAAGAAAAATGAAATAATCCAGTAGTATTTGTTAATGTAAATTACACTAGACAACAAAATTTAACTTTTTGTCTGTTAAATCAATTACAATGGCTGTTTCTTTTATAATTTGGTGCTCTGATTGCAAATTTGAAAAGCATTTTTGTCTCAGGGGCAAGGATTTTGTGTAATTTCAAAATAAAAAATAATATAGTGTTAAAACAAGCAATTTTATTTAATCAGCTTTCATACTGTAATTTAAATCAAAATGTAGCCTTTGACGATTTCCTGCTGTATATATTTTTTCCCTTCTCAAGTAGGTTCCAACCTTTTAACATAGATGGCAACAACTCAGCCTGATTTTTTGATAAGTTAAGATCCCGAACTAGATCATTGTGTTCAGACTGATTGATTCTGTGAGGTTCTGAAGACTCCACAGGAAAATCTGGGTCATCGGTATCATCTGTTTCTGACACCCTTAAGATCAGAAACAGGTGGCACTGGGATTGGCAGATCTGCATTGAGAGGAACAGGCCTAATAGCTAAGGGGAGGTTGGGATATTTAACATTCTTTTTAGATTTACTTGTTATTCCAGTGATTTTTGTGATGCAGAAATAACAGTTAGTTGAATGGTCCCAAGGTTCCCTCCACACCATAGGAACAGCAAAGGGCATATGTCGTGACTGACCATTAATCCAGTCACAAAGTAATGTAACTCAGGAGGGACATGATATATAAGGCGCCCATGATTTGTTCTGGTCACCAACTTGGCCCCCAAAATAAAGAATGTATGCCTTTTTTACTAAGGGAATAATGCTTCTTCTTTGGCTCTTTAAAGTTAGTTCACCACACACAACAAAAATTGTTTGGATGGTTTTTACAATTTCGTGGCATATTGAAGATGCTAAGAGGTTCTGTTCGAACTAAATTAATAGATGCACCTAACTAGTCCGGCTAACAGATGTAGACTGATGAGAGGAGTCCAGAGGGGACTCATGTCAGGACCCGTGTCCAGGGGCCAATGTTTTGACTGAGCCTGTTGAAACTTGTTGGCTAAACATGCTTTAGAGTTCAGACGACTTATTTGTTATCTCTATTGCATCCAATATTATCGTGAATTGGTGGTGAGCCTTATTTAGAGCAAATAAATAGAATTTATTAATCAAGACACATTCATAGCTATGAAATATCACTTTTTTTTACAAAATTTAAAATTACAAAAAATCTGAGCCCCATGGACAACTTTGAAGGTCATATTCAGAATTACCATAGCAAAATACACATGAGACAGCCACATTCAGCTATTTAACGAAAATACTGTTGGCCAGTGTTATCTGTAATCTATTGCTTTTGCAATTTTGGAAATTTTAGCACATTGACAAAACTTGCTTAATGGTAAATAGTTACCAGCCAGGAATAATTGAGCTTGATCTCTGGTCATGATGACATTGTTCTCACGCTTGACATCAGAGTAGTCCGTGTGCGAGAGATGCAGGACTATTCCGTTGGTTCCATCTTTGCTCGCCTTCGCATCAGTCAACCTTCCAGTTCGAATCATACCATCCTTGAGTCTGTTCATTATCTCATTCCGTTCATTGGAATAGACCCTAGATCAAAGAAAATTAATAATTTAATATATTTAATAATTATTGGTTGATAACATAAGTTATATGGAGAAGAAAATGGTCTTGGTGTAGGTAAAAAACAATGTAGGTCATTGAAAATGCAGGTCTTTTTCAATCTTTAATAGTCAGAAGTATTAGAGAGACTAGTTCTTCCAAACTTCTGATAGATAGTTTCTTACTATTTGAGAATTTATTTTCATCTTCACCCAGGCCATTTTCTCCTCCCAACAATATTAAAATGTTAGTGTGGCTATGTATCGTGCAAGCCATATCAGGCTTTATTAGAAAAATAAGTATGAATTTAGAAAATAAGGGAAAAAACAATTACAAAAAGCAGGTACCACAGGGTCACATAATCACGAAGGTATAGAACGTAGGAGTGGGAGGATATACCTGCAGAAAAAATTAGAGTGCTGAAGAGACACGGAAGGGACATAGACTTTGGCTCGCATCAGAGTATGAAGATGGAAGATCAGAGAAATGCCCTTACCAACAAACCTACTTTACGAAGAACCCTACATGTACCCTTTTAAATAGAGAGAAATTTGAATTTAATTTAATTATGTGTTTTAATGCTATTCTCTGTTAATCTGAATCAAGAATAGACATTTATCATTGTATGTATTTATTATATTAAAAATAAGTAATTACATTTGTTTAGATGGTTTAGCTGCGTAGTCATTCAGATGCTTCATATATATTTATTATTATAATATTGATAATTTTATTAAGGTATTAAGTTTGACTGGTTAGTAAATTGGTAACACACAAACCACCTCTGATAAAGAATCCAATCTAAAGCAGTTCTACAGTCCCAGAGAATAAGTGGGTAAGTCAATTTTTTCCCAGATAGTTGTATTGAAAAAATACAACTATACCACTGAACCTGTACCACTACAACCTGTGAAGGGGTGTGGGGTAGAGACTCAGTACATAGTAGAGACTGTACTGTTTCATGGACAATGGTTCTGCAAGGAGGTGACTTGTCCTAGGTCACGCTCAACCGCCAGATTTGTCCCCCTTATTTTATAATATTTCTTATTATAAAATAAGGACTTTATTTCCCTTATTTTAGCGTCCATTTTTATAATATTTCATAGAGGCTGGGTGAGCCCCAGGAGAGTCCTGATCCTGTATGATCCGTGATAATATTATCCATCTCTGGCTGCAAACAGACTAAATAAAAGTCTTGCCCGCAGCAGGATTTGAACCAGGATTTCCGGCATAGCAACTCAGTGCTCTACCACTTAGCCACTCCGCTCCCTTAGTTGTATTGAGGGGAGCAGAATCATGTTATTCTCTTAGTTTTTGGCTTTAAATGGAGTTGTCATGTAAGCAATAACTTCTTTCCAAGCTAATGGCTCTCTTAGCCCCTTATTCTCTATTAAAATAACATGATTAAGCTTCTCTAAGTAGAAGAAACTCATTTTGGAGAAAATTAGACTTAACCACTTATTCACCGGGACCGTAGAGGTATGGATACTTGAGTAAATAATATGTTTGAGTAATTATATTCAATAATTACCCATGTCGTCCCAAAATATATAACTACCCTATTAAACAACAGAACATAGCGTTTATAAAATGGCAAATATTTATTAAGAAAACAAAAATAATCAATAAATAAATTGATCAACGACATGAAAATAACATCAAGTATTTATAAATTATATTATTTTAAGAAACATAGCAATATTATTAAATATGAACTGAAACTGTTAACAGGCACAGACAGCAGGAGATATTATGCTTTGATTTCATTCATTAAGTTTTATTATTTATTTTTTTATTTATGATTTTTACATTACTAAAATACAGAGAGTTTGGTTAGACATTTATAAAAATAATAGTACATAAAAATTAAAAAAAGTAAACATACATAAAAAAAAATAGATAATTATAATACATAGATAAAATAAAAAATATAATCAATAAAATAGAGCCAAAACTCAAAACGAAACATTAACATTTATTAGAATGCAAATGGAAAAAAACACAACCAAAGCCTTATGTTTCAAATCAGGGGTAAAAACAAACAATTACTAGTCGACGTTCCACCTATTCAGGCGTTATCTTAGGAGTTGAACGTCTTGGGGTGGAGGTGTGGTCTCAGGTTATGAGCCTATTTGGGCGATTATTCGTTGGGATGTATTGCACTTCTTCTTTGAGATGTGATTGATCTTACTCTTATTTGTGTCTTGATAATGCCTGAATAGGCGAAACGACGACTAGTAATTGTTTTTTTTTTCCCCAAGATTTGAAACATAAGGCTTTGCTTGTGGTTTTTTCCATTTGCATTCTAAAAAATATAATAATAATAATAAAATACTTATCTTAATGAAATAAAAAATATTGTTATGAGTCAATACTACATCAAAAAAAGCAAGTATGTAAGAAAAGGAAAACTTATAAAATTCAAAGGTATTATTGCGTCACTGGGCATGAGCTATTTTAATACTTAGAGCTATAGATAGGAAGTTACAGAGATTAACAATATCATTGTTGTGTTTAGGATTCAACTGTATAAATATCGTGATTGTTTGAACTTATATATTTATTTCTAGGATCTGTATAAAATAGACAGTCAAAAAGTATGTGGTTTAAATCGCCACATGAGTTATTTAAGCATAGAGGGCAATTGTCTTCAGTGTTAATTCTGTGGGTTGTTTTATTGGCGTAAACAACTATTTGTTTGCAAGGGGAAAGTCTAATTTGGCTTAGAAGTCTTATTCCCTCTAGAGGTAGGTCTGATGTCAGGTATGGCTGAACTGAATTTATACAGAATAAGTTTTTGTATAAAACGCTGTACTGAGAGCAAGGTGCTCTATCTTGTTCTTGTAACATTTTTTAAGTTTTATGTATTTATAAACAAATACTTTAGATTTTATTAAACTTTTCATAAGGTAAAGCAGCTGCTATGGGGTTGCTATGGTGATACCTAATGACATCGGCCACCACAGCCACTAACTGAATATAAATTACATACTCTACAATAGCTTGAGAGTGCTGCCTGTCAAGGCCAAGCTGTTCAAGCTCCTGGCCAAGATCACTGGGGCTGACTGCGTAGCAAGATCCGCTCTTCAAGATCTGCTGGACAGCCGACACGCAAGCTTTCACCTCGCTGAGTTCTGCAAAAATAATTGTCAATTAAAAACTTAATGATTTAAATAAAATTAACAAATGGAATGTTTAGGTCTGTTCTAATGTTCATTAATATATATATATCATTAAAAGGGATGGGGGAAGCTCAGTCACTTTACAATATAGGTCTAATATAATAAATAAGTAATAAATAACCTTAAATGGTTAATTAATAGAAATAATAATTACTCCAAAGTCTTTTTGCTTACTATGTATTTTTTATTTAAAACAAGAAAAAATAAAGAAAATCTATAGTTTCATAATTAAGCATAAACGAATAGCAAACAAAAACACAACAATTAACTTATTATAAAGACAATTAGATCCCACCATCACGTTTGGTGCCTACACATTCGAAAGTGTCGATAGTTTTGTCTACCTCGGTTCTCTGGTCAAAGCAGATAGCTCAACCAGCCAAGAAGTTCAAAGAAGAATTTCGGCTGCTAATAGATGTTATTTTGGGATGGCGAAAATTTTACGAAGTCGTCTGATATCAAGAAGAACCAAGGTCATGCTATACAAAACAATCATCAGGCCTGTTTTAACATGATTGATTGATTGAACGTGTTTATTTGGAAAAAATACAAAGAAATATATATACAGTAATAAATCATTAAAACTTGACAAGAACACTAGACAATGGGTGATCCGTCTGTCGAGGTCTGTATTAACAATCTCATTTATTTTTCTTATCTCTAAAGTATTAATTAATAAATAAATATAAATATACATATACATAGATACATAAATAAGAACAATTAAAAAATTAATATATGAATTCTATTAAAGCATCCAATAATAATAAAAATAATATCACAATTCAATTAAAGCCTTTAATAGTTCATACACCAATATAAGTACATTTCATATTTAAATTATTATAATTCAGTTGTTTTTTTTTACATTTATTTTATTACCTATGCTTCCCTATTTTTGTATTTTATCCCTCAAATCTATGATTGTATCAACGTCAAGCAATCTATCTATTGGTTAATTAACCGCGATCTTCGGGACATGGCCTTCTGCACGTACTGACTTAACGCTTTCCAATTGGCGCCATTTGAATTTGGTTTGAACTTATGGATCGGAAACATGGCCTCTGTCCAGGGCAGATGCCAATAGTTTACTGCTCTTCGAAATAAAAATATTAAGAAGGATGTTTGGAGCAGATAGACTTGGCGATCAATTTAGACTCAGGCAGAATGCAGAGATATATCGGATGTATCAGGAGCTAGGCCTGGTTCAGTATATAAGAATAGCTAGGCTTAGATGGGCTGGACATGTGGCCATAATGGAGGACGCCCTACCCTGAAAAGACTGCTGTTTGGGTTCATTGACGGAAAAAGAAAACGTGGACGTCCACGACTTAGATGGGCAGATGAAGTCGAGAGTGATGCAGTGTACGGCGGAATTATAATTTTATTACTACAAGTAAATTGTCCGCATCGGATATATTTTTACCGGTTTTTGATGTGTATATTAGTAATAAATAATAAATAATAATATTAATAAATAGAGAAATTTGGATTCCGTAATGTCAAAGGCATGGACCTTTCTAATCCTCACGATTCTAGGATTTGTAATGCCCACGTAGGGCACGGGGATCCCTTAAGGATAGCCATGCTGAATTACTGGAATTGTATAATTATTTATCAGAATTCTATAACGCATTATTAATATTTAAGTAAATGTAAAAAGAGATAAATAATGCAATATGAAGTAAATCAACGTAAAGATTTTTTAAAGATACATTTCTGTTATATTTGTTTTTTCTTTTGAACTTCGACAAAGTGCATTAGTATTGGTCGAAATTTAGAAAACGACCTTTTGAGAAATCGGATACAAGGCTGGGGAGGTGTGGTGTTAACAGCCTTCTGCTGAGCTCTGTTGCTCCCTGTTTTATTTTTTTGTTTACTTTTAACTGTCATTTCTTATTTGGAAATTATAATTAAAAAAAATAAAATAAAATATAATGTAAATAATGGAAGAGACAAATGACGTCATGTAACTTTTTTGAGCAAACCTAAGTGAGTATACCTATATTATTAATAAACCGTGGAGTAGAACCATTCCGATATATATACAGTTCCACTTTGTACATATATCGCTTGTAGTATGAGTATAAGCAGCATTAGAATGTGGATATACTACTACCCCTTTAGAAGCCATGATAATAAAAACAATAATAGAAGGTACACTCAGCCCTGAAGACTTCAAGATCCCCCCACTCCTTCTCTACACTATTTTCAAGCTCTAGCTGGCTATTTTAAATATTCAAAAAATGTTTATCTGCCTGCATTTCGTTCCCCATTTTACCAACTCGCAATTTTATTTCAGTTTTCTTAGTTGTTTTTTTTTAATTACAACTAAATTTAGAATAAAATTATCTACAATATTTAATAATATATAATATATTGAATATGTTCCCAGACTGAAGGCCTGATATCAATTGTTTGTTGCCATGACCACCAACCTGCTGTTGAGTGTGCAACCTTCATTAAATTGTTATAACTTTTATTGTCAATATATAAGGCTGGATATTTATCTTGAAATTTAATTATTCTTTAATGGTATGCAGTTAATTATTGTTTAGTATTTCTTTTTGAGTATTATTGTTTATAACCATTTTCGTTTATTAATTATTGTAATAATTCTTTACAGACTAATAAAATATGATATTATTCCAACCTACTTTTGTTAACCTTTACAAATATAACAGAAAAATAATTGTATTCTAGGGCCAGGTCCTTTAAGAATTACCGATGTGTACAAAAATAATTGAATTTATACAGGGGTAAGGGGCTACATTATATATATATATATATATATATATATATATTGTTTATGGTTCTCGAGTTTCAGCCAGTTATTTCAACTTCTTAGGCGACGTTTCGAGACTAGGTTAGTCTCATATTCATGCCCTGACAGTGAAAAAATGATCTTTTAGTGAAAACATTAAATAGCACACTAAAATTAGTGTAAAATGTCACGTGTAAGTATAATAGGATAGGGTGTACTTACAAGTTCCAAAGAATTGATCAATTTATCATTAATCACTTACTTCGCAATATATCATAGAATGTTTATATTGCATTAGCTATGATCAACGAATAAGTAATCGATTTTTAGGAACAACAGTTTTATTTAATTGTTGAATCATATTAGACTATTTATTATTATATCACCAAGAATTAATTAAATTTGCATAACACGAGCTTAGACCTTGAACATCCGATTTTTTGTTTACAGCGCGATTTTTATATTTCTCTATAGTTATCATTTCCTTTATATTTCGTTTGAAGCTATTTTTCTCTTGGTGTATCACTTTAGGTGCGTCAAATTTAAATTTATGTTGAGTATTTCTAAAATGTGTAGTGAGGGCTGTTTGATCTGGTTTATTGGGGTTTTTTATTATTGTTTATTATTATTCATCCATAACTTCTGATGGCTATGAGCTATTAATTGTGACTAATTAGATAGTATCTGCTAGGGAATTTATGAGATGTAGGAAAAGGATGAACAGAATAAGTGAATAGGAGGCTGCGTGCGGGTAACAAGAGCCTACATGCCCTGCAAAAAACTTTAAACTTCAAAGCTCTGTGTATACAGACTAATGGCTATTTATGGAACTATCTTGAGGCCAATAGTTACATATGGCAGTGAATCCTGGGTATTGCAGACAAAAGTAAAAGGAAACTCAATGTCTGGGAAAGGAAAATATTCAGGAAGATCTAAATGGGCCAATAAGAGATAATGTTACGTGGCGATCAATGAAGAGTCGTGAGCTCCGCAATATATGGAAAACCAGAACTGCTATCGTTTTTAGGAAAATCCCGCCTTTGATGGCAGGGACACGTGGAAGGGATGGCAGAAACAAGGATCCCAAGACGCCTGTTAAACGGAAGCATTGGAGGTAAACGACTCAAAGGAAGGCCTAGGATGAGATGGTTGAATGATGTTGAGGAAGGCCTCAAGTTACTTGGAGTAAGGAGATGGAGAGAACGAGCAAGGGACAGATGACTGGCTTAAGGTCCTTGAGGATGCCCGGGTCCTTGCAGGACCATAGAGTCCATCAGTAAGAAAGGAAAAGTATAGGTTTCAATGTGGATAAGGAACAAGCATGACAGATATAAGGAGGAAGTGAGTTACAAAGAGTGGTGAAACTCACGAATGTTTTGGTCCAATATACGTAATTCGTACCATATTATTTGATTTCCAAGGATAAATCGAAAATTATCTACTCTTCTTCAAACTATTATAACATAATATATAATATAACATAATTAAAGCAATATAATTATATGAAAATAGGGATATATAGAAAAATATCTCTCTCTCTCTCTCTCTCTATATATATATATATATATATATATATATATATATATATAAAATAGTGGTGTAATATTTTATCGGATCGATGAACTACTCTTTGTTAAGTCTTTTGTCGTGGACGATCAGTTTTATTATAAATATTGGATAATCACAAAGCCATTGTTACTAACATCTTTAAGCAGTAAAGGTGATTTGTAAAATTGGATTGGTCCGCCATCAGGCGATCAGAATGTACTTCCTAGTATAACTGAAATCATTTTATGTGGAAGAAAATGGTCCGGGTAGAGGTCAATAAATTTCTCTGAATATTAAGAAATATTTATTCAGTAGCCAAACGTTTCGACCCACTCTGCAGGTCTTCTTCAGGGCTAAATATGCAAAATACAGACAATTGAAAATTACAAAATATTTAAAAAAATGGTTAAGCATGGTAAATACAAATGGTTTTTATTACTTATTTAATTGTTTTTTATTACTTGGTTATTACTTACTTTATTTATTAGTTTATTTATTACTTACTTTAATTATGTCCAATTTTTTAATTTTTTTTTACCTACTGTAGTTTTTATTTATTTTTTGTTATTGTTATGGTTATTTATGCTCCTCATGATCATTCTTTATTTATATATATCTCATGTTCTCTCCCCTCCCCCATCTTTATTTTTCACTACTCAGATACCTGATACTTTTGTATTTTTACTTTAATATTTATCCCATTTTAATCTTTAATTTTTATCTTTATTACCTCACTCTTTAATTTTTAGGACTTTCTGTTTTATTCTTATTGTATTCTATAGTATGTTTTTTACTACCTTTGTATTTTTACATTTGAATTTACCATGCTTAACCATTTTTTTAAATATTTTGTAATTTTCAATTGTCTGTATTTTGCATATTTAGCCCTGAAGAAGAACTACAAAGTGGGTCGAAACGTTGACTACTGAATAAATATTTCTTAATATTCAGAGAAATTTATTGACCTCTACCCGGACCATTTTCTTCCACATATTTCATCAAGGTCAACTATTTTCATTCAAAATAAAATTATTTTAGTCAGCATAAAACGTATTGTCGGTTGGAACATAGTGAGGAAGAATTGATAAAGCAGCTGTTTTATATTGAGAACTGTTAATAAGTTTTTTGTTTTTGTTGGATATTCGTTTTTTGTTCAATTATGAACTCACAGCTTTCCATTTATTGTTCTTGTTTTTAATAAAAAATACCAAGCAGTAAAGTACATAGTGTAGTGGACGGTAGAAGTGTTTTAGCTAATCAGTAGTTAAGATGGAATACTTAAGAAATAGGATTAAAACGGTCAGATTGTAAAGAGTATTTTGTTTATTTATCTGATATTAAGTACATTATTTGTGAGTTGTTTATATTTGATTGTTTATCATTATAATTTTGGCTTGTAAGTTAGTATTATTTCAATAAAATAGCTAGTATTATCATCGTTATTGAATTAATCGATAAATTAATCAATATAATTAAATTAAAAAAAACGTGTTTGTCATCTCCGCCGCACGACTGGAGTTTACTCCTTAAGAACTAGTATTGTGTAGATTATGTAAAAAGAGGGTAAATGAAAGCATCTTAAAAAATAATCAAAGCATATGTAGATATTTATTCATCATATTTACACCATTCCAATGAAATATATATCATCAACTATTTCACATAATAATAATTGTTAATATTTTTATATAAATCATTCCTGGGAAGATTCGTTTGTTCTACCACGAACATTTAACATGATTTTGAACAGTATTTAGTCCATGAATAGTATTATCATCGTTATTGAATACTGTGACAATAGGTTTGTGGTAACTAAAATACAATACGCTTAAGCGGGTTTTTTCTACATTTTTCCTGCTATTGTGAAACTTATTTATAAAAGGCAACTGTAATTAATTAAAATCACTGTTGTGTTTAAACATGTAAAGGAAGTCCGGAACATGTATTCATATTTATACTGCTTGAATATGTAAAATTGCAAATAAAGTTAGGTTTTTTTTTTTGTTTAAAAAAAAAAATACAATACGTGTACGTCAGAAGTAACATCGGTTATGAATCGAAAAAACATTGCATCAATAGCTGTACCATATCTAGTCATCCCGAGTAATCTGCCAGAAATAATGTCTAAATATAGCCCTAAATTAAGTTCATTTTTCAAGAATTGTACTTGTAGAAGTGTAAACTTTCATAATTAAATTTACTTTTCACAATTTTACTTAGTGACGTTAAGTGAATAAACAAATATCCACTGTGTCTTTATCTTTGAAAGAACCAACGATAAATGATTTCATACTAAAACTGGTTTCGCTGTAAGTATTTTTCAATTTTACAATTTGACAACACAAATTGACGGGTAGGTTGCTGTTATACGCATACATAACCTCGAAGTGAGAGGTGCGCAAAGTAACGTAACGTCTATCACAAAATTTATATTTTACGGTAAATTTTATTGACTAAACCTCCTCCCTGACCATTTAAAACATTTGTAAATCTATTCTCATAATAACCAAACATAAAAAAACATCTAAGGTCAAAGGTAACATTGAGGTTATATATTTATCTTCTTAACTAGTTCAAACAAAGCTAACCTTAATTTGAGGTTTTAAAAAATTAACGCATTTCAACACTTTGAGAATAAAGCAATAGAATACACTATTACCACAGATACCACACGTATCTCTTCCCGATTAATCCCGGAATATAACTTTTAATTTCTATCTATTATGTAAAACAAATAATACAATGTTATCGAGAAGAGAACGTAACGGACCACATTTAGCTAAAATTCGAATTTACTCCTTATAAAATTTTCATACCGCGGGCTAAATATGAAAATCGTTTCTTAAGGAGTAAACAAAAACAATTAAGAATCTTTTAATAAGTGTAACGAAAATAAGCCTTACTCTATATTAATTATTAATGAATGATTTTATTTTTAAACGACGATTATTAAAAAATATATAGGTTAAACTAACTTGTATTCTACAAAATATTATATTCTAGAATAAAAAAATAAAATGTAAAAAACACAAATTGAAGTTAAAAACATAATGTTTTATTGTTAATATAACTTAAATTTCCAAGCATTTAATATAAAGAAAATTCGAATCTGAGAACAGTCGACAAAGATAACAACTTCAAAAGGAGTTAACTCCTTTTGATGTGGTTCGTTTTTCGCTTGGCCACGCCAATTTCCCACAATCCCTTAGGAGAATATCACTTACCAAGTGATGCTGCTTTAGAGAAGTTTTTCAGTAGAAGGTACTGCAAAAAAAAAAGTTATATTATTATAAAATTTTAATAACATATAACAATATTATATAATACATACATAACAAACATGGGTCTTTTTCGTTTAATCCCCGCATCTCGAATTTATGGTTAGAAATATATACATGTGATTATATTAACTATTTAATACAACACATGTCTATGTGTAGTATTTGCACTTCGTATAACGGCTCTGTTTAAGATATATGAGGAATTTGACATTCATTTATGCTTGGACCAAAAATATACAACCACTTTATTTTGTAAAGAAGAATTAAGTATGTCTGCGGAATTGGATTAAACGAAAAAGACCCCATAATATTATATATTATATAAAGTAACATCTATAACTATAAAATAGTATAGCACACACAATATATATACTCACACACACACACACACAAATATATATATATACACACACACACATAGATATATACAGTAAAGCGTCGATTATCAAAACTAATATAGCCGGGCGTGGTTCAGGTAATCGAAATTCATGTATAAAAAAGGAAAACGTCAAAGAACCTCTACGCTTGTGTAAATCCTTTAAATATTTATTTTATTGCAAAATACATAAGTTAAACAAAAAATTCAAATGTACTATAACAGCAATATTTATCAATGTTGTGACACAAAAAAAGTTTTAATATTAGTTAGATTACATCTTGACTTCCTCTTAATTGCAGCTAAGGTTCAAATTATTTTAAATATAGTAGTTTAGTATGAGGAAATATTCCGAGGAAATAATACTTTAGAGAAAATATTCTTCAAGCTCATTTTCTATCCTCTTATTGATTTTTTTCCGCGAAGCCAGATCGGATAATTTACATACGTTAAATGATGACAAAAATGATATAATAAAATAATAATTCAAGACTGCAGGGTTACAGAAAGGGTGAAGCTTAAATTTTATGTTGCAGACATAAATAAAAAAAAAAAAGTTTATACAGCTGACATCCCTACCCATCCTAATACTATTCTTACCACGTATGTGGATGACACATGTCTATTATCAGTCAAGGCTGATCCAGTTATAGCATCTCATATTCTTCAATTCCATATCACTGACCTTGAAAAATTGTGTCAGGATTAAAATAAATTTCCACAAATCCCGTCAAATCACTTTTACCCTCCGTCGTAAACCAATCCTGTCCTCCTGTATCGTTTAACAACATCCCACTGATTCCTGTAGAACAGGTCCGGTACTAAGGACTATAGCTTGACAAAAGATTAACTTGGAATCCTCATACTAGATTGAAGCGACAAGAAAAAGCACGCTTCAGGCTACTTCAACATTTACTAGGAAAACACTCTAGGCTCTCAATCAATTACAAACAACTCATATACATGAAAACCATTAGACAGATCTGGATTTACGGAATAGAGCTTTGGGGGTCCACTAAACCATCGAATTCCTCTTGTATTCAATCCTTTATTATCATCATCATCACTGGCACTCCACCCGGTAGGGGTCTTCGCCGCATTAAGACGACGTCTCCACTCATCTCTGTCTTGCGCCAGGGTCTGCCAAGCTCTGGTGATTCAATCCTTACAATCCAAAATCTTTCGAATAATCCTCACAATGCTCCTTACTTTGCTACGAACAAAGTAATCCAAAATGACCTTTTGTTGCTGATTTGGCCCGAATCCGATATCAATCTTTTCATGACAAACTTCATTCCCACTCAAACCCACTAGTTTCAAACCTAGCAACCTCTTCAATTCCTGATAATCCTCCGAGGCGTCTGAAAAGAAGATGGAACTTGCTATTTGAGTACTACCACTGGCTAGTTTCTCTATTTGTTTTTTGACATCAATGTGTACATTCATTCTATTTACGAGTTGTATTAGTGTAATATAGTTGCACATTTCATTGAATAAAATATTGAAAAAAAAATTAAAAACAACCTTTTGGTTACACGTTTGAATTGAAACTTTCAATAATTTAATGTTTGGCTCCCAAACGATCTTTCGTATAGAGCTAATCCTGAAGACATAAAAAAAACATTCATCTACAGGCGAAAGTTAGTTATAATAATATTCCAAAAATTATTTACAAAATTTTTTTTTAATGTCTTCCTTTTTTTTCTTATTAAAAGCGCGTGTATGGGTTACAGAGCTCTACCTTCTAAGTTCGAGTCCAGCTGTGGCAGCTAAATTATTTATTCTTTGAGCAACTGAGATATCTTGAAACCCTTTTGGGATTTCCTCTAAAAATGTGGACCATTAATTAAACGAAAAAATGTCCTTTTTGGTAATGATCTCAGCCAATTGACCTCCTTGCACAACCGTTGGGTTCAAAACGGTACAGTTCCTCCCATTGACTGACCTTCAAGGGTAAACAACTTAATCTGGTGCCAGCAACTACAAAGCCAATGTTTTTTTTCCAACGAACCTTTATCAAGATATTTTAAATTCAAACCTTCCTGGAATAGCTACAGCAATAAACCATTCCTAGAAAGCTCCATAGTAAGTGCCCACTTATCCTTTTGAATTCCAGGTATTTTAAATTAAAATATATGCTGTAGGTATTTGGACAAAAAGTCTATTATAAATTGTATTTGCTTTGAGATAGTTGATATACTTTTCATTAGAGAACGAAACGGTAGTGTCATTTTAATTATTACTGCTGTAGTTACAACATTCTACGAACAGCAGAATCCGATAGAAAATCCTTTTAAATAATATAAAAAAAAAAAAATAGTAACCACAGTCGTCGGATGGGTTCATGACCTATGTTTATAATAAACTAGGAAATCATGACATTTCTTCCAAGTTGTAAACTTCGGTAATTATTCCGAAGGTTGCCACCTTTATAGTTGGGGTAGTTAAAGCCCCCCAAGTGATGTCACATTACGCCACAATCTAATCTGTATCGGCGGTGTTTCCTACAATTTCTTTTTTTTTTTTTTTTTTTTTTTAATTTAATTCAATGATATTTACAACTATAATGGTATTATATCAAGTAAATGTGCAAAAATGTAGAATAAGACATGAAAACACTTGTGGAGAAACTACCTATCGGTAGCACTCCAATAAAGTTCTATAGTAGATGATCTCGAGGCCATCTTCTTTTCAGACGCCTCGGAGGGTTATCAGGAATAGTATGGGAACCAAACTGAGAGAATAGCGTATGGAGCTTGTCATGGAAGGATAGGTATCTAGTTTGGGCCAAATCAGTAACATATGGGATATTAAGATCATGATGGATGAGTTTGTTTGTGACATAATAAGGAGCATTGAGGATTTTACGAAGGATTTTGGATTGTAAGGATTGGATACGAGATGTGTTGGATGGTTTAGTAGAGCCCCAGAGCTCAACTCCGTATGTCCAAATAGGTCTGATAACTGTCATGTAAATGAGTCTTTTGTAATTAATTGGGAGCTTAGAGCGTTTGTCCAGTAAATGTTGAAGTAGGAGAAAACGTCGAGCATCTTCTTGTCTTTTCAGTCTTGTATGAGGATTCCAAGTGAGACGTTTATCCAGACCTACAATTTCTCAACGATAAATAAGTAAATAAAAAACAATAACCTAAGATATTTAATCTAGTCAATATGTACCTATTTTGCTGTATGTATCTGCCATACAGCAAAAATTCCTTTCCATAGGAGTATTAAAAAAAAAAAAAAATTGGGGGTGAGCCCTAGGAGGTATCCTGGATCCCATGCAATCCGAAATATGAGCGAAAGAACAATCTTCCGTTGGTTTGAAAAATTTTGGTCTGGGGATTATGACCTTACCAAAAAAGAACGTGGTAGGCCGAAGACTAAGTTGGACAACGAAAAGTTGAAAGAGCTCGTCGAAGCGGGCTCTCCCCAAACCACTAGTGAATTAGGTTCACAACTTGTAGCAAGTGCCATGACTGTTTCCAGGCACCCTAAGGAGCTTGTTAAGACAAAAAAACTGGAAATATGGGTACCACATGAATTAACTGAGGCCCAGCAGCTCACACGATTTTTTTTTTCAGGAGCTGAATATAGAGGTCCTTACTCACCCAACATATTCTCCAGACCTTTCTCCAACTGATTTTTTTTACTTTTTCCGTTGTTTGGATAATTTTTTAAGAAATAAAAAATTTGACGACGAAAATGCCATGAAATCGGCGTGATAGAAATGCTTGTTTCACGATGGGAAAAGTGTATTGAAAGTGATCCTATTTTGATTAATAGAAGTATTGTTTAATAATTTGTTTGGTAATAATTTAAATTTACACCTTCAATGACATTTCATATGTTACAACCCAATAGTAAGCCTTCTCATACTGTAGGAAATTATGCCAGTTGAAATTACTCATCTTGAATTATCCAATACTTGGCTATTACAGTAATTCACAAATAAGTTTTATTGAGGTATATTTTCAAGCCAATTTATTTCTAACCAGACTAGAAATAATAGACTAGTCGCTATATTAGTTCAAAATTTTTAATATTAGCCTAAAGTTAATAGTCAAGTTAGTAAATATTAGAAGTTCTTTCTAGTGAATCCATACTATATCTCTCCATTCAACAAGAAATAGATTTTTTTCTTACAAGTCAATTCTCTATTTATTTATTAACTCAACGAAATAGGAGTCCTCAACAGGCAATGTGACTCGATTCCAGAGTTGTACTATATTAACGTACCACAACAATGTTTATTAAAAAAAGAAAAAAAAAAGAAAGCTATATTGAGACACTTCATATCAAATATCCGTTTTCAAAGTAAAGGTTATTTAGTAAAACAACTTTATGAAATTGAAACTTTTTTATTAAAAATATTTACTTTCATGTTCAACACTTCGTTCTAATGTGAAATCAAATTTTCAATCCCATAACTGAATTCAGGGTTTTGCAATGGAATAAAACCTGAATATGCGTTTTTAACTTGAGAATCATTTTTAAAAATTTCATCCTTAAGAAATTTTTTTCAAAATTCTAAACAGATGTAATCTGCTGAAGATAAGTCTAGCGAATAAGTTGGGCGTGGGAGGAATCCGTAATCCAGCAGGCTTAGTGATTTTACTCTACTGCGTCATCGTGTATAAGGTTCCTCCGATACCTCAAAATATCGATATCAGACCATTGCGACATATATGAATCAAGTATCGATATATCGATCGTATCGAAAGAAATTATCGATACCACGTGCTATCGGAATATTTGATAGTTGTTTACAAGCAAGGTTGGTAGAATAGCTACGAACTTTCTAATGGCGGTAAAACGTCACACAAAAGGTAAATTTAAAACATTCCCTATTGTTTAAGTGTCAACATTTTTTTAATTAAGTAATAAACATGATAAAAAAATCTCTAATATGGCAGCACATTCTTTTGATATCGAAATATCGGTACTTCCGATATATCACAGTGATATCTATATTTTTGCGTATCGGAAGAACCCTATCGGTACTCAAACTGTTTGAGTATTATTCAACAAATAAATTTTCTAAGAAATTTAGCCAATTAAATTATTTTCCACAAATATTTGAAATCTATTTGAACAAAATAAAACTATTTAAGTATTTAATTAAAAGAAAAAAAATATTGTATATATATTATTACTATGTATATAAGATTAATAATAATAATAATAATTAGATATCATACCCTCTCTTCCATTTTCAGTCGACTTTTGTATTTTTGATTTTCACTTATTCGACTAATTCTATATTAACAAATCTACCGATATCGATAATATATCGTAACAAAAATATGGGTATCGAAGGAAAAAATATTGATACCAAACCCATATCGGTAATATCGGAAGAACCCTAATCGTATAACAGTATAGGCCCCTTCCGATTAACGAATGGAGGTTGTTTTTTGACAAGTTTTCGATGCATGATGTCAATTCCCTTGGAGTAAGATGTGGGTGTGGTGGTTTTACTTCTCGATAGAAACGAAAAATTAATTGATTATTTATTTATGAATTAATCTGTGTCACCAGCTGGAAATTTCACAAACCAACAGGGAATGCTCCGCTCGTTACAACATCCTTACCTGAACGCGGTGGTAATTTTTCTTGCAGCTTGGACTGCCGATTGTCCAAGTTTAAATTCATAAAAAAAGTTGCACGAAAATACTAAACAATTTTCGGTCAATTGTAGTGATAGTAATTATTATACTAGATTAATAACAGCTCATTACAATCTGTAAATAACAAAAAACTTTGAATTTTAGAAATAATAAAAACGGAAATTTCATATAAAGGACCAATTACATGTCGCAACCGTCGATGTGGTATAGATACGGAGTAAATATATTTCGAGAAGAATTTTGATCTAGCAACAAAGGTAGACCTACCTGGGACTATTGTCTTAATTACACCGGAGAGACACAGAGAACACAGCCTTCAATCTCATCGAGTCTAGTCAAGACTAGTCAGTGCTTCGCAAATAGCAATTGGACAGGACCCTCAGGCAGTCTAGTATAGTTAAATCCAGTCCCAGGTCGAGTACTGTACAAGAACCTAGATCTCGATCTTGTTGACCAGTAACAGAATTCCGGTCCGACACAAAATTAAATTTCAATCCGCTCAATGAGGTGGCCGCAGCAGAGAAGATGACACACGGCCTCAATGATCTTACTTTAAACATTAAAACTAAAAAAGTTTGAATAAAAAGGTATAGTACCATCATGCTTAATATTGAAAATATTATTCAAGGCTTAACATTAAAATGAAATGGGGAGCGGAGTGGCTCAGTGGAATGGCAACTGGAAGCCGAAGGTCCAGGTTCAAATCCCGTTGCTGGCAAGATTTTTATTTAATCTATTAGCAGCGAGAGATGGATTCCATGGGATATAAGAGCCTCTTGGGGTTCATCCAGTCTCTATACTGAAAATTCGGCGGTTGAGCGTGATCTACGACAAATTACCTCCCTGAACAACATTTTTCCAAGAAACACCCTGTAGTCTACCATGTACTGAACCTCAGACCCTTCACGGGTTGTAGTGGTACAATTTTTTTTTTGTTTTGTTTTTTAAACATTATAATCCTTTGTTTATCAAATAACTATATATTGGAATCCTGAAATGTGTTTATTTATTCGACGTCGCAATATGCTACTACGGTTAATCGGACGATGCTACTGTGGTAGTCCTAAATTTTGCCTAACCAGACATAATTGTGAATTAGGAAAGGTATTTTTTACGAGCACTTGACATCGCACACACTCGAGCCAGTTCACGTCCCATCTGTACGGAATAACCATAGAGTTTTTACATCCGCCTACCTGAGGCGTAGAAGGTTGATATGTTATCCACTACACCATAGGTGACCTTAAACTCTAAATTAAGACAAACAAATTCACTAATACCATTTAGTATCTTAACAAGGTATGGCTTTTTTTACTCACATCCATTTCCTTTCCTATCAGAGGTTGCACCACGATTTCGCACAGTTCCTGAAGCTTTGGTGGGCTCTGAAATTGGAAAAATCACATTACATATTTTTATAAAAAATGGTACAATAATTAAAATTATTTATATGCGATAGTTAATAATATTTAATATCGGTAGGAATAATTATCCATTAACCATGAATAACACTTAAAAGTATGTATTATTATATTATATAAACAAGTGTACAAATATTATATATTATATTATTGCTTATATATTAGTTATTAGAAATTATGCCCGAATAATGATATAATAAAACTAACTTTAGCTATAATCATTCATTACTTACCAAATTGGAAAGAGAGTTTATCTGCATCAAGAGCCAATCTGGGCAGTCCGCTTCTCCGCAGAATCGAAACCTCTGCAAACATAAAAAATAATTACCAAAAATATTCATTTAGTTTCAAAAAAGTAAAATAATAAAATTGAGGTCGAATCAAGAAATCTACAAGGAAACAAAAGAATTAGAAACTGGCGTTAGGGTGGGAAGGCTAAGGTTCTATGTTCAAATGATGAGGATGAATCCTGAAAGACTAAACCATACATTTTTCAGCGAATCCACTGTCACAAAATTCAACAGGATATTTCAAACAACTTAAGGATGATATGGACCAAGTGGGGCTAACAGACCAAGATTGTTTTGACAGAGATGAATACAGAAGGATGTTCAAGGGAATAAAGGTTCTTGGAAAAAAGCGCCCAGAAAGGGTCTTGTGTGAGAAAATTTAGGCACGCAAGGCTCATGAAGGACATATGAGGAAAGAGGAAACAGATGAAGAAGAAGGATTAGAGTTATGATATTCGCGTGTCTTTGAGGCCTTTTCGTGGAAAAAAATAGTTGAAAATATTCCCGGGCTGGTCATTGCGGTTACGATCGGTAACTCACAATCTAGTAGGGAATGAGAGAGGCGGGGACATTACGTCTACACCTAGTACGCAGTGAGCTGTTATACCTCCGCCAAAGACGACAGGAGACGAGAGACAGGCGCTATTTTTGTTCAGTAGCATGATGTCGCCAATAGCAACCAGACGCTCCAGATTGAATGCTAAAGTGGAGATAAAGATTCTCAGGATGAGGACGCAACCGGTTTATAGTTTATAAGGACTAGGTCCTTTTGTAGAGCGAGAGGTTGTCATATATCAATGTGGATTCATACAAGACAGAAGGACAACGGACCAAATTGGTAATCTCCGCATAATATTGGAAAGATACAGAGAATACCATATAACTTCCTAGAATACCATATAACTTCCTAGAATACCATATAACTTCCTAGAATACCATATAACTTCCTAGAATACCATATAACTTCCTAGAATACCATATAACTTCCTAGAATACCATATAACTTCCTAGAATACCATATAACTTCCTAGAATACCATATAACTTCCTATTTATCCGTATTAAATCGGCATTTGAATCCATTCATAGGTCTAAGCTCTATATAGGTCGTAGAGACTGTAATGTTTCACAGAAAACGATTGTGCAGGGAATTTACTTACTTTGGAATGCAGGTAACGCATGACAATAGGATAGGAGCAGAAGTTAAAAACAGACTAATGGCCGCCAACAAATGTAACTTTGCTATGAGAAGTATCTTTTCGGCTTGATCTCGAGGCGAACTAAGTTAGCTCTGTATATAAAAAAATATTGAAATTTATACCTGTATTATGACAGTAGAACAAGTAAACATAATGGCATGAATGATACATTATGATATGGATACAGGCAAGTACAGAAACTACTCAGCAGCAGTACTTAAATGTCATATTCAACTTAGAAGGTCACGAGGCCATCTTCTTTTCAGACGTCTCGGAGGATTATCAGGAATTAAAGAGATTGCTATGTTTGAAACTAGTGGGTTTGAGTGGAAATACTGAAAGGACTGATGTCAGGATCGGGGTTAATCAATAGCTAATGGGACATTGAGGTCTTTATAAAATACTTAATTCGTAACAAAGGATTTAGGATTGTAAGGATTGGATATTAAATGGCTTGGTGGAGCCCCAAAGCTACATCATAAAAATAGTAATGTATATGAGTCTTTCTGTATTTGTAATTATTGGAGAGCTTTGAGCGTTTGTCTAGTAAGTGTTGAGATAACCTGAAACGACGAGCAGTTTTTGTCGTTTCAGTTTAGTATATTTAAAATTTTTAAACATATTACTTCCTAAAAGCAGGCGGTGGTAAGGGTCTCATATTTGGTGCTATTCCTTCGATACGTTGAAATACAATACATATGATACAAAACTTTATTTATCGATATTTAAGATCGAGTAGAAAAAAACTAACGAGATTTTTTCCGATTGGGTAAATCAGTGACAAATGGGGTATTGAGGTCATTATGGATGACTTCATTCGTAATAACGTAAGGAGCATAAAGGATTTTGTATTGTATGGATTAAATATGGGAGGAATTCAATGGCTTAGTGGAGTCCTATTATTCTACTCCATAAGTCCTAATAGGTCTTATAAAAGTCATGTATATGAGTTTTTGTAATTAATTGGGAGCTTAGAGCGCTTGTTTAGTAAGTGTTGAACTAACCTGAAACGGCGAGCAGTTTCTTATCTTTAAGTATAGTATGAGGATTTCAAGTAAATCGTTTATCAAGATATAATCCTAAGTATCGGATTTATTAAATAATAAAATTAAATCGGCTTGGGAGACCATATTGTCAAATGCAAATAAAGGCCGCTACATGTGCATAATAATAATCAATATATATTATAAAAGAAAGAGTATAATGTGCGTGCCGCTAAAACTCAGGAATGAGTCCCGGTACGATCAAGGGAGTTATATGGTGTGGCAGTCCTCTTAATAAAAATCTTTGATTTCTATTTTATACAATGTCTAAACGTAAAAGAGGAGGAGATATTGCCACTTCTGAAGCAAAACGGCGAAAACAAAAAGAACAGCGAAAAAACGGAACAGTCGAAGAGCGCGAAGCACCGATAATGAGCACTGTGAGAAGCTCGGAAACCGAAAAACAACGAAATGAACGAATTGAAAAATAGAGAATTGTGACAGAATCTTATAATAAAAGACTGCAAATGCAAGGCGGCAAATCTTCCTCAAAGACTCATACTTTTCTCACTGTCAACTGTATGAAGCTTGCTCGCGAGTAAGAAATTCGAAAAAATTAACATATATACACCGAATAACAAAATGAAAAATGTTGTTTATAAACAAGTATTGTAAATAGAAGTATTTTAGTTAGAATATTCCAATCCCATATCACTGATCTTGAAGAATGGTCTCAAAACTGGAGAATTAAAATAAATTCTCAAAAATCCCATCAAATCACTTTTACCTTACGTCGTAAACCAATGACTTCCTGCCCTTCAGTATCCTTTAATAATATCCCACTGGTGCCTGTAGAACAGATCCGATACTTAGGGTTGCACCTCGAAAACCGATTAACCTGGAATCCTCACACTTACTAGTTACTTACTTCTACACTTACTAGACAAACGCTCTAACCTCCCAATTAACTGCAAAAGACTCATCTACATGACCATCATACGACCTATTTGGACTTACGGAGTAGAGCTTTGGGGCTCCACTAAGCCATCGAATTCCTCTCGTATTCAATCCCTACAATCCAAAATCCTTCGTAAAATCCTCAATTTTGTTAAAAATACTGTCATCCATAACGACCCTAATGTCCCATTTGTTGCTGATTTGGCCCGAACCCGGTATCTTTCCTTTCATAACAACCTTCATTCCCACTCAAACCCTCTAGTTTCAAACCTAGCTTCCTCTTCGATTTCCTATAATCCTCCGAGGCGTCTGAAAAGAAGATGGCCACGTGACCTTCTTAGTTGAACTAGTGATTTGAGTACTACCAGTGGGTAGTTTCTCAACTTGCCATTACTCATGTCATTTTGTATCACATAGCCTATTTACTGGATGTATTTTTTTTTTTAATACAGTTGTAAATATCAATAAATAAATTAAAAAAAAAAAGTTAGAATATATGTCCAATAAAAAAAGTATATCTCATATATTTTAAAGTTTATTCTTTTATTCCAACTACCACAGATCTCATATCAACTCCCTGGCGAAGCCGGGTACCCCAGCTAGTTTTAAATAATATCAAATTATTAAAGCCGTAATAATTATTATAAACATAAATTTTGCATTGATCAGTTAGTAACCATGACTACAGCTAGATATCAGAACTACGGCTCCATGATCTGTTAAGCGTCGGTATTCTAGAGTATTATTTACATTTACTTCAACATCGCCTTAAAAAATAATAAAAACTAAAAACTAAAGCATAATTTATCCATTATTCAATTTATTCCTCCCACTACCATCTGGAGCGAGTAATGAAAGTAGGCAGTATGAAAAGGATAAGAAGAAAAGCGGCAATAAATTAGAATTAGCAACTGCTTGATATAAACATCACAACTCATAATTCAGTTAAAGTTGCAATCTGGTTTTCTTTAGGCTTCCTCTCTCCGGCGGTGAGTTATGGCGTTACTCCTCGCTACTAATCCAATCAGGAATGTCTTCCCAGGATACCTCCTGAGGAACAGGAAAAGGATCTAGATATCCGTTGAAATAATGAACTGAAGAAAATAAGGAACAATAGACTAAGCCAGTATTTCTATACATATTATAAAACAAAGTCCTCGGCCGCGTCTGTCTGTTCGCGGTAAACTCAATAACTACTGCACGGATTTTCATGCGGTTTTCACCAATAAATAGAGTGATTCACGAGAAAATTTTTGGTATATAATTCGTCAAGGTTTTGTGTAAATTGGTTGGAATATAACGATAATTGTAGGAAGTGTAGGAAAAAGTATAGTCTCCTGGGAGGTTTCATCGTTACCCATTGTCATATAATGAAACAATGCATGGTGGAATATTCCTCTTTTATAGATCTACAAAAAATTCTCTGATAGCATATATCTATCTTTTAAGGACAGCTTACTATACCTATTTTATCTTCTAAAAACGTACAATGCGGTATTTGGAAAGCTATTTAGACGAGTTCAGTATTAATCTTTATCAAGTTATATACTTTAGTTACCTTAAGCATTTCATGGGCATTATTAGAATATTTTATACCATATAATTTAAATGAGTATCTTACGGGTTATCGCAAAAATTTAACGCGCATGAAAATAAATATAAAGAAATATTTTGTTTTGTTTTTATGTTTATAATATCTACATAATAAAATATATTAGACAAACAAAACATGTGGGCATAATATGTCTTACTACCTGTGCAATTGTCGGGGCGGGTCGCTAGTACATTTCGATATAATCAAATATATAATATATTTGATTATATCGAAATCATAGGAGAAGACACTGGAGCGGGTAGAGATAACAAAAATAAAACCTTAAATAGTAATAAACTATATATTAGAATCCAATTTTTTGACCCACATTCCAGGTCTTCTTTTGGGCTTGTAATGAAGATCGTATAGTTTATACTCGTAACCTGCATTACAATAATTATCAGTTGACTGTATAAATATGGAGAAGAAACTGGGTTAGGTTGGAGGTAAAAAACAAATAAAATAAAATAATGCCTTAAATAGTGATAAAACCGACGTTTCGAGCCACATTGCAGGTTTTCCTTAGGGCTAGTAATGTCCTATCTGATTTATATAAATTAAGAATGTATATAACTGAGAAAAATCTATTAAAAATAAAATATGTTGTTAATTTAATAAAATTTATGTATTGACTTTTTAATTTGATTATGGTATATTTAAATAAAAAAATTTTAGTATTAAAATATAAATCAAATATAGTATAAAAGAGACCAAAGTTTAAACTATTAAACAATAGGACCATGGAGGATAATTGACCTCCAAGTAAAACTTCTAAAAAATTACAATAAATAATAAAAAGTACAATAAATAATAAATAAGTAAGTATAAAAAGGTATCTATACTTACTTCTATTTGTGGATAGTTTATATAAATTTGTATTTGTTATCTTGTTGTTGTTGTGTTTGATAATTTACAGAGATTTGTGAGTTGTAACTCTTTTCAAGTTGATGATAAAGAGGAAATGATGGAGAAAGTTGTTTGGTTGATTGAAAATGACATGTAATTGTCGAAACGTTTTATATAATAAAATTATATATCATAAATGACTGGAGAAAGGTTTTTATTGTGAGAAGGAATTATTAGATAAATTCAGTCCAGTTTACATCCTTTAAAAAATGAAAAAAATTATTAGTTGACTGTATAAATATGGAGAAGAAACTGGGTTGGGTTGGAAGTAAAAAAAAATAAAAAATAAAATAATGCCTTAAATAGTGATAAAACCGACGTTTCGAGCCACATTGCAGGTTTCGTTAGGGCTTGTAATGTAGGTTACATAGTATAGAAGTTATATATTCTAATTAAAGACCTCCAATTCTTCAGGGCTGAATACGAAAATATTAAAAAATAAAATAATTGGAATAAAAAACAAATATAAATAACATAATATATGAGCCGTTCCCTGGACAAATTGACTATCTCCACTTTTTGAAAAATCTTAAATTTAAGTGTAAAAGCACTTGGTATAGTCATAACTTTTTATGTTAATAAAATAATAACTTTTCCCAACCAAAAAAGGTTAACATCATTAAACGACAAAAATTTTTTGGCTACTGAATAATAAATAATTTTATTCAGAGGTCATTTTGAATACATAATTCCGTACTCTAATGTCAATAGTTGCAATAATACCATTTAAACGCCCTAGCAAGCGCTAAATTATGAATTTTATCAAGTTAGAAAGGTCAAAACCTAACGTTATCCAATTTAAACGTGACTGTAATGAAGATTCAAAATTGAATGCAATCTAAGATAGGCCACAGGAATATAGACCTTAGGAATATAAAGTTTGAAAATGAGTTTGAGGAACTGCTGATTCGTGCAATAGTGATCATATTGTATGTCATCAAACAAAAATAGGCATTTAAAGTTATTAAAGAAAACTCTATTTACACCTAAAACCCATAAGGGTGTTGGGTTTGGTACATCGTAGAGATTGCATTGTATCTAACAGTTGTGTAGGGAGGTGATTTGGTCTAGATCACGCTCAACCACCAGCTTTGTCCTATAATTAAGGTATCCACTTTATAAGAGCTGGGTGTACCCTAGGAGGGTCTGCAGATCTGGAGGATTTGAATCTGGGACCTCCACTGACACACTTTACACACTGAACTGCCCTTTTAAAAGAAATGTATAGATATTATTGTACACTAGTTTTAATTCGATGTAAAGTATTAAAGATCGATATAAAAAATTTAAAATAAGTAACCAATATTTTTTCAGTAAATAAAAAAAAACCTGTACCACTACAACCCGTGAACGCGTCTGGGGTTAAGTACATGGTAGAGACTGTACTGTTTCATTGACAAACGTTCTGCAAGGAGGTGATTTGTCCTAGATCACGCTCGACCGCTAGATTTCCCCCCTTATTTTGGACACCCTATTTTTATTGAGGCTGGGTGAGCTCCAGGAGTCCTATAGTAAGAGACTTATTATTATTATTTCAAATAAATAATATAAAAAATGAAATAGTAAAATACCTATTATTCCTTATAATTATGATAAGATTTCCGTTATTATTTTCTTCATTTATCTTTTTTTTCATGCTAAGCAGATTATTTCCTTTTTCAAGTTATTAGTAACGAGTCTTTTTAAAAATAAAAGTTAATATTTGTTTTAATAGGATTTTAATAAATGGAATATTATTCTTCCGTCCTTTTTTTATGTTTGAACAATTTAATTAAAAATTTATTTTATTTTATATCTTAGCATTTTCCTCATGATACAATACAGGGGAATAATAATGTTAGTTTAGCAAAAAATATATTAATTGAAACATCTGTCCTCAGGTAAAACTTCTTAAAAAATAAAATTTTATATTTGGATTTCTTTTGATCCAGTGAATTAGCTGTTTTTGGGGCACACCCCAAACCAATTTACCATTAATTATACCCAAGACCTTTCATGGTTTGTATTTTTACAAGTTCAGGTTATATCTATAATAAATTATAAGATCGAATTTTCTAAAAAATTAGTTTCTTGTACTTAAGGGAGCGAAATCTTGTTATTTTCGTAGCGAATAAAGGGCAAAGTAAGGCATTGGCTTGAAAAGGAGTTATTGCTTATAATACAACTTCATTTCAAGCCTAAAACTACGAGAATGAAACGAAACCTCTTCTCTCAATACAGTTAACTCTCTCTGGACAAAATTCTACTTAGCCACTTATTCACCGGGGCTGCAGATAAATAGCAACCTACTATCTATAATACTTACCATTTTGAAGCGTATCGATAAGGAGCAATACAGAAATAGAAGATCTGAAACATAAAAAAAAAAAAATTTTTTTTTAAAAATCAGTTAACAGGAAACTTTTTCACTAAGAATATTTAAATAATTAGATTTAGCTTCCCCGGAAATTATTCAACTGGGAACTAGAGCTTGGCGGTGATATAAGAGTGGGAAGGTGGCACTTATTTTCTGAATAAATTAAAATTAAAATTCTCAAGGAGTTCGTAAGGAACCGTCGAGATTTAAAATTGAATTTCTTTTTTAGTTGATTGGGGCCGGGTCTGTTCCCGTCCCGAAAGGCAGCAATTAGATTCAGCGTTAATTCGTTGAGGATAGAATCAGCGGAGGAGGGGGGGGGGGTTAATACCACAGGTAATTATTACCTTCAATCATTGGCGGGTTTAACGATCAGGTGTTTTAGCTGTAAATGGGTTACCTGTAATGTATTTCACCTGGTAGGAAAATATATAATAAAATACAGGAATAGTTCTTTGTTAATCTTATTTAAAAAAATTAAACCTATTATTCAATATTTAAAAAAAAAAAAAATTGATATACTGAAATTAACCAACCAGATCAATTTACCATTCTCTGAATTAATAAAAAAAGCAAACAAAATTATTTTGGAAATAATAAAATATACCTATTTCAGAAGTAATAAGGGAGCGGAGTGGTTCAGTGGTAGAGTACTGAGCTGTCATCCCGAAAATCCCTGGTTCAAAACCCGCTGCGAGCAAGACTGATAGCAGCCGGAGATGGATCATATAGGATCTAGGACCCTCCTGGAGCCCACATAGCCTCTTAAATGGGTACCCAAAAAAGGGGGAAAATCTGGCGGTTGAGATTGATCTAGGACAAATCACCTCCCTGCACAACCGTTGTCCATGAAATTACTGTACTGTCACTACCAGGTACTGAACGCCAGACCCTTCAAGGATTGTAGTGGTACAGGTTTTTCTTTTTTTATTTCAGTAAAAATAAATATTATATCAAAATTATTATGATTGTTTAATTTGTATTTATCCTTTCTCAAGATGGCTGGTTGGTAGTTTTAAGCTAAAGGCGGAAAAAAACGATTGGTCATCAACGCCTTACAAATTTATAGATATGGGGATGAAAATGGCCCGGGTGAAGGTCAATAGTTTTTTGACATTCTCTAAAAACTTTTTATTTATTATAGCTATATCTCTTTCATCAAAGAGGTACTATTTCACCCTCTGAAAATAGAACAAACTTATGTTTCCACACAATATATCGTTCCTGTATTTCGATACCAATATCTCTACTGATATGCCTGGCTGGTGGATATACTAGCATTCCCAGGCTGGAATTAAATAAATAAATAAATAAAAGGTTTAGCGAACCCGAAGGCTCGATGCCGATACCACCAACCCCCGTTTACAAATCTCCGTCCTCGGAGCAACACCCAAACCCAAACCCGTCAGATCACTCTCAACGCAATCCTCCCATCTACGCTTCAGTCAACCCCTCAGATGCTTCCCAGTCGGTACAGCTCCTATTAACATCTTAAGAATTCGTTCGTTACTAAGCCCAGCTTAGAGGCCCATCTTAATCTTTGCGACGCTATCACCTGAATAGTATTTACCGGATGCATGCTTCGCAATTACGCGTTATGTAATCTCCTATATTCCCCTGTTGCCTGATACTTTTTCGGACCGAACATTCTACGGGAAACCTTATTTTTGAATACCTTAAGACGTTTCTGATCCTTCAACGTTAGCGGCCAAGTTTTACATCCGTAGAGAAGAAATCGAAAGATGATTGTTTTAGATTTATTTTTAGATTTCGGGACAAAAGACGCGAGCTTAGTAATTTCGAGACCGAATAATAAGAACCATTTCCAGCCTTTAATCGCGCCTTTATTTCCTCTTGAATTTCGTGTTTTCTAGTTACCATAGATTCTAAGTACTTAAACATCCCACATGTTCAAACGTATTTCCTCCTACAACAATATCGTCGAAATTTCGCCCTTTTCTGCTACTAACCATTTACTTAGTCTTATCCGAATTTATTCCCAGCCCTATTTCCTCAGCAGCATTCATTAACGTTTGTTTATTTAGCTTTATAGTGACTGGGTCTTCACCCAACAATACCAAATCGTCCGCATACCCGAGCACTTTTACAATTCCTATTCAAATTCAAACCTCTTTCGTTCTGTACGCGTACGCGTAACCGTTATCAGTAAAAGTATCAGTGACTAAGTATCAATCTGTAGTAAATGTTGACAGGCTTCCTAACAGTTCCCATTTAAACTATCGATAGTGGCAATAATACTGAGCACACTAAAACCTTGTTCATTCACAACTCTCGCCTCAGCCCATTCATACTTTCCCCTCTAGGTCACTCTATTCTTTCATTGTCCTCTCTTATCAGGACAGAACTCGTAGGCAGTCTTATCATCTCTGTCTTCTAAAGACCTTTGAAAACAAACCTTTGCTCTTGTTTCACTATGTGAATGCTTCTGTATCGGCATTTAACCTAACATGACTGAGAATGCATTATTTATAAAAATATTTTACGAGGAATCAAAATTTTCTATCAAATTTATATATACATTATTTTATTTTTTTTGTAGAGATTTTTTACAACTTAGTGGTATTACGTCTCTAAAAGGTCTCGCCACAGATGTCGATCCAGCCAGTCTCCCTCTCTAAGACCCCCCCGCCATGCTTTCCTCCACTTCCTGCATATATATATATATATATATATATATATATATATATATATATATATATATATATATATATATATATATATGAACCGTTCAATCCACGAATTAATTAACTCCATAAAACAAAAAGTGGAGAAATGCATTGTTTTTAAAAATTCCATTTATAATATAAATTCAAATAAACATTGTATAACGCGTATATAAAGATGTAGTATCTTAAGGTATATAAAGTTAATAAGAAAGTTTAGCCAAAAAGCTACCTCCATAAATGTTACAATTTTTATGTGACCGGTGGAGTTAATCAATTTGGCAAGTGAAAAGAAATAATAAATTTAAATTCAGTGTTTAAATTTTTAAGTTTTTTATCACAGAAAGAGATAAAAATAAAAATAATAATTAAATATTAATATACCATAACAATTAATATTAACAGTTTTGTTATACTATATTATTATTTGTGATTAATTCGTCAGCAGTAAAAATGATGTCTTCTTCATCAGCTGTATGTAACGAATCGTAATTTCGATTTCTTCGCTATAAATTTTTAAAGTAATCATGTAAACAGGAGGAATAAATTTCAGCAGGTCCATCATGTCTCTCCTTTCTCCCTTGTTACAGATCTACCTTTAGGATATAAAAAAGGGCTGATATACATTTTTCAAAGTTTGTGGTCTATCTTTCAAATCTTTCCTTTTATTGATTTGCATTAAATTTTGATTCTTCATTATAGTCACATTTAAATTGGATAAGGCGTGGTTTGGATCTTTCTAACTTTATAAAATTCATCATTTAGCGCTTGCTAGTGCATTTAAATGGTATTATTGCAACGATTTGCATTAGAGTATAGAGTTAATAAAAATGACCTCTGAAAAATATTATTTATCATTCAGTGGCCAAACAAATTTTGCCGTTTAACGGTGTTAACTTTTTTAATATAAAAAGTTATGACTATACAAAGTGTTTTTACGCTTAAATTTAAGATTATTCAAAAAATGGAGTTATTAAATTTGTGCTCATATATATCTTGTTTTTATCTACAACAAATTGTCCATATCCTGGAATGACAAAATAAGACAAAGTGACATTGATTTAAAAACGGAACGCCTCTTTGCCATTAAAGATATATAAGAAAGGTAAGCTGAAATTAAGCTACCAGGTTCATACCCTGTTTATAGAGAAATTCTCTCCTCTCTAATTAGGAAAAGAAGATGATTGTTTATTGGTACCTTAATATTATTATGTTCCATATAATTTTAATTGTTTATGTTAACATTTAACATTTATTTATTATAATTCCCCATGTAGTAAATCAAATTAATGTTAATAATTAATAAATGTCTATATCAAATATCTAAATATTTAAGTTTAATGTCAATAATTAATAAATGTCTATATTAAAGATAACTCCTTGTGAAAGGATGATAAATTTTAATTTGAAGGGGAATATAATAAATGTCCATTAGTCTTGGTATATTTCTTTAATTGAACTAAAGTCTCAAAGTTTTGGAAATCCTGGAGTGAAGAATTCTGATGGAAACTGCGAAGTAGAAGAAAAATTTAGCAGAAGGTGGAAAAAATCCTGGATAATATTCGGAAGAGGAGCTGACGTTCCTCCAGACATCTGTATAGAATCAACAAGCACAGATTTACCAAGTTAATATTTTGACAATTTTTGAAAAAATATAGACTGCTAAGGCCAGATGAACTAGTAACCTTATAATATTATTAGTTTCAATCATAAACAATTAAATAAATATTTTGTAAAAGAAAGAAAATTTTTCCTATTTATTTTCACATTTTTTGGAAACTATATAATTTAAAAGTTTATTTTCGTAATTGTTTAGAATAATTTATTTTAGTAGGCAGTGGGAAATAGTCGTCTGTTTATTAATAAGTTTAAAAAACGCTTGTCATAAAATAGAAGGAAGAATAACTAAAAAAAAACACATGACAAATGTGGAGTCGATCGGCTTTTGTTTACTCCGTCTATATCAAGCCAGACATTGTTGGAAGGAGAGAGTGCATATTGTAAACAATAGCAGATTTGTTTTGTGGCCCACCTGCAGTTGGAATTAGTTTAGTTTGAAACTCGTCAACGATTCGACCACATCGTAATGACTTACGTCTCGACATCCTCGCTAGCCCTGCCGAAGTGAGGACCTCTGACTTCTCGCCGACGGAAATCATCTGAGGTATCGACTCATTTTTTTTGTTTTGTTTATAATATTTCTAACTGGTCAAATAGATAAACATTTCTTGTTGTGTTATCGATAAGAAAAAAAGACTGGACCTATCTCAACTGCCCTTGAATTATCAGGACCAACAAAATGGGTTCCTTATGTTTTTGGCCATCTTCCAGGGAGATTTAGAGGCCAATGTCGCATTTCCAAAAGAACACTCATTATGTTACAGAACATCTGCGCTCATCTACCCTGAACATTTGTTTGCCATTTGCAAACATTTTGTATAGAATTAAAAATAGGTTAAATTTACCATCGTAAGAAAAAGTTATAAGTTGTTCTTTTTTTTTCTTTTTATCAGTTAGTTGCTATTTATAATTTATTCAGTATAAGTAATTTATTTTCATTATAAAACGTTCACGTTGTTCATTTAATTCAATTAACTTCATTAATTCAATAAATTAGTTTTTTATTATCAAAGCATTATTTCTCTAATTTATAAAATGATTTATATTATTAATTTACTAAAGATTTGCAATCAAATGACATGCGGTCTGGTATATTGAATCAGGAATTTATTTCCCCCCATACATTTCGGAGCTCTTATCGAAAGATCTTACTATTTCGCGGGAGCTAAACATTGACTAAGCTAGTATTTATCAATTTTTGAAAAATGAAGATCTAAGACTAAACAGTGGACTAAGAAGTAAAGAAGTATTTGGAAAAGTTGAACATTACGAAGTCTCACAAGCTAAAAGGAGTGAATTTACAAAAAGTGTTTCAGGATGAAGAAAGACCAGAGAAGGTTGGACGAAGCAGGATAGAGGATCAGAAGAAATATCCCATTGAACGCATGAAGAAATATTGGATACAGAGAAAACTCTAGCAGAAGAAAAATATAGTTTTAACGTGATTCGAAGTTCGTCGAAGTGGTCAATACGAAACAAATTGTTTATTCTATTAAATTAGTAGGAATAAATGTATCATGAAACTTTTTATGAATTCGTACGTCACTTAGCCCAAGAACTTTACAAAACCAACTCAGTGTTCACGATTTTTTCTCTTCAATAACCTGGTGCATGTTCTGCGACTCCGCGTTGTGTAAACTTCAATATTGTCCAGTTGAACCGTCTTTTTTTTTTTATGGAAAACTCTACGCCGGGATAGCCAACCCACGGCCCGCGGCCTGCATCCTGCACCACACCTTTAGCCTTTTTGCGATAATTTTATAAAATATATTTATTTTACAATAACAAATAGTGGAAACCAATGTGTTAAAAATATTTTATTTCTGGTCCAAATGTTAAAAAATTAATTATCGAAATTATGAGATGAAACCGTACATCTGACTTAAGATGTATGGGAATTAGGAAGTAGAAGAGAATTCTAGCAGAAGGTGGAAAGAACAATATTGGCAATATTTGTTTAGTATCATTACTATTATATTATTTACGTTTAAGTGTAAAAATGATAATAAATTTAATAATAATTACAAATTATGTTTCAATTTTTCACACTAAACCGCCAGGTTTTTCCCCTTATTTTGGGTACCTCCTTTATAGAGGCTGGGTGAGCCCCAGGAGGGTCCTAGATCCCATAGGATCCATCTCCGGCCGCTAATAAACTAAAGAAAAGTCTATCAGCGAGACAGATTTGAACCCATCATCTTCGGCATTGCGGCTCAGCGCTCGATTCCAGAGCCACTCCGCTCCCAAAAATGTTTACAGTGGTTCTAAATCCCATACAGTGGCCCCCAAGATCCTAAGATCATCCCTCAACGCATTACTTTATTTTCTAAAACCTATATAAAATACGTTGTAAATTCTTAGATCAAGATTAGCGACTACGTTTCACTCATTTGTTTCGTATATAGGAGTTTAAAGGATTACATATCTTTTTTACGAATTATATTTTTTAAAACTGATACTAAAAAATAACACGTATTTCCTTCCATTAACCGCTTCCTTACTTCCACTTGAATTTCGTTGTTTTCTTTTTTATAATTAGGATAGATACTAAATATTTAATTTATTTTATTTTAGTTGTTACTAATTTTTAAATGTATTCATTTGAAAAGAAAAGATATGTCCAGGACCGGGACTCGAACCCGGGTCTTCCAGATCACTAGTCTGGGACTCTACCATTTGAGCTATCCTGGGCCCTAATGAAGCACGCTTCTCGGCCATGGTCATATCTTTTCTTTTTTCTGATCCTAAGTCCCCGCGTTCTTGCATTTTGCGAAGTATACGAGAGGAAGAATGTTCTTTGAACATTATTTTAATTTGGATCTAGTTGACTTACGTCATTATAATTATTATAATTTATTTTATTTTAGTTGTTACTAATTTTTAAATGTATTCATTTGAAAAGAAAAGATATGTCCAGGACCGGGACTCGAACCCGGGTCTTCCAGATCACTAGTCTGAGACTCTACCATTTGAGCTATCCTGGGCCCTAAGAGTCCCGGTCCTGGACATATCTTTTCTTTTCAAATGACTAAATATTTAAACTTATCGACATGTTCAACCTAATTTCTAATCTCATTAAATAAAGTTCAATCTTTCTATGTATTATATTACTAAAATCACCGATCACGTATATGTATAGTAGTAAAATCTTAAAATCGCATGGGTATATATTAATGTTGATGTGTTTTGGCCGCACTACATAAATTTTACATAAAAAAAGTATAACTTTTTTTATTTTTTGCCAACGTTTGGCCTTATTTTTATGAATAAAAATATAAACGGTGCCTAAGAAAATATAACAGGCTAATATAAACAGAAATGATAGGAATGGCAAGAACGGAATAAAATAATTTAAGAGAAAAGACGAGAGTGAAACGAATTAATTAAATGAGAAATGATTTTATAACAACATATAATGAATGTCACGTTAATGGTGAAAGACAAAATGAGTTTGAAATTGTTTATTATTAAAATGTAATGAAGCTGTGGTAGAGGTATACATTTAAGTAATATACGTTAATTGTTAGAATCGGGTGTGGAAGAAAAAAAAAAAGAAATAGAGAGAATGAAGGTGGGAGGAAAATATAACAGCAACTAAACAAATATTAAAAAGACAGGATCTATTTATTTATATATTTCTGGACAGTTTTATTTATTTATTTATTTATCATAGATTATTTTATAATTTGACTTTTTGTTCATCGTTGTGGAAAAAGGGGCTCGTAACAATAATTCGCTAACCTTCTAACCGAGCGAATTCAATAAAAAACCAGATAGTTTTGAAAATTGGAATTTGGATGCCAACTTCCCCAAATACATACAATTAAAGCGAGGAAAGAATTCATCAAGTAAATACAAATAATAAAGTACAAAATTAATATATTATAATTTTTTAATCATTGCTTTAATTTTTAAATATTCTTATTTTAAAGAGAAAAGATTTGCCCCCAGCCGGGATTCGAACCCGGATCATTGCCTCACCGTGGCAACTCTCTAACCAATTGAGCCGCCGGGGTCGCTCCCTACTGGATGGGATCGGTGAAGAGAACAGATTTGTCCCAAGTAGGGAGCGAACCCGGTGGCTCAAATGGTTAGAGCGTTGCCATGGGGAGGCGGAGATCCGGGTTCGAATCCCTGCTGGGGGCAAATCTTTTCTCTTCAAAATAAAAAAAATAAAAAATTAAAGCAATGATTAAAAAATTATAATAAATTATAAATAATATTATGACGTATGTCAAAAAGATCCTAAAATTAAAAGTAATATTCAAAGAACATTCTTCCTCGTGTATACATCGCAAAATTGCAGGAACACGGGGGATATGAGATCGGTGAAGAGAACAGATTTGTCCTAAGTAGGGAGCGACCCCGGTGGCTCAAATGGTTAAAGCGTTGCCACGGTGAGGCAATGATCCGGGTTCGAATCCTGGCTGGGGGCAAATCTTTTCTCTTTAAAATAAGAATATTTAAAAATTAAAGCAATGATTAAAAAATTATAAATAATATTATGACGTATGTCAAAAAGATCATAAAATTAAAAGTAATGTTCAAAGAACATTCTTCCTCGTGAATACATCGCAAAACTGCGAGAACACGGGGGATATGGGATCGGTGAAGAAAACAGATTTGCCCTAGGTAGGGCAGATCGACCCCGGTGGCTCCAATGGTTAGAGCGTTGCCACGGTGAGGCGGAGATACGGGTTCGAAAATATACAAAATTAATAAATGATAAATATATAATGTATAAATAGAAAAAGAACAATTACATAAATATCAAAGTGGGCAACTAAACCTAGGAAAATACAAACATAAATTATTTAATAATTAAAGCAACAATTATGAAAAGAAAACGCACTTAGCTAGTATCTACAATTAATTATTTACATAAAAATTTAATTAACTTATTTAATAAAAAGGATGAGTCTTAAAACAAAAAATATTAATGGTCTGTGAATCAATTAAGAAACTGAAAATGAACTGAGTTCTTGAAAAGTGTTGAGTTAAGTTGATGCTTTGATATGTTAATGAGTTTGAAATACTAAATGTCTCTTACAGGTAAGTCCAAGGTGAGGTGAAAATTAACAAGAGGTTATAGTATTGAAAGGTGGTGAGAGTGGCGACAAAATCAAATGTTGAATAGCAACCTTCTCACACGATAAATGTCTTGAGACTGATCTTGTTTTGTTTATCAAACATCGAACAACTTAATATTATAACATATGTTTTGAAAATTACTCTCTGAATTCTTTTTTTCCTTTTATAAATTTTATTATTTTCAGAATTATATAAAACTCTGTTTTTTAATGTTATCAAATATTCGTTTGGAAGTAAAAAAACAACAACATAAATAATAGCTATTGATACCCGACAATCGTATTTTATTCTTGTCATTCTTATAATTTCTGTTTAAATACAGTCATATATTTTCGTTGGTATTGCACTGTTTATATTTCTATGTTTTGTTTTCAGCCCTCATGAAAGTTGGTACAAATAAAACAATAAAATAAAATTATCCTTATTATGTGTAAAATTTATAGACTGCAAGCCCAGACAATTCGTAACATTTCCTAAGGAAATATATAAAGATCCGGAAGGTGAACGAAGTCTTTTTTGACATTTCATAAGCCTAGGTCGCTTTCAGTTGAACAAGAACACAAGATTTGAAAAAGAACATAAAGAAAAACCCAGAGTTCTTTGCAAATGCAGAGTTCTTTTAACAGAGTTTTTAAAATAGGAAAGACAAAGGAAGTGGCTAAGAGAATTCGAGAATACAGACTTACCAAACCAAAGAACTGCCCAGAAATACAACATTTAACCGTCCGTCAGATCCAGAACGAAGTCTGTATGTAATAGTATATACAGTTTTTCATTTGAAATCTTGTGATTTGAGTACTACCAGTGGGTAGTTTCTCTACTTGTCATTTTCAAATGTCATTATGTATCGCTTAGCCTATTTACTTGATGCATTATTTTAATACAGTTGTAAATATCAATAAATAAATAAATGAAATTAAAAAAATAGAATTTTTGTTTTAAAAATTGGTAAAGATTGATTAAATAATTTTTGGGGTTAGTGCTTACAAATGAAAACCTGATACTAAACTATTCTTTATTGTAATAGAATAATTTACTTTTTGGTTTAAGTTGGTGCGCGGTTAGAGCGCGCAACAGAGAACACTTTTTGACTCTTTGTGAAAAACAGACCTTTTAACTGTAGTGCAGTCGTATCAAAGTATGTCACAATTGCCTGGTCAGTTGAAATTGCCTAGTCAAGCGGGTTTTTTCGTTTTTCACAAAAAGTTTAGTTTCGGGTTAGTTGGTAGACAATTTAATTATATCATGGAATACTCAGGATGTCTCTAGTCAACCATTTCCTAATCAATTTAAAAGTAAATTTTAGAATTTACTTACCTAGTTTCCATCATCAACCGTAATAGAGGGAAAACCTGTTGAGCGTCATCTAAGACAAAACACTTCCTGCGAACCATTGCTCATGAAACGGTACATTCTCTACCGACTACTGAACCAAAGACCCTTCAAGGTTTGTAGTGGTACATGTTTTTTATTTTAATCTATTTCATTTGTATACTCAAGGCCTATATATTTTATACATTTCAGCAACCAATAGTCTTGACAAATATTTACAGCATACATATTAATATTGAACAGGTACTTTGGTTGAAGTGGCGGTAAACATTTCATCGTCAATTTGTAAGTGAAATTTATGTATTAACATTGTACAAGTGTCAATTTCACATTTGGACTACTAGTATATTATTTAAAATAGTGCTCTAAAAGCTTATTTTTCAGTGTTAGGGTATGATTATAAGAACAATATTCTCGAAACGCCATCGAAAAATAGTAACGAATATAAGACTCAATCTCAAGAACTAAATTTAAAACTTATTTATGAACTGTTATTTTTGAAAGTGGGTGTAAATCTACCCATTTTGATCTAAAATAAATTGTTTATTTTTTATTTTATTATTCAATGACCAACGACTTATATCAGATTAAATGCGGTAACCACCTTTCGGACCCTTTTCATGGTACTAAGGGATTGAAGCAAGGATTTAGCATGTCACCCACTCTCATCAAGATATACCTTCACGAGGCAGTGTACCTTGGTACAAGCAATGTGGAGATGTTGGACCGTTCATTGATGGCGAACAGCTGCTATCATATTCTTCGCTGACGACAGTTCGTGTTTGCGAGGCGGAAGGTCTACCTTGAAATGATGGCGTGTACCCTAAAGATCTGCTACGAAACGGTGGGCTTAAAAATTATCTTCGAGAAGACCGTTGGAGATCCTTATACAAATGCGCTTCTGGTGGACAGAGAGGCCTGTAAGAAAGTAAATATATTTAAGTACCTGGGATCTTATTTCGATACTACCGGGTCGTCGGAGTATGACGTCAGGAAAAAGGTGGAGCAAGCCCGAAAAGCTACTAGAATGCTGCATCCGGTCCTATGGAACACAGAGATATCTACGGAAAATTCGACAGATGGATGTGAATATATCAACAAATGAAAGAATCGGGACACGCCGCCTAAGATGGAACGGCCATGTTAAGAGAATGGCCTTTGAATGTTGGCCGAACCGAGTGCTGGATTGGGTTCCATCAGGGAGGAGAGGACGCGGTCTGCTCAGAAGCAGGTAGATGGAGGGAGTCCAGGAGGAGATGGCCGGTAGGGGTCTCCAGGAAGATGATTGTGTGAATCGAGAGGTGGAGCTCTGCTCTGACAGGTTGAGGCGACTCATGTTGGAACGCCTATAATAATAATTATTATTATTCAATGAAATTGACAACTGTTTAATACTAATACAACAAGTAAATAGAAAGAATGGTACATATTGGCATGAAAAAAGACAAGTAGAGAAACTATCCAATGGTAGTAGTCAATAAAAAGTTCAACTTATAAGGTCACGAGGCCATCTTCTTTCCAGACGCCTCGGAGGAATATCAATAATTGAAGAGGTGGTTAGGTTTGAAACTAGTGGGTTTGAGTGGTAACTAAGTTTGTCATGGAAATATTTATATCGGATTCGGACCAAATCAGCAACGAATGGGACATTAAGGTCATTACGGATTACTTTGTTCGTAACAAAGTAAGGGGCATTGAGGATTTTAGGTAGGATTTTGGATTGTAAGGATTGAATACAAGAGGGATTCGATGGCTTAGTGGAGCCCCAAAGCTCTACTCCGTCCAGATGGGTCTAATGATTGTCATGTATAGGATTCTTTTGTAATTAATTGAGAGCTTAGAGCGTATGTCTAGTAAAAGTTGAAGTAGCCTGAAACGGCGAGCTGTTTCTTGTCGTTTCAGTCTAGTATGAGGATTCCAAGTTAAGCGTTTGCCAAGGTGTAGTCCTAAGTACCGGACCTGTTCTACAGAAATCAGTGGGATGTTATTAAACGATACGGGAGGACAGGAAATGGTTGGTTTACGACGGAGGGTAAAAGTGATTTGATGAGATTTGCGGGATTTTTTTAAAAATAATTATTTTCTTGTTTATTATTTCATAATAAAATTTAAAAGTGATGTCGTAATAAAAAACATCAACCTTTTTGATGTGAATGAACTAATTGTTAAAAACACACTGTTTGTTCATATGTTTAAATTAATTCAGAAGCAAATACTTAAACATAAAAAAACGGACTTATTCCACTTTCAAAAATATTAGCTCCTACATTAGTTATATATGTTTGTGCATATACTATGAATAATAATGTAACGAATGAAAGATCATACATAAATGATTAATAAGTTATTATACTTATCCCGGAATTCTAAATATATATGAATTTACTCCTTAACATTATACGGCACAAATTACAATATTCAATTTTTTTTTTCATGTCATATCTATAGCTAACATATTTATATAAAATATTTCATATTTAAAAGCTTATCTTTCTTGTTTCAGCAAAGAAATATTTGGTTTCGGAAATCTCTTCTTCCCAAACCCATCGGATTCTCAGAGGCCTTATATTGGAGGAATTCCTAGTGGAAATTCTCTCCCTATGTGAGTGAAGGTTCGGAAATCATCAAGGAAATTCTTAAGGCCTTTTTCTTTAGTATTTCCTTTGGTCTATGGTGTCCTTAGGAAAATATTATTGGTAGGTTACATATAAAATCACCAATGCAAAATAAAAGTTCTGAAATGACTTATGGATTTTAATTTTAAAATAAGATCTAACAAGGTTAAAATATTAGAATAACCCTTCTTGAATTAATAGGAACCTAGCCTTTTTATGGACGATTCTCCCTAGGTAGAATTGTACCGACATTTTTTAAATTTAGGATTCCTACTCTAGCTTCATCCGATTAACTATAATATCATTAACTGACGTCCAATAAATAAACAAACTAATAAGAATATGTTTTTGTTTTGATGAGAAAAGATTTGCCCTGGCCGGGATTCGAACCCGGTTCGTCCGCTTCACCGTAGCAGTGCTGGTAGCTCAGTTGGTTAGAGCACTGCCACGGTGAAGCGGACGACCCGGGTTCGAATCCCGGCCAGGGCAAATCTCTTCTCTTCAAAACAAAAAAAATTAAAAATAATAACAATTAATAAAAAACAAAAATTATAATAAGAATATATTTTTGTACAATAGTTTCAAATCGATCGATATAACAATTATAAATCAGTATTATTCCAGTAAATGAAAATAAAATAACAAAAGTATAATAATAAAATAGATAGGATGCCTAAATTGTATTATGTTTTCATTCTCTATTAATTCAGTTGTTATTTTCTTGCTTCATATTTTTTTTTTCATATCAAGGAATTTAGTTTCTTTTTCTCAAATTCTTATTCATGAATCTTTTTAAAAATAAGAGTAGATGCTTCCTTTATTGAGATTTTAATAAAGGGTTCATTATTCTTCCGTTCTTTTTAATTTTTTTTTTATCTTTAAGCAATTAGATTAATTATTTATTGTATTTCCCTCACATAAGTAATTATGATTTAAAAATCACCAACCATTGTCTCCATATAACATATTTACATCCGATATAGTTAACCGGGAAAATCGAGACTTAAAAAGAGCAGTTTTTTCGCTCAAAAATCGTTTCTACTCTATAACTGACTGATTAAAACAAATTTATAATAATATTTTTAACTTTAACAGGAATTCTAAATTAAGCACAGATAATAATTTTTTATTATATAAAGCCTCCTTACGACTACTATTCTAACATATGCATGTCCAATATGTCGAAAACAAATTATAAAAAACTACAAATGTTCCAAAACAAAAGCCTTAGAATTGCTGGAAATTATGCATATTACACTAAAGCTACAATTATGCATAAAGAATTATGTATGCCGTATATTAATCTATTCATCAATAAACTATGCAAACAATTCTTTTTTAAGTGTAAAGAATAAAATTCCACTTAACAAATATTGGGAAGTATACAAAAAAATAGTACAAAGCGGTATGTACTTAAAAGAACAAAGCATTTATTATTGTAGGATACCAATTTCTTTTATTTTATTGTTATTGTTTATATATATGTATATAAGTTATTAAGAGTGTATAGTTAGGTACATTTTTTGGTTAAATATAAGTTTTTTTGTATATATTTCTTTTGTTCATTGTATATATAATTATGTATAGATACATTTAAATTTGTCCATGTTTTTTGAAGTTTGAGACTGGTCTGTTTGGTAAAGCATATTACTTTTGTGAATTGTATCATATTATATAAGAAATAAATAATAAATATTATACTAATATTTTTAATATTGAAAAGGAAATGGTTGACTGGATGTATCTTGAGAAATGTTGAAAATGGTCAGAGAGGGGGACAGGTAAAGTAAAAAGAAGTTGCATACGTTTCTAAACATTTTTAAGGCTAAACACATACCCTCCTAAATCAACAACACATCTCATATCAACAGGCTAATATATGTATTTCACTTAAAGACTGTACATTACTCCAATCCATATACAACAAAATATAAAATATAAATATGTCTAATCTAAAATATATATATATATATATATATATATATATATATATATATTTACAATAATGATAATATTGCCTGTTAACACAATCAAGGAATTTTCATAAAAATTTAGGTGAATGTCATATCATAAAAATAAAATATAACCTTGATTATTAAAAACCAGATTGGTTTATTTTTCCCAAACAGATCTCATGCCACGCCATATATCGATACTCTGAAATAGATGCCTTATTACATTCATGCATAGAGCTGGAGGGCGTATTTGTTCTAGAGTGTGCCACCTACCTGTCAGAATATAAATGTGTATATTATATCTACCTGCACGAAATCTTGTACAAATATAAGATAACTACCGAGGAATGGCCGATAATAATAAATAATTAACGAGTTTCTTTTCTATGTTCCAATTTTTCACAAAATAGACAATATTACTGCGTTGTATATAACTTAAGATAAATCTGTATACGGTTTTTTAAATCTTGTATGGTATTAGTAATATTTAGTCCTCTCACTGCACAACTGTTTTTATAAAACAAGTACAGTCTCTACAATGTACTGAATCGAAGGTCCTTCATGTGTTTTGGTAGTACAGGTTTTTTATTAATAATATTTTCATTAACCATGGATCATATGGAATCTGGGACCCTCCTGGGGCTCACCCAGCCTCTTTAAAAGATTATAATCAGTAACCCAAAATAAGGGGGAAAACATGGCGGTTGAGCGCGACCTAGGACAAGTCACCTCCTTGCAGAACCGTTGTCCATGAAACACTGTTTGCATTGGAACGGATTGCTACTATTTTCTAAATGAATGCCTAAATTGATAAATAACATCACTAGCGTGCTGAATAAAAACCTGGTACCACCTTCTGAAGTAGATCTTGGACTAGTACAGTAACTGCATATACTTTCAAAAACCTCTAAATTTCATCGGAATATACCCCACTGACGTAATATTTACTTCTGTATTACTATTGTACGGGCGTGATTAGACTGAATAGAACAAAAAAAAAGATAAATAATGAAATATAATATATTAGTAGAATAGAGTCGGGGTTTTAAATAAATTGGCGAGATACTGAAACATGTGGTTTATTAATTTTAAATATATTATAAGGTTAGACATTTGATAATTAAAGAAAAAAACAGCGAATAAACAATTTTACAAAGAAAGAGAAAAAAATGAACAATGAATAATGTTATGCAAAGAAATTATTAAATCTTAATTATTAACTGGAAATGATGCTTCGTATGAACAAATCTTAACAGTGGAATTTATAGTCTTTATCTTATAAGGTGAATGAAATGAAATCTCTGAGGATGACGACGACCGGTGAACAGGTACTCTTGCTAATTGTATGAAAGAGTGGACTTACAATTGGAGAGAAGGATTCTTTTCATTGGCTCCGAGTGTATCTGGTTACTAGGTGATGTAGTGGTATCAGGAGCATGCTACTCATATCCGGTGCTAGCCGACCTAGAGCTATGGGTGAATATCATAAATGTCCTGGCTCAATGCGGTGATCGACAAGCTTCAGTCGAGGAGATCAGAGAGATGATGTTTGCTTGGAGTCTGGATGCGGAGAGTCAAGTGAAGTGAAGAGCGCGATTCGGCCGACAGATGGTGTTTCAACCTTCTTTCCTAATCTAGATGGCTATAGCCGATCATGGCGGCGGTGACTAGTGAATTTGAATATACCAAGCTTTAAATGTTACGCTACTGAACATCCCCTTTATTCGTCGCCATGGAAACAACATGTGAACTAGATCTGCGAGATTCTAATTTTAATTTATGAAATTGATCCGCGACTGAACAACTATATTATGTGAACAATTTAGTAATAATATTACAAATTAGCTTTTTATAAATATGTCGTGATTTCTTTAATAAAAAAAAATGTGAAGGAGATGACCGGCCTTATTAAGTTGATTTTTTTTCCAAAATGAGTTTTTTTTTTCTCTTGTTCATTAAATTACAATTACAACACATTAGGACAATATGATGTGTACATGCAAAAATCTACAGCCTTCTATTACCCGTAGGTATGTCAAGGAATTACATTATCTGTGTCCGCTGAAGGCAGAAAGCCGCTGACTCAATCGCTCAATCAAAACGGGAAAACCGCTTACAGGGATTAAGTGAGAGGAAAGAAAAAAGAGGAAGGAAGAAAAGGAAGTGGGTTTAGACTACAGAGTCCAGGCCCCTACCCTCGGCGACGGAGAACACGTCGACCAAGGGGACACCGCCTACCCACTTCCCAGGCCTGGTTGGGGGGGACTAAATCTCTGAAAAGGGGATTACTACATACCTTCATCCCGTCAAAAAACCGCCCCACATGTGCCTCCGGCTAATGTATTCAGGAACAGACAACAGCTAGAGCTCCTCTCTTATTATTGCGTCGTGTGCCTCTAACTATCCGCCTCAGAACAGAGTTAAGTGCCTAAGAAGCGGCGCACCATGGGTTAATGTGGGCCTAATTATTGACTTATAAATTTGACATTTAAGTCTCAATGAGTCTAAGAGACTTTTGTTGGGCTATCTTCAGCCTCCCCCTGACGTCACTTGAGAAGGTGAGATGCCTATCCAGAGTGACTCCAAGGTAGAGAACCGAGTTCGATACGCGACGATCTTCATCTTCGATTATGAAGGTGGTCGGTAATGGCATAAGCTTTATTTCATACCAAAGCCTTATTTATAGAAATTCAATCCTGCCGACCTTCATACATTTCCGATCTCCTTATCCAAAACTCCGGTACATTCCCGTAACACCCGTTTTCGGCCCTCAGACCTACATACACCATCTCACCGAACAATTGCTATTGATAGATCTTTCCTTATCCGATTCCTCGTCCATTAGGAACTCTATACCTTCCTCCATTCGTCGCTCCAATAATAATTCAACCTTCAAATCCCGTACATTCCATCACCTAATATTCTTACAATTCCCAAAAATAGGAAATAACATACTTAGTTTTCAGAATAAAATTTTTTAACTGATGAATGTGCTTTTATTTATATGTTTGTTTGTTCATGTAATGAACTACAACCCGTGAACGAGTCTAGGATTCAGCACATGGTAGAGACTGTACTGTTTCATGGACAACGGTTCTGCAAGGAGGTGACTTGTCCTAGGTCACGCTCAATCGCCAGATTTGTACCCTTTATTTTGGGTACCATATTTTATAGAGGCTGGGTGGGCCCCAGGAGGGTCCTAGATCCTATATGATCCATCTCCCGCTGCAAACAGACTAAATAAAAATCATGGCCTGCAGCTGGATTTGAACCAGGATTTCCGGCATGGCAACTCAGTGCTCTACCACTGAGCAACTCCGCTCCTTCCGAACGTATTTTATCTATAAGTATATTTATATCATTGACATTTCACTGATCCAGTCAGTTATTTTTAAAAGCAAGTTATCTTAGTTGATATTGTTTCATCATCTGCTTTGTTTGTTTCTACTTGACATTGTAATTTGCATCAAATCATCAATTGTTTCTCTCTCTATAATTATTGTAATATTATTTTTATTTGTTGTAATTTTTTTTGTTTTGCTTCTATAAATGTTATCACTGGAGGTAATTCGCAATTTTTTTTCCATTTAATTCTTTCTTATTTGTTATATTAATTTATTAATTATATATAATTAATTGTAATAGCATTATAATCTAAGACACAATAGTATTCTGTATAGAACCTGTATTGTTATTCTAAAGGGACTTGTCCCAGAATAATTAAAGACTTTATTATTGTTACGGGCTACTGGGTGTAAAATGGACTAAACTATTACTTAATTCAAGAATCTAATATTTATTAACAAATTAGAAATAATACAATGAGATTATTTGAAACAGTTAAATTATTAAACTAATATCAATTTACAATAACAATATTCTACTAAATGTTATCTAATTTCTAAAATAATATACAAATAATATAAGATATTGCTAATACTAAATAACTAAACTATTTATATAAATTTGTACATATACAATAATATTACACTATAGTTTACAATTACAAATTAACACTTACAGTTCGCTAACTAAAGTCCACCGACCGTAAGACTCTCCAAATATGACAAACTGCCACACAGTTTATTACACGGCCACTAATTGTCACTGTTGCTCACTAAGCACTTATTACAGGCTGATACTAACTCACTGTAACTCACACGCACTATCACTAGTTAACGACTGCTTATTACTACTGGCTTATTACTCACTGACTTATTACTGACTGACTTATTACTGACTGCCGGCCAGAACAGCTGTCCTTTTTATATAGGCAAGGTAGGTCGGGTGGGGGATTTCTCGGAACAAGACCGAGAACCGCCTAGCCCGATCCAGTAGGATCTACGCCATTCTATAACCCCTTCCGCTTAATCCCATTGTTTGCCTAATCCTTTCAGTCGGTGCTCCTTCCCGCTCTGACCGTAACATTATTATTATTATAGCTACGAGAATGATATAGATCCTTATGAACTACGAGAACGACAGGATTTCTCTTCAGTTTGTACAATTAACTCATTCTGGACAAAATTCGAGTTAACCACTTATATATACATATATCTAAACAATAAATGACTTTTTAATGCATAAAGTTAGTTGTAACTGAGTATATTATCACATATATATTTTTGACAAGGTCGAATAATTTGTCTATCTGGGCTCACAGGTAAACGTGAACAACGACGTGGCAGTGGAGATAAGAAGGAGAATAATCCTTTCAAACAGAAGTTTCTTCGGTTTAAGACACCTTTTTAGAAGTCATCATTTCACATGGTGTATCATTAGAAGATACGATGAGATGAGACTGGTACTGTTATACTAATTGGAAAATTGTACCGTCTGGAAATCGGACGAGGAAATGCACCTTGTGTTTGAGAGGAAAATTCTACAGCGAATCTAAGGCCCAGGATAAAGTAGGCGAGAACTATGAACCGAGAAATAACTAAGAGCTCTGGACACTGACAGCAGAACCGGACAGCATGAGAGTAATGCGCATGTGAAGGTTTAAATGGGCTGGACCTGTCGCCAGGATGCACGATGAAAGGAAGATTATGACCGAAAAAGTCGGGATCGAGAAGAATCGGGAAACCGAAACTTTGGTGGAGATACGTCGCGAAGGAATCTAGTAATCTGCTAGGCATGCGGAATTGTATCGCGGCTACTTAAGATAGAGGGAAATGGCCGAAAGCTAGTTGAGGGTGCCCTGACACAGTAATTTGGCTGTTGCTCCACTCATGATGATAATCAACAGTATTAACTACCTCTATAGTAATTTAGCAGTTTTTTAATGGTATTTATTAAATTCAAAAAATGTAAAAAACGTGCCCGGTTTTATTTTTATATATTGGTAATGCCTCTGTAGATTTTCTATTAACATGTGATGTAACCTGTGCATTAGTGCATCATATATATATATATATATATATATATATATACACTCAACAGCAAAAAAAAACCGGACACTTCATATTTTTCGTATTAAAAGCTAATTTTTAGCAATGTGTTTGTTTTTGCGGGTATTCTAGTCATTACAGAGAAAGTAGGGTCTAAGTCCATTGAACTGATCCCATCAGGATTAGTAAACAATTAGATAAAACTCAGATTTGATTTTTTTGTCTTGAAGTTGATTTACCTGTCGGACCTATTCTAAACTGTAAGTAGTTTTTCGCACATTTAAATATCTTTAATTTATTAACCAAGTCTTTACTGTGATTAATAGACGTGTTTTTTTTAAATTTTGGTCCAGAATAATGATTATTTCAAATGTTAAGATAGCCCGAGCTGATGACTTGGCCAGAGAAGGCCGGAGCTTGGGGTAGCGAAGTCTACGATGCACTCCGGCGTTTCCGGGAGACTGATAACTACGATAGGGCCGGCAGTGGGCGACCAAGGGCAACAACGGCAGTATACGATCGATTTATTACGCTGTCGGTATTGAGAGACCGACTTTTAACGGCTCCTGAGGTCCGGGAAAGACTTGAAGTGGCTCGAAATACACGTGTAAGTGCAGACACAGTGCGGCGGAGACTGAGGGAGCATGAACTCGTATCAAGGCGACCCGCGACAGGGCCCCAACTCCTGGAAAGGCATCGAAGAGAAAGGCGATTATTTGCTGATCAGTATTCTCATTGAGCTCTGGAGTAATTGGGAACTGTTTTATTCACGGATAAGTCTTGATTTGGTCTATACCACTCAGACGGTCGAGACAGAGTGTGGAGACGACCAGGGGAGCGATTTGCTCAATGTACCATTCGTGAATCACGGTCTTTTGAAAGGAGGTCAGTTATGGTTTGAGGTGGAATTAATTTCCACGCCCGGACTGAACTGATTTTCATAAATAATGGGGCTCTGACTGCTCGGAGATACATCGAGGAAGTCCTCCTAGAGGCTGTGATCCCATTTGCTCCAATTATTGGTGAGCAATGCAGGATAATGCTCGTCCACATACCGCCAGAATTGTTAACGAATACTTGGAGCAAGTGGGAATCACAGTTCTGGACTGGCCTGCACGATCTCCCGATATGAATCCCATCTGTAGGATAATTTAGGGAGGCGTGTTAGACGCCGTCATCCTCCTCCTAGTGACTTAAATCAGCTCCGAATTGCTCTTCGAGAAGAATGGGATGCTATGGTGGTGTAGTACGTCCAGACTTTAATTTCTTCGATGCCTGACAGGGTTAGAGCCCTTCGCTGTACCAGAGGGAGTAATACCTGCTATTAGAATTACATAAATTGTTAGAAAACCTAATAAACATGAAGAATAACGTTTTCTAAAAATGTGTTCATTTATCATTTTTTCTTTATTTTGTACAGTATCAATAAAAATTATTCACTTTTGGCAGATTTTGTTTAAATAACCTATAAATTTTCAAATGCTTACCATAAATTAAAAAGATTAATACATATAAATATATATTTAACGAAATTATAAGACCAAATCTAAGTGTCCGGTTTTTTTTTGCTGTTGAGTTTATGTATATATATATATATATATATATATATATATATATATATATATATATATATATATATATATAAATATATAGGTAGCAGTAAGTGAAGCAATATCCTTCACTTACATGAGTAATTATATGAAGACAGATGAGACACTCTGTCTTCATCAGACAAGCAAGCCAGTCCAGCAACGTCAAGGTGGTGTCTATTAAGACCACATTCTAAGAATGTAATGCGGATGACTGGTCGTCACATAGAATATGACTATACATATAAAATTATATTGTATTTTAGATTTACTAGAAGGCCATCTGTTTTTAGAGAATGTAAATTAAAAATTGACCAAGAAATCAAATGTTTGAATCACCTGCAGACAATAATACTGGTATATTGTTGTTGAAGCTCCTAAAAAAACGTGGTAGTGTGTGAGATAGATCAGGATAAGATGTTTTATTTCATATATCTTGATTTTCAGGTAGTGAAGGATTAAAGAGTCGAGAGATTTTTGCATTTCAGATCTGAATTTTAAATTCGAGGAAAAGGCCATTTAAAATGATTCGATTTGTGACGAATTCTGACGCAAGAACTCTTACAGTTGAGGTGAATCATCGACAGCTTAATGATTCAAGAGATTTCTATCTCAGCTCTTGTATCATTAAGCTGTCGATGAAAGATTTAAAAACCAACGACGCACGATTCTTTCATAAAACACCCTACACCAAAGAGCACAGGCTCGAGACTGTCATTTTATGTCCCAGCCGAAGGATGGCACAACGAAGGGTTTTTATACCCCTTTAAAAAATCCTATGACCACCTTGTCAGTCTGCGAACCGGGATCTTGGGCATAGAAGGATTAAGAATGACCACGTTTGAAGTAATTAAATAAGAGGTACTTGTATGTTATGGTATAACCACTTCATAATTTAATAGAGTTTATTGAATTTCATGGTAATAATACACATGTGAAGTTAACATATGTAAATTGGCAATTTTGAGAAGAGGGGACTCCACTGGGGCAGAAGAGTACAGTTGGTGGAAGATCGGCAGAGCTGGAGAAGGCTGTGCTAAATTCCTCCTCACACTGCTTAGGCTACACCTACATTGGATCCGGTGTGATACGATGAGACGTCGCTAGCAAACCAAATGACTGAAATATATCGAGAGTTATAACATTTGGTTCTTTAAATTTATAAAATTAAGATTGTTTTTAATACATTTATATTTTACTATAATGTATAGTAAAATATGTATAATGTATACACCCCAGCATCGTATGTGATTGAATCACGTCTCACCGAATCGGATCTAATATAGGTGTAGCCTTAGGCGGTAAAGAGGACTGATTATGAATTCTTTCTTTCTTTCGTGGTTCTTCAACCATTCGACGTCGAGCCTCCCAGTAGCGATTTATAATGACATCCGCCGGGCACGATAGAGCCTCGCAGTTCGGTAGGTGCTCACTGTACATAATCAAGATAGGTGGAAATGGGATTACTGTAGAAATTGATGAATCCTGTTTCAGTAGACAAAAATATAATGTAGGTCGAGTATATCCACAACAGTAGGTTTTCGGAGGGATATGCCGGGAAACAAAAGAATGCTTCATTTATGGAGTGCCTAAGAGGAATGAAACACTATTAGCCTGCATTAATGAATGGATTCACTCCCTTACAATTATCATGTCTGACTTATAGAAGGGCTGCTCGATAAGAGAAAAAAATTGCCGGTTATGAGTACAAACATTATACAGTCAACCACTCAGAACATTCTGTGGATCTGACAGCTGGAGCGCACACGTAGTCAATTGAGTCACTATGGGCTCCAGCCAAAAGAAGAAATAAGGAAGAACCAGGAACTAAAAGAAACCCTATTGGACTCGTATTTGTGCTAATTTATCTGGAGGCAGGGGTATTAAGAAAAAAATCTTTTGGAGGTTATTATAAATCATATATCTACGAGTACATTTTGGAATAACTGTTATTAATTGTAGTAATTTTTTTCATATCATGTGTGTTATTTTTAATATAAAAATAGATGCGGAGATTAAAAGTAAAAAGACCCCGAAAATGTTACACAAAATTGTAAAAAAATAAATTATTCTTATTTGTTTAACGTCTGTTGACTGCACCATCGACTTTTGCCATTTTCACGAAAATTCACCAGATGTAATTATACAAGATACTCTATTTATTGCTGAAAACCGCATGAAAATCCGTACAGTAGTTACTCAGTTTACCGCGAACAGAAAGACAGACGCGGCCGAGGACTTTGTTTAATATGTTAGCAGATATTGACGTCATTTTGAGAATACTAAAAGTGGATTGAGGGATGGTCGAAGTGAATATATTAGTTGAAATCTGAAAAATATAAAATTTTCGTGATTATATTTCTTTTATGCGCGGTCATAAGGGCTTAAGTCAAAATTTTGAATTTTTCAGGATCAACAGAAAAGTGCAAAACATGTAAAAACTAATTATCGATATTATTTTTATAAAACAGTACAGTAGTAATTTACAAACAATATTGTAGTAATTCTATTTGAAGCATACATTTATTTCTTGTCTGATCATGAATTGATTCTGTATTATTGACTTATTTTGACTTAAGCCCTTATGACCGCGCATCAAAGATTTATGCAATGAACAGCGTACAAGGATTGAAAAACTGAGCTCCATGATTGGAACCCTGCGTGATGAACTGTACTGGTATTTTTGAATATGATCATTATTCTTGGATTCGCTCAATTCTAAGAAATGTTACTATTATACAAGTAATAATATCTTCCGGATATAATATGAGTGGGTTCACAGAGGGTATTGCTAGACTCATTATCGTAATTAAGGATGAGGCTCTATTAGAAGATATTATCATACACTATGTATAATTATCATACATCATATGAGCGGATAATGATCGAGGAAGGGATCATTAACGTACTCAAGCTTATCATTTTCCAGCCCTTCCATATTTTTTTTACATCAATATTCGTTTTTTACTACTAATAGTTTTACAGCAGTAGAAAAACAACAGCTTAAAAGAGATTTCTTTTGTTTAAAGAATAGTTGTCAAAATTGAAGAGATAACGCGTATAGTGACATCTTCTTATAGAAAGCCTATACATTCTTCTTTATTCGTCGTTCCAATAATCTTTCACCCTTCAAATCCCGTATATTCAATCACCTTATGTCCTTACAATTTCCCAAAAAATCGGAAATCACATAGTCAGTTTCCAGATTAAAATTTTCTAACTGCTAAATTGTTTGTTTTTGCTTAGAGGCGTAAAACCCTAGGGTCATCAACGCCTGTAGATTTTTTATTTTTTATAATTATTTATCTTAAAAAAAAAAATTAAAGAAATAAAATAATAAAATAGCCATATACACATACATACTAATAAATAATCCAACTATAATAAGGAAAAAAATAAAGCAATCGGAAAAAACAACAAATGCATCTATAGCAGGGACAATGGAGGATCAAATATTGGTTATTAATTTACAGTTTGTGATGAATTTCACCACTTTGTAGATTTCAGTTTTGTTGTCTCTAAGTGCTTCTCTAACATCGGGGGGTATTTTGAGCTGATTTAGTATTTTTTTATAGGAGTAGCATTCCTCAAACATATGTCTGATGGAAAGATTTTTATTACACCTAAGGCATATCGGTGGTGGGTCCCTTGTAATGAGATGTGCGTGGGTAAGCCGGGTGTGTCCTATTCGAAGGCGAGCTATAGCCACCTCTTCATGGCGTTTACTACGATTAGATGTAGTCCAGGACTTTGCTTCCTTTTTTATATATTTCAGTTTACTGGCTGGACTTTCATCCCACATTGCTTGCCATCTTTTGTCTATACATTCTTTAAGGGGGCGAGCAAGTTCTTGGGCGGTTAGAATGGCTGTGCCTCTACCTGGGAGGTTTAGAGCTGCTCGAGCAGCTTTGTCAGCCATCTCGTTCCGGACAATACCCACATGTCCCGGGGCCCAGATGAAGAATAGTGTTTTGTTTATGTGATTTAGCATTATTAAATATCTGTGAATGCGTTGGACTATGGGGTTGAGCGAGTACACGTTGTTCAATCCCTGGAGGGCGCTCATTGAATCAGAAATTATTACTATATTCTCTGTTCGTATATTTGTAATGGAGAAATGTAGAGCGGATGCTATGGCATTTAGTTCGGCGGTATAGACGTTGCAGAGGTGGTGTAGCTTTTTTTTATGGGTTGAATTGGGCGTAATAAAGGCAGATCCAGTTGAGTTATCAGACTTTGAGCCATCTGTATATATTGCAGTGTGTTGTGGTAAAGATTGTATCAATTCACAGAACATTTTCCGATATTGCGCGGTCGGGGTGTCTTGTTTACGGAACTTGGACAGCTGTAGAAATACTTTGGGTGGTATGTAAGTCCAGGGTGGTGTATATGTATCTATTATATTATGGAGTGATATGTCTTTAAGGAAGGCGATGGCAAATGAGATTCTTTCTGCGAGAGGGAGGGTCGAGTTCGGTTTATTATGGAAGGCAGAAGTAAACTTAGGTTTAAATATATATTTATGAGTGGGATGATCAGTTTGCAAATATAGTTTGGAAATATAATTGATAGCCAGTTTCTGTCTTCTAAATACTAACTGCTAAATGAATGATGAGTTTTTATTTATATATAAGTATATTTATATCATTATTTATATACATTTATATCATTAATGTTATGTATATAAATAATGATATATCATATATCATGATGATATATATGATGATATACATGATATATCATGATGCTTCACTCATCCAGTTAGATATTTTTAAAAAGAAGTTATATTAGTTGATATTGTTCATATTTATGTTTCATCTTCTGCTTTGTTTGTTTCTACTTGGCATTGTAATCTGCGTACATATGTAATCATCTATTGCTTATCCCTCTATAATTATTAAAATATCATTTCTTTTATTTTTTATTTCTTCTACTCTGTTTTTTTATTCTTTAAATGGTACCACAGGAGGTAATTCGCAATTTTTTCATTAATTCTTTCTCATTTGTTAATTTAATTGCATTAGTTAATTAAATGTAATCACATTATACTCTAAGACATAATAATAGCCTGTATAGAAACTTTTATTGTTATTATAAAGGGACTTGTCCCAGAATAAATAAAGACTTTATTATAATTATTATATTTTTGTCACAGATTTCTCCGGCGCCAAATTCATATTCCGGAATTCAAAATTCAAGGGAAGTGTAAATGTTACTGATTTAAGAATTTTCTTACAATTCCGCAAGTATCCAACAGAACTGCTTTTTGCGCCAATTTTAATTTTTCCAAATGGAGGAGGCCAAAGGTCTTCTGTACCCTCCCTTGTGTTTTTCAATATAAGATTCAACCATTAGACCAATCAGTGCCGGTACCCCACAGGGCTCAGTTCTCTCTCCTATCTTCTTCAACTTTCCAAAATAAATTCCTACGGATCGCAGTAAACGCGCCTTGGTTTGTACGAAACAGTCAACTTCACCGAAAGCTAAACCTAGAGTCGATTGAAGAATTAATTAAAAAGCGTTACACCAGATTTAAGACCGGATTACGAGCAGTCAAAGGAGCTGTAGCATTCAACATAGGCGAATATATTTCATCCCCAAGACTAAAACCGAGACTCTTGAAAGATATTCTGATGTGATCTCAATAGATAACGTTTCTCACAAATCGTTTTAAGAAAATGTAATATAATCCTGTTTTCTTTTAGTTTTCCGTTTTATAGTACTATAGTTCTGTATATTATTACATTCATTTTAATTTTGTTTACTTATTTACATATTTTATATTTAAACTACTATCATTCTTTATATGAAAAAAACACTATTATATATTTACATCTTCTCTTTAAATAATCTGATAATGTACAGTTAGGGGTGTCTCTTGCATGAGACGAAACCCACACTTTCACTAAGTGTTAAACCTTAAAATTCATTATTAAAAAAACCATGTAAGGCTAGGAATAGCCGATCTGGAAATAAAGAGAATAAAAAAAAATATCAGACCATTCGAGGAAATGACTGTTGGAATTATGAGTACTTTCTCCAAATGATTAAGTGATTTTAACTCAATAGCAAGTTCCTGATATTTCACAATTTTTTCGGCTCTGATGTTCATTGCGTTTGTATCACATGGGGCAGCTATTTATATAATTCTACCATTTTTTTCCATTTTATGGATCAACAAAATATCCGGACGATTATGTATTACCCTGTGGTCCGTGATTATTTGCTCATACCAGTAAATTATTATTATTATTATTAAACTACAGGAAACATTAGCATCTGCTTTTATTTTGCCTTTCCCTGTAATCTTGGATAGTTCTTGCACTTGGTCCCGGATGGTGATGGGATGCTGACTCTAGTTGGTGTCTTGTTAGACAGTGAGGTTGAATTCTGTGTTTAAATTTTTATTTTTATTATTTCATTTCTGTTCATTTGAAACCAGAAGGTGTTTCCGATTCCAGTAGTTAAAGACATTTAATTTTTTTTTTTTGGTTTCTTTACTGTTATTGGTTTAATAATATCGGTTACCGAGTTATGTTTGAGGTCCCAGATTTAAATCCGTCTGTGGCAGATAAATTATTTATTATAATTATTTATATAAACGCCATTAATTGATCCTATGGCAGCCCCTTCATGGGCTTCCCAAAACCCTATAAATTGGGTACTATTTATTGGGAGGAAATCTAGAGGTTTATAATTTCTTTGTTTTTCCTCTATAGCGAATTGTACGTAGGGTAACTGAGCTCTGTGTTTGGGAAAAATAGATTATTGATTCTGTTAACAGCCGTGAATCAACTCTATTGGCAGTTGTTTATGTTTCATGTAGTTTCTAGAGAACTTAAACTTTTGGTTTTATTGCTTAACATCACGGGTTCAAAGTTGGATGTGGCTGATAAATTACTTAATCTGATAACAGCCGCGGATGGTCTTTATGGAAACCGTACTGGGTCTCATCCAGCCTCTACAAAGGGGATACCCTTTGTTGGGGGGAAAACTTGGAGTTGTTTTATTTCTTTTGACCTTTTTTCCTTTTTATAGAGCACGGATTAGTTCAGAACGTAGGGTAATTGAGCTTGATATCTTTTACCCTCAGATATCTTATTTGCTATGTTACACTATGGCATCTGGAGATCCTCGCAGGGCTTATCCAAGTTCTAAGAAGTGGTACCCACCTTAATTCGGGGAAAAACCGGGCTGTTTAGCGTAATCTCGGACAAATCACCTCTCTACATAACCTTTGTATTAGAAGCAATATAGTCCCAACCATGTAATGGTTCATGGTTAAAAGTTACTATTGATTTAAGCTTTTTGTTAGAAATTTTCCAGTTATGACCCAGAACTTTTTCCAAATATAATTACCTAAGTTCTTATTTAATTAAATTTCAATCCCCCCCAAAAAACCCTTCATTTGTATGCAAAGCAATTCATCGCTTCTGCCTTGGATTAAGAAACTATTCCTATGTAAAAAATCGAAAAAGGTTGTTAAATTACTAAAGTAGGACTATAAGAAGTAAGTTAAATATTACTAAAAGGACTAATCAACATTAATAATGCTAAAAAGTGGTGAGGGGGACGCTGTGGATAATGTCACTAACGAGGACTTTGAGGACAAGAAGGACCACACCTGCTAATTGCTTTAGCCTCTTTCTTAGCTACCTGTCTCCAGCAATTAGTTCTGCAGCTGGATGGCTAATCCTCCGTTCTTTCATCTTCCAGCGACGAAGGGGAAGGCAAACATGGTTAGCTGTTGTGAGAAGTATATAAAGGAGGCGGGTTTGGCTGGAAGAGTATATACAGATACATGTAAATATAAACTACATGCTAAATGAGTCCTGGGTTTAGTACATGGTAGAAACTGTACAGTTTGAAAGCTAATTGTTGTACAGGGAGATCAAGCTTAGAGTAGCGGCTTTATAGAGGTTGGGCGTACTCCAGAAGAGTATGCAAATTCAGTAGGGTCCATCTAAGGCTGTACATTTAAAGAATGTATCTATTAAAACCGGATTTGAACTTGAACATAGCAAATCAGCGCTCTACAAACAGGACTCCTGCTCTCTGTAAATATGTGTGTGTGGATATATATATATATATATATATATATATATGTGTGTGTATGTATGTATACATATATTTTTTTTTTTCGGTAGGCTCTACAGACCTTGTAGATCTTTGGCAGCCTTTACCAGCCTTCTCCACCTCTGTCTATCTGGGCCGCTGATTTTCAGTCTGCAACATGTAGCTCCTCAGCATCTTTGTTGACCCTGCTATCCATCTGGTCTATGGCCTCCCACGTGGTCTATATTGTGGCATTCATAGTTGTGTGGAGGCGTCCTGACGGATTACTTCGAGCTACATTCCCCGCCCATCTTAACCTTCTTGCTTTCATATCCTGAGATATCGCCTGACCAGTTTCTGTGAGCAATTCCTTGTTGGTCCTTCTCCTTCAAGAGTGCAGACTCCCATCCCATGCCGCTCCAGTTATTGTGCGAAGGATTTTCCTTTCACATCTCTCTATTCTGTTTTCCAGGGTGCCGTTGAGAGCCCACGTCTAACAGCCGTATATTAGAATCGGCTTTATTACAGAATGATAAACATTTAGTTTTAAGTTTCTAGAGATGTTTCGGGATTTCAACACTCTTGAAAGAGCGAAGAATGCTCTGTTTGCGCTTATTATACGCTGGTCTATCTCAGTTGATAGTTCATTCGTTGAGGTCATTGTGGCACCAAGGTATTTGAAGTTATTTACTTTCGGGAACGAATTGCGATCCACACCTATGCCTTTTCTGGTGTGGACTTTACGGCTTACTATCATGTATTTGGTTTTTTCCTCATTTACCTGTAAGCCGATTTGGTCTGCTTCTATCATCAGCGTCGTAGCGAGTCTCTCGATATCCTTTTCATTGCTTCCGAGGATTGCTAAATCATCGGCGTAAGCAAGAATTTTATGCTCCACCCCGACGTGCACCCCGCCATTCACTCTTAATGTTATTCTTATTACCTTTTCAAGAGCTATGTTGAACAGTAAAGGCGAGAGTCCATCTCCCTGCCTTAAGCCGGTTCCAACTTCAAAACCCTCAGACACGTCTCCCTGTATCAGGACTCTGCATCGGGGGGCATCTGCACACGCCTTAGTCAATCTCACCAATTGACCAATTCTCTTCCGGAAATACCCAGCTCAGTCATGATCTTCCATAGACAGTTTCTCTCGATGGAATCATACGCAGCTTTGAAATCGACAAATAAGGCGTGTACATCCCGGCCCACTTCCCATCGTTTTTCGAGTACCTGTTTCAGTATGAATATCTGGTCTAGCGTACTATATATATATATATATATATATATATATATATATATATATATATATATATATATATATATACACGTACACACATAGTAAGCAGACCTCAGGCTACTTGTGGTAAGGACATGGAGAAGAGCGGGGAAAGATCGCGGATCATGGAGGAAAATTGTTGAAGAGGCCAAGGTCCTCCAAAGACCATAGCTCCGTCTGATGATGACGACGATGGTGATGACGATATATATATATACATATACTCTGGCAGACATATATTACTTGCGGGAGAATAGTCAACTCTATAACCTGTCACCTTACGACCAATTCACCAAAGTCCTTCCTGGAACATGGTTGTTCGGGGTCAGCAGGCGAATTAGGACTTTTTTTAGAAAACCGCGCTGCTTGCAAGATTTTTATTTTATCTGTTACCGGCCAGAGATGGATGCCATGGGATCTAGGACCCTCTTCGGGCTCGCCCATCCTCTATAATGTTGGTACTCCAAAGTAAGGGGGAAACATCTGGCGGTTGAGGGTGATCTGGAATATCTCACCTCATTACACAACCGTTATCCTAAAAATTATACAGTCTCTACTACATACTGAACCCCAGACCCGTCACGGGTTGCAGTGGGCCAAGTTTTTTTGCTGAACTTACTCATTCTTTTATAGATTATCCAATACATATGAGTATTTTCGGAAAAAGGTAATAGGAATATGTTATATATTTAACTGTTATCAGGTGATATTATTAACACTTATTTGAAATGCTTCCGAACAGAGAGAGGACCGATTAAAATAATATTGCTAAGATAGAAAGGAATCTGAAAGAAAGGGGCATCAATTATTTCCAAATGGAGACAGTTGCTGAGTCGAACAACGCAGACCCAGGCTTTCGGATCCACTTCGAATAGAAAATTAGAAACGAACCACGTCCAATTATCATTAGTGATAGTCTTCTTTTTTTTTTTTTTTTTGGACTCGGTACAATTTTTTTAAGAGTCTGAATAACGTGGTCACTGGCACAACAAATTATGATCAAGATTGAGGTTTCACAGTCCAGCAAATGACCTATGGATTTTCTATAGGGACTTCTTATCACCCAGGATGTTCTTTGGAGGGGACGTAAAGTAGCGAAGTCAGATACTTGTTAAAGATCCCTATAATACTCCAAGTAATACTTGGGAAGACAAAATGTAGGACTCCCACTGTTGTGTCGTTCAATTAGCCATAGCAGGATAAAGTGACCTTTAATGAATAAACAAACTGGTGAACAGAAATATAATTATACTGACAACTCAAGTAACTTACAAATTAACTCATATTTACTCCAATTTACGTAATAATATATCGCTGAGTAATTAAATAAAATTACCAGGTGTTGCGTGGTTTAGGGGCTCAATAGAACCTTTACTATAGCCCAACGCAAGTATGCTATGTCCGGCTAGTGCAAATGCTGTTTTAATAACAAATACAACTTTTTAGCAAAAAATAAAAAATAAACTATTTATTTTAGAAAGTAAAGATAAGGATTTCTTCAAGATAAAAAAATTATAATATCTTACACAAAAAAGAGACTAAATTAAAGAATTTTTTATATGAAAAATTAATTATAATAAACTATGATATATTGGGTATATGTATACAATTGTTTAAATAAAAAATAATTAATTCAAAACTAATTACTGATAAGAGAGGTCTGTTTCGGAAAACGCATGCAGATTATTTTTTTAATATCAGTTATTTAGTATCAGTTACTTTTATTGATTACTGTTATAACCTAATAGAAATAAAAATGTAAAGAAAAATAAAATCATGTAGTTTACTTATGGTAAATGTGATTTACTCAGTCATTAAAATGAGTTTCTTAGAATTGGCGAAAATAGGAAGCGGAGTGCTTCAGTGGTAGAGCACTGAGTTGCCATGCCGGAAATCCTGGTTCAATTACCGTTGCAAGCCAAGACTTTTATTTAGTCTGTTTGCAGCGGGAGATGGATCATATTGGATCTAGGACTCTCCTGGGGCTCACCCAGCCTCTATAAATGTTATAAAAAAGAGGTACCCAAAATAAGGGGAAAAATCTGGCAGCTGAGCGTGACCTAGGACAAGTCGCCTCCTTGAAAAACCGTTGTCTATGAAACAGTACAGTCTCTACCATGTACTGAACCCCAGACCAGTTCACGGGTTGCAGTGGTACAGGTTTTTTTTTTATGCATTTCTTTGAACAACAGGTGCTTTTATTAATTTATTAGTATTAATTAATATAGGGAAGTAAGACATGACTAGATTGGTTAAGGACATATCCAGCTGAAATGGTTCATGAGCAAAATCGTGATTACGGATTTGCTACATAGCCTTAGAGCGAATATAACTATTGCGGAGTTAAATCGGGCGTTGGAGTACGCTATTGACCACACTGCCTCCCAATAATGGCTAAGGTCGAAAATCAGGCATCTCTACCGATGAGGGTCGCACGTGGGCTATGTGCTACTGAATTAATAAGTAGCCTCTTATCTGTACTTTATATACTACGTAGGGACTAACGATAATTTAGAATTATTATAATTACAACATTTTTTAAGCTTAGACTATCAATGGCTATAATAGTTATGAGATTACTAATATTTATTACAGATCTCCTTAAAACTGAAAAAAACCTAACTGAAAAAGAGACAAGAGGTCTTGGATATTACCCTATTTTTCCATTATAGAAAATAAACTATAAATATTTTATAGTAATTTTTTAATCAATGCTTTAATTTTTAAATATTTTTATTTTGAAGAGAAAAGATTTGCCCCCAGCCGGGATTCGAACCCGGATCTCCGCCTCACCGTGGCAACGCTCTAATCCCGGCTGGGGGGAAATCTTTTCTCTTCAAAATAAAAATATATAAGTATTTTAGAAAAATGAAGATTAAAAAAAGAAACAAAAGTTTTAAAAAAGTTAATATTTGTAAATGTTCCTTTCAGTTGATTTGGCCAAAAAATGTCTGGGACATTGATTGATAAAAGAGCTAATGAAACGCTAATATAATTTTAATGGTACATCAATAAGATCCTTGCGATTCTCAGAGATCGATACTTGAAAGGAGATTAAAATTATTCATTACTAAAATATCATCATTATAAATATGATTTATTAGAATTTTTTTATTATTATTATTTTATTTCTTGTATAATTTGCTACAAATCACAAAATTACATGCTGTACCGAATAGACCAGTCTAAAATTAAAAACAATTGTACAAATTTAAATGTATCTGTGCGGAATCATATTTTACAATGAAAGAAAAAATGTACTCGTATAAAAAAACTTCCAACAGAAAAAAAAATTAATCACAATAAAATAAACAAAAATTGTAACTATACATTCTTAGTAACTTATATACATTATATAAACAATAACAATGAAATAAAAAAAATTGGTATCCTACAATAATAAATGTTTTGTTCTTTTATGTACATACCGCTTTGTACTATTTTTAGTATAGTTCCCAATATTTTTTATAAGTGGGTTTTTATTGTTTTTACACTTGAAAAATAATTGTTTATATAGTTTGTCGGTAAATACATAAATATAAGGTATACATAATTATTTATGCATAATTTCCAGCAATTCTAAGGCATTTGTTTTGGAAAATTTGTAGTTTTTTGTTATTGGTACTAGACATATAACTAAATATTGGGCATGTATATGTTAGTATAGGTCGCAAGGAGGCTTTATATAATAGTAACTTATTATCTATGCTTAATTTAAAATTCCTATTAAAGTATGGATATATAGTTCACAGAGCCCTGTAGGCTATATTATTAATTAGAATGCGAAAGCTCCTCGACGCTAGTAATGAATGGCCTAAGAGGAAGTCAAAGAAAAAAAATGATATACGAAAAATAAAAAAATGCTTAAATTTCTAAAATATTGGAAAAACTGACCAGTCAAAGTTTCGCCAATTCAAGCATTAAACGACCAAGTACAGCACATCATATATCAACAATCGAAACAGAATAATCAAATACGGACAGCAAACCTTATTCCAAGACGTTCCACAAACAACTAAGGCAAAGGAAGGTAATGCACGAACAGCTGGAGTGGTTATAAAACAGCTGATCAGCAGAAAAAAAAATATAAATGTACATATATAAAAAACTAGTAAGTTTTAGAAGTGTGGGTAAGTTTTATCAATAAGAGGATGATTTTGGATAACTATTTATTAACCATTCATTCTCCATTAATGCAAATACCCTAACTGAAAACTAATCAACTGCTGTTAATGTATTTTGTTATATCGATTAGCTGTAATCGATATATCGAATTGATAATACAATTGATTTAATTGTTATATAAAATAATTAGAATATAAATATTTAATATCTCCTACAAGTTGAAATATTTAAAATGCTTAATGTTTCAGAATAGAATTGATTTTATTGATGTAACAGAAATATCCAAATCCTGTGCAATATGCATAGCCTTAAATAACTTTCTCCTAAAGCTATTATTCTCTTCATAAATAATTCTAACCTTATCGAAATCTAAAAGATGCTTACAGGTCTCAGTATGTTGTGCCAATTCTATGTTAGATTCTTTCCCATAAATAACAGGTTATTTTTTTCCATTATAAAAGGCTTTGCATTATGGGATTTTTGTTGTTCTTCTTTTTCTTCACCCCTTTTTTGCCTTTCAGCGTGGGGGCGCATCTACCCAGGCTTGGGAGTCCTTCCGATTTACGGCGAGCTTTTTGCTTTTGCATTTTAATTTATAATTTAACATCAATACCCTGTGTAATTGAAGTCGAGAAAGATTTGGACAAAGCAAACATTGATAATGCGGCTAGCCCTTTCATGCCTAATGTAGCCGTTTGGCTACATCTGTTATGTAATTCTGTTAGCGTTTTAATGATCAGTGTAGCCAGTAGTCTACATGAATAATAGTCTTTATAACCTCAGTTTGGACGGATTATTGGATTATTTAAAAAAAAAAATGGTAGTGCGAAAAAATTGAAAAAAAAAATGTATGGTTATTTAGGCCATTTTTAACAGAAAAAGTCACAGGGGATATTTTTAAAATTTTATTTTGACACTTTGGGGATGAAAGGGCTAGATAAATATACATTCAAAAATAAGAATAATAAATGCGAGTTTAGAAGAGATAATAAAGGCCTTGGGCGGGAGAATAAAGAAATATTGGGGAAACGAGAAAAATCTCGATCGGTATCGCCTGCTTATCATTCTACGTTTCGAGTACACACGCATTTAAAAAAAAAATCAATAAAACTGACAGTCTCAGAATAAGATACGAGGAAGAGCATACCTAGCGAAACGTAGGCAAAGAATTTAACGACATGGTCGAAACCAGAAGAAATATTTGATGAATGGATTCAACCTACCTAGGTGTCCACAGGATTTCGAATCGCCTGTTTCTAATATACATATTTAGTATTTTATATATATATGATAATATTATATATACCTATATATCTTTTCTCTTCAAAATAAAAATTAAAACAATTAATACAAAATTATAAATAATATAATGACGTAAGTCAACAAGATGCTAATCTACGTAATGTTCAACGAACTAAAACGTGGGGCTAAAACGTTTCATATAATTTTTCTCTTTTTCTTTCTCAATTTCCTTTAGCTTTAGTTTTCGATTAAATGATAGCGATTCACTTGCATATGAATTTCTTCTATAAATATTATTACCACTACTAGTATAGCGCTAGAGCCAGGTGTGGACGTTGGGTTCCGCAACAATTTTATTCAAAGTCCCATCTGCATTTTGTGTCCACCGCCTACGTAGTAGCCAACTCTTCTTTTTCCGGTATACTTCTATCAGGTATTCTTATTCTATGGCCTAATCATTCTATTAAGGTGTGTCTTAATAGAATGGACCGCATGGGCATACAAGGAATACACCTCGGGGTTAGTATGAATACTCCATACTCCATCTCTATCAAACACGGGAACATAAATTTTCCTTAAAACCTTTCACCCGAAAACTCGGAGCAGTTGTTTTTGTTTTTTTTGCAGCAGTGAGTGTCCATGTTCCTTTATGGTAGGTAAGTACTGTTCTAATTTACCTTTGGAAAACAGCTCGCTGTTTCAGGCTACTTCAACATTTACTGGAAAAACGCTCTAAGCTCCCAATTAATTACAAAAGACTCATATACATGACAGTCATTAGACCCATCTGGACTTACGGAATAGAGCTTTGTGGTTCCACTATGCCATCGAATTCCTCTCGTATTCAATCCTTCCAATCCAAAATCCTACGTAAAATCCTCAATGCTCCTTACTTAGTTACAAACAAAGTAATCCATAATGACCTTAATGTCCCATTTGTTGCTACCTCTTTAATTCCTGATAATCCTTCGAGGCGTCTGAAAAGAAGATGGCCCGTGACCTTCAAAGTTGAACTTTTTACTTGAGTACTACCGCTGGGTAGTTTCTCTACTTGCTTTTATCTCGGGATTGAAACATTATTTATATTTCATTATATTTACTTGATATAATTAATATACAGTTGTAAATTAAAAAAATAATTTGTAAAGCCTAGGTATGGCGCATATTGACAAAATTTACTTTTTACGAGCACATTGTTCACGCTCCCATGATCTTTTAACAACCTCGTTTATTAATTGGCATTCAATATTTAAATTTCATTATTATTAAAATTGCACAGTTAAAAATATCCACAATAAACCAAGCTGTTAACCAAACACGTGATTCGGTTCAATCTAACCTCGAGGCCTAATTCATCCACGTCGCTACCGCACATGCCCATCCGTCAGTGCCTCAAAAGTAATTTCAGGTTGTTCCAGTTACCTGTGTCACATAATTAGTAGAGAAATGTGCCATTTTTTTGTTGAAAATAAACCTAATAAATTAGTTTAAAAAAAAAAAGGAATATTTTTTATAATTTTTTTTTCTTATAAACTGGACTCATTTCTTTAGGAATTTATATTGGGAAAGAGAAAACCATTTTCCAGTCATTATATTTTCCTTATTGATCATTTGAGACGTAATATTATCTTGACCATGGAGGATAGATGATCCCCTAGTGTTTTATTACAAACATTTTTTTTTAAATGAATGTGACTGAAGAATTTTTAGACTTATAACTGTTACAAAGTTATATAAATGATTGGTACTGATGCAGAAAACTAAATGTAAAAGATTGAAAATGACACAGTGTTTTCGAGACGTCTCAAATGATCAATAAGGATTAAGAAAATATAATTGACTGGAAAATGTTTTCTCTTTCCCAATATAAATTCCTAAAAAAAAGGAAATTTTCAGTGTACTTAAAGGCTTAATATGAATACCATTAGTAGCTGTTTAGATTTCGCCCAGGGATTACCAACCAAACCCAATTCCGTAAGATCAACCTGAATACAATCCTCCTACATACTCCAGGGTTTATGACCTCTAAGATGTTTACCGACTCAAGTGCTTGTTAACTTTTTGGGCCTTCGTTCGATTTGGAACTCTTAATCTGCTTAGGTTTAGGGAGGTAGAGGTTTCTAGCAAGATCCATGTATCCAGCATTGACTAAATACACATAATTAACATAAAAAATATAAATATATTTATAATAATAGGAAAATAATTTTGTAAAGTATAAAAACAAATTTTGTGATGACAAATAATTTGTCGAAATATCGAAATATACCATACTAGTGGCTAAGAGCTAATAAATAATAAAAATCATATGGTATTTATATATTTACTTAATAAGTATGTAAAATCAAAAATCGATTTCTTGTCATCCAAAAAAATATAAAGTAACAATAAAAAAGAAAAAAACAACAAATAAAATATATAAAAAGAATTAATTTAAAACGGAATAAATATAACAGTAAAAGTCATTATTACAATTATAACTGATTAGAGAGAATCAGTTTGAGAATTGAGGAGCTGTTGGAAAATAATGGGATTGAATAAGATAGGGAAGAAGCATGGCGGATATAGGTGGCATCGGTATGGCACGGAAATGAAAGGAACGCACAAATGTTCCTCAAGTTGAACCTTAACGCAACCTCCCACCTACGCACACAGGGGTATTTGACTCCAAAAGTCGATCAAAATAGGAACTTTTTTTTTTACTATTCCGGGAACCTACCTCTACTTACGTTAAGCCAAATGTTTTTCCATCGACGTTTTTTTTAAAAATAATTTATTCATTGAATTTTACAACTGCATTATAACAATAATAATAACAACAAGTAAATGGTAGGGATGTCACACATTGGCATGAATAAAGACACATAGAAAAACTATCTAGTGGTAGTAAGTACTCAAATAACAAGTTCATCTTAAAAAGTCATGAGGCCATCATGAGGATTTCGATGGCTTGGTGGAGCCCCAATGCTCCACTCCGTTAGTCCAGATGGCTCCAATGATTGTCATGAGTCTTTTGGTATTAATTGAGAGCTTTGAGCGTTTGTCTAGTAAATGTTGAAGTAGCCTGAAACTGTTTCTTGTCGTTTCAGACTAGTATGAGGATTCCAAGTTAAGCGTTTGTCAAGGTGTAGTCCTCAGTACCGGGCCTGTTCTACAGGAACCAGTGGGATGTTATGAAACGATACAGGATGACAGGAATTCATTGGTTTACGACGGAGGGTGATTTGATGGGATTGGTGGGAATTTATTTTAATCCTCTAGTTTTGACACCATTTATCAAGGTCAGTGATATGTGATTGAAGAGTAAGGGATGCTATAGCTGGATCTGATCAACGTTTCCAAGCTCTAAATGTGTTCATATAGTTCACTGTTCTTTCCTCACATGTCCTCGGTCCATATATCATTCTTAATATTTGTCTTACTATTCCCAGCAGCTGATCCATGATGCTGAATCCAATAGTCTCCGCCACAAAGAATATCACCTGGTTTATGACTGTTTCGTAATTCGTAAGGAAACATATAAAGATAAATAATATTATACATCTTTATATGTTTCCTTTTTTTTTAATCTTTATAAGTTCTTTAAAAGGTATAAATAATGATCAAGGCTCCTTATCCTCAATGACTTCCTGCCCTTCAGTATCCTTTAATAATATCCCACTGGTGCCTGTAGAACAGATCCGATACTTAGGGTTGCATCTTGACAAACGATTAACCTGGAATCCTCATACGAGACTGAAAAGACAAGAAACCGCTCGACGTTTCAGGCTACTTCAACACTTACTAGACAAAAGCTCCCAATTTATTACAAAAGACTCATCTACATGACCATCATACGACCTATTTGGACCTACGGAGTAGAGCTTTGGGGCTCCACTAAGCCATCGAATTCCTCTCGTATCCAATCCCTACAATCCAAAATCCTTCGTAAAATCCTTAATGCTCCTTATTTTGTTAAGAATAAAATCATCAATAACGACCTTAATGTCCCATTTGTTGCTGATTTGGCCCGAACCCGCTATCTATCCTTTCATAACAAACTTAATTTCCACTCAAACCCTCTGGTTTTAAACCTAGCTTCCTCTTCAATTCCCGATAATCCTCCGAGGCGTCTGAAAAGAAGATGGCCCCGTGACTTCTTAGTTGAACTTATGATTTGAGTACTACCAGTGGGTAGTTTCTGTACTTGTCATTTTCACATGTCATTATGTATAGCTTAGCACATTTACTAGATGTATTTTTATTATACAGTTGTAAATATCAATAAATAAATTAAAAAAAAAAAAAAAAAATTTCTTGAAAACCATAAAAAAAAATCCTTCCTTAGAAAAGCGGCTAGGTTACGTTAAATAAGGATAGTAAGTATCGTGGAGAGCGCAAGGCTGCCAACGGAGACGAGCCTTTGTCGATCCCAAACCTAATTACTCTGAGATATTATATTTTATTTTTGTTTAACCAACTTTCCAGAATCGAGTTAGCTCGAACCTTTGTAGACGTTTTATTTCCCATCAAGGAGAGCTTCTGGAGCACACTTTTTTGTTGAAATTTACATTATATGGCCGTGTTTAGTAAGGTAATGCAATTATTTTTGTCATTTTTTCTTTTTGTTTAAAGTATAACCAACATCAATCGAAGTAGAAATATAATATATTAATATTGTGATGAATTCATATTGTTTATCTAAGTTATTATGATTTATTTACGTCTTCTAGAAAACAACAATGCTTATCTAATTTTTACATCAGGTATACTTCAAAGGCTATATATATCACTCTATCCCTCTTGCACAGTTTGAATATAATAAAAGTACAATATAATTCAGTGCCTGGAACAATATTAATGACTTATTCAGAGTAATATTCTGTTATTAGGCAAGTATAACAAATTATAGAAGGTCTTGCGTAGGAGACGTACACACAAAGTCGTATACAGGTCTTTTGTTTATATACGAGTTTTTGGAATGCAAACCTCTTTGCTTTCATTGTTTTCTAATTATTTAAATCATTAAGCCGTTCATCAACATATGAGCCGTTCAACGCACAAATTGATTAACTCCATAAAACAGAAAGTGGAAAAATGCGAGAAAATAGTGTGCATTGTTTTTTAAAATTCCCTCTCTAATATAAATTCAAATAAATATCGTAGAATGCATAAATAAAAATGCAGCTTTCATCTAAAAGTATATAAAATTAATAATAAAGACTATCCGATAAGCTATTTTCAGAAATGTAACATTTTTTATATGATCGGTGGAGTTAATCGATTTGGGAAGTGAAAAAAATAATAACTTTAAATTTTTAAATTTCTTATCGCAGAAAAAGATAATTATTAGATATTTTTATTACAAATTTTCCATAACAATTAATATTAACAGTTTTGTTATGTTTTATTATTATTTGTGTTTAATTCGTCACCAGTCTTCTTCATTAGCTGTATGTAAGGGTTCGTCATTTCGATTTCTTCGCAAGTTTTAAAGTAATCTGTTTAACAGGAGGAATGAATTTCAGCAGATCCGTTGTCTCACCTTTTTTCTCTTATGACATATCTACATTTAGGATACAATGGAGGCAGATCCACATTTTTCAAACTTTGGCCTATCTACCCATGGCCTATCTGATTTCCTTAGATTGCATTAAAATTTGAATCTTCATTATAGTCACATTTAAATTGGATAAGGTGTGGTTTGGACCTTTCTAACTAGATAAATCTCATCATTTAGCGCTTGCTAGTGTGTTTAAATAGTATTATTGCAACTATTTCATTAGAGTTAATCAAAATGACCTCTGTAAAAAATTAGTTTAATGGTGTTAACCTTTATTGTTTGGGGAAGATTTTATTAATATGAAAAGTTATGACTATACCAAGTGCTTTTACACATAAATTTAAGATTTTTCAAAAAATGGAGTTAGTCAATTTGTCCAGTGAACGGATCATCCAGTGAACTGATTCAGGCATAATCAGGACGGGAAGATAATACTACCAAAAAAAAAAGGAATAAATAAATGAATAATGCACATTCCAACCTCAAAATTGAAGTAAGACTGAGGATACATCTGAAAACCTCCAAGGCTTTAATACTGGGTTAAGTAAGCACCAAAGGATATACTTTATTTATACGATTTTAAACAAAGTTAATAATGATTCAATATATATATTGAGTAGTCTTAGACCCCCCTCTTTTTGTGAGTTCTTCACCCACTTTGACCGTGGGCAAACCCTTCTAACCTGAGCGAACTATTTCTTTTCAAACCAAAAATTGCTCTTTGTGTGAAAACATAGTTATTTGCATAATGTTGCCCGATACATAGCAAAATGAAAATGAATCTATTCTGACATTTTTAATAAGGAATTGAAGATTTGTTCCTTGATTCACTAGCATTTACTATAAATAATGAATCTTGAATGATAATAGTTGACCTTGTGTACTCGTATATAAGTGAAGGAAAATGCTGCGGGTGGAAGTCAACAAATTTCTCAAAATTAGGGAGAAATGTTTATCGTTAGATAACGATGTAAGTAGAATTCGTGTCGGATAACACCACAAATATAGATAAAGTGCTAACTTTTCTTAAACAAAATAATATGTTCAGTTAAATATAATAATTATATGTGAAGTGGAAATAAATGTTAAACCAAAAGAATAATGAAGAATAATAATGAAATAAATATTGAACGTTGTGCGTCTATAAACAATAAAACCCAAACCTCAAAGTAACATCATTAATTTGACATTATTCTGTCTTCATCTTAACTTAATATTTTTTATTTATTTATATTTTTACTTTACAACATTATTATTGTCCTTTCACATTTATACTATTTTCTAATACAGTCCATCATTTGTAACTTTCTGATCGCACTTGTTATACAATTTTGCTTGTCATTTCTCATAATCAATTATCTTCTCCGTTCTTATTATGCCTTACTTGTTACTACATTTGTACTACAACTATCCTTTATAACATTTGATTAACAATTTGTATACATTATCGTCCCCATTGCTATATTAATTCTTATAATATTAATTCTATAATAATTAATAATTCTATTAATTCTAATATTAATTCGTCCCCATTATTATATGCTGATTGTTCAGCATTGCCAATATGTATTCTTCCATTCTTATTAGATTTATCTGTATTACTTTCCTTATTTTTGTTACCTTATTTTTACATATTTCTTCATTTTCATTTTTATTACCGTATACCTCAATTTTTATTACTTGATTTATTACTTACTGTATTGTTTATAATTTGTATTACCTTCCTTGTCACTTTGTTATTAATATCTGTACATTGATTATCCTTGCTCTGTATACAATGTATATCTATAATATGCGAGGAGATAGCTGACTGGAAGATCTGAATAAGGAAGGAAATAGTTGGGGGTGCAGTCAAATTAAACACTTAATAAGTGAGTACTTTGTGCCGACGTTTCGACCCACTTTGAGGGTCATCTTCAGGGCTAAGAAAGAAAACAGACAAAACAACAAAACTATAAAAATACATTGCAGTACCAAGAAAATAATATAAAAAAATATATGTAGAGTAATAGAAATTAAGAACAAAAAAGTGAGGGATATATATGTATACAAATAGTACAGAGTAAATGTACAGAAAGGTGGTGATGTAAAAATTTACAAAGATAAAAGTAGGAAGTAAACAGAAAGTTTACAAAAGGAAAATTATAAACATCAAAGGTGAGATGTAAAATTATGGAAAAGCTAGTAGAATATAGATAAAATATAAAATGCATGATAATAGACTCCTAGAGAGTTTACATGAGTAAAAAGAAAGAAAATATAACAAAAATGATTCAAAGAGTAAATAAAGGAAAAATAAAAGTAGAAAGTAAAATATAAGTGAGGGGAGTTTTAAAACTCATGTTCATTTTACTTTTCTACCTGTTCTACTCTAGATTTATATTTTTACTTTCTACTTTTCTTTTTCCTTTACATACTCTTTGACATCATTTTTGTTATATATTTTTTCTTTTTACTTCTGTAAACTCCCTAGGAGTCTATTATCTATATTCTACTAGCTTTTCCATAATTTTACATCTCACCTCTGATGTTTATACTTTTTCTTTTTGTAAACTTTCTGTTTACTTCCTTCTTTTATCTTTGTAAATTTTTACATCACCTCCTTTCTGTACATTTACTCTGTAATATTATTCTTATACATCCCTCACTTTTTTGTTCTAAATTTCTATTACTCTACATATATATTTTTTTATATTATCATTTACTTGATACTGCAATGTATTTTTATTGTTTTGTTGTTTTGTCTGTTTTTCTTTCTTAGCCCTGAAGATGACCCTCAAAGTGGGTCGAAACGTCGGCACAAAATAAAATAAGTACCCACTTATTTAGTGATTAATTTGACTGCACCCCCAACTATTTCCTTCCTTATTTATCTCTATAATAATGTATATCTTAGTTTCTTTTTTATTTTTTCGTAATATGCAAACAAAATGCTGTATTTTTTTTAATGACTTCAATACCATAACCTTCATTGATCGGCGAGCTGGGAGTATGGATTTTCTTTATCAAGACATTAAGGTGACCATTCTCTGTCAGACATCAGAGACACACATTAGAAAGAAAGAGTAATCTCCACTAAGAAGAGGCTGATGGAATTAACCACCTTGACCAGATTAAGGCTTCTTCTGTCAGATCTGGACTTGGCTAATCTCTTAGATTTCCCTCAGGGTCTACTCCCACTATGTCCTCTAGTTCGTATTTAACGCCTGGTCCGGGCACCCTCAGCCTCAGACATGTCTCCGATTCCGTCGTTTGTGCTCATCATCCTCCTGACCCTCCAGGTATGTTGAAGATTATCTTTCAAGGGGTAATGCATCGTAGTATATCTTAAAAATTCTAAAGGGTAAACTTAAAATGGCAATACGTTAATTCGTTTCATTGTTATTATTTTCCAAAAATACAAGTATCGTTAAGTTGCAACGAAAAGAACAAATTCTGGAAGGATAATAAAAAGTAGATGATTAAAAATTTACTGCAATATTTCCTCATATCTTTATATACCTTGGTTCGCTAGGTATGCATAGGAAAAGACATCATAAAAACATATATTAGGCTTAGGAGTGTATGTAACATTGGGGCGAATGGCGCTTGAGCATGATCTCGGAAATATAACCTCCTTACACAACCGTTGTCCTTGAAACTCTCTCCAACTGAACCAGAGACTCTTCAAAAGGGGTACAGGTTTTTTTATTTATAATTCGTTTAAGGCACTTTTTATTAATTGTATATTATACTTCTGTGTCCACAGTTTCAGGCTACTGCAACTCTTCCTAGACAAACGCCCCAATTAATTACAAAAGACTCAAGTACAGGTCTATTTTAAGGCCAGTTTCGTACCGAGTTGAGTTTTGTAGTTCCACAAATACCAATGACATACGAACAAAGTCGTTCATAATGACCTCAATACTTGTTGCTGATTTAGCCCGAACTAGGTACCAGTTCCTTGATGACAAACTTTATTCCGACTCAAACCCACAAGTTTCAAACCTAGCCTCCTCTTCAGTTCCTGATAATCTTCCGAGGCGTCTGAAAATAAGATGGCTTCATGACCTTTTAACTTTTATCCATGCCATTACGTATCATTCTTGGCATTATAATTACTTGTATTGTTATAATTCAGTGGTAAATTTCAATAAATAAATTTAAAAAAAAATCTATTAGCGTCAGTTGCCCCAGAATATATAAAGAATATTATTATTTTTCAAGAATATTTTAGAATATTGTATAGAAGACAGCGAATGTATGGAGAAGCTGGAAAAAGAAGAACAAACCCTGATTCGATATTGATTTCCAAAAAAAAGGCTTTAAATAATCCCAAATAATGGTCTAAATGCCTTAGAAATACAGGTTTTGCACTACTTGTATAAGAAGTACCCTTTAATGGTCCTCACTGGTCCTTAAAACAAGAGCTCCTTTAAAGGAAGTGATTAATATTTCTTCTTAGTTTAAGGTTGAAAGGACTTGACTAAACTTTAAGAAATTTTATCAGTCTCCTTTAACGAAGTTATGTTTCTCGCTGACTTCCTGATAATCGGTTGAATTTATTAAGCCTAATTAAAAAAAGAAAGAAAAAAAGAAGGTGGGAGAAGGCAAGTTCTAGGAAAGACAAGTCGATAAAAATTAAGCAACCTTTAGAAATATAGGAGAAATAAAAGAGTTAAATATTTTTGTTTTATTTTATTATTCATGGAAAATTATACTATTCTGGATTAAACTCCCGAGGTCGTTTTAAGGTAGAGTTTTTATTACACCCCAATAAAAGGATAATACTTCCTCATAAATAATTCTAAGATATACAAATTTGGATACCCTTCATAAATCTACAGCCTCTTACAATTCAAGTTTTCACCCTACTCCCAGGAATCGAGCCTCTCCAACCTCCATACCTGTTCCAACAGAACAAATACCTTTCTTGCCCGTTCCAACAGAACAAATAACTTTCTTGCCCGTTCCAACAGAACAAATACCTTTCTTGCCCGTTCCAAGAGAACAAATACCTTTCTTGCCCGTTCCAACAGAACAAATACCTTTCTTGCCCGTTCCAGTGCCATCTTGAATAGAACATTCGAGTTTATAGAAAGTTAAGAATCAGTCTAGATTCAAGGGTTATGGAAGCATAGATTCTCGTGTGTTTGCTGACTCCCACCAAACACAAGAGGACCTAAACCTCTCCAGTTTCTGGACCAAACTTCCTGAACTTACCACCTAGTATTTATGGCACTAAACTAAGCTAACTTTGTTACAGACAAAGATTGCCCGAATTTTCCACTCGATTAATCATATCAAGACAACTCGCCATTTCCTTAGGAAAATGAACTGAGTAACATTATAATCAAAACATACACGTCATTTATTAATACACCATTATTTGTTTTCACTTTAGACTAGAATCTAACATACACGAGGTGTGGTGAATACTCACAACCATTAACTCTGTAAGCAAATGCACTCGATAAAATACCAAATATCGATTTTTCGTTTAAAAAAAGTTGGTAACTTGTGTAGACATCTCTAAATCAGGGTTCATAAAAAAATTGTTATGATAGCAATAATTTCCCTAAACACATATTTCATAATTTAAATAAAAAATAGTTGGTTTGCTCAGTGCGTAGAGTTGTTACGGGTTCGAATCCTCTGACTGTGGCAAATAAATTATTAAAGCTTTTAACAATCACTGGTGGATCCTGTGGGATTTAATAACCCTCTTGGGGCTCACATTGCCTTTATAAGTGGGCACCATTCATTGGGAGAAAATCGGCTAAATGAAAAGCGTGATTTCGGACACCTTGCACAACTGCTGTACTAGAAAGAGTTCATTCTCTACCATATTCTGAACCCAATACCCTTCATGGGTAGTAATATTACAGGTCAAAAATTATATACCTACTGTAGAATTCTAGATATGTTCAAGAACGTAAAGTTTGGAAATACTTAGGGGTGAAAACTGCAATAGCAAACCCACACCTTAGTTGATTGATATGGTTAACACTGATGACGGATCAGAGGTTATTAATGTCACCTGGGATCGATTACACAGGACCAAGAACAAAGGGACGGAAATGGAATTAGCGAAAGACAAACTACCTTCAAAGGATTACTAAGGATCAGGAGCTTCGGGGACGGAGGAGGTAGCGTTGTTGTTCCCTTTGTGATATTTATAGAGTTCCTCCTCAGCCACATGATGGCGGGTACAACGGCTTCTATATTATCAGCCCAAAACAAGATGAATAGGCCCATTAAAACCAAAACTGCAAATGGTCATACTGAAGTAGAATAGCGGAGAAGGAGATAGTACTATAATGATTTCAAAATTATGACACTATTCACAAATACTTGTAAGCAGAAAAGGAATTACTGACTACAAAAGTTTTCGATTATCAGATTTCAAATGGTGTCCATTTTACCCATCTTTCAATTTCTAGTCCTAACTAGTTTCGAGGAGATCCTTTCTCATACGTTGGTATGTATATATGGCATGTTGTATATTGAAATAACTACGCTCGATATGACTAAGAAATATCGAAATTGTTGTCTAGCTTAGCGTAACTCAAAAACGATTAACAACAAAAAGTAGAAATTGTGTAGGATTAGTGAATCATCTAGTAGTGCATCTACTTTTTTGGCTACTGTATGATCGTAGGAAGTGACACTTTAGAAATAAAAATAGTATATATAAATGTACACTTGGAAGTCATAAAAATGTTATAAAAAAACTTGGTGGTCGAGCGCGATCTCAAGCCTAATCTCCTTGTACAATCGTTATTAACAGTGTGTTTCCCTTCCAAGTAGTGAACACTCTTCATGTGTTGAGTTGGTATTGGCTGCAGCCAAAAGAAGAAATAATGTAGAGGCTGGAACTAAAGATCCCTTTTGGACTCGTATTTGTGTGAATATAATTCCAGACAGAAGCATAAAGACAAAAATCATTTTGCAGTTATTTTTTTCATTACATGTATTTTATTTTTAACATAAAAATAGACGCGGTGATTAAACGAAAAAGACCCAAAGCTCATTTTTTCACAGTAACGTCATGCTTATGACTTCAACATAGTCTTGAAACATCGGCAAAAGATAATTGAGAAAGTACTGACTGAATCTCATGAACCGAAAGAAAACACTTATTATACCAACAGCCAAGAGAAATAGATACTAATACAGGGTGGCCCAAAAAAGACTGAAGGATTAAAAATAACTGTATTTTTTTTGTTTTTATTTTTTATTAAATTTTTTTTTATGTTTTTAAATATTTAATTCATGGAAATTTTTTACATCTAAGTGTGAAATATAACATCTCTCAAATGGTGTCCATTTTCTTGCAAACAAAAATTGGCTCTTTTAACCGCATTTTCCATTACTGCCCGTAGAGTTTCTGGTTCCAAGTTCCTTATTTCAGCTTGAATGTTCTGCTTAAGCTCTTGAATTGTTTGGGGTTTATTGATATACACAACTCCTTTCAAATCATTTTCTCTGGCTATTTGACTAAAACGAATAGCATATTGCAGGCGTGCCTGATGATCTTGGGGAAGCAGTTGCTGTACCATTTGAATTTTATACGGAAACATTTTAAGATCCCGCTTCAAAATTCTTTGCAGGGATGTTCTGGAGATTCCCAATTGAGCAGAACGACGACGTCCTTCAGTCTTTTTTGGGCCACCCGGTATAAATATGTATTAGTATTGTATATATGAATTCATTTCGAATTTATTAATATGTTATAATATTCTGTAGACTTTGAATACTTAATTTATTTCTCATATTTTTCCTTTAATAAAAAATAACTATTTTTTTTTTATATTGATGAGGAAATTGACGACTTTTATATCCTGAATAATGCATAAATGTTAAGAAGGGAGATAAGTACCAACGCTTCGGCCTAACTGTTTAGGCATGTAGAGAATAGGGCTATCTAAAAATTATAATATAGATAATAATTTATTTGAGTAATTATACATTTAGAGAGAACATTACGACAAGAATACGTCGCCTTTTTTACCGTATTCCGTACAATGGTGAAATGGATCGATTCTACTCTAACAAACAAGAGAACGTACAGGAATCAAGATTGAATTAAAAGCTTCATTTATCAAAAGGATTTCCGTACTGTTAACCTCAAACCACATAGCCTTCTAAATTTAACACTGAAAGGTAAAATGACGCACATCCGATAAATATAAAACCGAATTTGTAAGGGAATGAGATTTAAACTCTTAGCGCGGCAGTTTGGAGTGGAGATGATTCTTTGCCGGTCAAGTAACCGAGTTAGTGAAGGCTAAGTACGTTAGGTTCGGTCTACCTGCTCAACAGGTGGCCTTCTTGTCCGTCCTATCGACCGCCCCCCGACCTATTAGTCCTGTCGGGGGGGGGCTATCTGTATATAGATTATACATCATATATATATATATATATATATATATATATATATATATATATATATATATATATATGTTGGGTTTCTACTTATCTTGACTGTTGTGGAAATATATTGTTTATGGTTCTTGAGTTTCAGTCAGTTATTTCAACTTCTTAGGCGACGTTTCGAGACTAGGTTAGTCTCATATTCATGCCCTGACAGTGAAAAAATGAGCTTTTAGTAAAAACATTAATAGCACACTAAAATAAATATAAAATGACACGTGTAAGTTGTAATCGGATACTTACAAGTTCCAAAGAATTGATCAATTTATTATCAATCACTTACTTCGCAATATATCATAGAATGTTTATATTGCATTAGCTATGATCAACGAATAAGTAATCGATTTTTAGGAACAGCAGACTTACACGTGTCATTTTATATTTATTTTAGTGTGCTTTTAATGTTTTTACTAAAAGCTCATTTTTTCACTGTCAGGGCATGAATATGAGACTAACCTAGTCTCGAAACGTCGCCTAAGAAGTTGAAATAACTGACTGAAACTCAAGAACCATAAACAATATCTATATATATATAATTATTAGATGCACGAAACAGCCATGAAGCATTACGGGAGGGAATATGAGGCAAGTTTATTTTTCATTTCTTTCTTTTTGGCCCACCACCAGGTCTTGGATTGGAATTTTTTTTCCGTCTACCACAATGAAAATTTCTAGAATTTCCGGTATTCAGTCCGATTTTCACATAAATCCTGAGTCTCTAGGTTTCTTGTTTGATTTTTAATGTGTATCCGTGGTTGAATTTGAGCACCATAATTTTACAAACAATTTTGTTGTTTAATCTTTCCTCGCTGATCCATGATCTGGAGGGGTCGATAAAACCTGAGACATTTTTCCATCATTTATGTTTCCAAGTCAGGGATTTCACTGTAAATTTCTCTATTGGATTTTAAAATTCTTCTTGTATTATTATGGGCCAGTAGATTTTCCTAAGAATTAGTCAAGGATCTACGGTCCATTTTTTCACTTGATTAGTATCAAGCTTAATCTTCGTGAATAGCTTCGTTTCGATGAGACGCCCAACAATTTCCTGTGCGAAAATTCTCGATTGTGGTAGGTAAAACAGGTGGCAAGGATAAAATATGTCGATTTGATGATTCTCAAAAATTATTACTAACTGGGTTAAATCTCAAGATAATTATCTAAATTATTTGAAGAAATATTTGTCCTACAATATGTATGGTTTGATCAAAGAGTCCCCTCCTTCTAATATGTATCGATAACGAAGTCAAAAAAGAAGAAGTAAACAAAAAAAAAACACCTCGTTAGTAATCATTGATGACCTCGTTATCGAAGTTATCGTTGCCAGGATTTCCGGCATGGGAACTCAGTGCTCTACCACTGAGGCACTCCATACCTTAGGTTATACTTACACTCCCGGTGAATAAGTTATTAAGTCAAATTTTATCCAGAACTAGTTAACTATATTGAGAGTAGCAGAATGGTATCATACTCGTAGTTTTTAAGAAATGGAATTAGAATATAAGCAATAAATAACTCCTTTTCTAGCCAATGGCTGACTTAGCCCCTTATTCACTACAAAAATAACACTATTCCGCACAAGAAAATAATTTCGGAGAAAATCTTACTTGACCTTTTTCACCGGGGCTAAAGATATATACATGTACGCACTGGAGACCAAATCGGTCGAACGGGCTAATCGCCTGCAATATGTAATCCAAGGAAAGCTATAAAGGCCAATATTTTTCAGACGATTAAACCCTCTGGCCTGAGGACCATCGGGATTCAGGAGTGATGACCCTGGGTAAATCCATGAGAAAGAGCTTTGTGGTTTTCCAGAATGACTAATAACTACAAGGTAAAGGGACAACCTGCTTCGGTAAAATATACGTCCTCTTCTGCATTATAATCCTGAAAAGCCATAGCTCGTGGGCCATATTTAAAAAATATATTAAATGTTTCTATCTTTACTTTTTTTTTTTTCCTATCACTTTGGATTTTTATTTTTTGATAATATTATTTAATAGGGTAGACGGGATCCCATTTATTGCACCAAGTGCATTTAAAGAGAGGAATGTGGATAGGATTATCTGGATTCCAATTGGATGGTAGGAGTGGGGGTTTAGTTATGGGGCTAACTAGTTCTTTCTGATTGGTGTTAGTTAATAGATTACTCCATGTTGAGTATCTTCCATCTATACACAATTGTTGTATGTATTTATATTTCATGATATACTCGAAAGAAATGGGAATTAAATATTTATCTACTTGGCATACAATTTTTAACCTTAAATTTGTATTTAAACTACAGATCTTCACTTGACTTACGGAACAAACGACTTATCTATAATAGTATACTAAAAACCTATTTGGACATATGGAGCAGAACTTTGGGGTTCAGCATAAAAAGTTCACATACACAAGATACAAACAACACAGTCCAAAATTCTCAGAAAAATTTGTTAATGCACCATGGTATATTTCGAATCACACCATACACAACGACATGAACATTCCCACTATAAAATCATATATTCATACCAAATACATGACATTCCACTCATCGACACAATATCACCCAAACCCAATCGTTCTTCCGCTTTCCTACTCCCTGTTACCTGGACTTGATAGAAAAAGGTTAAAAAGACATTGGCCAAGAGGCCTACTCACCTATTGATTTTTACCCCATCATCATATAGTTTTATGATCATAGAAGAGCAAAGTGAAAAACATTAGGATCAAATTTGCTGAATGCGCAATTGCGCAGGTGCAAATGAAAATTAAATAATAAATAAAAAAAAAATTGTATTTATCTTGCGCAGAAGCGATATCGTTATTATTTATTGCCTGTTGAACGAATATTATTGCACTGCCATCTTATCAAGAACTAGAACCGTACTTGTGCTATCTACCTGCATTCCTGCTAACTAACTAAGTTAACAAACAGTAGACGATCTTTAAGAAAGAATTATATTTATTGTGACATGAAACGATATAATATCGATATACAAATTTATTATCAGATATTAACTACCAAGACAGACTTGTTGACTATGGACTAATATTCAAGCTTATTCACTCTAGAACTAATATAGTCGTTGCTGGTACATATAAAGAGCTGTTATATATACACATAAAAAAAGAGGGAAGTTATGGGAGTTTACATTTCTGACCACAAGGAAGAGTTAATGAAACTTCCTGGTCACAAATCCGTTTTATAAACAATTTACATTGAATCATTGACCGATTGGAAAATCTACATTTATTCCAGTTGTAAAACTCTTGGTAATTGTAATTATTAAAGTTGATACTGAAATTTGATATTTAAAATCATTGTAGGGAAAAGAGAATTAACTTTAAAATTATTTTAAACAGACCTTATTTGAAAAAAAAAAGTGAGCCAATAAAGAAAATAATTACATCAAGTTAAAAACTGATGATTTATAAAACCATCATTAGTCCAGTAGCGACATACCCTGGTGAAACCATCACACTGAATAAATCCAGCGTGGAAAAGCTGAATAGATTTGAAAGGAGAGTTCTACGGCAAATATCCGTTCCAATTCGAGAAAACGACCAACTCAGGATCAGAAGGAACAAAAAGCTGAGTGAGTTATGTAGAAACTTAACGATATCGAGCTTCATAAGGATTCCACACACCAAGTGGCTGGGCCAAGTACTCGAATATAGGATGGACGAAAAAAGAACAGCTAAAAAGCTGTATAAAGGAGATCCTGATGGAGGTAGGCCCAAAGCTAGATGGAAGGATGGCGTCTGTGGAGATCTGAGGCTGAGCAAGGTATCCATCACTCGATCTGGCGATCGGGACGATTGGGGTAGACCTGTTCAGCAAGCCAAGGAGTTCTTTATGAGTCTGTCGCGCCAGTAATTAAGTTAAAACAGTAATGATTTTAAAAATTGCAGTGATTATGAATTTCACGGTTGAATCCATAACAGTTACCATGAATTCCACTAGCTAGCACCCCGCATTGATAAGGACCACTAAAAAAAAATCTTCATTCTCAACTGCTTCACCTGGCACAAGTCTTACAATATAATTACAATTTGAAATTATTGTAATTACAATTTACAAATTCCGTCTCGATACAGATACCGAGAAAATATGAAATATGAGCAAATCGAGAAAGAGGGAGTAGAAAATATATAATTCATACTACGATTGGTATAATATTTAACATCATTCCCTTTGAGAGTGATACAGCGATTATAGCGATCAAGCAATTTTTCGATTTTATATCACCATTTCTCTTAAGCCTCTAAATAGGCCTTACTCTCATCGATTACTAAGGATCTTTTACTCCCTTTAAAAAATCCTAGGGCCACCTGCCGGGCTACGAACCCGCGATCTTGGGCTTAGTAGTTTGTAACGCTAACTACTAGACCACACGTCGTCTCTTTTTGAAGGTTAGTACCAACTAAAAATCATAAATATTAAATTTTAGTAATACCAAATATATGCCAGCCTAATAAGTTGGTGTATTTGGTATAATAATGCTAAAAACCTATTATACTATAAAACATGAAGGGTGTTAACAGACCTGTTTATAGATTAACTTCTGTTAGGGAGGTGATTTAGGTGCAGGTTGAGTGGACAGCTACTCATGTAATTGTAACCTGATCTTCTTGCAACAGTATGTTGTTACACAGGGGTGCATAGCATCACGGTATTCTAAGTACTGGTATTGCCTTACATGATGGGTGTAAATAAATTAACGTATTGCAATAAATTAAATTTTTTTATTTTTATACTAAAAATGTGTGTGAATTTCTAAATGTAACTTAAAACTCTATTCATTTCCGGATATTATTTCTGATACCATAAGAAAACAATCTTCAGTACATCTCAAATTTCTAGAGCTTAAAGCAAACTCTAATACGCACTATTAAACCATAGATAAAACAAGTATGAACAGAATACTTTACGTCCTTCTAAATAGAAAAGGTGAAACTGGGATTAAACCTGGTGTAACCAGCCAGTAAAGGAATTACATATTGTGACAGGGGTGGTCGGGAAACTAGGGATAGGTACACTTACTGAAAAATCAAGAAATAAATAAAGCAAAAACATCCTCGTATCGAAAACAAAACACAACTATATTTAAAAAAAATAAAGAAACAACCAAAAACTAATAACAATTATAACTACCATAATAACATATTTGCAACCACATCTGTTCAATGATCGAGGCGTTACAACAAAAGAAAAAGATTTAAAAAAATTAATAGTCATAATTTAATGGGTCTATCTTCAACAGAAACTACTATCTGGTTACACCCAGAATATTGTTAGGCTACAGTAAAAAGAAAAATCCCTGTATTAAGAGTTCATAATTCTTTCAGTCAGATCACGACCCTTCTTACCGGGAGTATCCATCTTCAAACTCAGACTTATTGGAAATAATCCGCTCATTATAAACGTTGATCACCGCTAGCGTAAATATTTTCACTACACTCCTATAAGGTGCTGCACCTTAACGGACACATTTGGTTCTATCGAGAGCTTATTTTATATAAGCCGACCACTTCCGGTGTACAGAAACTGCGCATGGGAACTGATTAGGTAGCAATCGATCACTGATGGGATTTTTCCCCCTTAACAATACAAGTTACTAACTTAATTAAAAACTTTATTTCTATTTCATTACAACACGTATGATTGTTTCAGTTGCAGCGGATTTGCTGCGAGGAGCGGAGAACGGACGTAATGCGCGCGGTGCTGAGCGCCCCGGCGGAACCCGGTTTCTGGCCGAGCCGAGGAAGACGCAGCGACAGCTCGAGCGAGGAAGAGCCGCCTCCATTCTGGGCCCACCGCGGGAGGGGCCTAGCCAGCCCCTGCACAAGTGCAGACCTCAGCAGGTATCTGCTCCTGCACCAGGAGGAACCCTTGTGGATGGCCGCTCGCAGGAAGAGGTCTCAAGATCATTAAAAATATAATTTCCATTTTATAGTCATCTAGTTGAATAAAATATGTTAAACAGCAAATTTTCGTTTTTTTTTTATCCTATACCAGAAATTCTAGCAGCAAGTAGAAAGAAGACTTGGAGAGATAGGATACGGTACGCCATACGGGCTAATCTCGACGTCATACCTGCTGATACCGTTCTAGAGGAGCACTAACTAAGATGTTACCGGACACTTTCTTAGAACGGCCCCAATGAGCATTATTATATTTTTCAATATATTATTTTAAGATGGAATTAATAAGCAGAGTGATTTATTTTTTATTATGAAAACCGAAGTTACAACCAAAACTTGTTCGTTATCAACAAAAATAACAAGAAATCATCATTATAATCTTATCCCTCTCTACCGTACCAGTGTGAGGATACCTTCTATATAGTTTGGACCACGTGCTCAGTATTGTATTAAATGTAGCACTTATATTGAAGAGTAAAATATTAATCTTAATTTTACGAGAAATATATTTCTTTAATCAAAAAAGTCAACTAAACTGCCAGTTTTGGGGATCGTTTAGTTACAAAAACTTGTACGCATTTTTTTTTAACTTTTATAAATTTGAAGTATTACAAAATATTGAAACATGTTTACACGATTATATATAAATATATATATATTTTTTATACGGAAGTAAAAACGAATACCATAACTTTCTTAGTTTTAATTTTCTGAAATAAGTTTCATTATATATCATCATAAAAATATTTTATTCTGGCCAACCGCTTAAGCAGTGCGAGGAAAACTTTTGTAGAACGACCCAGCTGTCCCCGTCCTGTCAGCTCATTTCTTCCATTCCAATTCACATTTCTTGATGCCATCTTCCCACACCAGTCTTGGTCTTCCTCTCTCTCTCTTTCCTTCCAGTCTAGCATTGTATGCACATTTCGAGGTACAGCTTGCCTCCATACGTAACATATGTCCAAACCATCTGAACCTATTGGTATTATTTCGAGATATGTTCTTATTGGTTTGTTACGTACAAGGTCTCTTCTAGTCTTCCCTTCCATTTCCCTAAGAAACCATCATTTCGGCATATTGAAGCACTTATTTGTGCTCAATTGTAAGAGTACATGACTCCGATGATTATGTCAAGATTGATAGGAAGGTAGAATTGTAGATGATCATCTTTGTATTTCCGCCACATTGGATCGGGCATTTTGGATTATACCAATTTTTTTAAAGACCGGACACCTTTTTAACATCCATGTCCGCCAAATTGGATTGGGCATTTCGTGTACAGTAATTTAACTTTCGGATTCGTAATCAGCGACCTTCAAAACCCTTATAAGCCATTTTTGATTTTGAATTCGATCATTTGAAGTCATTTGAGGTTCTGGCCACGAATTCGGCCTTTTCGCCCACTGTGCGAAAAAAAATCCAAAACAAATCATAACAGACAAAACGCACATTTTGAGCAGCTAATTTTATACTACATTTCAATAATTTGCACATTAAGTTTAAACTCAACCAATCTAAATATATTTTCTACATACTTCCAGAAGTCGTATCCATGTCTCAGAATTGAAATTGAACACTTCACTTGAAAATTATCCATTTTTAGAAGTAACCGTACTTTTCTTTCGTTCAGCGCGCGACGCACTCTTCACGAAGGCTAAATTTCAACTGACGCAGCAACGAAGGTATACGGTGAAAAGGACTCCCCTTTTGCTTACAACGAGCCGATTAGTTCTCTACCTGACTGACTGCTCAGGTATCTCCATTCCGAAAATTTATTATTTGGAGTTTTGGTCACGCATTCTGGCTTTTCGTCCACTCGGGAAGGGTAAGATGGCCGGGGGAAGACCAACCTCGTCAAGATCAAGTTGGCTGGTTAGAACACGACCAATCTCTTTAAAGGATTTCGATTTATAATAAAGTAAGAAAATTAAAGTGAATAATAAATTATCCTCAAGAATTACTTATGGCATTCCTAATAAATAAATAACCTCATAATTATACTAATATACTTAGTTTTCAGATTAAAATTTTCCAACTGATAAATGAATGATGTGTTTTTATTTATATATAAGTGCGGTCTATTTATATCATTGACGCTTCACTCATCCAGTTAGATATTTTCAAAAACAAGTTATCTTAGTTGTTATTGTTTATATTTATATTTCTTTTTTTTTTCTACTTGACATTGTAATTTGCAGACATTTATAATTATCTATTGTTTTTCTCTATTTATAATTATTGTTATCTTATTTTTATTTCTTGTACTCCGTTTTAAAAATTTTCAATTCTTTAAATGTTATCACTGGAGGTAATTCACAATTTTTTTTCATTTATTCTTTCTCATTTGTTAATTTAATTGTATTAATTAATTAGATTTTATCACATTATACTCTAAGTCATAATAATAATACCCTGTACAGAAACCTGTATTGTTATTCTTAAGGGGACTTGACCCAGAATAAATAATGACTTTATTATTATTATTAAATGATAGAACAAAGGATCTATAAAGTAACAAAATCAAAATATTGAACAACATAATTAAAAAAAGATTTTTATTTTCACATAATATACTACGACTTTTTAATGATTTATGTGAGTGATTACACCAGATTAAAAAAAATTAAATTTTGACTAAGAGATTGGAATCAAAATTGAAATTGCGATGAAGACCAAACTACAGGGGTCATAAGTCAGACAAATCCGTTCTCTTCACCGATCCTATATCCCCGTGTTCTCGCAGTTTTTTCCGATGTATACACGGGGAAGAATGTTACATTACTTCAATTTGGATCTTGTTGACGCGTCAATATATTATTTATAAATTATTTTTATTAATTGTTATTTTGATGGTCATTATTTTTTAATATTTTTGTTTTGAAGAGAAAAGATTTGTCCTGGCAGGGGATTCGAACCCGAGCCGTCTGCAACTCCGGCGCAGTGCTCTAAACCAGTGAGCCATCATGGGTCGTATTTAAGTCAGACAATATTCCTCTGTTTTCTTCTTCAAGGTTTGCTAAATGCGACAAAGTTTTATCTTAACAACCGAAGCGTGTGGATGTTTATGCGAATGTTTAACAAGCAACATTAGGATTTATAAATAGTATCAATAGAAGTAAAAATCTGAGTATAAATAGAAGGATGGCATTGAGCTAGAGCATTAAGAGCCCTGAGCTGAGCGAGATATGACGACGCCATTTTGGTTCTTCCTGTTCCTGGCGGGTTTCTTCCTGGGCCTGTCCACGGCCTACGAAGAGGAGTCCATCATCACCAACTCACCCCTCCATGACACGATCCACCAGAAGAGCGTCATCACTGACTCCGAACTGACGCGCTGCAACTTGGACAGGTCGGGAGTGGGGGCGACCCAGGGTCAGGGCACCACTATGGCCTTCTCCTTAGTCAGCAACTCAACTTTGATAGATTCGGTCCTCAACGCTACCTATCTTGACGAAGACGTGGATAAAGCATCCACACCTGAGATCTTCCGCAACACCAACCGCTACTACTTCCACAGGGTCTTCGATTCCAGAATCGTAAACGCCACACTCGACGTCTCTCCGAGCTGCCGAAGCAGGTCACAACGAGGTCACAACAGCACTGTCTATAAATCGCTCATCGGCGATTCCGTCGTCCGCCTTTCGGAAGTGATCCTCTCCAATGTCATGAGCGACTCTTATTCTTGCCTGTCTGTCATCGGTCTCTCCGAACTACATCATACCAACGCCGCCAATACCATCCTCCGCAAACTGAACAGCAAGGACTGCATTTTTGCCATCTCTGAGGGGGACAGGTCAACCTGCGAGCGTTCGAACTTGGCCAACAGCAAATTGTTCGACAGCACTGTTTCGGATTCCAGTTTGCAAAACAGCCGCGTCACCAATTGGAGCCACGTCTTGCAAACAACCCTCACCAATTCGCTTGTCACTGGTAAAAGCAAAGTAATCGGCTCCAAAATAACGAACTCGCAAGTTTATAACTCAAGGTTGACAAATTGCAAAATTATTAACTCCCGTGTTGACGGGAAGGAGTGGGACGGGGTAACAATGATAAACGGTATGATGTTCCCAATCAGTTTTTAATAAAAACTTTCTGGGGCATTAGATTGGACTCGATGTTCCTCTGAAGTTCCATAAGCCCCTCCGAGTTTAGATTTCCTTTTTAGATATGAGGCGTGGAGATACAAAAGGGGATAAATCCATATTTAATCATTTTCATTTTTTAAATGTTTTTCACAAATTCAGTGTCCTACATGCGGTGGTACATGGTTCACCATTCAAAAGATTGGCTTTGAAATCTAATTTTTCTAAAAATAATTGTATCAAATAAATAATCATTTCATAATAACCTAATTTATGCATATGTTTGTGTTTGCTGAAACATTTTTAAATTTGGATTTATTTCCTTTTGCATCTCACCGCCTCATATATTCTTACAAATAGATTCCGGATATTATTACATTGACTTGACTCGTATTTAAACTAACAGCTGTAATTCTTAGATTTAAAAATTAGAAATTTTATGACACTGTTAGATATTTTGTCTAGTAATTTTTATTGTATAAATATATTTCTTCTTAAGTTAGAGCTACTTACTTGGATGTTATTCAGTTTACCTCTTCAAATGTATTTGAATTGCTTATATTATCGAAAATTAAAGTAAATTATAGCGACAGGGACTGCATACATAATATAATGAGTATCCCTAAGTCAATAAACAAGGAATAAAAAAAAATTTAAATGTATATCAATAATGTTGGACAAAAGTTAACATTAATTATTGTATGATAACAAAAATAATAAAGGTAATAGTTGGTTTGAAACCAATTGCATTTATGATTGTTACAGGGAGCCTAGTCCTCGAAAAAAGTTTAAACATACGATTTTTTATTATTATTTGACCAAATAGTGGGAACATAGAAAGCAAACATTCTAATATATTTAAAATAATAATTAATAATAATAAATTATAAACTACTATACTAATAGTTTCCTATCTGAAGCATTCTACCAAGCATCAAGTACGTACCATATTAATTTAGTAACTACTCCTACCCACGTTTGATATCAAGATGTTAGGGCTATATTTTCGTATAATGACGCTGTAATGTTCAATACCCAACACCTATCAAGGTAGGCCGCACTATAAAAAATATCAAAAATATTAGTTGTACAGTATAGACCTGGATAAAGATATCCAGCACCGGAACTTTAAGTGCTGTATTGTATTAAGTAAACTTACAGAAAATGAATACAATATTCGTTTTAAAAAATAAAATACTACAGCAGCTTTTTATATTCGAGGTAATGCATTTTGATTTGATATTTTATTTCTATATACTTGGCAACTTTAAGAAAAGTACATTTAAACTTCAACTGAAACCTCATAGCCCAGTTAATCACTTTTCGATTAGATAAATCCTCTGTGGCATCTGCTAATTGAGTTCATCATATAAAAACATCTGAGAAACAACGCTACCATAGCTAATTTGTAAAGGCCTTTTCAGTGTAAATTACAGATAGGGCGATAACAAAATCAGAAAAAAAAATGAAATTCATAATAGATGAAAATATTCCTGTTTTCTTCTTCACGGTTTGCTAATTGCAACGAAGTTTTATCTTAACAAACGATGCGTGATGATGTTTATACGAGTGTTTACCGAGCAACGTCAGGATTAATCTCTGAGTATAAATAGAAGGATGGTATTGAGCTAGAGCAGTAAGAGCGCTGAACTGAGCGAGATATGACGATGCCATCTTGGTGCTTCCTGTTCCTGGCGGGCTCCTTCTTGGGCCTGTCCACTTCCTCCGACGAGGAGTCCATCATCACCAACTCGCCCCTCCAAGACACGATCCACCAGAAGAGCGTCATCACCGACTCCGAACTGACGGGCTGCAACTTGGACAGGTCGGGAGTGGAGGCGACTCTGAGTCAGGGCACCACGGTGGCCTTCTCCTTAGTCAGCAACTCCACTTTGACAGATTCGGTCCTCAACGCTACCTATTTTGACGAAGACGTGGACAACGCATCTACACCTAAGATCCTCCGCAACATCGACCGCTATTACTTCAACAGGGTCTTCGATTCCAGAATGATAAATGCCACGCTTGACTTCTCTCCGAGCTGCCGAAGCAAGTCACAACCAGGTAAGAACAGCACTGTCTATAAATCGCTCCTCGGCGATTCCATCGTCCGCCTTTCGGAAGTGGCCCTCTCCAATGTCACGAGCGACTCTCATTCTTGCCTGTCCGTCATCGGTCTATCCGAAATAGATCATACCAACGCCGCCAATTCTTTCCTCCGGAAAGTGAACAGCAAGGACTGCTTTTTTACCAACTCTGAGGTGGACAGGTCAACCTGCGAGCGTTCGAAATTGGCCAACAGCAAATTGTTTGACAGCACTGTTTCGGATTCCATTTTGCAAAACAGCCGCGTCACCAAATGGAGCCACGTCTTGCAAACCACCCTTACCAATTCGCTTGTCACTGTTAGAAGCAAAGTAATCGGCTCCAAAATAACGAATTCACAAGTTTATAACTCAAGGTTGACAAATTGCAAAATTATTAACTCCCGTGTTGACGGGAAGGAGTGGGACGGGGTAACAATGATAAACAATATGATGTTCCCAATCAGGTTTTAATAACAAATTTCTGGCATTAGATTGGACTCGATGTTCCTCTGAAGTTCCATGAGCCCCTCCGAGTTTAGATTTCCTTTTTAGATATGGGGCGTGGAGATGCAAAAGGGGATAAATCCATATTTAATCATTTTAATTTTTTTCACAAATTTAGTGTCCTATATGCGGTGGTACATGGTTCACCATTCAAAAGATTTCAAAGCCAATCTAATTTTTCTAAAAATAATTGGATCAAATAAATAATCATTTCATAATAGCCTAATTTATGCATATGTTTGTGTTTCCTGAAACATTTTTAAATTTGGATTTATCTCCTTTTGCATCTCACCGCCTCATATATTCTTACAAATAGATTCCGAATATTATTACATTGACTTAACTCGTTTTTAAACCAAGAGCTGTAATTCTTAGATTTAAAAATTAGAAATTTTATGACACTGTTAGATATTTTGTCTAGTAATTTTTATTGTACAAATATATTTCTTTGCATTAAGTAAAAATAAGGAGCTATTTACTTTGATGTTATTCAATTTACCTCTCCAAATGTATTTGAATTGCTTATATTATCGAAAATTAAAGTAAATTATAGGGACAATGACTGCATACATAATATAATGAGTATCCCTAAATCAATTAACAAGGAATAAAATTTTTTTTTAAATTTATATTAATAATGCTCAAGGTAGTAATCCTTGGCCCAATCCTTTATACAGTTTATACAGCTGACATCCCAACTCATCCTAATACTATCCTTACCACGTATGCTGATGATACATGTGTATTATTTGTCAATACCAATCCAGTTATTGTATCCCAAAGCCTCCAATCCCATATCACTGATCTTGAGGAATGGTGCCAGAACTGGAGAATTAAAATAAATTCTCAAAAATCCCATCAAATCACTTTTATCTTACGTCGTAAACCAATGACTTCCTGCCCTTCAGTATCCTTTAATAGTATCCCACTTGTGCCTGTAGAACAGATCCGATACTTAGGGTTGCATCTCGACAACGATTAACCTGGAATCCTCATACAAGACTGAAAAGACAAGAAACCGCTCGACGTTTCAGGCTACTTCAACACTTACCAGACAAACGCTCTATGCTCCCAATTAATTACAAAAGACTCATCTACATGACCATCATACGATCTATTTGGACTTACGGAGTAGAGCTTTGGGGCTCCACTAAGCTATCGAATTCTTCTCGTATCCAATCCCTACAATCCAAAATCCTTCGTAAAATCCTCAACGCTCCTTATTTTGTTAAGAATGTAGTCATCCATAACGACCTTAATGTCCCATTTGTTGCTGATTTGGCCCGATCCCGGTATCTACCCTTTCATAACAAACTTCATTTCCACTCAAACCCTCTAGTTTCAAACCTAGCTTCCTCTTCAATTCCCGATAATCCTCCGAGGCGTCTGAGAAGAAGATGGCCACGTGACCTTCTTAGTTGAACATGCGATTTGAGTACTATCAGTGGGTAGTTTCTCTACTTGTCATTATATCATGCCATTATGTATCACTCAGCCAATTTACTTGTTATAGTACTGTAATATAGTTGTAAATATCAATAAATAAATAATAAATAAAAAAATATTAATAATGTTGGACAAAAGTTAACATTAATTATTGTATGATAACAAAAATAATAAAGGTTGGTTTGAAACCAATTGCAATTATGATTGTAACAGGGCACCTACATCTCAAGAAAAGTTCAAGCTTACGACTTTTTATTATAATTTGAACCAAATAGTGGGGAGATAGAAAGCAAGCATTCTAATATATTTCAAGGAAAACATATATTTCTAGGCCACAAAATAACTAAGAAAACTCAGTTAACTAAAAATGATAAAATAGAACATGCTTCACTGCTTCATTAGTAATAGTTATTGTGAACAATGTGGCCAAAATTTTGCATCAAGCCATGGCGGTGAAATACAACCTTCTAGATGTAAAGGCACCATATTATAAGTATCAACCCAATAGACTACTACAAAAAGATCCCCTTAAGCTATATGACCACACTGTGCATCATAATAGGCCAGATATCCTCCTTATAAAGTCGAGTGAGAGGAAAGCAAGTATAATTGATATTGCGATCCCTAACGACAATAATGTGAACTCAACTATTGGAGAGATACTTCGGAAGTATTAAGAAGTTGCGGTTGAGCTAAAGGAGCTCTTCGATATGGAAAGCGTGGTAGTAACACCTATTATAATCTCCACGAATGGATTGGTTCCTAAATCCACGGTGGAGGGCATTGAGAATCTTCGAATTCTGGTCGAGATTTTAAAGGAGGCTCAACAGGCAGTTCTCCTAGACATAAACAGGATCGTCAGAAAATTTCTGAATGTTTAAAGATGAAAATATAAAAATCAAAAAATAATAACTGCAAATGGTTGGACTTATCCCCCATCTCTGTTTTGAACCCGCAAACGCGAGAGAAAAAATATAGGTAATAATAATAAAGATCGTACACCAGGCACTCGCTCAAAAATATAATTTAATAAGCAGTCATCACCCATTTTACAAATACCAGCCACAGGCAATATTAGAAAAAAATTACATTAAACTATATTGGGATCAAACTATGATCACTGACATAATATACCCCACCACAGACCAGACATATTACTCGTAGACAAAAAAACAAAAAAGGCCATCATCATCGAAGTTAGGGTTCCTGCTGATGATAACGTTTCTAAAACATTGAGCGAAAGAATTCGGAAGTACCAAGTGCTATGAGAGGAATAAAGGCATCTCTGGTGGATGTAAAAGTACTCCCAATCATTGTATCCAGCAATGGTTTAATTCCTCAGGAAACGATTGCATCAATGAAGACGTTGGAAATAATTAGGGGACTGGAAGAAGTACAGAAAGCGGTTATGCTGGGAACTGCATCGTTAGAAATTTTTTAAATATTCCAATTTAACTTTTAAATGAACCATATCCTTGACCTTGGTCCGGGTTGGTTTATTTGTCCGGTACAAGCCGAGAAATGCAGAATAAAAATTATAATAATAATTCTGCATTCTGGCTGAATAATATATACGAAGAAACTGAACATGTTCCGATAATGGATACTATTAATATTACAGAAGAAGATGTTCGAAATGCAATTAAAACAACACATAACTGGAAAGCGACTGGACCAGATAAAATTCAAAATTACTGGATGAAATATTTTACAAGCTCCCACAAAGTATTAGCTTCTTATTATCAGAAACTACTATGTAATTCAGTTATTCCTCCTAACGACTTTTGTTTAGGTAAGACGTATTTGATTTTGAAACAGAAACAAGAAAAAGCAGAACCAAAAGAATACCGTCCAATAACTTGCCTAAATAGCGTTTATAAATTATTGACTGCAATAATAAGTTATAAACTAAAATTGCATTTAAGAAAGTACAAATTGATGGCAGAAGAACAACTGGGATGCAAAGAAAATTCAAAAGGATGCAAAGAGCTTCTGCTCATCGACTCATTTATAGCGTCTCAGGTATCCAAAAAGTGTCGGAACATTTCCATATCGTGGATCGATTACCAAAAAGCCTATGATTCGGTTCTTCATGATTGGTTAATAGAAGTCCTTAAAATTTATAAAGTTAATAAAAACGTAATAGAGCTCTTACAACGACTCATGAAACTATGGCGAATATCACTTGAATATCCAACAAATGAGAAACTTGAAGATAGAACCCTTCCTGTAAATAGAGGAATATTTCAGGGAGATACATTAAGCCCATTGTGGTTCTGCCTGGCCATCAATCCATTAAGCTCCATACTAAATAATTCTGGTATGGGTTACGCAATTGACAAAGAAGTAATCATTTCACACTCACTTTATATGGATGACTTGAAATTATATACCAGGAATGGGAGAGACATGAGAAGTTTACTTGAGTCAGTGAGCTCTTCTGCCACCGATGTTGGCATGAAATTGGGAATGGACAAGTGTGCAACTGTTAACATTCACAGAGGAAAGTATAAAGATGCAAAGAATATAGAACTTTCAAACAGAGAAGTTATCAAGCAGTTAAAGAAAACTGATTCATACAGATATCTGGGTATCACGCAGCTTCTAAAGTTCAAGAAGGACGTAAAAGAAACAATTGAGGATGAATTCAAGAAACGAGTTCAGAGGATCTTAAAAACTAATTTAAACTCTGGAAATTTGATAAAAGCTTTGAATACATGGGCTATACCAGCGGTCACGTACTCCTTTGGTACATTAAAATGGTTAGATACCGATCTTAAAAGAATGGACCGTTTCATTAGAACGCATATGGTGAAATCGAGGCAACGGCATCCGAACTCCTCAGTCCCACGACTATATATAGCCAGGAAACAAGGAGGAAGAGGTCTCACTAGTTTATTAAAATCGTGCAGAGAACAGGAAGCACAACTTAAGGCCTATGTCATGAGCAGTACTTCACCTGTATTATCTGCGATTACAAGGCTTGACCACGGATATACGGCACTAAACTTGCTTCGAGAGGAACAAAACGAGAACCTAACTGAACAGAGCCTTACTGAGTCATGGAAATGTAAACAACTTCATGGCAGATTTTACAACGCCTTAAAAACTTCTGGAATAAATTTAGCAGCATCTGTCCAATGGTTGAAAAATGGAAGTATGTTTCCAGAGACGGAAGGATTCCTTTTAGCTATAAAAGATCAAGTAATGGCGACGCGTTCGTATAGGAAGTATATCTTACAAGAGGCCATTGATGATAAGTGTCGTCTTTGCAAATCAACAAATGAATCAATACAACATGTGACCTCAGGCTGTCAGGTACTAGTGGGAAAAGAATACCTCCAAAGACACAATAATGCAGCGAAGGTCATTCATCAAGCAGTTGCTAAAAGATGTGATCTAATTAAAGATCACCAACCTTTCTACAGATATCACCCTGAAGCATTATTAGAAAGTGGTAATGTTAAATTATATTGGGACCATACGATGATAACAGACCACCATATATCTCACAACAGACCTGACATCGTGCTTATTGACAAGGCAGCAAAGAAAGCACAGATTATTGAGATAGGAGTTCCTTCCGACGATAACGTGCACAAAACAATAGGAGAAAAAATTCGGAAATATCAGGAGCTTAGCGAAGAGTTGAAGCATCTTTATGGACTGGTGAGGGTTGAAGTACTGCCAATTGTAGTGTCTACGAATGGACTTATCCCAGAGGAAACAATAAGATCCTTGAAAATCCTTGAATTGAACAAGGAAGTTGAAATACTACAAAAAGCAGTGTTGTTGGGAATTGCTAGTATTGTACGGAAATTTCTAAATATCGATAAATAAGACGATTAAGCTTGGTCTTGACCATGGTCCGGTTAAGACATATCAACCAGCATGCTGAGAAGAAAAACATAAAGCTTTTTATATATATATATATATATATATATATATATATATATATATATATATATATGTCTTGAAAGATTAGCAAATCCTCTTCTTCCCACAGTGTGTATGTTGAGCCAGCTTCACAGTGACTACGCCGTATCGTGGATTTAGAGTGAACAAAATCAAAAACAGTTACTAGTCTTCAGTATTGTTTTCTTCTGAAAACCCCTCCAGTCCCTGTGTCCCTGTGTTTGGGTGCCAATGAAAGAATTACTAACGAAGAATCACTTTTTAAAAAGATACTTTATTAAAGTAATAACATAAAATATTAGGCACTAAGCCTACGAGCTATGGCATCAACCTAACTGAATAATTATATATGTATATATATAGGGACTTAGTCCCAGATTAAAGTTACTTTTCTATTCTATTCTGAATCATCATAATTAAAAATTATAATTTACATGCTTACATAGAAAATCCTCCACCTCAGCCTACTATAATCTCTGAAATTAAAAGTAATGTCTAATATTTCTGTTGAGGTTATCAATGTCTGTGGGCAATGGTTCGTTCTGTCTTTCCATGTTTCAACCTCCCCTACACCATGTTTATGCGTCATTGCAGATATTTCGTACATAAACTTCACATTAATAAAAAGTATATTTAAAACTAAAACAATTCTACATGTGTACAGTAATTAACTTTTTAGATTAATGGGGAAAAATTAAAAAATAATGAAATCCTCTGGCAAAAAGTATTTGCACACTTCCGATTATTCTTTTATTTTGAGAATAAATATAAATTTAATGTTTCGTAAAAAGTCCATTGGCATCAATAATTGCCTGCATAGAGTGGACCAAGTTTTAAACCAAGTCAAGACTGATTGTTTCCCATTCTTGGACCAGTACTTGTTTCAAATGGTGTCTTCCTGTGATGTGATGCTTTCTCACATTCTGATGGAAGATGTGCCATAAATTTTCTATAATACTTATGCCAGGTGATTGAGGAGGGGTGTGCAGCTGTTTTCGCACATTAAATATCAACCATTCCTTGGTTTTGTTGGCAATGTGTTTTGGATCGTTGTCCTGCTACTTGCATGCAGGTTATGGCGTAAAATGTTCACATAACCCTCAGCATTTTGATTCCGTCAATGGAAACAAAATTTCCCACACCGCGGTATGAGACACACAACCATACCATAACATGTCCACCACCATGTTTTACTGTAACAGAAACATTTTGATTTTTCAATTCTTTCTTACGCCGCCTCCAAATATTCTTCCGTCCACCGGACCCAAACAAATTACAGTTGCTTTTATCAGAGAATATGAGATCCTCCCAAAAGCTAAGCCGCTTATGTAAATATACTCTGGGAAAATCAAGACGCTTTTTACGGTTGATTTCATTTATATAAGGTTTCTTTCGAGATACTCTACCATGCAGGTCTTCAGAATTCATGCAGTATCTGATAGTCCTGTCACTAACCTCAACACCAGTAGTGGTATGGACCATATTATCCAGGTCTCAAGAACTTACTGAGGGATGCTTCATAGCTACATTTTTTATCTTTCTCCTCATCCTGGAATTCAACTGTTTCGGACGGCCTTTTTAACTCCCTGTTTTCAGTTGTCCCACGTTCCCATACCTCTTTATACCTGACCTTGGAAAAATGTATACTTAATAAATCTGCAATCTCACGATATGATTTTTGATGACCCCGCAACAAAAGAATTTTTTCACGAGTTCCCAAACTCAATTCACTTGGTTTTGGCATGATAGTTAACAAGTGACTAAAGAATTTAATTCCTAATTCTTTAGCATTGTAGGAACACATTAGATATAGTAGATAATAGTGGTGTAAGAATTAATAAATAGTAAACAAAGGATATTAGTGATAGTACACAAAGAGTGCAAATACTTTTTGCCAGAGGAATTCATTTTTTTTTTTTTCCCCATTAATCTAAAAAGTTAATTACTGTACACATATAGAATTGTTTTAGCTTTAAATATACTTTTTATTAATGTGAAGTTCAGTGGATTATTATTTTTCTTATGACTGATAGTTTTATAAAAACTGGGTGTGCAAATACTTTTAGCCGCCACTGTATTTCTATAATTCTACCAATTTTTTCCATTTAATGGATCAACAAAATATCCGGACGGTTATGTATTACCCTGTGGTCCGTGATTATTTGCTCAACCCAGTAAATTTTTATTTCATTATTTTCTAATAGTTTTTCCGGCTGATAGCGATAGTAAGGCACCTCCTCTTCGCCCAACAGTCCTAATAGCCTCCATATACTTTGGTGATATATTTTCGCCACATTGTTATGCCTGATCATGTAGTCTGTCCCAGCCAGTCCTTCGCAGAGGCGACATTTATCCGTCATCAGGTTCTCCTTAAGAATATGCTTTCTGTAGGCTCTAGTAGCGATTACCTTGTCCTGTTTGGCTAATGTAAACACTTCAGTCTCTCCAAACAATTGCCCAATTTTTAATCATTCGACTGAGAGTTCACTGTCAATCACAGGCTGATCCAGTTGATAGTAAAATCTACCATGCAGTTCTTTCTCCTTCCATATCGTCTCGTAGTGAACCTCATCATTAATATCGTGGAGAATAGGGTCTTTCTAATTAAGGGCAGTGTAATTATTATTATTATTATCTTTTTTTTCTCGCATTTTCGGGTTTAAAACAGAGATGGGGGACAAGTCCAACCATCTGCAGTTATTATTTTTATATTTTTCATCTCTAAGCATTCAGAAATTTTCTGACGATCCTGGCTGTGTCTAGGAGAACTGCCTGTTGAGCCTCCTTTAAAACATCCGCCGGAATTCCCAGATTCTCAATGCCCTCCACCGTGGATTTAGGAACCAATCCATTCGTGGAGATTATAATAGGTGTTACCACCACGCTTTCCATAGTGTATAGCTCCTTAAGCTCAGCCGAAAGTTCCTGATACTTTCGAAGTTTCTCTCCAACAGTTGAGTTTACATTTTTGTCGTTAGGGATCGCAAAATCAATTATACTTGCTTTCCTCTCACTCGACTTTATAAGGAGGATATCTGGTCTATTATGATCCACAATGCGGTCTGTTATAATGGGCTCATCCCAATATAGCTTAATAGGACCTTTTTGTAGAAGTTTATTGGGATGATACTTATAATATGGTGCCTTTACATCTAGAAGGTTGTATTTCACCGCCAGGGCTTGGTGCAAAATTTTGGCCAAATTGTTATGCCTTTGGAGATACTCAGTCCCAGCCAAACACTCCACATCCTCCAGTGATGTGTTGGATTGACTCCAATGTAGCCGAGCATAGCCGACATTTATCATTATTAAATGACAGAACAAAGCATCTATAAAGTAACAAAATCAACCTATTGAACAACATAATTAAAAAAAGATTTTTATTTTCACATAATCTAGTAAGACTTTTTAATGATTTATAGTAGACTGATTATACCCGGACGATAGTAATTAATAAAAAAAATTTAATTAATTAAAGTTATTTGAATTTGTTCAGCATTTAAAGGAAACTGAGTTGGGACTTGGAGGGAAAAAGGAATGGTCGAGGAAAATACTTGAAGTCATTTATTAATTAATAAAATAAAAACTATAATCCTACAGTCCCTGAAGCGTATTAGCAACAGTACATTGTAGAGACAATTTTGCCTTTGGTTGGCTTTATTTATGTATTTTAGTTGAAGGGAAATAATTCATTCTATTAATGTTTATCAGTAAGTTAGGCGACAGCGCTTTGTCAGAGTTATAAATAGAAAACATAATTATTATCTTTCTCTTTCCTTATCGTAACTAAGAAATTGGCGAGTCAACTATTCCAAGGAGAATATCTCATATGTTTCATTTCTCTACAAAACGTTTAACGTCACAGTCAGTAATATTGAATAACAATAAATCATTTGAAACTTTTTATTTTTCTAAATGTTATATACTTTTTTTTACATTGTTCAGAACAATATGCCCATTTATGTTTTTACCAGAAAATCCAAGTTTCCGACTTCAGGTGCCATGTGGATCAGTATTAAAAATCCGAAAAGCTGCAACAATTTTGGCTATTGTAACAACAAAGGAGCAATTTTTCGACAAATTACTACTTTAACGAGAATAAATTGCCGTTCAAATTGGCCGAGTTGGATAGAGGTCATCAAGGTTTGAAAAATCCCAAATTTGCCTTTGTTTAGATTTTTTTTTTTTTTGCTGCCATTGCGATGAAGACCAAAATACCTTGCAAAAAAAAAACAACAACAAAACCAAATTAGTCGCAGCTTTTTTAACTTTGATCCGAAAGACCGAATATTTGAATTTGCCACCTGGTTAACAATCACTTACAACACAAAAGAAACCTACTATCCTATTAAATATTTTTGTTTTGAAGAGAAAAGATTTGTCCTGGCCGGGATTCGAACCAGAGTCGTCTGCAACTCCGTTGCAGTGCTCTAAACCACTGAGCTATCAGGAGTCGTATTTAAGTCAGACAAATCCGTTCTCTTCATCGATTCTACATCACCGTGTACTCGCATTTTTTTGCGATGTATACACGGGGAAGAATGTTCATTGAACATTACTTTAATTAGGATCTTGTTGGCTTACGTCAATATATTATTTATAATTTATATTTATAAATTGTTATTTTTATGGTAATTATTTTTTAATTTTTGTTTTGAAGAGAAAAGATTTGCCCAGGCCGGGGCTACTATCCTATTAGTTACCTACCTAAAGCCTACTACCAAGTATCAAGTACGTACGATATTAATTTAGTAACTACTCCTAGCCACGTTTGATATCAAGATGGCAGGGCTATATTTTCGTACAATAACGCTGTAATAATGAATAGCCAACCTATTTCAAGGTAGGCCACACTATAAAAAAAGTAAATAATAATAATCATTTTTATTAATTGCTACGATTATTTTGATCGTAATCAATACATAATAATATACTAAATAGTGAAGAGAACGGATTTATCTGACTCGGATACGAACCCTGGTAGCTCAGTGGTTCAGAGCACTGCACCGGAGATAAAGACGACCAGGGTTCAAATCCCGGCCAGGACAAATCTTTTCTCTTCAAAACAAAAATATTAAAAAATAATAATACTTCTAAATAAAGATATCCAGCACCGGAACTTAAAGGAGTTTTGAATACAATATTCGTTTTAAAAAATAAAATAAAACAGCTGCTTTTTATATACGAGCTAATGCATTTTGATTTGATATTTTATTTCAATGTACTTGGCAACTTTAAGAAAAATACATTTAAAATTCCACTGAAACCTCATAGCCCAGTTAATCACTTTTCGATTAGATAAATCCTCTGTGGCATCTGCTAATTGAGTTCATCAGATAAACACATGAAACAACACTGCCATAGCTAATTTCTAAAGGCTTTTTCAGGGTAAATTACAGAGCATTGGCGATAACAACAGAAATTCTTTATAGACGAAAATATTCCTCTATTTTCTTCTTCACGGTTTGCTGATTGCAACAAAGTTTTATCTTAACAACTGTTTCCGAAGCGTGTCGATGTTTATGCGAGTGTTCTATTCATATCTGAGTATAAATAGAAGGATGGCATTGAGATAGAGCAGTAAGAGCGCTGAGCTGCGCGAGATATGACGACGCCATTTTGGTTCTTCCTGTTCCTGGCGGGCTCCTTCCTGGGCCTGTCCACAGCCTCCGACGAGGAGTCCATCATTACCAACTCGCCCCTCCAAGATACGATCCATCAGAAGAGCGTCATCACCGACTCCAATCTGACGCGGTGCAACTTGGTCCGGTCAGGAGTGGAGGCAACTCAGGGTCAAGGCACCACTATGGCCTTCTCCTTAGTCAGCAACTCAACTTTGATAGATTCGGTCCTCAACGCTACCTATTTTGACGAAGACGTGGACAAAGCATCAACATCTGACATCCTCCGCAACATCGACCGCTATTACTTCAACAGGGTCTTCGATTCCAGAATCGTAAATGCCACCCTTGACGTCTCTCCGAGCTGCCGAAGCAGGTCACAACGAGGTCACAATAGCACTGTCTATAAATCGTTCATCAGCGATTCCATCGTCCGCCTTTCGGAAGTGGTCCTCTCAAATGTCACCAGTGACTCTCATTCTTGCCTGTCCGTCATCGATCTCTCCGAACTACATCTTACCAACGCCGCTAATTCCGTCCTCCGCCAACTGAACAGCAAGGACTGCTTTTTTGCCAACTCCGAGGGGGAAAGGTCGACCTGCGAGTGTTCGAACTTGGCCAACAGCAAATTGTTCGACAGCACTGTTTCGGATTCCATTTTGCATAACAGTCGCGTCACTAATTGGAGCCACGTCATGAAAACAACCCTCACCAATGCGCTTGTCACTGGTAAAAGCAAAGTATCCAGCTCCAAAATAACGAATTCGCAAGTTTCTAACTCAAGGTTGACAAATTGCAAAATTATTAACTCCCATGTTGACGGTAAGGAGTGGAATGGGGTGACATTGATGAACAATATGATGTTCCCAATCAGGTTTTAATAACAACTTTCTGGCATTAGATTGGATTCGATGTTCCTCTGAAGTTCCATAAGCCCCTGCGAGTTTAGATTTCCTTTTAAGATATGAGGCGTGGAGATACAAAATGGGGTAAATCCATATTTAATAATTTTCATTTTTTAAATGTTTTTCACAAATTTAGTGTCCTCTATGCGGTGGTACATGGTTCACCATTCAAAAGATTTCAAAGCCAATCTAAGTTTTCTAAAAATAATTGTATCAAATAAATAATCATTTCATAATAACCTAATTTATGCATATGTTTGTGTTTCCTGAAACATTTTTAAATTTGGATTTATCTACTTTTGCATCTCACCGCCTCGAATATTCTTACAAATAGATTCCGAATATTATTACATTGACTTAACTCGTTTTTAAACCAAGAGCTGTAATTCTTAGATTTAAAAATTAGAAATTTTATGACACTGTTAGATATTTTGTCTAGTAATTTTTATTGTACAAATATATTTCTTTGCATTAAGTAAAAATAAAGAGCTATTTACTTTGATGTTATTCAATTTACCTCTCCAAATGTATTTGAATTGCTTAAATTATCGAAAATTAAAGTAAATTATAGCGACAATGACTGTATAAACAATATAATGAGTATCCCTAAAACAATTAACAAGGAATAAAAAAAATTTATGAAAAACACAAGGGTAATAGCTGGTTTTAAACCAATTGCAATTATGATTGTAACAGGGACCCTAGATCTCAAAAAAAGTTTAAACTTACGACTTTTTATTATAATTTGACCAAATAGTGGGAAGATTGAAAGCATATATATATATATATATAAGGACCTTTCTATACTAAATGGAAAATCATTGTCCTAAGCAAATTTTATATAATAAATTTTAATATTTTTCAGTTTTGTGTATGAATAATGACAAAGTATTAGGTATTCTTGACACGCCACAGCTTGTTTAGTAATTTAATAATGTAATATTTATTTGAATCAACCTCAAACCCCTCAAAACAGTCCCCTGGTATGTCCCTTTTCCTAAATTAGAAGTCTTGTGACCGATATTATTTTTTTTGCTGTTGATATTAAATAAAATGTATTAAAATATACTTTTTTAAACTGTGAGAATCTTTATAAATAACAATTATATACTTACTATAAAAATTTAATAAAAAAATCTCGACGTGAATGCTGTCCTCAATTTTTTTAAACAGCCCCCTGATAAAATTTGAAAACCGCAGTTAAGTAAAATTTTGTAATAGCGCGAAACGTTAACATCGTGAAACGGAGCGCAATCAGTGTGAAGTTCGTTCGGGTGGGCAGTTGCCATTTTGTTATTGCCACCACTGAGTCTGCTAGTCAACCACGTGCCTCGGCCGCTAGATAAAACAGTCCCCTGGTAAGCCATTTTTTTCCTATTTTAAGAGTTTTAATTACAAATATCTGTTTAAAAGAATTGATTATTAAGTATGTAACATTTTTTTTGTTAATGTGATAAGTTTAGATGATTTTGTTATATTCAATTTATATGTAAAAATGACAGTCCCCTGGCCGACAGTTCTTTGTCATTTCACAATGGACTGTTTTCTTTAGGTTTTGTCTAGTCTGGCATGCCAGATTGCGCATCTATGATCAAAATCATTAACAATGTCGTATCTGTTTTAGGTAGTATCTCAAAATGCCAGCCAAAACAAGAGAAGAAATATTACGACAAAAACGTACAGCTGAACGTTTAAGATATCAGCGACTTAAAAATGACTCACAAAAAAAGAAGAAATGAAAGAAATAGAAACACAGCAATACCAAAAGATAAAAGAAAAAGGCACAAGAAAATTAGTTATGGACATGAGTCGTCGCGAGCATAAGGCAGTAAAAAAAACTTAGAAAGAGAATTGTACTAAGTATCGCGCAAAAAAAAAACTTGAAAGGAATAACAAATACTTTTATAAGGGAAAATAAACCTGATTCAATAGATCCCCCAGTGGAATGTCGGGCACCTTTAAGATCATCAGTCGCAGCAAGAAAGAAATAGGCTAAAAAAAACGTGAGAAGACACTGAATGAAAAAGACCATAAGATTCAGGAATACAAACAGAAATTGGAAAAGTATAAAAAGAGGTTACAGCGGTTGAAAAAAAAAGTTAGTAGTTATAATCAAAATGATGAGACACCTAACACTGGTACTAGCAGCCAACAGCAATACAACAATGGTGATTACGGTTTAGTCAGAAACACGTATTATCGTTATGCTCCTGTTATTAATAAAGTAGATGATAATGATGGTGAACTAACAGTCACTTTTATGAAAATTTGTGATGATAAAGGCCACACGTTCAGAATGGATGAAGATGATATTTTCTGATGTCAGTTTTGACCAAATACTGGAGAACTTACCACAGATAGGTCTTACTACAAAAGGCAGAAGATTATTTTATTTTTTTCCAAAATCCGTTTCTGTTTTTGAGAAATAAGTTAATTTTAAGATTTATTCCTGAAGTGCAATGTTAAGGCTGATTTTCTGTAAGCCCTTGTGAAATTAATGCTAATTACTTTAAAAGTACAAATGTTTAAAAATATGTTTCAACTCCTTAGAATGTTGATTGTGATAGTTAGTTAGCAGAGGTTCTTTTTCTTTGTTATTATTTAATCATTATAAAGACTGACTTACAATTTGTATCTTTAAAATACTATTATTCTAAGAAGATGATTTTACCAAGTTGAACACAAATGTTAAGAACATTTGTTAATGTTAATAACTTAAGGTAAAGAAATAAATAATAAGTGAAGTTACTTTTAATATTATTGATTTATTCCAAAAATAATTATTTAAATAATACGTAACAACTAGAAACAAAATTTGATTACTTTCAAACTGAAATACTTGTTCTTATTCATGAATACATTCCCCTGTCACGATTTTGGATACAATTGTCTATAACTCAAAAACCAGGACGAAAATAAGTGGGCTTTTCAAAGAGATATGTTTAATATAACATGGTCCTTCATTTTATTAACAAACATTCTCAACATTTAATAAAATTTGGTTAGGACAGTCTTGTGTGGGCAAGTTTCCAAATAGCAGAGAAACACCCATAAATTAAAATTGGAAGTATGTTTCCAGAGACGGAAGGATTCCTTTTAGCTATACAAGATCAAGTAATGGCGACGCGTTCGTATAGGAAGTATATCTTACAAGAGGCCATTGATGATAAGTGTCGTCTTTGCAAATCAACAAATGAATCAATACAACATGTGACCTCAGGCTGTCAGGTACTAGTGGGAAAAGAATACCTCCAAAGACACAATAATGCAGCGAAGGTCATTCATCAAGCAGTTGCTAAAAGATGTGATCTAATTAAAGATCACCAACCTTTCTACAGATATCACCCTGAAGCATTATTAGAAAGTGGTAATGTTAAATTATATTGGGATCATACGATGATAACAGACCACCATATATGCCATATATATGTCTTGAAAGATTAGCAAATCCTCTTCTTCCCACAATGTGTATGTTGAGCCAGCTTCACAGTGACTACGCCGTATCGTGGATTTAGAGTGAACAAAATCAAAAACAGTTACTAGTCTTCAGTATTGTTTTCTTCTGAAAACCCCTCCAGTCCCTGTGTTCGGGTGCCAATGAAAGAATTACTAACGAAGAATTACTTTTTAAAAAGATACTTTATTGAAGTAATAAGATAAAATATTAAGCACTAAGTCTACGAGCTATGACATCAACCTAACTGAATAATTAACTGGACACCGCTTAATGTTAGGAAGGGGTATATAAGGAATCACCATACGTGTCAAGTCACCAATGCGATAGTATACTGCCTGAGCCTTTAACTTATATGTATATGTATGTATGTATATATATATATATATATATATATATATAATATGTTTATAACATATGTAGGAATTATCTGCAATGACGCACAAACATGGTGTAGGGGAGGTTGAAACATGGAAAGACAGAACGATCCATTGCCCACAGACATTGATCACCTCAACAGAAATATTATACATTAGATAAACATACTGTATATTTGGCCAGAAGGCTACATGATACAAATCATAAAGCGTATAAAAAGTGACAGAAAACAATAAAATATATATATATATATATATATATATATATATATATATATATATATATATAAACAATAATAATAATGAGTAAATAAACAGTACGAAGCCTGACAATTAAATTAACATATTAGATAGATCAATGACAACTATTGAATGCATGAGTTAGCAAGTAATACTTTCTTTAATTGATGTATTGATATTATTCGATACATTTCATTCTAGGCAAATGACTAAACTGGTCAGAGAGCATCTTTTTGGGAAGCGAGGAGATGTTGGAAAAGCAAGGATTTAAATGATGATAGTGAGGGAGTATGAGGGATGTTAGGAGGGATTGAGTTCCACACTGTGATTGACCAGGCTAGGAAGGAACGTTTGACTGCTTTGGTTCTTTGGAAACGAATGTAGAGACCAGAAAGGGGAGATCTGATTTTAGATGAGCATTTGAGTTAGAGGAGGCTGTAGATATATGAAGGAAATATTGTCTTCGGAAGGGAGTGAAGAGCCACTTTAACTCATCATAAATGTGGGAAACCCGAGATCGCCTCGGAGTACCATGGATAAATCTTTAAGACCAATTCATTAGTCGCTTTATACAGTCTTCAAGCATGGTGAGAGAAGATGAGAGATGATAGGAGGAACTTGCGGGATGGTTGTGTAAGGAGATGTCGGGAATAATGGAATAACTTCAGGAAACTAATTGATCGTCGGGATATTTGGGCGATGTGGGATTTCCAGGAAAGGTTTTGGTCGATGGTGATGCCTAGGTTTTTCACCGAGGAGGTAATCGTGATAGGATTATCGTTTAGGAGTAATGTTGGGAGGGTGTGGATGGATGTAAGGAGGGAATTGGAACCTAAAACAATGACCCAGGAAAGGTTTTCATCAATGGTAAGGCTTGGCTTTTCACAGAGGAGCTGAACGAATTTACAATATTTTCGGATTACTTTAGTAATTCTATCCCTTCAATGATTTCAGTACGTAGTTATTTGGAATAAATTGATTTAATTGAGTAAACATACAGGCACAAAATGATAAATTTTATCTAAAGATGGTGAGAAAATGTCGTTTATTCATCATATGTTATGCTTATGATAAGAGTCATTTAAACCACTTACTCCATCTCACATTTATATAAAATGCTGACTTTTTTTTTTTTAAATATATTTTATTGAATTATTATAATGTGCCACTTGTGGGCAATTAGTAACAGTCCTATGCAGATATACAATAATTCCATAAAAACAAAACAATAATAACATAAACAAACAAAAATGTATTAAAAATATATTCATGCGGTATGAAAAAAAAAAAAAATGCGAAAATGTAATAAAAATAAAGTCTAAAAATACAATAATCTTACATTCATACCATAATTGCACTATTTACAATTTGCCTGGGGTCCCCGAACTAAGCTTCTTCCCCAGGAATGAGGGCAAAGCAGGAGTTCCGGAGGCCCTTGCAACCTTTCCCAGCCGCGTCAATTCATATTAACCGATCAATGAGTAATCAATGAACTTTATATTTCCCAGTCATTTTAATTATTCATTCTGCTCAACCCAAAATAATCATTTTATGAGTTATTTTTATGTATACAGCCCACATTAATTTTTTAAGTGGATGTACGATTCCATAATCAAATAAAATTAATCACTTACGAATGTTCCATTTTTTTTTTTAAATCAAGTTAATACTGGCTTGTTTTTAATTGAAATGTAGAGAAGTAGCGAAGTAGATCAGGACATGGGGTGCTCGGTTACTTTTCTCGAGGTCCCGAGTTAGAAACCAGGTGAGGCAGGTAAATGGTTTATTCTGTTACAGCCGTGAATTAACTCAGTAAGATCTGGCGACCCTCCTGGAGCTCAGGTTATACTGTTGGTGGTGAAGAGCGAATTCGGCAAAATCACTTCCTTACACAACCGTTGGTAAAAAAACAGTACATGAACTGAACCAAATATCCGTATTTGTGCTGCAGGGGTAAAGCTTTATTCTGTAATATTGTTGGTTCCGCAAGCAGTGTTACATCCACCACAAGGTATGGTGTGTTCCTGTTTTTATTTAAGAGTTAAAAAAAAAAATCTTGGATAGAAAAGTTAGGAAGAGCTTTAATAACAGGTCAACTTTTGATTACAGCAATATTTTGTTCAAAATAGCTTTGTGGGATCAAGTTATTGTGGGAAAATGTTCTCAAATTAACAATGAAGGACGCATAGTGGATTCGCGGCCAAAACCTTAAATGAGCTCTGATCGGAATAAAAATAAATTGGCATATAGTGGGTTTTGAAGGTCAGTGATTACGAATCCAAAAGCCAAATTATTGTAAACAAAATGGCCGATCCAATATTGCGGACATGAATTTTAAAAAGGTGTCAGATCTTGAACAAAATTGGTATAGGCGGGTTATTACGGTCGCTGATTACGAATCCGAAATCGAAATTATTGTAAACGAAATTGCCGAATATCCTGTTAGATGCTCAGGAAGCCGGAAACAAAAATATGTCGCGAAATTATTCGCGAAAATGTACCAGGGTTAAAACAATAGAAGATGTTTTCCATCGTCTATTAAACACTCCTGATCCGTATATTTCTAGCATCCAAAAGCTACCGCAGAAAAACCTTAAGAGTTTGTCGCCGGAAGCTGTAGCGATGTTGCTCTCTACAACAGTAAGTTCCGCGGCAGATCAATCTAATTCCACGAATGAAATTGAACCGAATTTTGCGCACAAAAATTTTACTCTCACTATTTCGAGAAAGTTTCCCAATTTATTTCGGAAATTAAATTATTAATTGCATACAATTAATTAATTATGATTATTATACTTTATATTATATCTCATATATTTAACAGGATACTCGGCCATTTTGTTAACAATAATTTCAATTTCGGATTCGTAATCAGCTACCCTCAAAAGCCGCATATAACAATTTTTGTCAAGATCTGACACCTTTAACATCCATGTCCGCCATATTGGATCGGCCATTTTGTTTACAATAATTTGGCTTTAGGATTTGTAATCAGCAACCTTTAAAACCCCTATATGCCAATCTTTATTCCGATGAAAGGTCATTTGAGGTTTTGGCCATGAATTCGGTCTTTTCGTCCACTGTGCGAAAAAAAAAATGCAAAACAAATCGTAACAAAATGCACGTTTTGAGCAGCTAATTTTTGTAAATTTCGCAAGGTTATAAAATAAACTAAAGCCCTAGACGTTGATGAAGTTTATACTACATTTCAATAATTTACATATTATGTTTAAACTCAAACAATGTAAAAATATTTTCTACATATCTTCGGAATTCTATATCCATGTCTCAGAATTGAAATTGAACACTGCGCTTGAAAATTATCAAATTTAGAAGTAACTGTACTTTTCGTTCGTTCAGCGCGCGACGCTAACACTCTTCACGAAGGCTAACTTTCAACTGACGCAGCGACGAAGATATACCGTGAAAAGTGCTCCTCTCATAATCAAAAATACATAATCAAGATAATAAAACACAGTAAAAAAATAACTGTTGGTAAAATTACGAATAATGATATTAAAAAAGTTAAAATAACAGACAATTAAGATTATTATATCAATTTAGTTTTTTGATTTTGTTTTTAAATATAAAAATCATATTAGCAAAATTACAAATAATACTAATAACTTACTAATAATAAAAAAAGTAAAATAACAAAACTTATGATTTTTATATGGCTGTGTTATTTTTATGTTATACAATAATATATGAAAAAAATTGTACTAAAAGTTAAGAAAAAAAAATTTGGCCGAAACGTAGTTTTGTAAAATAAGTAATTCTTATCATTGAATCCAATTTCACACCACTCTTAGAACCAACCAATCAAATCAAATAAACTATTTTCAACTTAGATAGTTATAATGGTTAGTGTAGACAGAACCAAGTTGGTTACGATGGAGTCACCCCATCGAAACACCTTGGTACTCTTAACTAATTTCTCTAATCGACTTTACCGCTACATCGTAGCTTAATAACTTGATATCTCCGACGGGAGCAAGATAACAGCGTGTCCTTCGGGAAGACTCTGAATATTTTATGACAAAAACATTATAATCTCCTTTAGAGCAGTCTAATGAAGTAAATTCCCTCATTGAGGTAATTACTAATGAGGCAGGTACATGGCCGAGCTAAGAACTGATGAGGAATGTTGTTATTTTAATTAAAGGACTCTACAGATGTAATTATAATAATATATATATTGTGTATTAATACGGCGAACTAAGAGAACTAGAAAAAATAGGGAAATACTAAGAAAAATTCTTGGACCTGAAAAAAAATAATGAAAATATATGGATTAAAAGGAGAAATGAAGATTTGGATAAAACATAGAAAAATCACAGATAATGTGAGAAAGAGAAGGCTAAAACTGTATGGGCAATTAAATAGAATGGAAGAAATACGGATTACAAAGCATATTTTAAATTAAGTTGACTCCACTAAGCCATCGAATTCTTCTCGTATCCAATCCCTACAATCCAAAATCCTTCGTAAAATCCTCAACGCTCCTTATTTTGTTAAGAATATAGTCATCCATAACGACCTTAATGTCCCATTTGTTGCTGATTTGGCCCGAACCCGCTATCTATCCTTTCATAATAAACTTCATTTCCACTCAAACCCTGTAGTTTCAAACCTAGCTTCCTCTTTAATTCCCGATAATCCTCCAAGGCGTCTGAGAAGAAGATCGCCACGTGACCTTCTTGGTCGAACATGCGATTTGAGTACCACCAGTGGGTAGTTTCTCTACTTGTCATTATGTATCACTCAGCCAATTTACTTGTTATATTACTGTAATATAGTTGTAAATATCAATAAATAAATAATAAAAAAAATTAAGTTGATAAACTGAAGGGAACAGTAGGAGGGATAGAAGCAGTGAAGGAAGATGCCAACAAAATAGGTGTTACAAAAGAAATAATACGTAACAAGAACCGCTTCAGGCTACTGATTGAAAACACAACCTATGAAAAAGACAAGCCTAAGCCTCGACCTAAGAGTGAGGACAGATGATTAGCGGTTGAAGAGAAGATGAAGAACTACTGGGAAGAGAAGCAGAAAAAGAGACACCATAAGTATTAAGTTATGTGCGATTACAGATGGCCAAATTCATATATTAAAAAAAAAACAGTGTATTAATAATAAATCGTACAAATATGCTATGAAATATAAATGGAAAATTATCACCATAGTCCATCCTCTCTACCGCTCAAGCGGTGTGGGGTTTCTTTCCTTCCCGGACCATTAAAATCTGTCCGGAACTTCTCATTTCTTTTCTTTTGATTTTTGTTATTCAGCGTGTGGGACACATCTAAGCCTGATATGGGGGGGGGGGGGCTGTTCCTTAAAGGGTGTACATACACACCCTTATCCCTTCTTCACCATTCCTGGTGTTCTGGATGAAGCTACTTCCTGAGGCAGTGCTTAATTGTAGCCTCAAGTTGCAAGGAGAATCCCTTATTCATTTTCCGGACTTGGTAACTACCTTTGAGAGGCAGCAGGCGAAGTTTAGATAAATGGAAAAGTAAAATACTAATATTGATAAGGAAATGGTTCACTGGATTTATCTTGAGCAATTTTGAAAAAGGTCCGGGGTGCTCATATAATTTCGTGCCAACGTTTCGGCCTTGACCATCATCATGGCTGAGAATAAAACAAAATAGAATAACAATACTACCAGTGCATTACTAAAGACAATAAAGCAGCTTATATAGACAGAAATGATAGCAATGAATATACAAAAAAATAACAAGTATAGTTGAACCTGGATAAGTGGAATCTCTTGGTGACAGGATCTCAATTCTACTTAAAGAGGTATTCCAGTTAAACAAGGTTTCACTTATCCGGGTCATTGAGGTTGCATGTATCACTAAAAGAGGTTCTCAAACAACATGTAATTTTTATAGATGTAAAAACTTATTACTTGAGGAGTTAGTAATCAATAAAAACAAAAACACTAGGTTAGAGTTTAGCACCATTCGGGGACAACAAGAGGTTAGAGTGACAATGTGCCTAATGTTTAAAATTTAGACACCAATAAAAAAAAAAAGCCCATATATCCCTTCACGTTTACTTAGTATGTAGTAATGTAAATTCTACTTATAGTGGTTAGTATAAAAATTGTCCCTTTTACAGGACAAAATTGGGTAATTTCCCCCAATAACAGGTGAAATAATTCCTGTTAAAGAGTTTATTTATCTACGGATCTAAATACGGATATTTGGTATCAAGATTCACGGATTCGGATACGGATACGGATCTTAACTTTTTTACTCAATCGATGTCGGGGCCTTTGGCCTTGATAGTTGTCGCCACTTGACGCTTTGCGTGACAGACAGGACGGTACAAGTTTTGAGTTTTCGATTCCAACTGCGCGGCATTGGTAACGTTTGTGTTTGGTGGTGAGTTATAAAATTGTCAACAAAGTTTTTTTTTAAACCCTGAAAGGATTGTCTGAGTCAAATGTTAAATTTCAATAGTTTTTCACTGCTACCTAATAATCTTTATTCAGAGTTATTATAAATTTACTGAAAACATCTTAGGTGTTAGTAACACTATAAACAACTTTTGTTCTGGACAAAAATCGAAAACGAAAGAAAAAATTTCGTTTCTCCATACAAACTAAGATCAGTTGATGGGTCATTTGAATGGAGGACTGATTTTTTTTTTTCATTTTAACATTGGCCAGTACAAAAGTTGATGTTTATAGGGTCACTAACACGTACTTAAGAGTTTTGCAGTGAATATATAATAAATAATAGATAGATAAATAGATAAATTTCCTCTATTTATCTAAAATTAATAAGGTAAAAGATCCGCCAAAAAACTCACGGATACGAATACGGGTCTTTCTTCTCACTCGCATATCCGCGGATACGGATACGTATATCCGACTCATCACTAGTTGTAACGAACAGACCATTATCCTTAAACCTGTACCACTACGACCCGTGAATGAGTCTGGGGGTTCAGTACATGGTTGAGACTGTACTCTTTCATGGACAGCGGTTCTGCAAGGAGGTGACTTGTCCAAGGTCACGCTCAACCGCCAGGTTTTCCCCCTATTTTTATAATCTTTTATAGAGGCTGGGTGAGCCCCAGGGGGTCCTAGTTCCTATATGATCCATCCCCGGCTGCAAACAGACTAAATAAAAGTAAATGCCCGCAGCGGGATTTGAACCAGGATTTCCGGCATGGGAACTCAGTCCTCAACCACTGAGCCACTCAGCTCCCTACCATTATCCTTAGGTTTGAGAAATTTTCAGCTGGTGACACAGATTAATTCGTAAATAATCCATTTATTCTTTCTCCCCAGAAACCATCACATCCACATCGTAGATCAGGGATATTGATACTTTAAGTTGTCAGGTTCTTATAAATAACACGAGAAACAATTTAATTAGAAGCCGTGTACATATCCAGGTCGAAATCCTTAAAAATAACAAACTATAAAACATAGAGAGTTAAACTACCACAGTTCTGATCTCAGCCAGGAAGAGAAAAGAACAGCTGGGGACACAGGTTACTCATGGATTTGCCACTGTAATATAAATAAATAAAAACTGTACAATAATGAACTAAAAAATAAATAGAGAAGCGAGGGATCGTTGACTGGATGATGTAAGGAAGAAAATAGTTGGGGGTGCAGTCAATTAAAACACTAAATAAGTGGATACTTATTTTAATTAAGTGCCGACGTTTCGACCCACTTTGTGGGTCATCTTCAGGGCTAAGGACGCTTGCAGAAGCACGAGGGGACGCGGTCTGAACGGAAAAACTTTTCTTTTCCGACGCGGTCTGAACGGAAAAACTTTTCCGTTCAGACCGCGTCCCCTCGTGCTTCTGCAAGCGTCCTTAGCCCTGAAGATGACCCACAAAGTGGGTCGAAACGTCGGCACTTAATTAAAATAAGTATCCACTTATTTAGTGTTTTAATTGACTGCACCCCCAACTATTTTCTCCCTAAAAAATAAATATTAATGAAAGGGTACCTTATAATTATAAAATGAAGTAACATAAATGAATTGGTTGAGCCAGTGGTAGATCCCTTTAATAAAAACCTCTTCGGTCACCCAGCTGTTTATAACCTTCACCATAATTATCGTTATCACCGCAGTTCCGTAAAAACACAAAGCAACTAAAACTTATAAAAAAACAAACAGCATAGGTCAATCGGACTTAAACGACAATGAAGAAACTAAATGAGTTGGATTACGAAATCCCCCCATGTCTACCTTATTTGCCTCCCTTATCTCCAACAGATTTCTATCTGTTCAGAATTAGGAAAATTAAATGGTTGAAATAAAAAAAAAAAAATCTAGTCAAAATACGCATTTTCAGACGTTATTTCATTTCAAAACTCAGAATTTTTCAGATCTGAAGTTGAAAATTTGATGGCACGCTGGGAAAAATTTATAGAAAATGATTTGATTTCAAAAAGTTATTTCAATAAACAACCTTTCTTTGAAAATGGATATTTCTATAATTACAATTATTTTTATTTTTTTAAACTGCTGAATACTTATTTTTGGAATTTTATCAGTGTTTCGAAAACACTCGGTACACGAAAATTCGGTGTATTCCCTTTTTTAGGAAGGGGATAACAACGTGTGGGTTGTGATCCTGATCTTCTGTACAATATCCTGCCCACACAGAGCTCAATATTGTGAATATTGTTAGTGGCAGAATCTCCCTACAGGGGAATGGACAAAGGTGGGAGTGGGATAAATATTTCTTGGACGTTAAAGTGGAATTTATGAGGAAAAGGGAATCAAGAAATTTCTACTTATATCTCATAAATAAGTTAAGAATATACTTTAAAAAAAAAAGAAAATAGATTTTCTATTATCTAGGTGTCACCTACGGATATGGTAAGCATAACCTACTATGTATACGATCACAAGTTCGCAGCCCGGGAGGTGGCTTTAGGAATTTTAAATGGAATAAAAATCCTTACTTGTGCCGTAATTCGGAGGGTAAGTAAAATGGCGGTGAGGTATTCTTTAAAGATACCAATCATAATAATTCTTGGATAATCAAAATTTAGGGAACCCACTAAAGCATGGTTCGATTAGTTATAGTAGCATAAATTGAAGTTTAATAAATCAACAATCAAACAAGGAAGCGTTCACGGAGCTTTCAATAATATTAAAAAAATTAAATCGGTACAATTTTAAGAGATAACTATCTGGCATAACGAGAACATCGTATATACATAAGTTAATGATGAAAATATCAGAATTGGATTCACGGATTGTCAAAAAGGATCAAATCTGGAAGTCAAAAAAATCTGAAGCATGATCAAAGCTAGAAGAAGTTAAAATTTGCGTTTACAAGTATTTCAAAATTATAGATAGTTACTTTATCCAGGCAATGATATAATATATTAAAAAAATTATGATAACAAAAAAAAAATTAAAACGGATTTAGTGATAGGAATTTTAAGCATTCAGAATCAAATTTTTAAATAAAAAAAAATCATTATTTTTATTTGAAAAATACCGTATATCTGAAAACAATAATCAGCACTCATATTTTAATTAGGTCATTAGTCGGGCACAGAGTAATTACTAAACTGACTTTCATTTTCTAGAATAACATCGGGGTACCTCTAATAAAATGTTAAGTACCTACTGTGGTATAATTGAATGTATAGTTGCATAATTTGCAATGTAGGAGTTGGTCCTGCATGAGGTACTTTCCCAGTGATATAGCAGAAACCTAAAACATAGTTTTTATAGCCAATTAGGACTGGAAAGAGTGCACTCACATAAGCCTTTATTGATTCCATTACATATACTCTTATTGTACGGTTACTAAAAGTGTAGGAGTTAACAATTCGCTTAATCTGCCGTTAGGGATCTCTATAGGGATTGTAGCGAACATTTTTTTTTTACTTGGTTTAAATAACGAGCGGAGCAGGACGGCGGAACGGATAAACGATTCCGCAACGGCGAGGATTTATTGAGAGCGAAAATCTTCTCTCTTATTTCCGGAAACCCGCTGACAGATTGGTTTATATCTTTGACCTTTCACTGCTTCCAGTTATTGTTCCTAAAACTAAAGAAAAAATGCATTAATTTAATTTTTTATACGTAGTTGGGGTTTTATAGGGAGCGAGTCCCCGGTTCAGGTTTTATTTAATCTATTAACATCCGGAAGGATTGATCATTTGGTATCTGGAGACCCTCTCGGGGCTTACCCAGCCGCTATAATTGAGTACCAATAATAGCGTGATCTCCGACCGATCGCCACCCTTCACTCCAGAAATAACAGTCTCTACCACCTACTGAACCCAAGAACCTGCATGAGTTGTAAGGCTTTTTCTCCTTATTTTTGGCCGACTAAGGACCACGTGGCAATTTCAATCCCTTCTCATTCGTTCCTTTACCATGCCTCTATTTTCGTTCTTCCTTCAGAAATTATTTTAAAATGGTATACGTTTAAATTATACGGCCTTCATTAAATGTAAAACGATACCATACACGATTAAGTTTGTAAAACTGGGGCTTTTTTAAAATTCCTCACCGCTTTGAATTTGTAAATGTAAAATTTTTGGTCAAGGTTAGCTAGAATCGATTTTACAAATAAAACTTTGTGACGCAATTTATAAAGCACATAAACCGATAACAAACTAGACAATTATTCATTATTTTCTATAAATTATTTATTAATTTTGAAATTCTCAACAACGAAACCGTTTTGTAACCTGAGCTTTAGGTTATCTGGATCATTGGAACGTACATACAAAATTAAAAAGACAAGAACTGTCAAGGCGCTACAAACAACTATCACATCTTCAGGACTCGGATCTTCTTTTGTGCCTGTTCTTTTATTGCTTGCACCTTGGAATCTCAAGTTTTAACACTATCTTTCTAAAGGCATCTCTCTGTGTTGCATTTTCGGCTTTTATGTTGTGTATTTAAATCTTTTTTAATTTCTCGGATCCAGCCAGTAGTTAATTTCTTTTCCCAGATATACTTAAAGATTTGTTTTGACAGCTTGTTGTTACCCATTCTGTATAAATGTCCAAAAAACATCAGTCTTCAGTTTACTGGAAGGGATCGGGTAATGCACTCTCGAAAGAAAGAAATTGGTCCAATGCATCCGCTAGAGCGTCGTACAGGATAGTACTCCATATGTTTACACTAACAGGAATTAACCTTTATAATGAGCGAATCTTTTTCTTATAACTCAGATTTTGGGGACTTTTGTAGTCCAAGCGAGGAGTGTAGAGAGGGGAGCCAATCAATTATGTCTATTACATTTTTTTTTCTTCACGTTACTCATAAATGAACACAACACGATATATTAAAAAAAAAACTATAGAGCCATATAGAAAAAAAAGTGACATTCTTATGAAAAATATTAAAGAAAATATTTTCATGATATTAATAGGTTAAAAATATGTAGGAAACTGAAATACATCGTTATTTTCAATATTATCATTTTTTTTAATAATGTAGATCGATTGGGAGCGGAGTGGCTCAGTGGTAGTGCACTGAGTTCCCATGGCGAAAATCCTGGTTCAAATCACGCTGCAGGCAAGAGTTTTATTTAGACTGATAGAAGCCGGAGATGGGACATATAGGATCTAGGACCCTCCTGGGGCTCACCCAGGCTCTATAAAATGTAAAAATAGCGTGATCTAGGACAAATCACCTGCCTGCAGAACCGTTGCCCATGAAACAATACAGTCTCTACCATGAGCTGGCCCCAGACCCATTTACGGGTTCACGTAGTGTAATGATACGGGTACGGGTGTATGTAATGGTACAGGTTTTTTTTTTATTCGACATTTTTTGCAGGAAGGGTATTTTTCTGAGGACACGGTTGAAACTAAATGTGCCCAATTTATAGAAGCTGACTGAACGCCAGGATGGCCTGCAGATTCCACAGAGTCCATCCATAGCTGCTAATAGGTAAAATAATATATCTGCCACAGCCAGATTCGAACCTGAAACCTTTAATATAGCAACTCAGCACACCAAAATTGAGTTAACCCGCTCAAACCACTTATAATGCGTTGATCCAAAATGGAAAACGAGATCCGAAACTTAACTAAAGACCGAGAACTTGTTAACTTAAGCTGGTGGGAAGTTGCTAAGGTAGTTTGGAAGAGGAAGGACACAGGAATATCCAGGAGGGGAAGGACGAAACCAATTTAACTCTATATAAACGGGAATCCTGCAAGATCCTGATGAACAGCTCAGATAAAGGTAATGGAGAACTTCCAATGTTGTTTCGGTCTACCATCACCCGTTCCGCGTAGGATACTCGGTATAACACCAAAGGTCAAGGAAATAGGACAAATGTATAATATTATTTAGATGTATAATGAATACTTATTAATAAGCCGTATAACTGATTAATGATCATTAATTATAAATAACGGAAAAATCAATTTTATGTGTTGACATCTTCTTCTTTAAGCTGTTAGATTCCTATTTATGGTATAACATAATACCAGAGTATACATTCTTATAGTAGAGTATACTGTATAATATATAAGATAGTATATATGGTATTTATTATACCAGTGTTACGAGCGCTAAGTTTGTGATTATAAATAATTTGTATGTTAATGTTCAATAACTTTTTTTGTATTTAATTTTTTAATCATTTATCAGTTTTTAATTTCAATAAAAATAAATTAATAGTAAATTACGTTAGATGTAAATCACATTTAGTGGGCCGTGTTTAGGCCGCTGTTTGTTATTTTATATATTGTTAAGTTGATGCTTAATCATTTTGTTTGTGTAATTATTTAATAATCATATTATTTTTAATTTTAAAAAGAATGTAAACTGGACTGAAATTTATCTAATATTTCATTAACACAATAAAAAAACTTTGTCTAGTCAAGTATGCTTTAATAAAACGTTTCGACATTAAATGTCATTTTCAATTATTTATATAAAACTGATAAGAAAAGATCAAAAAGACTTAGAGACTTAGAGACCTGCTCAACTATTGCTATTCCAAAACTTGATGTTCCTATACTAAAGCAGAGGGAAAACACTTGGGTCAACTTTGTTGGATGCGCAATTGCCCAGGGGCAAATGGAAATTAAATAAAATAAATAAAAATTTGGATCATAATGAACATATTTCAGGAAAAATCGTCTCGGAATATTTTTGTTTGCTCATGCGCCACATCTCGTTGATCTTATTTCAAGTGAATATAATTAAAACTTCGACGTATAAATAGATTTTCGTATTCGTGATTTTCACGTCACCTCTGCTCGCCATGAAGAATCCATGATCAGTGGTATGCGGATGATATAGAGATTTATCCCACCAGCGTCAGCGCCACACATGTATTTAATAAGGCACAGAAGGCGACTGAGGCGATAGTACAGGAACTCAAGCAGAATGGCATCAGGGGTAATCCGTCCAAGACGGATGCCATCGTGATGTAATTTCAGGGTAGAGGCAAGAAGAGGCTTCCCAGTACTTTCACAGTGGACACAGTAGTTTATCTATTTCAATACTTTACCCTAGGGTGGTTAGGGATCTCACCTTCTCAAGGCACACCCCCTATTTAGGAGCATAAAACCAACTCCCAGAGGGGAGATGGCAGGGCAACGTCCCCATAGTCGATGTGGTCTCGTTGGTCTAGGGATGGGGTGGGGACTCTCCTGTCCTTATCCTTTCTTTTCCTCCATTATCTTTTTTTTCTCTCTCTACTTCCTTTATCTTCACCCTTCTTCACTTCCTTTCCTAATCCCGTAAGAGTTCCCTCCGCGTTTTGAATTGTATAGAGTCAGTGGCCTTGTCCCGGTTTTGCAGAAACCACCTTCAGCGGACTCAGATAATGTAATTCCTTGACACTGCTACGGATATTAGAAGGCTGTAGATTTCGCATGTACCATATTGTTTTTTATGTTGCAATTGTCATTTAATACAATAAAGGAGGTTTAGAGAAAAACAAAAAATTTTTAAGTTATTTCATTACTTCCAATTTACAATTGTATACTTTAACTACAACTTGAACGTTATGGATAATATTTGTTGAATCATTGGACCTCTTTTTATACTTCTATCGCTAATCGGACAATTATACAGTGGATTAAATTTTGCCTATTCAGATATAGTTATAATAGAAACCTTTAATGAGTACCTCGCCCCGTAAGGTTCGGATTCCCATTTTACGTCCCTTCCGAAGGACGACTTAACATTTAAAAAATCTTAGTGCCATAAGCCACGCTGCGTATCCGCAACCTTGAGCATCGTAGTTTGGTATGCTAACCACTACAACACAAGTGACCCCACGAACAATTAATTAACATGACAAAGAAAGTTAGAGAATGAATATAATGAAAGTTGTAATTTAATATAAAACTTAAATACTCACATTTCCGATAATCGCTAAAGATAGAATGAGACTAATAACGCTTTTGATTCCTTGAAAAACGCTTAGCTCCACTCAACTATTAAATTTTAACGCCATTGAAAAGACCGGCTAAATATAGGAAAAAGCGTTTTGAGTTTGAATGGCCGGCAGGGCGATTTAAAAGAATTGAACGGTTTGTAACTCCCCGGACGGAGGCAGTGACACACTATATATATGGCCAGGATAAAGGACACTCTAATGAGGAGCAGGACACAATGAATCCGCTTCGGCAGGACGATTAATCCTCCTCTCCTGCGATAATCCTCCAGGACACAGGACTTTTAATAAGGACTCTTTTGTCTCCCCTCTTTTGTTTTCTACCTTTTCACATATTCTACTACTAATATATTAAACGCAAAATAACAGTATAGCAGTTTTGGAGATCGTTCCCTGGGAACAGACTTAAAATCGTTTAGAATTTTCTGCTTTGGGACGATGTATATTTACTTGATTTTTTTCCACTCTGCCACAAAAAGAGTGGAAGAGTAGGGGATCAGCAAATACATATAAAACTATTACCACTACTACGGAGCGGAGTGGCTCAGTGGTAGAGCACTGAGTTACTGGTTCAAATCCCGCTGCAGGCAAGACTTTCATTTAGTCTGTTAGCAGCCGGAAATGGATCATATAGGATCTAGGACCCTTCCGGGGCTCACACAGACTCTAAAAGTGGGTACCCAAAATAAGGCGGAAAATCCATAATCTTTGGATCTAGGCCTATTCTTTACTAATATTCACCCCAATGCATTTCAATAAATAGGTCTCAAAGAGACATTTTATGTAGCTATGGGCAGCCAGGAAAACATGATTCGTGTTAACATGAAGTTGGAAAGCAATATGAGGTCTGCAAGATTACGACATTGCCAACTAAAAAATATTAAAAAGATATTAAGAAACAGTAGTAGATGTACAGCGTCCAAGACGAAACCATGATAATGTCTATAAAAAATATTATTTTTGACAATTTAGTCCTAGAAAATATATTATTTTTCTCATAATATACCTACAGTTCTCAGATGACATATCTTATTATATCCATGATTCCAATGCAACAACTCCAGTAATTGACCTGTCAGAATAGACAAAGCTCTGCTCAGCATCATTTCATCAAGAACCATGCCTAAGATGTTCCCTATGCGCATCTCGATTTAGTCCTCAATGGCTGAGTAAATTAATAATGATTTATTTATATACTCAAAATTAATAGATCATTTCATTTCCCTCAATCACTTCTTTTTTCGATAACCCTGCAGTGTTAGCCACTGTAACCAATCCGATAAAACGAGTTCATTGTCGGGTATCGATAGTTATTTTTTAATCCAAACGAATATTTTTAAATTCCAATTAAAATCCAGCTATTTTTATTTTATATAATTCCGAAAATAATAATAGGAAAAGGAATATTATTTATAATAAAAGGAATACAGTGGAATCCCGATTATTCATATTTCTGGCTATTTCGTACAAATTTGCCGGTCCCCAGAGAAAATCCCGATAAATGGTATAAAAACAATGCATTTCAGATCCCTTGGTAATTCGTATTATTTTTATACTCGAGCTCACTTATAACGTCTTATAATTCGTATTTCCAGCTTTAAAATGTCGTTAATTAGCACTGTTTTCAAAAGGAGAGAGAGAACAGTGAAGCAGATAGGGAGAACAAATCTTTTCTAGGAAATCACACGAGAAGGGAAGTTCTAGGAATTTTATTAGGCTTTTCTTACAATCACACTTTTATTTACCATTCAGTCTCGTTTTTGTTACAGTTGTGACAAGTAATCATGCTTCCGAAATACGTTAGCCTCTCTATTAAAGAGAAACAAACAAATCATAAACGCCGTGACCAGTGGCTGTAATCAAATTGACGTATCCGAGCGTTTCAACGTTCCTCGTTCCACGATCACATCAATCCTGAAGAACAAGGACAAAATCACTTCCCAGACATCAGTCAGCAAAGTAAGACGCTTCAAGACTGGTGATTACCTACAATTTGAAGAGAACTTAAAAAAATGGTTCCTACAAGGAAGGAATTAAAATGTACCAGTTGGAGGAAATATTTTAAGGGGAAAAGCCCGAGGTTTTGCAGAAAAAATGGGAATTAAAGATTTTTATGCCAGTGATGGATGGTTCGATAGATTCAAAAAAAGACATAACATAAAATATAAGAAGCTTAGTGGGGAAATTGCAAGTGTGTTAGATAAGGGTTGTTCTGAGTGGAAGGATGAATTGGGAAAAATACTTAAACATTACGAGCCAAAGAACATATTCAATGCCGATGAAACGGGCCTATTCTATAAATGTTTCCCTGACCGTTCCATGTGTTTTAAGGAAGAAAATTGCCATGGTGGAAAAATAAGTAAATAACGTGTAACCATACTGTTGGCAACCAATATGGACGGATCGGAGAAATTAAAACCACTAATGATAGGTAAGTCGGCCAATCCAAGAGGATCTAAAAACATAAAATCATTCCCAATGACTTTTTATGCAAACAACAACGCATGGATGACGGGGGAATTGTTTAACGAATGGGTATGGTCAGTCAATGCAGACATGGAAAAAAGGCAGCGAAAAATTTTACTTTTCATCGATAATTGTTAGGCCCACAATTCTATCCCATCGTAATGCTAATGTTGTGTTTCTCCCCATCAAAACAACTTCTAAGATGCAGCCTCTGGACCAGGGTATAATTTAAACATTCAAAACTTTTTACCGCAAGGAAATAGTGATGCAACTTTTTGAGATAATCGAGGATGGACTAGATCATAAAATCACATTACTTTCAGCTATGAACATATATATATATATATATATATATATATATATATATATATATATATATATATATATATATATATATATATATATATATATATAGAGAGAGAGAGAGAGAGAGAGAGAGAGAGAGAGAGTAAGCAGAACGTCTATGTATATATATATATATATATATATATATATATACATAGACGTTCTGCTTGCTCTACAATATATATATAGACGGACTTTTTATGTCAATAATATATAAGAAAATAATTCAATTAGAAACATTAAACTACAGTGAACCGTACTGTATTCCAATGAATTGGCAGTACAGTAGATTGTCGATTTTCCGAACTAATGTCAGGTATGGATAATCAAAAGTTCGTTTAATCTAAATTAAAAAAAAAAAAAAAATATGCCAATAACTTACCATTTTTTTTATAAAAATCATCTTTGTAGTAAAAAAAAAATTATAATTTAACAAACAAACGCCAATAAAAATTAAAATAAACTTTAAGATCAATCAAAGTTGTGATATGAAGATAGTTTTAAAATTAGTTTGTTTCATTCTTGACTTACTCTTTATGATAGCCGTCTCCAATTATTTTAACTATAGAAGCAATTAATAATTAATGAGAAATATCATTTCAGAGAAAATACTCTTTAAATTTATTTTCTATGAATGGTAACGTTGGTGCCTCCTTGTATCTTTTTCGGGTAAACAGTTTAGATAATTAAAGTTCGGATAATCAATTCTCTACTCTATTTTTTTAAAATTAATTATGTCATACTAATATTATAGTCATTAATTATATGTATATTTTTTTTTATGAGACTAATGATGAGTCATACCACTTGAATCTAGTTTCAATGGCTTCAACAGTCCATATAATTGTAATTATACTAATCGCCCAGACCTTCCCTAATTACATCAGGAACTACACACACAGATATATGTAAATAATATTACACACACACAAACACATTTATATTAATATATATTGTGGATGTCATTATATCATTATGTACTTTTTTTCATACAAGAAAAGTTATATCGTTTAAGGTTAAGCAGTACGTCAGAGAGGCAGGTGACCCCACTTTTTTATAATAAAGTTTTCCAATATTTATTTTCAAAACTCTGAGAAAAGATCGATGAAAACGCTGTTTGAAAATAATTGTTTTTTTAAATTTTAATTAATCCATCCAAGACTCCATCTTTGAAAAGGACCCTCTGAAGGATCGAGGATACGGAAGAAAGAGACCGGTAAAGGATACTGGCTCAGAAGTATCCGATGGCGGCTATGCCGAGACCCTAACTATAGACGTCATTTATCTTTGTTTCACAAGATAAGTTGTATATCAAGTTTTGTATGTATTTTTAGGCAATAATCTACATTATATCTGAATTACTAATCTTATTTCTAATTGTATTAATAAACCACAGTCTTTATAATTCTTTGGTGCTTACTTAACCCATACCCACTTATTTATTTGTGAGTAATATGTTGATGGTTGAATTAATTAGTAAATTGGTGAATACATAACCAATCTCTTGAAAATATTCCAATTAAGAATAAAGTTTGGCCGTTTATAGAAATAATAATTCGAGTAATCATCCTAAATGATTACTCCGTCATCCCAAAATCAATTAGAATATTTATAAATATTTTTATTTGAAAGAAAAGATATGTCCAGGGCCGAGACTCGAGCCCTGGTCGCCCACGTGGTGCTCTTCCAACTGAGCTATCCTGGCTCCCTTCTCGGTCCAGACATATCCTTTCTTTTCACTGATCCGATATCTCCGTGTTCTCGCAATTTGCGATGTATACAAAGGGAAGAATGTTCATTGAATTTAATAAACATCGACATTACTCTAATTAGGATCTTGTTGGCTTACGTCATTATATATTATTATAATTTATTTTATTTATATAATTTAAATAAAATAAATTATAATAGAATATTCATACTATATTTAAGACTATAAAACATAGCAATATATATATATATATATATATATATATATATATATATAATAAATCTTCAAAATAATGTCGTGCCTGACCTAACAAATAGTTTGTTAATGGTTAAATGTAAGAGGGATTTTTCCCTTGTCAGCCCTGCAACAGTTCTCAGCTCCTGAGGAGGCTTAAGATGTATCCTTGCACGCCTTTCCAGTCCGATCTTGAGATGTTCTCTACTAGTTAAGTCAATATTATTACATGGCTTACAGAGAGGTTATCAATTTTTTTTCTCACATCACAATACAGCCATAAAACCAGAAATAATTCACAGACACTACTTTTGAACAGGACGGGAGACATTCAAAACATTCATAAAACGTAACGAAGAATCATAAGAAAATTTTAGGCCTAAAATTGGAAGACAAACAGTATCGCCTCAGAAGTAATCAAGAAATCGAACACTATTTTATTATTCACATCGATATTGGGAAAATCAGATTAAGGCTTTATGGACACATCAAAAGGATGAACTGAAGCAATCTTACTATACAAATGGTCGAATTATATGGAAAAGGAGTTAATCCTAAACTATAAAATGGGTTGGTGAAATAATAAAAGAAATGGTCGGAATTACAACAGAGAATATTCCAAGCCGTGTAATCTGCAGATTCAAAATTCATAAGAATAAATCGAAGAAAAGTGGAGTAACATGGTCTCAAGAAGAGAAACGAAATCCAGAGCGAAATAATGATAGAATTATGGGCAAATACATTTATTTAAGTACTTTGTATTTATTGTTATTATAAATAATAATAATACGTTAATCAATTGCACCAAAAATATTTACAGTTTATTTATTTTTTTAATTCAGAAGATCTTCTTCTAAAGAAAATATATTGAAAAGATATGTTCAGGACCGGGACTCAAACCCGGGTCTTCCAGATCGCTAGTCTGGATCTCTACCAACTGGGCCATCCTGGCTGTATCAGGCTCGCTCCCCGGTCATGGTCCTATCCTTTCTTTTCAATGATCCTAACTCCCCCCGTTCTCGCATTTTGCGAAGTATACGAGGGGAAGATTGTTCTTTGAACATTATTTTAATGTTTTATTATTTTTATTATAAACAAAGGTTTAGAGCCTGAAATACATTGAAATCTATAAATAATATATAGGTGGTGTATAGATACAGAAAAAGCATGTACTTCTAATGAATGCAAAACTTATTGAAAACAGATTCTTAGTAAATATAATAATAACTTGATAACATTTTATCATTGTAAAAATAAAATAATTTATTTATATATATATACAGAAAACTGCGTCGTTAATACACGAACGTTTTCTTAATTTTGTACATGCTGCGATAGCGTCATAGCCTTCTTGACACAACAATTGTTATAAATAAAAGAGACGAGAGGGAATAGTTTTAATGTACTGTTACAGTGTGTTGAGTAAATTTAAACCCTAAAATTGAAATTTGAAAGAAGCACGATGTAAAGACATTGAATGCTGTTTCTTTGTTTTTTTCAGGTGAGGGAATGCTTAGTTGAAAATTATTGTAATTATTTAAAACATGAAAATACGTATTGTAAATAAATCTTTGTTTATTTTCAGAGAAAGTAAGATTATCAAAGTTATTAAATATCATTATTATATATTGTGGTTTTATGTAAAAACCACAAAGCATATAATATGAGAATGCTATATATAAAAACAATACAGTGCCTTCAGCAGTCAAATATTAAGTTGAACAATAAATATAAATGCTATAATAAATATGAATACACCTTTCAAATGCTTTAATTCAGAGACTATTCAACAAACTGATGTTTATGCAGAAATATGCAAGATTGAATTTCTAAGAATAGGAATGATTTAATTTTCTAAAAGGTTCTCGCGGTTTTCTCGTAAGTTCACCCTTTTGCATAATTTAAATATTGCAACACAAACAGAAAGTAAGGAAATTTTTTAGACCTTAGTCCTAAGCCAAACGCATCATTTGTAAAACTTTTAAATTATTCATTTATAAATTAGAATGATAAATGGACACCAACAAACATCCAAAATAAACTTACGTGCATAAGTCATATCCGATGAGTTTAGAAAATTATTTTAAATGTTCCATAAATCGTTGCGATGATAACTGATTTCAATTTACAAAAGTTATGTACATAACTGTTATATGACCAACGGAACAGAGCTTTGTGACTCCACTAATCCATCGAATTTCTTTACAATCCGACATTTTTAATGCTCTTTACTCTATCTGTTGCTGATTTGGCCCGAATCCGATATCAAACCTTTTATGATACACTTGATTTCCATTCAAAACCCACTAGTTTCAAGCCTGGCTATCTTCTCCTGTTTGAGCAACCTCAAAATAGTTATTGGACCTTTCGATGAGAGCTCCGAAATGGATAAGGAAAATAAATTTCTGTTTCAATTATACCAGATCGCATGCCATATTGATTGTAAGCTTTTCGATTAATAACATAAATACATTTTCATAAATTAAATAACTAATACTTTTGAGAATGAAAAAACAATTAATTAAATCAAAAGAAATTTTTTAACGTTTTTATAATTAGAAAATGAAGTTACTAATATTAACTAAATTGTAAACAACTAATTGATAACAAAAAGAAAATAATAATTATTTAATCTTACAATAATAAATTTAACTCTATTAAATTACAAGTAAATGAAATGTTCAAATAAAATCTATTACAAAATAATAAATGTTTATGTGGTTTTCTAGTTGAAATGATATAATAATGAAAACTCTTATCTGTCTGTCGAATTGGATTCCAGTAGATAGTAGATTCTCGGCAGGGCGAGCTGGATGTTGAGACGACAAAGGAATTTTGTAGGCTGGGCGAGCGAAGATGGTGAAACAATAGAGGTTGAGATGATCGACTGGGTCAATTCGAATTGGTCGAATCGATGACTAAGTTTAAACTAATTACACCTGCAGGTGGGCAGCAAATTAGTATCTTCTTCAAATTCCACCCAAAAAAACTTTGGGCTCTTATAGAGCATACGATGTGCACGTCAAGAGGCTCGTGCCAACACTGTCTGGCTCGGTTTCGCCGGTCGACTCTCTTTTGTTTGTATCTCTTCACTTTTATAACGTATGTTTTCAAACTTATTACTATCAAAGTTAAATTATTCTAAACAACTATGAAATAAACGTTTAAATTATTATATTAAATAAAATTGTGAAAAATAATAAAGATGATGTTCTTTCTTTTACGAAAAAATGATTTAATTTTTTTATGATTAAAACTAATTATACTTTATAAGGTTACTACTTCATCTGGCCTTAACATTCCCGATAAAACGAAAAAAAAAATCCGCCAAGGTTTCTGAAAGCAATATGGGTAGTTCCTCTGTTTGCCTTTATATAATGCTATTACACATCATTCATTTTTTTTTACTTGTATTAATATAGAACAGTTGTTCAGAATTTCAATTTAAAAAAAGTTCGATTAAATGTAGATACTCCTTCAGAAGTAATTTTTGTTTCCAGTAATAACTAATCATTCTCAATAATCCATGTTTTTCTTTTCAATGAATTAAGTAAACTTTAGTTCATATCGATGACATACAGTATGGCATAGTTAATCACTCGAGTACCAATACTTTTTTTAATCGCCAATAGAAAAGAAATATGCACCCAGCTTGGAAATGAGACCTAGAGTAGAATTGGATACAAGACAAACAAAATCTGCAATTCGAGTAGCGGGGGAGGTCAAGCGTGAAGACCAACAGCCAACTTTTTTTCTTCAGTAACTAAACATTCCGCAAAAACAAAAATTTCCAAAATTAAAAAAAAGAGTATCTAATGAGATGGTTTAATAAATAGGGCAGGCTTTGATATTAAGTGGTGTTTCTAAAGTAAAAAAAAAATTGATCGATACACCGAATTATATTTTTAGATCATCGTGTGGGCTGATAATATTATGAATAAGGAAAGATGTGCCCTGCTGAAAAAATAAACAGAAATACCTGCAAGATGGTGAAGGAAGGACCCACGTAGCTGTTACACGTCCGACTCAAAATGTCCATCTCCTAGGAAAAGGAAAGCTTTACAGGAATATATTAGGTCGTTCTACAACCATACACAAGTTAGGGTCAGAGAGTGAAGATGTGGTAAGAAATGTAACCTACATGGGGAGATATATTTGCACGCTCCACTTTATACGAATTAAATATCAATTATATATATTTTTTAAACTCATGTTTAGTAACCTAAGAGGTAATAAACACATGTTTAGTAAACTATGCGGAACATGTTTAGTAGAAGGAGCTGGCTCACGGTAGAGCACTGAGTTGCCATGCCAGAAACCCTGGTTCAAATCCCACTGCGTCCAAGACTTTTATTTAGTCTGTTTGAAGCCGGAGATGGATCATATAGGATCTAGGACCCTCCTGGGGCTCACCCAGCCTCTATAAAATATTATAAGCATAAGGAGGAAAAATCTGGCGGTTGAGCATAGTCTAGGACAAAACACCTCCCTACAAAACGGTTGTCCATGAAACAGTACAGTATCTACCATGTACTAAACCACAGATCCGTTCACGGGTGTAGTGGTACAGTTTTTTAGTAAACTATGAGGTAATAAACACTAAAGAAGTAATAAACTCATTAGTTATTAGTAACAGAGAGAACCATACTCATTGCATTTATGCTATATATAATACAATCAATCCACCTTATCAGAATAATTATGCATACAAAATATTTCATCAATCATTAAGATGATAATTAATATTTTGATTAAGTCAAAATGAGATCGTGAAACGTCCATGAAACCATTGGAGAAACATTATCGGTATTTAAAAAGCTAATTTTTTTATTTTAATTGTATGGCTTTTACGATGTATAGATCATTGCATTACAAATCAGCAAATAAAAAAAAAATTATTCCAAAATTTTTAAAATGGATTTAAAACTTATGAATTGTATTACCAATCCAGTCTTATATGTTCAATTTTGTGTATTTTAAAATTATTCAATATAGTTCACAAACCGAAAAGTCTTATTTATTTCGTGTCCACAAGTAAATCATACCTAAAACAATTAGTTAGGTATCATCAATGTAGCACAAAATATATTATGTGTAATAATTAGTACATTTATATTCATATCTACAATTAAAATATTTTCATTTCATTTAAATGCGATTATTTTATTTTAAATATTCATTACTATTTAAAAATATGAACGAATTCACTGAAATTGAACATTTTCATTAACCATAGGAGGATATCGGTTGCACATCTTCAAGCATCCATTCGTATTTTTTAATTTATGAATAATCATAACTAACAGAAAAAAAATATCATCCGTTAATATGGATTTTTGATTGTTTAAATAGGTTAAAATAAAAAGGATTTAATTAGATTCACGGTTTTGATTATAATTATTTAAAAATTATAGAAGTGTTTAAATTAATAATATTTAGTTAATATGAGATTTATTGAATTATTCAGATGTTAATTATACAATAATATAACATTAAAAATAAAAATGCAGGAGTGCTACATAAAATTTAATCTATTGGTCAGGGAGTGCAGTCAATGATAACACAAAAAATAAGTAAAACTTATTTCTTATTAATCGTGCCAACGTTTCGGCCTACGGTGTAGGCCATCTTCGGGGCTAATAGTGGGTGCAGTGACCTGTCACGACACCAACCCTTGTATACTTAACTATCAACACTAGGACTGTCAACTTAACTATAATTCTAGTGTTGCCCTGAAGATGTCCTACCCCGTAGGCCGAAACGTTGGCATGATTAATAAAAAAATAAGTTTTGCTTATTTTTTTGTGTTATCATTGACTGCACCCCCTGACTAATTCAATCCATCATTTGAATTATCCAGTCAACTATTTTGAATATACATTGAAAATATACCATAAGTACTTAAATATGAACATATATGATGATTTTTGTCTTCGTATGTACATCTACTTACAAACCCAAAATGACTTGAAATGAAATACTATTAAAACTAATATGTAGTAATAATACAGCTATCCACTCTATTAAAATAATAGAATATAGTGTAATCGAAAACATATATGACATACCAGAGGGATGTAGAGTCTAAGAGCTACTTGAACCAGCAGGATCTAAAAAAAAAAATTGTTAGACCTACTTAATAATTATTACATAATATTCAAAAATTAAAATTTTGTGAAGTAATATTAAAAGAAAATGTATTTTTTGAAATTTACAACTGAGTCTTTTGTAAATAATTTGGAGCTTAGTGCGAATGTCTAGGATTCCAAGATAAGCATTTGTCAAGGTGTAGTCTTAAGTACCGGACCTGTTCTACAGGAATCAGTGAGATGTTATTAAACGATACAGGAGGACAGAAAGTCGTTGGAAGTAATATTTAAAATTATATATATTAAAGGATTGTCACAAAAACAAAAACAAATAAAATTAAAATTAATAAATACATACAAATATTTACATCTATAACATTACTAAGGTAATAAATTGGTGCATCCTATTTAAAATTAGAATACAAATTTTGTAAAGTAATTTTTGAAATTAATTATTTTAAGTTGTCACCGTTATTTTAAAACACCGTTTCTTAAAAATAATTTATGCAAGGAAGTTTACAGCTGTATTGTACTGTATTGTTGTACAACTGTAATACAACAAGTAAATTGGCATGGAGGGAACGCATAAATTGGCATGAATAAAGACAAGTAGAGAAACTACCCAGTGGTAGTACTCATACAAGTTCAGCAAAGAAGGTCACGAGGCCATCTTCTTTTCATACACCTCGGAGGATTATCAGGGATTGAAGAGGTTGCTAGATTTGAAACTAGTGGGTTTGATTGGTTCTGCCCAAATCACTATCAAATAGGACATAAGGTCATAATGAATGACTTAATTAATGATAGCTAATCATCAGTTCGGCTTTCAGCAGAAACAACTAGTGGGTTTAATTGGAAATGAAGTTCTTCCTAAAAAGATTGATAGCTACAAAAGTCAGTAAACCAACAAATAAAAAAAAAGTTAATAAGTAGATACACATATATATCTATAGTATTAATAAGCTAGTTAGTAAATTAGTACAAGATATCCCAAAACCAACATGATAGCAGATGATAACTTGTTACATGTGATACTATTTAGAATCCTAGAAATATCATTAAACCTATAAAGGGGTACTGAGCAGGTAGTGAAATACCTTAGTCAGGTCTGTACCTGAACAGTGGCTTTGTGATGTTTAAAAATATTACCGACGGGGGTTCGTAGGAAGAAGAGATGTGACAAGTCAGACCAAGCAGACAGTCTATAAATCGACCTTTCTTCCTATCCTATCTTACTATTCGGAATCATGGACCTTAACCTCAAAGCAGAGAAGTCAAATACAAGCGGTTGAAATAAGTAGAAAGTAGAAAGGAAAACTCGGAGAGATCGGATACGGAACACAACTTTAATAAAAATAATAACAGAGGGGTTTGTTATCGCCATTCAAGACCATGTTATCGCCACCAGATCATATAGAAGGCATGTTCTAAAAGACGCATCAACGCCATATAAATGTTGGCTATGCTCGGCTACATTGGAGTCAATCCAGCACATCACTGGTGGATGTGGAGTGTTTGGCTGGGACTGAATATCTCCAGAAGCATAACAATGTAGCAAAAATTTTGCATCGAGCCCTGGCGGTGAAATATTAACTTCTAGATGTAAAGGCATCGTATTATAAGTATCATCCCAATAGACTTCTACAAAAAGGTCCTCTTAAGCTATATTGGGATGAGTCCATTATAACAGACCACACTGTGCATCATAATAGACCAGATATCCTACTTATAAAGTCGAGTGAAAACAAGTATAAATTATTGCGATCCCTAACGACAATAATGTAAACTCAACTGTTGGAGAGAAACTTCGAAAGTATCAAGAACTTGCGGCTGAGTTTAAAGAGCTATACCATATGGAAAGCGTGGTGGTAACACCTATTATAATCTCCAGGAATGGATTGGTTCCTAAATCCACGGTGGAGGGCATTGAGAAACTGGGAATTCCGGTCGAGGTTTTAAAGGAGGCTCAATAGGCAGTTCTCCTAGACACAGCTAGGATCGTCAGAAAATTTCTGAATATTTAGAGATGAAAAATATAATAATCAAAAAATAATAACTGCAGATGGTTGGACTTGTCCCCCATCTCTGTTTTGAACCCGCAAATGCGAGAACAAAAAATAGATAAGTCCCTTTAGAACAATAACACAGGTTTCTATACAGGGTATTATTATGTCTTAAAGTATAATGTTATAAAATTTATTTAATTAATACAATTAAATTAGCAAATGAGAAAGAATTAATGAAAATGAATTGCGAATAACCTCCAGTGATAACATTTAAAGAATAAAAAAAAATATATATTTTTTAAAAATTATTTTATTGAATTGTACAACTGTAATATATACATCTAGTACAAGGGCTGTATGAATAAATAAATACATGAAAGGACGTGTAGAGGCACTACCCACTGGCACCACTCTAATTACATTTCTATTATAGAAGGTCCCGAGGCCATCTTCTCTTCAGACGCCTAGGAGGATTGTCCGGGATGGAATTGGATCCAAGGATGGAAACTAGTGGGTTTGGATGGGCCTGGAGTTTATTATGGAATGATAGGTATCTGGAATGGGCTAAATCGGTAACATATGGAACGTTCAGGTCATTATGGATGGTTTTATTTGTGACAAAATAAGGGCGTTTAGGATTTTGCGAAGGATTTTGGATTGCAAGGATTGAATACGAGAGGAATTTTCATGGTTTGGTGGAGCCCCATAGTTCAATTCCGTAAGTCCATATAGGTCTTATAACAGTAACATAAATAAGTCTTTTGTAATTAATCTGAAGCTTTATAAAAAATATTAAAAAACAAACGTGTACAAGAAAAAAAAATAACAGAGAGTTAATATTACAATAATTATAGAGAGAGAAACAATAGATAATTACATATGTAAGCTAATTACAATGTCAAGTAGAAAAAAAAACACAAAGCAAATAATGAAACAAAAATATAAACACTATCAACTAAGATAACTCTTGTTTTTAAAAAATATCTAACTGAATATAACGAAAAGTTGTATTATCAGACACTATTTAGAATGCGATGAATACTTAATTAGCCTGTTAAGGGTTACTAAAATTTACCCTAAGTAAGGACCTCCCAAAGTCTGTAACTGAAAAATGATAGTTGTGGGCAAGAAGCAAGAGGGGGGGAGAGTCAACTACATGAATGACGAAAAGGGACATTTTGTAAGTAGAAATATATTTTTGTGACCATGATCACCAATGATGAATGCAATGAATGTAAAGTTGTTTTATCTGATGTAAAAGGATGTTCATTAATTAAAACAACTTGTGGGCAATCCACCACGTACACCTTTGGAAAAAGATAGGCATATATGTTTTATTCGATAATGATATATCCTATATTCAATTCCTTCTCAATCTCCTCACTCCAAGTAGCTGCAGGTCAGCCTCATCTTCGAGCCACCGTAGTCTGGGTCTATCTCTTCCTCATTTACCGTCCAGGCGTCCTTCTATTTTCTTCCTTGGTAGTCTTTCCTGATCGATTTGATGCACATGACCCAACCATGTCATTCTCCCTTTTTTAATAAATGAGACTAAATCGGGGTATTTATACAACCCTCTTGAAGTTCTTTATTGGTTTTTATCCTGTATATATTTTCTACTTTGGTTGGGCCATATATTTTTCTCAGGATTTTCCTTTCGCAGGCATTAATGAAACTCTCTTTTCGCTTTGTAAGCCTCACTAGCATATGAGCAGTTCAATGCACAAATTAATTAACACCTTAAAACAAAAACTGAAGAAATGCGATAAAATAGTGTGCATTGTTTTGTTTTTTACTATTTTTTTTTACCTTTCTAACTAAATAAAATTCACCATTTAGAGCTTTTTGGTGCATTTAAATGGTAGTAGTGCAACAATTTGCATTGAAGTGCGGAGTTAATCAAAATGACTTCTGAATAAAATTATTCATTATTCAGTGGCCACAATTTTTTTTTCGTTAAATTTTATTAACGTTTATTGTTTGGGAAAGATATTATTAATATACAAATTTATGACAATGCCAAGTAGTTTTACACTTAAATTTAAGAAGTTTCAAAAAGTGGAGTTAGTAGTGAAAGGCTCATATGTCACTACAGGTCAGAGAACAGTCTTATATACTTGCACTTTGATCTCTTGGGATATATTTCTATTGAGACAATTTTTCTTGAGAGCCAGTATCATTTCCTGCTTTTCTGAATCCTCAATCCTTTATTACTAATTAAAAATGAATCTTAACTTTTCTTGAGATCATTGTTTGGGCAAGTGAGAACAGCCAAGCGAACTATAGGTTGAAAGTAAAATTGTAAGTAATGTTTGAAATTAAGTGAAAATACAAAAAAATATATAATATACATCTATACCATTATTATGCCAGTTAATGGATGAGTTAAAAATATCAAATACAGCAAAATAGGTGATGATAACAAATTGCATTTTTCTACTTCACAACTTGGACAGTTTCGAATCTATCTCCTTCAAGGTTGGTTCTCAGATACGAACTGACGTGAAAGTTTGAACTTCTAGGACAGAGGGCTTTGGCAGAAGCAGAAGACACTCCTGATGTAATGGCGCCTAAACCTATGGAAGATGAAATCTGCCATTTGTATTGCTGGGGGGGGGGGCGCCGCAGAGAAGTGTAGATAGAGTCGTCAGGAAGACAAATGCTCAACGCTATCTCAATCTTCACCGCCGTCGCTCCTTCTACAAGAATAGCTATTACTTTTTCTTCCACTTCGGGAGGAATTTGTATAGCGGCTAATATCTCAGCTCGAGCTTATATGTCTTCTCAAACTGCTATGCTTTCTTTTATATCTAGTTCTAAAAAAAACTGTAGCTCTATAACAAGGGTTGTAGGATAACGGATGTGCAAGGAGATGATGTGTCCGAGATCATGCTCAACTAACTTTTATTCTTTAACCTCATTTATTACATTGAGATAATCATTCTTGATGATAAATTAAAATTTTCAGCTTTGGGGAAGGTTATTAAGGTTTTTAATGATCGTACACTGAGTATTTAAGCTTAATGATTATAGCTATAATTAGTTCTGAATGTCAACATTTCGTAGTCAGATAAATACATTTTGATTAATTTCATGAGATATAATTAAACTATATTAAAAAAACCTTAATCTTCTTATTCTTATGTCCGTTTCCAAATCATTCACTTCTTTGTATATTTCCTTGTTAGGTCTCAACTTATAGCTTCACTGTGTCTTCTTTGGGCCGTAAATTCTTCTGAGTATTCTTCTTTCTATCCCTAACATTTTCCTTAGGCTGGGGAGGGAAGCGGTCTCCATCCCGTACAGTATCATCGGTTTGACGACCGTATTGTAGTGTCTACAACCCATGAAGGCTCTGGAGCTTAGTAGATGTTAGAGACTGTACTGTTTCATGGACAACGGTTCTGCAAGGAGGTGACTTGTCCTCGGTCACGCTCAACCGCCAGATTTTCCCTCTTATTTTGGGTACTCTATTTTTATAATATTTTATTGAGGCTGAGTGAGCCCCAGGAGGGTCCTATATCCTATACGATCCATCTCCCGCTGCAAACATACTTAATAAAAGTCTTCCCTACCGGTGAGGTAGACATTGGCACCCCCCCCCCTTCATGATACAACAATATGGCCTGTATATACAATACATTATAGCATTGGTAACCAATGGTAATTCCTCACCATACCTCTCCGACCCCGCCTCCGATTTCGCTAAAGGCCTCCGATTTTCTGATTTTCCGGGCAATAGTTTCACAACAGCTAAGAAAGTTTAAATAAAAACAGCAGGTAACAAATGGACTACACAATCCTTGTTCGCAGTAAAGTATCGTGATCACTCTGAATACCCGGAAAATATAAAAACAAATGTGTATGAGGAAGCTAAGTGTTGTCCAGATGTTTAAAGAAATCTCTCTACGTAATAACATAATGAAGTAAAGGACTGAAACCTCTTTGCGGCATTAAATTTCATTTACTGACAAAGGACTTTAATTTGTTTCTAGTGAGTTCATTTGCTTTCGACAAAAACTGTAAAATTAATTGTATTATATCTAAGTGAGATACATGTAAAGAAGATGTTATGTGCTTATTGTACGGTCATTAAACACGCCTACCCCAAAGCTGAAAATTTTGGTTTATCATCAAGAATGATTATCTCAATTTAACATAGGAGCAATACAATAAATGAAGTAAAATAACAGAGAAATGAAAAAAAAAATCATTTTAGGGTAAAAAAGAGGGGGGGTTTTCATTTAAATATTTTATTAATTGGTGTTGGTAAAAATAGAGTCATTTTTTAAGAAAACCTTAAAAAACACACTTAACTTCTTTGGCATAAAATAAATATTTATTATAATGCAAATGGAAAAAACCACAAGCAGAGCCTTATGTTTCAAATCTGGTATAAAATACAAACACTTATACAAACAGTCGACGTTTCGCCCATTCAGGCATTATCAAGACACAATAAAAAGTAAGTTCACTCACATCTCAAAACAGAAGTGCAATACATCCCAACGAATAATCGCTCAAAAAGGCTCATAATCCGGGACCGCACCTCCACCCCAAGACGTTCAACCCAAAAACTGAAAAGCAGGTGATATGCAAACAGCTGGGAAGGTTACAGAATCAGCTGATAACCAACATACATCAAGTAATGTTAACCCATACAATTTTCTACATATTACCAAAATTAGCAAGATTTAATTTTTAAAAATATTCAATGCTTCAGAATAAAATTGGTTTAAATTTCTACAATCTGTTTTAAAATTAACTGCAATGTCAATCTTATGCGCAATCTGCATCGCCTCGAACATTTTTCTTCTAGAGCTATCACTCTCCTTATAAATCCTCGAGGCGATGCAGATTGCGCATAAGATTGACATTGCAGTTAATTTTAAAACAGATTGTAGAAATTTAAACCAATTTTATTCTGAAGCATTGAATATTTTTAAAAATTAAATCTTGCTAATTTTGGTAATATGTAGAAAATTGTATGGGTTAACATTACTTGATGTATGTTGGTTATCAGCTGATTCTGTAACCTTCCCAGCTGTTTGCATATCACCTGCTTTTCAGTTTTTGGGTTGAACGTCTTGGGGTGGAGGTGCGGTCCCGGATTATGAGCCTTTTTGAGCGATTATTCGTTGGGATGTATTGCACTTCTGTTTTGAGATGTGAGTGAACTTACTTTTTATTGTGTCTTGATAATGCCTGAATGGGCGAAACGTCGACTGTTTGTATAAGTGTTTGTATTTTATACCAGATTTGAAACATAAGGCTCTGCTTGTGGTTTTTTCCATTTGCATTATAATAAAAATTTAGTGTTTCATTTTGAGTTTTGGCTCTATTTTATTGATAAATATTTATGTTCATAAATCTATTCTTATTTTAAATTTAATGAAATTTGTTGTCTACTTTTTAATTTGTTTAAGATCGATCAATCGACTATATCACTAGTTGGTAGAATACCGCGCTATAGATAGGGAGGACCCGGGTTCGAATCCCGGCCAAGACAAATCTTTTCTCTTCAAAATATTTAAATAGCCACAATAAAAAAAATATATAAATATAAAATAGACGTTAGTCAACCAGATCCCAATTAATGTAATGTTCAATGAACTTACTTCCCCATATGTAAATCGCAAAAATTGCGAGTGCTGGGGATGTGGGATCGGTGAAGTACCTGGTTACGAGCCCTGGTGCTTAGTTGGTAGAATACCGCGCTAGAGATGCGGAGGACCCGGGTTCGAATCCCGGCCTGGACAAATATTTTCTCTTCAAACTAATTTTTTTTTCGTTACAAAATATACGAAACTCCCCAGAAGATCCTGCCAGCAGTGATTGATATGTATGCCTCAAAGTTTAAGCCATTTAAGCGTTATAACAAGCCTTAGTACTTGTTACAAGACACTACCATGTAAAAAATCGGTAATGCTGAAGATCCTGATCAGTATAACGAGACAAACTCATTAGATTATTGTATCATCTTCGGTCCTTGTGGACGAAAATCGCGCTCAAAGTGTCAGTTATATACATATGCACATATATACAGGTGATTCTAATAAAAGCAATTTAAAAAAATTATTGAATTAATAATTAGTCCATCATCATCCTTCCGTAAACAAGTTATAATTGCACGACTTTTTTACTCGAATGCCATTTAGAATTATATATAGCCTTTCAGGAATGTTTTCCTAAGATTATCCTCGAGAAGGGAAAATTTATAAGCTCAAAGGACTCTAAGTTTAGCCCAAGGCACTTCTTGAGCCATTGCTTCCGACCTGTAACATGTCAGCCCTTCGTTAACAAAACGGATAAGACAATATTTATGATTAATGTAACAATAATGTTATTTTCAGTGATAAACATAAATTTACAAAAAAACAAACACATCGAAGTAAGATGCCTGGCACATGCGGACGATCTGGCCTTAATGGCGGAGACTGAAAGCGAAGCAATAGAGCAGTTGAATACTGAAAAGTACCTGGGGGAAATATTATGTAGCGATGGGACGGAGAAGGAAAGCATAATAGAGTAAGTAACTAAATTGGAAAGACTAAGCGTCGCTACAAGCAATTTATATAATAAAAGGAGGCTATCAACGAGAGCGAAGATAAGACACTAAAATACGGTCTTCAAAAGGGTGATACTGTACGGAATGGAAACCGCTTCCCTCCCCAGCCTTAGGAAAATGTTAGGGATAGAAAGAAGAATACTAAGTAACCCCCCTTGAAATAATACGGCCCAAAGAACACACAGGAAGGCTTCAGGTTGAGACCTAATAAGCAAATATACGAATAAGTAAATGAATTGGAGATGGGCATAAGAATAAGAACATTAAGGTTCTAAGGACATGTGGTGAGGATGCACCCAAGCGATTAAATAGAGAAATCTTCTTTATATGAGCGGATACAAGAGAACTGGGGGTACACCAAACAGATGAAGGAAGAAACTGAGAGACTGAAAATAACATACCGTTACTGTTTCCATAGGGATGACTATGGGTAAAGACTAAAGTAAATTACGGACCTTGTGGGATAGAGAGTTGCGAGAAAAGGGATGGCGTGGAGCGAGGAATGAAGAGAAGAACAATTGGAAAGAATGAGGTGGGAAGAAAAAAGGAAGGAGAGAAGGGTTTTGAAAAGAAAAGAAAATATAGATATTCACGTGGTCTCTAAGACCGATCCGTGAAAAAATACAACATAAATTTAATAAATTAGATTAGAATTGAGTGGGGCAAATCTCGAAAAGCAAAGGAATAATATTTTAAAAATACAAAAAAAAATAACCACTCAACGTTTCTCCCATTTAGGCATCATCAGGACATACAACAAAAGTTTTTTTTATTTTATTAATTTATTCATTGAAATTTATATCTGTATTATAATAATAAAACAAGTAAATGCCAGGAATGATACTTAACGACACGAATAAAGACTAAGAGAGAAACTAACCAGTGGTAGTATTCAAATAACACATTCAGCTTAGAAGGTCACGAGGCAATCTTCTTTTAAGACGCCTCGGAGGATTATCAGGAATTGAAGAAGTAGCTATGTTTGAAACTAGTGAGCTTGAGCCGGAATTAAATGTATCATGAAAATACTGGTATCTGCTTCGGGCAAAATCAGCAACAAATGGGCCATTGAAGTCCTTATGGAGAATACGAAGGTTTTTGGATTGTAAGAAATGAATACGAGAGAAATTCAATGACTAAGTGAGCCCCAAAGCTCTGCTCCGTAAGGTCTTATAATAGTCATGTATATGAGCCTTTTGTAATTAATTGGGAGCATAGAGCGTTTGTCTAGTGAGTAGCCTGAAACCGTGAGCAGTCTCCAAGATAATTAATTGCTATGTCGCGCGGCCATATAAATTTAATGTATGTATGTTTAAAAATAATTTTCAAACTGTATAAAAAATATGACATCACTTACATATTTACATCACAGTTAGCTTTTCTAGTATAATGGCGTAACGACCAACACAGCCCTAAGCAATTATACTGTCATACGCTCCAGAGATCAGAAGACAGAAGCCCACTAAGAAATACGTGACCCCAATGGAAGTCGAGGACCTAGTACTATCACGAAAAAAAAGTAAAGGTCGTTCCAGAAACTGAGACAGTCCAATTACGGAATCTTATGAAGGCGGTATTTAAATCACTTGAGTTTAAACAAATTGCGCTCATTGGCTGGAGAGGGGAGCCCTTTTGCCGAATTATTACAAAAGGTCCTCTGGGCCGAAAGAAGATTTAATTTATAATTGGAATTGTAATTACCTACGGGAAACTGGTTTCTTAATTATTTTTTCTAAGTGAAATGGCGTAGAAAATGCTATTGCGTTGGTGTAATTTATAAGTCGAATGTAAAATAAAAAATAATATTTAACAAAATGTCGAACAAAATAAGCTAAGTGCTTGAATATGAATTTAAAATATTGGAGTTTACTCCTTAAGAATCGATTTTCATATTTAGCCCGCGGTATGAAAATTTTATGAAAAGTAAAATCGAATTTTAGCTAAATGTGGTGCGTTACGTTCCTTTCTCGATAATATTGTATTATTTGTTTTACATAATAGATAGAAATTAAAAGTTAAAATCCGGGACTAATCGGGAAGAGATACGTGTGGTATCTATGGTAACAGTGTATTCTATTGCTTTTAAAAATGTTTAAAACCTCAAATTAAGGTTAGCTTCGTTTGAACTAGTTAAGAATATAAATATATAACCTCAATGTTACCTTTGAGCTTTGATGTTTTTTATGTTTTGTTATTATGAGAATAGATTTACAAATGTTTTAAATGGTCAGGGAGGAGGTTTAGTTAATAAACTTTACAGCAAAATATAAATATAACGAGAGACGTTATGTTCCTTTGCACTTTATGTATGTTGTAAATTGTAAAATTGAAAAATACTTAGAGCGAAACTAGTTTTAGTATGAAATCATTTATCGTTGGTTCACTCTGGATATTTCTTTATTCACTTAATGTCACTTAGTAAAATTTCAATAGTGGAAAGTAAATTTAATTTTCACTAAGTAAAGATGAAAGTTTACACCTAGTACAATTCTTGAAAAATTAACTTAATTTAGGGCTACATTTAGACTTTATTTCTGGCAGATTACTCGGGACGACTAGATATGGTACAACTATTTATGCAATGTTTTCACGATTCATAACCCATGTAACTTCTGACGTACACGTATTTTATTTTAGTTACCACAAACCTATTGTCACTGTATTTAATAATGATGATAATACTATTCACGGGCTGAAACTGTTCAAAATCATGTCAAATGTTCATGGTGAGAACAAACGAATCTTCTCAAGAATAATTTATAAAAAAATATTAAAAATTATTATTATGTGAAATAGTTGATGATATATATTTCATTAGAATGATGTAAATATTATGAATAAATATCTAGTATATATGCGTTGATTATTTTTTAAGATGCTTTCATTTACCCTCTTTTTACATAATCTACACAATACTAATTCTTAATGTGTTCAATAATATATGTCCAGGACCGGGACTCGAACCGGGGTGTTCCAGATCGCTAGTCTGGGACTTTACCATTTGAGCTATCCTGGCCCTAATCAAGCACGCTTCTCGGTCGTGGTCATATCTTTTCCTTTCACTGATCCCAAGTCCCCGCGTTCCCGCATTTTTGCGAAGTATACGAGGGGAAGAATGTTCTTTGAGCATTATTTTAATTTGGATCTAGTTGACTTACGTTATTGTAATTATTATAATTTATTTGTCATTAATTTTTTAATATTTTTATTTGAAAAGAAAAGATATGTCCAGGACCGGGACTCGACCCCGGGTCTTCCAGATCGCTAGTCTGGGACTCTACCATTTGAGCTATCCTGGGCCCTAATGAAGCACGCTTCTCGGTCGTGGTCATATCTTTTCCTTTCACTGATCCCAAGTAATTATAATGACGTAAGTCAACTAGATGCAATGGAATGCAATGTTTTCTCGACTCATAACCCATGTAACTTCTGTACACGTATTGTATTTTAGTTACCACAAACCTATTGTCACAGTATTCAATAATGATGATAATTCTATTGACGGACTGAATAGTGTTCAAAACCATGTTAAATGTTACATCTTCCCAAGATTGATTTATATAAAATATTAACAATCATTATTATGTGAAATAGTTGATGATATATATTTCATTGGAATGATGAAAATATTATGAATAAATATTTATATATGTTTTGATTATTTTTTAATATGGTTTCATATACCCTCTTTTTACATAATCTACACAATACTAGTTCTTAAGGAGTAAACTCCAGTCGTGGGTCGTAGCTGACACACATTTTCATTTTAATCTTAAAATGGAAAAAATCAAATTTTATAAAAAGTTTTTTATAAAGAAGGGAGTACACCGGTCTAGCTAACGGCGGATAAACCCCCATTTTACAAATTACAGAATAATATTATTAGTTGACCTTACATAAACTGCGCTAGTAGTGATATGGTGATACCACTAATTCTGTCGTATTTACTATGCCTAGCATTATAATATTCTTTTCATTTTAAAAAGCATTAATATTTATTAGAAAAGATACTACATTAAATATTGTAAGGTGTACAAATTTTCATAACAATATAATTCCTAGGTAAAGTATATACAAAATTAGAAATGTCACTATTCATTTTTGCGGAGTATATATACTACGAAGAAAATGATCAAGATGGAGGTCAGAAAAAAATCTATCGGAGCTCTCAAGTCTTCTTCAAGGCCTTAAGTCGGATGAAATGGAAATTTCACTTCCAATCCGTGACTCCTTTATAAGCCCTGAAGAAGATCTGCAATGTAGGGTCGAAACATTGGCTTTCCAATAAAAACTTATCCTTATTTAAGAGAATTTTTCCTGACCTACACCCGGACCATTTTCTTCCTCATACAGAACTATATATTCATTGAAATGTGCTACAATAAGTATTCAATGTTTTATTATAGGTGCCATGATATTATTCTAGAAAATGAAGTTCAGTTTATAACTAATTTTGTATACCCCTATTAAAATAACAGTACCGACCTAATATTTTTTTGAGATAATAAACTGAATAACTAATTTAATGGTACGATTGTTTATTAACCTGGAAAAATCTTTAAGGTTCAGCGAAACAGGTCTATGTATAGATAAGCAAACAACAGTAAAAAACTCTAAGAAAAAATGTAAATGCTCCTTGGTTTATTACGAATCACACCATACACAACGACATGAACATTCCCACTATAAATTCATATATACACAACAAATACAATACATTCCACTCATCAACTCAAAATTCAATCGTTCGTTCTGTTTGATAAGTGGTCTCTATCACATCTTACTTTAATATATACATGTATCTAGAATAACTGCCTTTATTCAAAATTGAAGTCATAAGTCTTAGTCATTTTTGTTATTTTACATTATAGTTTTAAATACAAACTCATCGAGCCTAAATATTGTAAGGTGGCTAAATAGACAGTAATTAATACTTGATTTTCTTTGTTGTTAAACCAATTAAGGAAAAAATATTTATAGTGTGCAATAATCGAAGCGGAAAATGAATAATCCGATGATGGCATTAAGTATGAAACCTGGAGGAGAAGCAAGCAAGAACCAAGAAATCCTGATGATGGCAGAAGGACGAAAAGAGGAGAGGGAATGTTGATTAATTGGCGTTTGTAGAAGCTCAAAGGGACAATTCTAGGCCGGATCCTCGAGGACAGCTTTGAAGGGCTGAGGGCCGCCCCGAAAGAATCAAAAGGACTTCTTCAGCGTGTCCTTATAACATCTGGAAGGAAAGGGCTGTAGAAATACCACCTATATTGTGAGGGATGTAATTTGGTCTTGTATATGGTGCTACAAAGGTGGACGTACAACACATTCTATTTCGGATAACAAAAAATATACTTCGAAATCTATACAATCATAGAACATAAAATAATTAAAATAACATTATACAAGAAATGTGGTTAAGCGCTCGCAAGCACTTGCCAAAAAAACAAAAAAAAACTGGACTACAAGAGCCCATAAAGAGTATTGGGTTCAGTTCTTAGTACGAGTTGTACTATTTCGAAACCAACGGTTATGCACAAAGGTTTTTGGACGGAAATCACTCTTAATATACTTTAACGTGAATATGATCGATCAGCTCAAACGAATGTACCTGAGTTAAACCCTCGATATTTTAATCTGCCTGAAGGGTAAATAAGGATTTTCAAGCAACGAACTTAATCTAGAATATTTGTATTAATAAAAATATATTCCTAATCAATTAATGTAATTAAGGTATGGGTAATTAAAATGAATAATTGCTCGATGACGTTCTGATATAAATAAGATGATTTAGTCTCTTAAAGGAGAGGAAACGTAACATGTTATAATTCCACATATAAGATAGTAGAACACGATTACGGAAGATTTACAAATATATTTGGGCATCCAAGCAGCACCATTTGAGCCAATCAAGCCACAGTATTTGAAATTTGGTATGTAGATTTTTTCTCCACGGCAGAACAACAGTATAAAGGTGGGGGAATCGCATTCAAATGTTCGTGTTATGTAATCCTTAAATAAAATTGCGAACCTCTACAGTCCCACCAAATTAAGTAAGAGAGTAAAAGTAGAATTTGTGCAAATTTGAGCCTAAGAAGAGCTTTTTGTGTCTCATAACATTTTTTATCCATTTTATTTTCCGTGTTAACCTGTGTCGTTATTAATGTTTCGCGCGGCTTTAAAATCAATCCATTTTATTCTAATGAAGATTTCAAAGATGTTCAATATATTATATATGTAATCTAATATATAAAATAAACTTCTGTAAATATATAACGTTTTTTTTTAGTAAAATCAAAACGACTTTTGAAGAGTCTTTATACTTTACAGTAACTACTTCTTCTTTAATTAACAATTAAATTCTTTGATAGCTTATAATTATCAACTTTCTTTGCCCAACTCTTTCATCTATCTATATTTATGAAAGAAAAACAATGATCACAAAAGGAATAATGAGGGACGAAGATGAAATTAAAAATATTTTATTATATTTGTTACTAATTTTTAAATATTTTTATTTGAAAACAAAAGATATGTCCAGGACCGGGACCCGAACCCGGGTCTTCCAGATCACTAGTCTGGGACTCTACCATTTGAGCTATCCTGGGCCCTAATGAAGCACGCTGATCAGTCGTGGTCATATCTTTTCCTTTCACTGATCCCAAATCCCCGGGTTCTCGCATTTTTGCGAAGTATACAAGGGGAAGAATGTTCTTTGAACATTATTTTAATTTGGATCTAGTTGACATACGTCATTATAATTATTATAATTTATTTTATTTTATTTGTTACTAATTATATTAAGGGGGGATACCCTTGGGAGGAATTGTCCAAATTCCTTTCTTAATGCTCATTTAAGCTATACAAAGAACCTATATGCGTATTTCAAGATGCTCAGTGGTTTCTGCTGTGTGTTTGTCAATCAGGCTACAGTTTTATATAAACTTCGCCTGTGTGGTGTTGATAAAAAGTAGCCTATGTCTTTCCCCAGGCTTGAGATAATCCATATCAAATTTGATCACATCCGTGAAACATACATTGACACTGATTAATAAACGGGACGGACAGAAGTTCGTGTCAGGAAAGGTTTATTTTTTTTAACTCCTAAAAAAGGATTAGTATGTAATGTTATTGAAAGGGATTACTTTGTTTAGCGGTTTCACATGTACAGCAGCAGCGAGAAGTGAACTATGTTTGTTCAGCGAAAATATGTATATTTTGAGAGTAAGAAACACGCGAACAAGCATACAAACTGCCTTCCTTTTTCACCCCCTTAGAGATAGAATTTTGAAAAATCCTTTCTAATCGAATGCCTAAGTCATCCAAAGAACATACCCTCCAAGTTTCAGGTCTCTACGATCAGCGGTTTAGGCTGTGCTTTGATAAATGTGCTTTCAAAGATTGTATGGAATCCGTCAGTTTTGATCTGAAATTTCGGATCTACGAGTAACTTATAGTTAAAAAAAATTATTTATTTAAAATGATCTGTCGCGAAACTTTATAAGGCAGACCAAATTCCATGCGCATGAATCCATGGGCAAAAGCTAGTATCAGAAATAAAGTGTGTTTTATTTGATACTCATAATGATAGATAACATATACAAACTTAATAATATAAACTGCGCAAAAATGAAGAGGATACCACTATTTTTGTTGTACAGTCGAACCTGGATTAGTGAAATCTCTCGGAGATAGGATTTCAATTCCAGTTAAACAAGGTTTCACTTATCCAGGCCATTATGGTTGAATGTACCACTAAAAGAGGTTCTCAAAAAATTTTAATTTTTATAAACGTAAAAATTTATTACCTGTCCATGTGTATAATTGAAACAATCATTATAATTATTACATAATTTTGTAATACGAAAATAAAACAATGCCGTACAAATATACACAATTATATTAATGAAAGTAATAACTTATTTTTGTCTGCACTTCACTTTGGTACTTGAATATGTGGTTTTCTTTGTCAGATAATTTATCAATGATTTCATCATTAGCTTCTTTATTCATTAAAAAAAAACGATCAAAACAAAACAAATCATCGACCCCCTCTCGTTTTCTTAGTATGTAGTAATGTAAATTTGTCACATAACAAAAATTGTCCCATTTGTGGCCTTAAAATACCGAAAGGTAACAGAAGGTTTTTATTTATATAGAAGCCGCAGTTTTTACTATTTGTAATTGTAATTTCATATAATAAAGGAGGCTCTGAAAAAAGTCCCATTTGCAGAGGCAATTTCCACAAAAATTGATACCACTTGTAGAAGTGAAAACATCCCAATTAAAGAGTTTTTTAAAGGGAAAATGATGAGACAGGAAGTTCTGTGCCACTTATAGAGGTATTCCACTTTGCCTAGCATTTTATTATTAAAATGATTAATATTTATTTGAAACTATAATACTTTCAATATTAATCTAGTAAATCTATTAATTATATAATAATATAATTGCCAGGAAAAGTATATACTACAAAATTAGCAATATCCTTATTCATTTTCGCGCAGGATATTTAGCACTTTAGTCTCAAATCAAATATATGCTGAAATAAAATAAAAATATGCGATGAAGTTAGGTCCATTGTCCGTGGTGTTTGATTTATTTTTATAATTTAAATGGATATTTCAAAATACGAAATCATTAGAGTTAGAAAAAATAAAGATTAAAGAATATTAAAAAATTAAAAACTAGGAGAGTACAAGAAATCAATACAGAAGGGGAAGTTTAAAAATAACGAGCTCAGCTATATTTTCCAAACAATTAGACATCAACTATAAAATATTCCAGCCTACTGCTTTGGAAGACATCGTTCAACGATCGTAAATAATAACGGACTGGAATAGAAATTACACAATGCACCAAAGGTCAGCAGTTGGAATATAGTTTAAAAATCCTACAATGAAGATTAAACATTTTTTTACAAAAAAAAAATAGAATACTCTCCAATGATAAAAATGAATTTAGCAAATAAGGCGATCTGTGATCTAGTGGTTAGCATAACTAACTACTAAGCCCAAGATCGCGGGTTCCAAGCCCCCCAGATGGCCCTTGGATTTTTAAAGAGAATAAAAAAGCCTTGGTAATGCCGTCCTTCGGAAGGGACGTTAAACGGGGATCCCGACCCTGATCAAGTAATTATGATATTAAGTATGATATCAAGTACTCGTTAAAAATCCCAAGTAAACCTGGATAGGAAAAATTTAGAACTTCCAATGAAGCATCGTCCGATTACCCATAGCAGCATATAAAGACGTTAAATGAACAATCATACAATACAATTAATTCAGATATGAATCCCTTTTGTTAAAATTAACTACTCTTACGGATATTCAAATTGTATTCTATTATATAGCTGTTATTTTTGGGTCGATCTATAAGATAGTTCGGTTTTGAGAAGGGTGAAATAAAACGAGTATTTTCACACAAAGAATACATTTTATTCAATAATCTATTTGCCATTTAATTATGACCTAAAAGCGAGATACGTTTTCACATCTCTCTCATAAGTGAATGATATCCCGTTGAGAGCGTTTTTGAGGGATCTGAATATGTGGTAGCTGGATGATAAATAAAGTTGCAAAGTCTGGCGAATATAGTTGGTTTAATAATACATCCCACATTATGGTCTGGCGTTGTCATGGTGAAATATAACACTATTGCGATTGACTAGTCCTGGACGATTCTGTCGCAATGCTCGGCCCAATTTCGGTGTGTTCAATAAACGTTCGAAGCAATTGAAAAAACAGCAAACCACGATAACCCCAGCATTTGATGAGAGTGAAATATTTTTCGGAAGTAGGCCGTTTTTTTCGGGGAACCATGAGGTAGCTCACCAGGAGTTGTCCACGATCTACGCATTACATTGTCGTAGATGATCCACTATTTATTACCCGTAAGGATTCGTTTGAGGAATGGGTCTCTTTTTTGCCTATTCAAAATATAATTGCAGATTGATATTCGGTTGACCACGTTTGCATCAGTCACTTTGTGTGGGGCCCAAACATATGCAAGCTGTTTTGAAACCATTTCCAACCTATTCGCAATTTTCCGTATCTATGGCGACCGGTTTTATTTGATTAGAGCCTTTACATCACTCAGAAAATACTTTAACATTTGATATATTCACTACGCTGGACTGCTACGTTAAAATAATGGAACTGAAACCAAATAAAACAATTTCAAAGTGCAGAGGTTGAATTTTCCAATAAACATTATTATCGGAAGACAAAGAGGACTGGAGACATTTCAAAACAATTGCAATACTAACAAAAAACGAACAAATTTAGGGTTCCCTTCCGTCTAGTGGTTGGGATAACCCATCGGTCGCATATGAGGAGGTGGCGTTAGGATTTTTTAAAGGGAGTAAACAATTGCTATTTATACTGTCCTTATATATTAGGTTATACATGTAATCTAACTTATATAATTTATATATATATATATATATATATATATATATATATATATATATATATATATATATATATATATATACATACATATATAAATAAGTTATATAAGTTACTGTAAAATGAAGCTCCCAAGAATGTACTCGTTAAAGATCCCTATCATAATTATACCTGAATAGATAAAATTTAGGACTCCCACTGTAGAATATGGATTATGATTAGCTGTATCAGCATAAAATGACGTTAAATAAATTAACAACAAACGAATTCATGGATCCAACCAATAATAATTCAGTCCCCAAAAATATCTTTAATTTTTCAATCTAATGAAAAGTATTAATTGTTATTCCGAATCAACAGGAGACACCCAATGCTGCGAATTGGCATGCAAGATATAATTAATCGCCCCAAGCCAACCTAATACTGAACGTATTAAGTTTAATTGCTGCTGCTTCGATTATGTAAAGCATGCAATTATTGCTAATTATGTAAATAATAAGCAGCGTGTCAATATTCATACAACTAAATCTATGGTAGAAAATGGTGGTAATGTTCGTAACTCCTTATCAATTCTATATCAAGTAAACAAATAATCATTAAGAAGAATATTTTCATTGAATTAAAAAAATTATTAATCATTTATCAATAATAAATAAATCCCTAACGATATTGCTCTAGTATCAACAAAAAAAAATTATTATTTTTAGGAACGTCCTTAGAGTCCACGCGAATATCATCATAATTTTCACTTCATTCTCTCCTTCCTTATTTCTTCCCATCTTTTCCGATTGTTCTTTCCTTCTTTCTTCGGTCCACGCTATTCCTTTTCTCGCTTCACTCTATCCCACAAGGACCTTAATTTCTTTGAGTCCCATAATCATCCCTATCGAAAGAGTCTTGGTTTCCTATTTTCAATCTTTTAGTTTCTTCCTTCATCTGTTTGAAGTAACCCCCAGCACTCTTGTATCCTCTCATTTTATAGAAGATGTCTCTATTTAATCGCTTTGGGTGCATCCTCACCATATGTCCGTAGTTGCTTAATCTTCTTATTCTTATGTCCGTTTCCAAATCATTCACTTCTTTGTATATTTCCTTATTAGGTCACAACCTATATCCTTCCTGTGTCTTCTTTTGGCCGTAAATTCTTCAAGTTATTCTTCTTTCTATCTCTAACATTTTCCTTAGGCTGGGGAGGGAAGCGGTTTCCTTTCCGTACAGTATCATCCTTGACGACCGTATTGTAGTGTCTTATCTTCGTGCTTGTTGATAGGCTCCTTTTATTATATAAATTGCTTGCCGCAAATCTTAGTCTTTCCAATTTAGTTATTTTCTCTTTTATGTTTTCCTTCTCCGACCCATCGCTACATATAATTTCCCCTATGTACTTGAATTTATTTGTTACTTTAATTCTCCCTTAGTTTGTCTCTGCTATTTTCTTTTGAAAGTTTCTATCTGTAGTCATTAATTCTGTTTTCTCAAACGATATCTGCCTTATCATCTATTTCTTTAAAGTATTCAACTGCTCTATTGTTTCACTTTCAGTCTCCGCCATTAAGGCCAGATCGTCCGCATAAGCCAGGCATCTTACTTTGATGTTCTTCTTTTTAGTCCCTAACGTTGCACCAGCATCGTTGTTCTTCCACATTTCCTTCATGATTTTGTCCAGGATCACGTTAAACAGTGCTGTAGAAAGGCTATCTCCTTGTCTGAGTCCTGCTCTTATTTGGAAGTGCTTACTGATGGATCCCAAAAACTTGACCCTTGATTCCGTGCCCGTCAGTGCCAGTTCTTTCAGTCTTCTTGTCTTTCCATCTGAATAAGTGGTAGCTGGATGATGATTATAGTTGCTAGGTCCGATGAATATAGATGGTTTAATATTTAATCCCACACTACGGTCTGGCGTTGTCATGGTGGAATATAACACTTTTGCGATTGACTAGTTCTGGACGATTCTGTCGCAATGTTCGGCCCAATTTCGTTCCCTACTCCTCTAACATTACCAGCAGTGAATTTATTATTTCAATTAAAAAAATATCTTAATAAATATAAAAATTATTGTATTTTTAATTAAAGATGAATTTTTTTTTTCTTCATTCATAGCTTAGTATAAAAGGTACTTGATTTCAAATCTCTAGGTTCAGAGTTCATGGGTGGCTGGGTCAGAAAAATTATTTAATCTGTTAACAGCCGAAAATCAACCCTGCGGGATCAGAAGTCCCTCCTTTGGTTCATTCAGTCTCTATGAATTGTGAAACCTTAATCGGTTGAAATATCTGGCTTTTTTTTTTAAATATTTATTTCTTAAATAAATTTGCACAATTCACAAAAATTATACACTGTACCAAAGAGACCATTTTAAAACTAAAAACAATGACCACTGGACAATTTTAAATCTATCTATACAGAGTCATAATATACAATGAAAGAGAAGAAACAGACAAAAAACTCAACAGAATATCTGGCGGTTAAGCGTGATCATAGAACAACCGTTCACCGGGGAAGGCGAACCAACTCAGAAGTGTACGAGATGTTTGGGGAGCCCGACATCATTACCTAGATGAAAATTAATAGATTAAGGTGGGCCACCCATATGGCCAGAATGACTGCGGAGGATCCCCCGAAGAAGCTGCTAGAGGGAAAGTTAGACCGTGCCAGAGGAAGAGGAAGACCAAGGCTCCGATGGGAAGATGGGCGATCCAAGACAGATCTTAAACGTCCGTAACATGACAAAGTTTATTCTCACTCAAATCCACTAGTTTCAAACATAGCTACTTTTTCAATTCTTGAATAATTCTCTGAGGTGTTTGAAAAGAAGATGGCTAGTGACTTTCTAAGTTAGACTTGTTATTAGAGTACTACCTGTGGGTTGATTAGTACGAGTAGTACAGCCAAGTATAGGGCTGTACCTCATACCACTAGGTATCATGTATTCTATTGACTTGTTTATTACTCTAATACAGTTGTAAATTATAAATAATAAATTTTCAAAAACATATCAAGCAATTTTTAAATTTGGGATTGAAAAAATTTTACTTATTGCTGGTATGTATTTTTGACTGAACCAAATATCTGTAAGACGTACGTTGGATAGAAACTAATTTACAATAATTTGGAAAAAAATAGAAAACTAAAAGAGCATCATCATAGAATAATTTCAGTAATTTTATTTAAGGATTTCTTTTAATTTCAACTTTTAAACTGTAAGTTAAATATTAGCTCCAGGAATGGGCAAAATTCCTTCCCAATAGAGCTGGTCACTCCGGGAAGTTAGACCTTACTCACATAAGGGAAGGCCTATTGTATATATTAGTAGTTTTTTTTTGTAAACCATTTTATTTTGTTTATATTTCTCTTTATAATAAAGGCTTAAGGGGGGAGGGGTATTGTACGGTTGGTTTAGGAAGTGTAAATTTGAAAAAAAAAATTGTCGAAAATGACGGTTATAAGTTCTAGATCACTCAGGGAGGTAGCAAGACCCTGGTGAGGATGTCCAAGAGATACGAAAGAAAGAGACTCAAAGGATATGGAAAGGGACAGTCGTAGGAAAGGAGATGAAGAACTCACTTTTTGGAGAGCTTCGGAAGAAGGACGGCGAAAGATGCTGCAGGAGAGTCCGAAGGCCCTACCCAAAGACTAAATTAAATTTAATTTATGTACGTATTTTATGGAAATCCTCTATTAATTAATGATTAGTCCTGGCATCCCAAAAATAAATAGAATTTAAAGCAACATATCTATCCCCCTAAAACATAGAAATGCATTATAATCTGTTTTTAAACTATAATTTATATTCAGATTATAGAATACGGTACATATTAAACTACTATCTCATTACTGATAGGCGCAATTTTCCTGCAAAGCACCATAATCCTCATACAGCTTATCTTCTGCTTGACCTCATACTCTCAGGAGATCTATTCAAGATCCTGAGGAGGCAATAGGAGGAGAGGACTTAGCAGGTATTGTTCCTTGATGGGATCCTTGGACTATGCAAGACAAAGAGGTTCCCTCTATTGTGGATCCGTGGCTTAGGAATAATACAGCTAAGCCATATATAATTAGAGCTGCGAGAGGTCCTGATGAAAGATGTCCTGTAGGCGTAGGTGGGGGGGGGGCGGAGCGAAGGACCGAAGGCGAACAGTGCAGCTTCAGTCTGTCCTATCTCAATAACTTAAGATATGACTAAGGAGCGAACGTGTCCTGTCAGTTTCAGGAGTTAATTTATAATGATTGAATGAAAAATCTGTATATCTCCTCTAACGTACACCCTTCTCCAACGGACAACACTACTAGATGACAATTTTAAAATGTCACTGCCTGAAATAAAGGAATTATTCAAGTCTTGGAAACAATACTTAGATACCCTGAACCCCACATTTTCTTTACCGAAAATTATTTTTTCTTTGGTAGTTCAGTACGTGGTAGAGACTGTACTGTTTCTTGGACAAAGGTTGTGCCGGATTTTCTTCGCTTTGTTACCCACTTTATAGCGGCTTGGTGAACCCCAGGAAGGTACTAGATCCCATGGGATCCATCTCCGGCCGCTAACAGATTAAATAAAAGTCTTCCAGTGAGGAAGAATTGAACCCAGGACTTTTGGAACAGCATCTCAGCGCGCAATTCCAATATATTAAAAATTAAAAGAACCCTATTTAAATGTTATAAAATATAAATATATAAGCTTATAACACGTTTATATTAACTTCACCTTTATGTATGTATTTAACGGAATCTTTGAACTCCATTTTCGGTCACTTCTAAATAAAAAAATAAATTGAAACTTTGCACACTTCTCAATGACCAATGGCAATAAAATAATTAAATAAGTTTATCTCATTACCCTGACCAGGATCATTAGGATTAGCGACTTTTCATAACAGAAGACGGAGGCTATCTCTATGTTCTTCTCATTCAATGTGATATAGTAGCCATCCTTAAAAGAAAAAAAAAAAACTGTACCACTACAACCCGTTAACAGGTCTGGGGTTCAGTACATGGTAGAGATTGTACTGTTCCGTGGACAACGGTTCTGCCAAGAGGTGACTTGTCCTAGGTCACGCTCAACTGTCAGATTTTGACCCCCCAAATTTGGGTACCCTATTTTTATAATATTTTTTTATAAAGTGAAAGAGGTTTAGTGAGCCCCAGGAGGGTCCGAGATTCCTAGGTGTAAACAGACTAAATAAAAGTCGTCCCCGCAGCGGGATTTGAACCAGTACCATCCTTACCATATCAGCCATCTTTAACTTGTATAAATATCCCTGCTTTTTAAAATATTTCCACTACTGTTTAGTCGAGAATCAATCTCATAAATTAAAATTAGAATCTCGCAGATCTCGTTCACATTTTGTTACCTTGGCGACAGATAAAAGGGACTTTGTTTCCCCCACTCCGTCATCTCGCACTTCACTTCTCTTCGCATCCAGACTGCAAGCTATCCACGTCGCCACGCTCTCCTCGACAAAAACTAACCTCGCCGTTCACCGCAGGACATTGATGATTTTCGCCCAAAGCCCTAGATCGCCTAGCACCAAATACAAAAGGTACGCCCTTGATACCACCAGATCGCCTAGCACCAGATACAAGAAGTACACCCTCAATACCACGAATATCAGGAAACGAATCCTTCGCTTCAACTGTAAGTCCGCCTTTTCTCATTCAATTTAATAACCTCAAAGACAACATCATATCATTCGCTGTTCGAGATAAAGACTCTATAATCAATCACCATGTGGCCTACATCGCCCAGTGTCAGTGTGCTCCTATAACTATTCATTAAGTTCAAAACTAATATTTAATATTATTTCTTTCATCATCAGTTAAGAATAATTCCTTCAGTAAAGACTTCATTATTCCCTTTCTGTACATAGATATAAGTGATCTTTTGTTTGCCTCTTTCTTGTTAATTTGGTCTAATTTATAATATTCTAATTTGTTCATGTTTCTTTTTTTTCTTTCTTTATAAAATTAACATTCGCTGTATTTTTTTAAAATAAACAATGCATAACCTGTAATTATATTTAGATTTAATTAATAAACCACATGTTTCAGTATCTGGCTTTATCATTTAATTCCCCGAATCTATCATATTTTATTATTTATCCTTTTATTTTCTTTCAGTCTAATCACGCTCGTACAACAACCATTATACTTTTACGAATATCATCCAATAAGATATTAATATCAAGCATCCAATGCTTTTGTACGAAAAAATTAATTTGGTTGTTCATCATTCAATTCATATTTTAAACATTTTAAAAATTATTTCCTACTTTTTATTTGTTTTTTAAACTATAATTATTTAACTAATAAATATGGCGAAACCCATTCTTCAGTTTTCTTAACCCATTCGAGACCAATTGCGTGTGTTCGAGACGGCCTGTTTACCCTGTGTCCAATAACAGTTATGTACAATTATCAGTTATTCTGAGTAAACTAATCTTTGAAATAAGAATTTTCTTGAACTAATGAAATCTGTAAAGTACAGGAAAACAAAACTTGGCATTGATTTTACTGTGTACCAAAAAATCTAAAAATTATATGAAGCTTAACTTTTTACTACTTTTTAAAAATTGTCTTTGAATTATATTCTGTTCTTTATTAACGAAAGCAAAATAACGATTTTATATTATCTAAATATTTTTGAAATACATTTTTAATGATGTACTTTCATTTTATCTTACATACATTGCACACATGGTGTTCAATTGGGTCCGCACAATAAAAAATTTCCGAGGAGCGAGCTGCACGCCAGGTGTGCAATGATCTTATTTATGTGAATTCACTTACTAATTGGGTGATTTCCATAGTAAACATGCTTTCAAATATTAAAAATGAACAATATAAAGAAAAAAAAATTCGCTTCTGGGGATCGTGTCCGAAAAAAATCGTCGTCTCGAATGGGTTAATTTGTCTTGCTGACTTTGCCTGAACCAAGAAATATTATCTCAGGGAAAATAAATATATTCGTTCCAATAACAGGAACACGGGACGCTACTTAGAGAACATCACAAGAGATTATCTAACATACCTGACACAGCCTTGTATTATAGCAAGCAATTATAAAGAAAAAAAACCAAAAAAAAAAACCTGTATCACTAAAACCTATGCAGGATTCAGTATGGTGCGCACATTTTCGAATACTCCAGTTGCCCAGGGAGGTGATTTGTTCGAGATCAACCACTGGGGTTTTCTCCCTTGATACCCAATTCTGAGAGGCTGCGGAAGACTTAGGAGGGTCGGCAGATATCCTTGCACTTGGATTCTTCATAGCTCATAACGTTGAATTGAATTATATTTTAAAATTGTAAGCACAACAGAATAAAGACGGGCTAGCAAAAGATCAGTACACAAAAGAAAAGAAAAATGGTATGGATACTGAAACAAAACACTTGAAAAACATCTCTGAAATAATTCTTCATTTATATACCATTATAACTATATTTAAACTTGAAATTCAATGGAGAAAATTGAAAAATGATAATTTAATCATTTTTTTTTATTTCGGGTCTTTCTTAATTTAAGATTTGTCGGAAGATTGTCGAGAACGAATAGGAAACAATGACATGAGTCCATTGGAATAATAATTAATTCTAAAAAAATGAATCCTAAATATTAACCAGCTTAATAAATTTTTATTTTTTGTTTGTTCGACTATGATTTGAATGGTTAATAAATGGTCGGAGAGTAGTAAATGTAAAATGATTATTCTTAAAGCTTAAAAATAAGAATTCTTTTCTTTAGGATGTCATTAGGAGTAATTTGTCCTGAAGGTGACTCACAAGTTTGGGCCGAAACGTAAGTATTTAGAATAATTAATTTACATTGACTGAACCATGAATATTTATTCCACATTTATCTAAAATTGCAACAATCGATCATATAACATCGATATATAATTTATCATGAAATAAAAAATCGCATAAATAGTACAAAGGATTCTTATATGTGTACAAAAATACGTTATTCTCTCCGTATTCAGTATAAGGTGGTCTGAATATTCGATTCTGCAATACATTGTGAATGTGCGCACGTTTGACTCCCGAGAGGTTTAGAGGATCTAACCTTTGAGAGCTCCGAGATCAACTTTAGCATTTTCTCTAGGTTCATTTTAAAGCAACATAAGATAATCTTAGGGAAGAGTCTTTACTTGGAAAAAAAAAAGCTAATATAATGTTTCAATAGGTTCTAAGAAAACATTACAACGGCGTTCGGGGATGGGTGTTGTAAGGAACTGACCATTCCCCGTTGCTTTGAGAAAATTTGAAGCCAAAAAAAAAGTTATTGGTTTCTGTGTGATGGTCGATACAGGAAGGAAGCCAAGGGAAACAATGATTAGAGACGAGAATGGGGCGATGCTACTAATATAGGAAGAAGTGTTGAATAGATGGGAGAGGTATTTCAGTTACGAACTGAATCACAGTAATAGTAATGGTGAAGAAGGCACTATAGACGAAGACAACCAGTCTAATCAAACTGATGAAGAAGAAATACCCCCAGAACTTGAGGATATTGCAGACATCGTGGATAAACTCAGGAATAACAAAGCCGCAAGGACAGAACACATCACGCTGAGTTAATAAAAGCGGCAGGCCCTGAAATGAACAAGGAACTGTACAGAATGGTAGCACATACATGGCAAGAGGAAAGACTACCTGAAAAATGGAGGGAATCTGTAGCTGTTCCCATATTTAAAAAAAAAAAGGGATTCCACAGAATGCAGAAACTGCAGAGAGATCAGGCTTCTTAATGTTGCTTACAAGATACATTAGTGGAAAAATTCCAACTAAAAACCTTACTAAAAAGGTTTTTAGTTGGAATTTTTCCACTAATGTATTAACATTTATTTGATGTCTCTGTTTACCGTTCCCTTTTTCAATATATATTTTGTGGAATAACCATAACTCCACTGGTTTTTTATTTTTTTTTTTTTATAAATTCCCTTTTTTTCTTGCACTTTTACTTTCATTTTTTCATATAGTTTTTTGTCTTCTGTTCTTGTATTGTTTGTTACTATTATTTATTTTATTTTGTTTCCCTGTTGGGTTTTTTTGGGTTTGGTGAATGTATATTGATGTTTCAAATGGTGTATTTATCAGCTGTTTATCTAACCTTGGCCAGCTGGGAATCTAGTAACCTTCCCTATGATTCAGTAGTTGCATTTGAGCCGTGGAGATGGTGGGATGTGTGTTTATTGGGTGCATAATTCATCTTTTGGGTTTCTATTATTCTCTTTTTGCCCTGAAGATGCCTGAATAGGCGAAATATAAAAGACGGGTATTTTTAATTTCCTGTTTAAGTTTCGAGACTTAAGGTTTTTAGTTGGAATTTTTCCACTAATGTATTAACATTTATTTGATGTCTCTGTTGACCGTTCCCTTTTTCAATTTGCTTACAAGATCTTTGCCATATCATTATATAACAGGCTGGTACCTTACATGGAAAGCACAGTTGGCCATTATCAAGCAGGCTTCCGATAAAATAGCTCAACAATAGACTAAATCTTCACGCTCAGGCAGCTAGGAGAAAAGATGTATTAATTCGGCCTCAATCGTTGGATCCTTTTTGTAGATTTTGAGAAAGCGAAGGATTCAGTGATCAGGAAGGAGCTATACCGTACAATGGAAGAGATGGGTATCCCTAGAAAGCTAACGAGATGCACTATGGAAGGGAATACTAGCCAAGTATGAATTAAGGGAAAGAACAGTGTGCCTTTCAGTGTCAATGGAGGGCTAAGGCAGGGTTACACATTGGCACCACTACTGTTTAACATAGTCCTCCATAGAATAATAAGCAGGACAGGATTGGATCATGGCGGCACGGTATTCACAAGAATGGTACAAGTACAAGCGTACGCGATGATGTGGCCATTATCGGAATATCACTAGCCATTGTAGAGGAGTCTTTTATAAAGATAGAACAAGAAGCTAAATACATGGGTCTCAGGGTCAACAACAATAAAACTAAAATTATGTGCATCAGGAGAAACGACACGGTCCCAGAACAACTACAGCTAGGAACCTGCACCTTCCAGGTTGTCCCAAGCTTTCAATATCTGGGATCTACTATAACTGAAAACATGAACAAGGAGGCTGAAATAAAGAACAGACTGGCAGCAGCAAACAGAGCTTACTTATCCCTAGCCAAAATTATAAGGAGTAGATTATTAAGCCGTGCTACGGAAATGAGGATCTACAAATGTCTCATACGGCCAGTAGCATCCTATGAGTGTGAGACGTGGACTCTCAACAAGTCCGATGCACATAAGGTAAGGAACGCTTCGAAAGAAAGATCCTGAGACGAATAATAGGGCCTATCGAAGAAAATGGACCCTGGCCTTGCGTCAGAATATGGAGTTGTACAGGGAGTTCCAGGATCTCAGCCTTTCTAATTTTGTCAAGATGCAGAGAGTAGAATGACTCGGGCACGTTATTAGGTTGGAGGATGTAAGGTGTCCTGTCAAAAATAATCCAGTCGGGACCAGACTTAGGGGAAGACCTAGATCTCGGTGGAGGGACAATGTACTAACAGACATTAGACAAGCATGAGTAAATATAGTCCAAGTTACAGATAGACAATCCTGGGGCAAAATGGTTGAGCTGGCCAAGTCGTCTGTCGTGCAACTAGAAGAAGAAGAAGTGTGATGGTCGATGGCAGGAATAATTCATTTCTCCTTTCTACCCAGAGGTGATAAATTTATACCCACATTGTACTGCAGGCATATTGACATAATGCAACGAAAAACTATTAAAAAACAACCTCAATAGGTTAATCGGAAGGCACCTAATATACTCCTACGACACCGCCAGACCAAATGTTGAATAAACTAAACGAGCCTGGGTCGCCTACTAAGTCCTTCCACACCAAACATTACTAACGCGACTTATCTCCAACAGATTTTCGTCTGTTAATTAAATTTAACAACTTCCTTAAGGGTAAAATTTTTGAAAACGATTATCAAACGCAATTTCAGACCATTTCATCGCGAAACCCTGGATTTTTTCAGCTCTACTTGGGAAAAATGTGTAGAAAATGAGGGGAAATACTTTGAAAAAAAAGTTTAATTTTATGAAGTTCATTCTCTAAATAGCCTTTTCCTGCTACCGTTGAGTAGTGATATCCATTAATCAACTAAAACTGGTGTGGAGAGTCCCACTGTCCCCCACTAGTGGGGAAAAGTAACAGCCACCTAGATCGAATTTGACAATCAGTACTCTGTTATTTTAAATATTAAATGGCGGTATTATAATATTATTCATTTTATATTCCTAAAATATTAAAATAAATAATTTTAGAACTATTTTATAATCAATTCAAGATTGATTTTATTTATTCTGAAGCGATTTTATATAATTATTTTAATATAACCTTAATTCTAAAAAAAAAATTCTAAAAAAAACCTTCACACATCAGAAATTTGGAGAAAAATAGATAGTGATGAATTCGTATAATTTACTCCTCTATTTATAAAAAGAACAGGCTGAACAGGCGATAAATCAACTTTTACCAAAAACATCCAAAGTCAGATATGAAGAGAAATATAAATATAAATCAAGATATAATAATATACGTTTATTTTATTTTTGTATGTGTTATCAGAATATCATTTTCTAAATAATAATAAATAAATGTTTCAATGAGTAAACCGTTCTAGAGTTATAATTTGCATGTTTAGTAACAGAAAATTGTAAGATCGCCTTCGGCTCGTGTGGTAAAATTCACTCGGGTTTAATAAAGTGGGACTTTCCTCACTTGTCAAATAAATAACTATTTCCCTTGAAAAAGGGCATTTCATACGACCCAATAAAATGACTTCAATTTCAACTTATGAGGACCTTAAGAGTTTTTTTTATATCTTGGGCAATCTTATTAATAACAATTTTTAAAATAATATAAAATTAAAACACTAATAATTATGTTATATATTAATAATTGATAATTGCGAATTTTACAGTTGAATTAAAAGAAATTAGTTACTTTCAAACCTTATGATACCTAATAAAATATTTAAATGTTTATTGAACACGACTAATATAATAATTATTCGATGAAACTTGTTTAAATGAACATGGACTAAAGTCCTTGCGTAATCGACTAGTCAACTGTGGGCCTCCGCAGAACCACAATCTCCAACATCCTAATTATCCTTTGATCTCCAGGACCTTCTCTGGGATTTTTCAGTCAGGTAAGAGTTTTAGCATTAATTTCAGTCCTACTAATACAACAGCTGTACAGTTGTATTTATAATAGCAACAGAAATTAGTTACTATTATAAATGAATACATAGTTATGATAGATACAATACTCAGTAAAATAATAAAATATGATATTATAAATATCGAAAAAAAAGACATGTATAGAAAGAATGAAGGAGGAAAATAAATAACAAAAATATAACATACTAGAGGTATTATATCAGCTGTTATTTTTTAATGTGGTAAAAGTATATTGTGATCTTAATATATCGTTCATCCTTTTAAACTATTTTAATGATTAATAATTCATAATAAAATTTAAAAGGCGTAAAGGGTTTAAAACGTCACTTTTTCCTGATTGCTAAATGATAAAAAGATTAGCCTCTATTTTTAAAGTAACTCAAATGTAAACCTTTAGATTTTTCTTTAATGATAATAACTGATCTTGATTATATATGCAGAGGAGAATAGTACGTGTGGAGGTCAATAAATTTCTTTTAGATAAGGAGAAATGTTTATTAAGTAGCCAACGTTTTGACCTACTTTGGAGGTCTTCTTCAGGGCTAAATATGCAAAATACAGACAATTGGAAATTACTAAATTGTTAAAAATTGATAAATATGGTAAATATTAAAATTAAAATACATAAGTATTAAGGTATCTGAGTGGTGGGAAAAAAAATAAAAATGGGGGGCCTAAGATGTATATACAGAGCAAGGATAACCATTGTAGTGTATTAATAACAAAGTGACAAGGAAGGTAATGAAAAATAATAAACAATACACTAAGTAATAAAAATGTTAATAAGAAATAATGATGATAAATAATAAAAATGAGAAGTACAGTTAACTAACAATGGGGAAGATAATGTATACAAATTGTTAATGAAATGTTATAAAGGATAGTTGTAGTACAAATGTAATAACAAGTAAGGCATAATAAGAAAGTAGAACATACTTAATCACTCTACAATCATTGGTTAATCATCAACGTAGAGTATTGATAACAAAGTGACAAGGAAGTTAATAATAAAAGATAAAAACAATACTCTAAGTAATAAATCTAGTAATAAAAATCCAGGCTTACGGAAATCTTTAGATATCGCAAATATGAAAAAAATGAACTTATAACACATTTAATGATAACAGCTCACATTATAATAAGATATCATACAGTTTAATATCATTGTTTCGTTTTTGAGATATGTGTCATCATAGGATCCCACGTTTGTATGTTTTTACGATTTAATTACGGAAATAAATTCAAGTGCCCTACTACGTTTTTCCCCTTTTTCCCCGTCACCTCAAAAACCAACAACAAAAGAAAATTGTAAAACAGCAACTCGGAAATGCATTAATACTCCGAATGTCAACGCTGTCAGGTTAAAGAAACAAAACTCCATCTCCGCTCAGAGTTCTAATAATAAAATATTCAAAAAAGAAAACAGAAGAAAAAAAAGAATGAACAACAACGTCGATAAAAGTGAAATGTCAGCTGAAGGTAAAAGTTGCTGTTGGAACAAGCAGCTGTGTAAGCGCTCTTTATTATTGCAGCGCTTTGTGGCGAACAGAGCGGCCTTCGCAATAACCGATCGCTCTGTACCCTCAGGGATTGATCGGCCAATGGAAAAACTTAAATGAAAAAAAAAATCCGTTACTATCGTGTTTTGTAGCTGTATCAATCACTGAGATACCAACTTAACAAAAATCGTTACTCCTGTATCGGTTCCAATTCTGTCTTCGCATGAAGTAACCAAGCCCTTCCTCCCCGGTCTAGAAAGTGATAACCTATAGTAACCTCCTCTGTGTCCTTATAGTAACAGAAGAAGTCCAAATAAAAATAAAATTGATTAAAAATAGAATAGGAGAAAAAAGGGCAGTTTCAACTCATTTGATCCGCTGGAGTGGCAGAAAGCATTCACATCTGCTTTAAAAGTTTGGTTAAGTTCTAGAAATAATTAAATCCTTAAAAATATAGGAAAATTGTGGTGTAGTGGTTAGCATAACAACCTTGTACCACAGTTTCCAGCTCGGTTGGTAGCCTTAGGATTTTGTAGAGATAGTAAGAAATCCTTGGTTATGGCATCTTCGGAAGTGACGTAAAATGACAGTGACAGTGTACTCGTTAAAGACCCCTATCCAAATTATACCATGCATATGCAAAATTTAGAAACCTTGCTCCATTATCATTTGATTAGCCTTAGTAGCGTAAGTGACGTTAAATGAAATAAACAAATCCAGTAAAGAGCAAAAGTTCTTCACAGTAGTCGTAGATTAATGCTCTCATTAATCATCAATCAGAGAGCATATACCCTGCGTCAAAAATTTCAAGAAAGAAAAATCGGCTGTAGCAGAACACTAGTACAACACCAACCATCACGTACCCTTTGAAAACACTAGCATCCTTACAAAAGAAGCTAATTACCATCTCTGTAACATAAGAGAAGCTATCGAAATTGTCAAAGAACCCAACAATTTCTATAGGGAAGATGGCTATAAGTTCAGCAAAAACTGGTATCCGGCCATCCAACGCAAGACCCATACACCACCTCACCATCCACATACAGATGAACCCCACCACACCAGAACACAACACGACCGGTACAAGCGAACCAATGGGAAGGCCGACTTCGATCCAGACCACGCCCCCCAGGTATAAATACCCCGACTCCAACCATCCGCTATTCATTAACTGACTAACCCTGAAGAAGCTCACAGCACGATGAGCGAAAGCTTGGTTCATAACATCAACATGACACGGTCCATCCCAGAAGTTGAATATAAGAAGCATCTCGGTTAAGTTAGAACCAACGGATTTACAATAGATATAATTTATTCATAATAATTCAGTATATGCGTAGAGGATTACACTTAATGATTCGGAGGTAATAGAGGATTGCCATAAAATACATAACAGAACTTAAATTACGACTTATCAGTGACTGGTACATCTAGAGTTCTTCTTGGTGAGGTGCGTCTTCTCCGGCTCTCGATGTCTTCAGATACTCCTCCACCCGCACCGTTCGCCGGGTCCGTCTTCCTCGCTCCTTCCTCTTCGGGATCTGTTCAGAGAGTTCTTCTAAAAGTGGAGTCCTCGATCTCTTTTCTTATCTCTTTACCCACCTTGACCATCTGGTTTAGAGCCTGAGCGACCTATTTATTTTCAAACCTGTCATTGCTCTTTGTGTAAAAACGTATTCATTTTTGTAATGACGCCCGTTACGATACATAGCAGTAGGGTAAGTAGACATTGAATCCCTGTATGGTGCGATTGCTTCTCCACCTTAATGTAAGTCACACTCAGTTTTCGGATTAAAATTGTCTAACTGATAAATGAATGATGTGTTTTTATTTATATAACCTGAAAAACCTGTACCACTGCAACCCGTGAAGGGTCTGGGGTTCAGTACAGGATAGAGACAGTAGTGTTTAACTATCAGTGACGCTTCACTCATCCAGTTAGATATTTTTAAAAACAAGTTATCTTAGTTTGTATTCTTGTTTCATTATCTGCTTTGTTTGTTTCTACTTGACATTGTAATTTGTACACATATTTAATTATCGATTATTCCCCTCAATAATTATTGTAATCATATTTCTATGTGGTTTTTTATTTCTTGTACTCGGGTTTTTTTTAATTCTTTAAATGATATCACTGGATGTAATTCGCAATTTTTTCATTAATTATTTTTCATTTGTTAATTTAATTGTATTAATTAATTAAATGTAATCACTTTATACTCTAAGACATAACAATAGCCTGTATAGAAACCTCTATTGTTATTCTAAAGGGACTTGTCCTAGAATATTATTAAAATAAAACTTAAACCAGTTTCCGTTTACGACTTAATGACTTTTGTTCAATTAGACGTACACCCATGAATTTTATTTAATATATATACATGATCACAAGTAATTACTTTAAGGTTTTTATTAATTGATAGTTAACGTTGCCGAAGAAGATAAGAGCTTTATGTCCTACGGCAATCATCCACGCCATCTTAATGGTTATGATGAGATTGACCATTTAGTTCAGAATGATTTTGGAATTATAGAGGAAAATAAATTTTACATATCACTACGTGAAACTGCAATAAAACCATTTTATCAAAGGCATATTTTTAGATTTATGTGATTATGAAATAAATCATCTTCCATACGAAACTACATGCATATCCAAATTTTTTTTTCTTGAATGTTAGTTTCGAGAACGACATAGCTCAATGTGCAGTGCGAAGAGTTGCTGACCTCAAGACAGAATTATTGTTTCTTTTATTAGGTTTTGGAGATCTTACTCAACTTGCCAATGTAAAGTTAATTGGAGTGCTTATTCCACCGGTTACCAGCTGGTATTAAAATTAATTGGTTAGGTTTAGTTAAAGTCCCGCCAAGTAACATCCCATTTTTTTAAATATTTGGCCAGCAAGAGCTGCTGAAAACGAACTATTGATTTTTGAAAGTAAGTTTCTTTGTCGCATTTTTGGAGGTGTAATGGTTGGTTATGAGTGGATGCGACGCTCGAACCAACAACTGTACACAAGCTACAAAGATCCTGACGTAGTAAGAATAATGAAGGTGAGGCGCTTAAGGTATGCGGCGAATATTGCCAGGATAAGAAGATAAAGAACTGCCAAAAGTAATCATGACTATTTCTATTCATGGAAAAAGAAGAAGAGAGAGACCTAAGCTGAGATGGTCAAATGGTCAGGTGTTGCTCGAAACATCCTCGGAGTTAGGAACTGGATGGCCTAGGCATAAGTCCGTGACGTTTGTGGGAAGCGGTTGGAAAAGCCAGGACCTTTAACTGGATTGTAGCGCCTTTACAAAAAAAAAAAATACAACAGATTGCGTCATTTCTAAGTCACCGTGTTAATTGTAATACAATAAATCTTATGTGGCCGCTATATTTTTTTCCCAACAAATAAAACAATAACCTAGGATCAGAACTTTTTATATTAATAAAATCTTTCGCAAACAATAAAGGTTAACACCATTAAACGAAAAAATTTCTTTGGTCACTAAATAATAAATTTTTTTTTTCAGAGGTCACTTTTATTAACTCCCTATTCCAATGCAAATCGTTGCAATAATACCATTTATACGAACTAGCAAGCGCTAAATGATGAATTTTATCTAGTAAGGATCCAAACCACATCTTTTCCAATTTAAATATGACAGCCGATGAAGAAGACATCATTTATATGCCGACGAATCAATCACAAAAAATAATATCATATAATAAAACTGTTAACGTTAATTTTTTTGGAAAATTTGTAATAAAAATATCTAATAATGAACTTTTCCTGTGATAAGAAACTTACTTTTTTTGCTTGCCAAATCGATTAAATCCACCGGTCACATAAAAATTGTAACATTTCCTGACGATGGCTTTTTGGATAGTCTTTCTTATTAATTTTATATACTTTTACATGGAAGCTACATCTTTATTTATGCATTCTACAATATTTATATGAATACTACAATATTTCTCCATGTTTTAAGGAGGTAATCAATTTAGTGCATTGAACGGCTCCTTACATGAAGGTAATATTAGTCTTCTCATATAACAGGAAATTATCCATCTCGAATTAGCCATTAATGGCTACGTTATCCATTTTCAAATAAATTGTTCAGATTGTTTTATTGAATAATTTACAGCCAATCATTTTCTAACAATTCCTATTTTATGGAATACAAACCGTATAAAAATGTGATGAAACCTGACGTCACTTGATGGAGGTTTAACTACCCCTAACACCAATCTGACAACCTTCCAGGAATATGTAATCAAAGTGGGAGTGAAAATGGTTAATCTCGGACAAAGCATTCCTCTTTACTACAGTTGGCTGAGAATCAGTAAAGTCTCTACATCTTATTGAACCCAAGACTCTTCAAAGGTGTATAGTTTTCTCTGTAATTTTTATATAGTTCCGGTTACAAAAATACAATGTATATAAATATCCATTAAGCACGTGGATTTAAATACAATATTAATATCAATATATGATTTAATATTACAAAATGAACTTAAATTCTAACCCCTAAAATTCTCGGAATAACGCTTCTCAATGATCTTTGTTGTGACTTTGGCAAAAACATCTTCATGCAATGAGAGAGAGATTATTGTTGCTAAATTAGATTCCCACTCAGTTTACTTCAGGATATTACATTTGAACATCTCTAGTATTCCGTTTGACTTCACAGAGTTAGCGCTTATTTCATGATTCGGTATTTCATTTATTATTCATTATTGTTATTTGCGTCATTATTATTTACAAAAAATAAATAATATTATACATATATCAAAGGGTCAAGTTTCCATCAGTAAACCCTTCCAAATAAGAACAGGACTCAGACAAGGGGATAGCCTCTCCCCGGTACTGCTTAACATAGTCCTGAACAAAATCAAAAAGGAAATATGGAAGAACGATGCTAGTGCAACGATAGGGATTAAAACAAGCCATCTGGCCTTACTGGCGGAGACCGAAAGCGAAGCAATAGATCAGTTGAACAGTTTAAAGGAAGCAGCAGATACTATTTTAGAAAACATAATTAATGACTACAGATAGAAACTTTCAAAAGAAAATAGTAAAGACAAAGTACGGGAGAATTAAAGTAACAAATAAATTAAAGTACATAGGGGAAATTATATGTAGCGATGGGTTGGAGAAGGAAAGCATAAAAGAGAAAATAACTAAATTGGAAAGACTAAGATTTGCGACAAGCAATTTATATAATAAAAGGAGCCTATCAACAAGCACGAAGATAAGGCACTACAATACGGTCGTCCAACCAGTGATACTGTACGGAATGGAAACCGTTTCCCTCCCCAGCCTTAGAAAAATGTTAGGGATAGAAGGAGAATACTAAGAAGAATTTACGGCCCAAAGAAGACACAGGAAGGCTTAGGTTGAGGCCTAATAAGGAAATATACAAAGAAGTGAATAACTTGGAAACGCGCATAAGGAGCAGAAGATTAAGGTTCTAGGGACATATGGTGAGGATGCACCCAAAGGGATTAAATAGAGAAATCTTCTCTAAAATGAGAGGATACAAGAGTGCTGGGGGTACATCAAACAGATGAAGGAGGAAACTAATAGATTGAAAATAACAGACCAAGACTGTTTCGATTGGGATGATTATGGGAAGAGAATAAAATAAATTAAGGTCCTGGTGGAATATAGAGAAGGATATTTTATAAGAATAAGATCCTATTTAGAACTATTTAGAATCTATTATATCCTATATAAACTATTTAGAACAGCCCGTGGTCAAAAAGGAACTTTCCCGTTGTTTTATATAATTTTTGGTTATCGTTTCTAGAGGTTTTGCTATGGTCAGTATGGATCAACCACCACATTTCCCAACTGATACTTGTCTCCTTCTATATAACTATCTCTGTAATTCTTTGCCTTGGTTGCGTCTTTTTTGCATTATCTTTTGAACTACGAATTTACTACAAATTTATGATTATATCCCTAGCAAGATGAGTTGTTTCTATTTTTTTAAATGCGCACAACAACTTAGAAAATTTGTTGTATTCCATTTTTCTGGTTTGATCCATAAGTGAGATTCCTGTGTGTATGGAAGAATTTCTAAAGTAGGGGTAATAACCTTTAGCGAAAATTTCTATTCTAAAATATTTAACTCTTATTTCGCCCATTTTAGGAAAATTTTTAAAAATCGTATAAAAATTCTGGTGATTTAGAATTATTTACAGAAGTTTTCGTAACAATTTTGTAGTTCCTTCAGATTAAATTTCATTTTAACGTTTAAACTGAAATAGTTTTGTTCCTTGAAATTGTTGATTTCTTAATAATTTAACTAATCAATTGATTAATGTTAAAGTTAATGCTTCAATTTTAACTGGATGATAGTTGTTGCATCGCTTCTAAAATATAAATATAGGATCAAAATATATCTCTGGTTGTATGAATGAGAAAAATAATAACCATTGTCGGGTTATAAAGCTCAAATAATTCCATTATGCCGTTCTTGTTCTTCTTAGCTATTGATTCCGTGTTTAAATAACATTAAGTTCTTTTTTTTTTGTGATTTAAAATTTATTTTATTTTCAAAGTAACTCTTGAATAATCTTTTTTTGGAGGGATAATGGCCGCTTAAGTACCGCGCGTATATCATTTCTTGGCCAGAACCAGCGCATATTCTCTTTATATCACTCATCTCTTTCTTTCCCTAGTCTGTCCAACTTTTTCCTCTTCTCTTCTTTTCCACTACAAACACTTTGATGTATTTTCTAAAATGTTTAAGTATTTGTGTGAATTTCTCTCATATTTTGCGAGGTAATTCATTAATAATTAGAGGTAATAAAGTTAATCTTGTAATCCTTGTTTATTTTCTAAAACAAAGTAAAAATCATTGTTTTTACATAACATTCCCCATAGATGATTTCAATATTTTCTTATTTGATAGGATAGAATGGAATAGAAAAATAGTTTTGTTCTCTGGCAATGTCCCTTATCTAGAAAAAAAGCTACATACTAAAAAAGAACATAAAATAGCAAAAAATGAATGAATAAAACGAAAAAAATGTTGTGTGGTTTTATGAAACCACGATACAAGTGAAACATTTTTTCGGTTTGTAGGCATTTAACTAAACATTTTTGAAAAATTATTCAATTTAGGGTATTAAAATTGCGGTTTTAATCTTAAATTAATTAATAGTAGACAAAATATTCAATTATAAAATTTAATTTCAATTTGCGTATTAGAGCACGGAATACATAATTAATATAATCATTTTGGTAATAATCACATATTAAAAAGTATGAGCAATATTTATTTAAATCATTGAATCGTTATCAACTTCAATTATTCTATCAATAACTTCATCTTCGCCTCAAGTCTCAGAGTTTATAAATGTAATTAACAGTTTATGGTAACTTAAATAAGTAAATGCTCGTATTTCGATTCGTACTCGTATCACTACAGCTCGTGCCTTGATTAGGACTGGCGCCCGATTTTAGCCGCTTGCATTTCTGACCATTTCTGCGGCATCTTTCCGCATTTAGTCGCTTTCGATGCAGAATTTTTTCTGTAACAATATTTTAGGATATAGGTTCGCCACTTTGATCGATAAACGTAATAAATCCAACACTAGACACTGGACCTCTACTAGTACTCGACATGACATCTGTCGGCAGGCTACTAATTTTTTCCGGCGGCTGAGAGTGCGGTTCAGCCTGTGAAGATGACTGAAGGCCTAAATAAATTTAAATATATTGAATGAACCGGATTTTTTTTTCAGAACCTGCTTTATTATATGAAATTATAATTACAAATAGTTAAAAACTACGGCTTCTATATAAATAAAAACCTTCTGTTACCTTTCTACCGAAAGGCTTTACATCGGGCTGAGTCCGTTGAAGGCGGTTTTTACTCGAACCGGCACGAGGCAGCTGACATTATACAATACAAAACGGTGAGGGACCGTTTAGCGGGATCAAGTGACAGAATGAACAATAAAATTAAAATAATTCATCAAATATTCATATGAAATAAGTAATGCGAGAAGGTAATGTAATGCGACATAGAATAGACGAACGACAAATTATGTGGCGATAGAAAAAAAGATTAAAGTATTAACCTTTAACGATCGTTTGTAATGTTTACAGTTTTAATTTTACGGCGTAAAATTAATTCATCGTTGAATCTTTTCGCACTATTCTGGGTTTTTCTTTCGTTGACCGGTTTATTTAACTCACCAGCTGTGTCGTTATCAATCACGATAAAGTAAATAAAAACATTACCATTAATACACAAATCAAAACGCACATATATCGCTGAACACCAGGACAAATAAGTGAGAATATAAGTGTTATACGGTCAGCTGACTGGGCGCCACCATATTGGTTGCCCACCTAACCGTTTAGTCTTATGCCAGAGACATACGCCACGTCGAACTTGGACATGATGGGTTCAGGAATCGTCAAAATGGATATTTACATTTCACAATGAAAAACTACTTCCACAAGTAAATTAAAAAAAAAAATATTTACACATTACATTTGTTTATTTATTCATTTAACGTCACTTAACGCTGCTGTGACCTATCGGACTCTGCTGCAATGGGTGTCCTAATTTTTACTATACAGGTATAAGTTATACGTCACACTGTTTACAATTTACAATATTAGAATGAGCTTGTGGGGATATTGAACAGGTAGAGAGAGATTTACCTTACCAGGTCTCCTAGGGTCGGTACCTGGAAAAAGAGAAATGACATGATGGAAGAGAGTAAAGATGCCAGAGGAACCTCATGAATGGTTTTCCGGATGTATAACTTTCACATATAGCAGAAAAGGGTATCATGTAAGTTAGCAAGTACTCTATCAAACCATAATTTCCATATAATTAAAGTAATGTTATTTTATCTGATGTAAAAGTATGTTTATTCATAACTCGCAGTCAATCGATCACGTGGACATTTGGAAAAGAAAGAGGTATTTATTCTAATTACTAATTATTTAGTATTATTACTGACACGATTTGCCGTAATGAAAGTTAATACGCCCTATAACTACCGCAATCTCAGGGTGGCATTCCATATTTTTTGAATATGAGTCATATGACTTCATCTAAATTTTCGCTGATCATTGTTTCGGCTAATGAGGAGAGAACAGTTTTAGGATAGGGATCTTTAATGAGTAACCGTACAAGCTTGGGGCCAACATGTTACGTCACTTCCGAAATAAGACATGAACACGGATTTTTACTCCCTATAAAAAGATACAAGATACACCAACCGAAATGAGATCCCGCGATCTTGGCCATAAAAAGTTGTTATGTTAATCACTAAAGTACAGCTGACTTCTTACGCCTTGTGTTTAGTCCCCTCCATCGTAAACCAACGACTTCCTGTCCTCCCGTATCGTTTAATAACATCCCACTCATTCTAGTATAACAGGTCCGGTATTTAGGAATACACCTTGACAAACGCTTAACAATCCTATACACAGTTTATACAGCTGACATCCCCACCCATCCTATTACTATCCTTAACACGCATAGGAATGACACATGTCTATTATCAGTCAACACTGATTCAGTTATAGCATCCCATACTTTTCAATCCCATATCAAATACCTGGAAAAGTGGTATCAAAACTGGAGGATTCGAATGTATTCCCACAAACCCCGTCATATCACTTTTACCCTCCGTCATAAACTAATGACTTCCTGTCCTCCCGTATCGTTTAATAACATCCCTCTGATTCCTGTAGAACAGGTCCGGTACTTAGGACTACACCTTGACAAAATATTAACTTGGGATCCTCATACTAGACTGAAACGACAAGAAACAGCACGCCATTTCAGGCTACTTCAACATACACTAGACAAACGCTCTAAGCTCCCAATTAATTATAAAAGACTCATATACATGACAATCATTAGACCCACCTGGACTTAAGGAGTAGAGCTTTGGGGTTCCACTAAGCTATCGAATTCCTCTCGTATTCATGCTACTTACTTTGTTACGAACAAAGTAATCCATAATGACCTTAAGTCCCGTTTGTTGCTGGCCTGGCCTGAATTCGATATCAATCTTTTCATGATAAACTTTACTTCCACTCAAACCCTCTAGTTTTAATCCAAGCATCCTCTTCAATTCCTTATAATCCTCTGAGGCCTCTGAAAATAAGATGGCTTCGTGACCTTCTAAGTTGAACTTTGTATTTGAGTACTACCACTGGGTAGTTTCTCTACTTGTCTTTATGTTATAAAATATTCTCATAAATCGGCTGGGAAGCTGAGATGGAAATTCCGATATAACAACAACAAGACAGTACTTATAATACTTAATTAAGTAACTTACTTAAATCGTACTCCCTCTTAATGAAAGTGGTAAGGCCAATACGCAAGTACTGAATACCATGTAGGTTAGTAAGTAAGATCTGGATACCCTAGTTAGCGTCAAATAGTCTCCTTACCTAAGAGATTCGTTGGGCTAATGGAGAACGGGAAGCCTCTTTCACCTCAAAGGAGAACTGAATATGAATATGTAAATATAAGCGGTTCTATATGCATGGCTCGTAGCCTTGGTATAACTTAAATATATACTAGGATACATAACTAATATATTCCAACTTATAAAATAAAATACTAGTTATAATTAGTTTGTATCTAAGGGAGAAAAGTGGGCCAGAAACAAAATTAGTATTTAAACAAAAAATTAACAGGAAGTTTAACACACACAATAAACGATAAATGATAATGGGAAAGAAAATGGTCCGTGTAGAGTTCAAAGAAACAAGTTCTTAAATAGAGTAGGAAATAGTTCAAATAAATATGTTATACATACTTGTACCACTACAATCCGTGAGCTGCCTGGCGTTCAGTACATGGTAGAGACTGTACTGTTTTATGGACAACGGTTCTGCGGGGAGGTGATTTCTCCTTGATCACGCTCAACCGCCAGATTCCCCCCCTTATTTTGGGTACCCTATTTTCATAACATTTTATAGAGGCTGGGTGAGCCCAAGGAGGGTCCTAGATCCAACATGATCCATATCCTGCCGCAAACAGACTAAATAAAAGTCTTCAGTGGGATTTAAACCAGGATTTCCGGCATGGCAATTCAGTGCAATGATATAGGTCCGATTATGATTTTAAAAATTGACAGAAGAATTAAAGTTTCACACAGTTATTTCAATGAGTGGGTATCATATAATTCTTCTATTATTCTTCAGTGAATTCGAGATTGTGATAATTTTTTCTTCCTTGACTGAAATGCAATCATAATCACATTACAATATTCAGATTAGATATTAATGAAAGCCGTAACTTAAGTCAGCTCTTCTTCTTTGAGTTCACTTTCTTTTTAAGTCGTTTAAAAATTCTACGAAGACCCTTATAAAAGTTCCTTCGACGAAATCCTCAACATCCGGTCCTTAGATTTTCCAATATCACAGTTTGGATTATTATCATAATGAAGATGAGCTTCGAATAATATATATATATATATATATATATATATATATATATATATATATATATATATATATATATATATATATATATACGAGCTATATATATATACGAGCTTCTTGAGTTCTAGTCAGTTCTTAAATTCACTGCTATGGTCTCATACTCGTGCCATGACAATGAAAAATGAGCTTTTAGTAAATACATTATATCACACTAAAATAAATAAAAAATTACACGTGTAAGATGTTAATTACATATGTTGTACTTACAAGTTTTTAAAGAATCGATCAGTTAATCATTTCAATAACCCTCCTGGGGCTCACCCAGGTTCTATACAATATTATAAAAAAAGGGTACACAAAATCAGGGGGAAAATCTAGCGGTTGAGCCATGAAACACATTACAGTCTCTACCATGTACTGAACCACAGATCCGTTCACGGGTCGTAGTAGTACCGGTTTTTACAAAATAATATCGATTAATTGAAATTTTTAATTGAATTGATGAGTTTAAAAAATTCCAAGTTAAACTTACACGTGTCAATTTATATTTATCTTAGTGTGCTATTTAATATACTTACTAAAATATCTGGAAATGTCGCCAAAAGAAGTTTAAGAACTGACTGGAACTCAATAATCAGAATATATATATATTTTCTATGACAGTCAAGATAAGTAAAAACCAATATATATTAAATAATATTATTTGAAAAGAAAAGATATATCCAGGACTGGGACTCGAACCCGGGTCACCCAAATCGCTAGTCTGGAAATCTACCAATTGAGCTATCCTAACACAAATATCTTTTTTTTTTTTTATTATTTATTTATTGATATTTAAAACTGTATTAAAAACAATACAACAAGTAAATAGGCTATGTGATACAAAATGACATGAGTAATGGAAAGTAGAGAAAATACCCACTGGTAGTACTCAAATCACTAGTTCAACTAAGAAGGTCACGTGGCCATCTTCTTTTCAGACGCCTCGGAGGATTATCGGGAATCGAAGAGGAAGCTAGGTTTGAAACTAGAGGGTTTGAGTCGGAATGAAGTTTGTTATGAAAGGAAAGATACCGGGTTCGGGACAAATCAGTAACCAATGGGACATTAAGGTCGTTATGGATGACGGTATTTTTAACAAAATAAGGAGCGTTGAGGATTTTACGAAGGATTTTGGATTGTAGGGATTGGAAACGAGAGGAATTCGATGGCTTAGTGGAGCCTCAAAGCTCTACTCCGTAAGTCCAAATAGGTCGTATGATGGTCATGTAGATGAGTCTTTTGTAGTTAATTGGGAGGTTAGAGGGTTTGTCTAGTAAGTGTTGAAGTAGCCTGAAACGTAGAGCGGTTTCTTGTCTTTTCAGTCAAGTATGATGATTCCAGGTTAATCGTTTGTCGAGGTGCAACCCTAAGTATCGGATCTGTTCTACAGGAACCAGTGGGGTATTATTAAAGGATACTGAAGGGCAGGAAGTCATTGGTTTACGACGTAAGGTAAAAGTGATTTGATGGGATTTTTGAGAATTTATTTTATTTATTTATTTCTCCAGTTTTGACACCATTCTTCAAGATCAGTGATATGGGATTGGAGGCTTTGGGATGCAATAACTGGATTGGTGTTGACTGATAATACACATGTATCATCAGCATACGTGGTAAGGATAGTGTTAGGATGAGTTGGGATGTCAGCTATATAAACTGTATGAAGGATTGGGCCAAGGATACTACCTTGAGGAATAACACAAATATCAGTTTTATAAAAAAACTACCAACTATCAAATTAAATTAATATTTAATTTTTAAAATTGTAATGAAGTGAAATGTAATGAAAATGACTTACATGATAAAAAAGTTTCTCTGAAACATTGAATATTTGTTTTATTTTTTGTATTGTATATATTCATAAATATTTTGTAAATACACACACATATGGTAGATCGAGGTAATTTGTCGAATAGACTCATGAAGATCATTTCGCTTGACTTAATAAACAGCCCGTCACAATGTTTTAAACTGAATATTTTTTTTCTGTAATTGTTTTTTTTTTAAATTTATTTATTGAAATTTACAACTGTATACAAGATACATCTAGTAAATATAATGAGTGAATACATTGACATGAAAAGACAAGTAGAGAAACTACCCAGTGGTAGTACTCAAATAAAAAGTTCAGTTTAGCAGGTCACGAGGATTTCTTTTCGGACGCCTCGGAGGATTATCAGGAATTGAAGAGGTTGCGAGGTTTAAAACTAGTGGGTTTGAGTGGAAATGAAGTTTGTCATGAAAAGATTGATATCGGATTCGGGCCAAATTAGCAATACACGGTACGTTAAGGTCATTATGGATTACTTTGTTACGAACATTAGAAGTGTCATAGGGGTTGGCCGAGGCGTAGGTGGGAGGATTGCGTTAAGAATGATTTGGCAGATTTGGGTTTGGGTGGGGCTCCGTGGAATGAGGTTTGTACAGTAATATTTTTCTAGATCGGTGCTTTTTAATACATAAACCGGACAACACTATAGTTTTACAAAATACTTTTTTTATATAATGAGATAAAAATACTATACATATACACCTACTAATTCGATAAATTTTCAAATTCGATAATCGATAACTCTATCTCTTTGTTCAATATTTACATTGCTAACCTGAAATGATTAAAAAGCTGGCTGAGCTAAACATAAATGTACAGTACCACAGTAATAGTGGTTCTTTATTGGTCAAAATCGATATTCTTTTTAAATATTTTCATCATTCTTATTTATTAGAATATCGATTTATAATCGAAATTGAAATTTAAATGTCGTTATTATGATGAATTTGAAAAAATAAATCATGGACTAGTATCGATATTTATAAAATATCGATGTTTTCTCATGTTTTGCTAGAGGAATCGCCTCAATTTCTTCATTCGACTCACATGCCCTTCGTTCAAGGGCCACTAGCTCCGTTTCTTTCATTCCACTGAACTCCCTTCTGTTTTTCTATTATTACTTCTCTTTCTCTGTCTTCTATTTATCACAAAGATCATTTTTCAATAAAAATAAGGTTTCGGGTGGCAATTAATATCAAAGACCAGATAGACGTTTTAAATTAACAATATGGGTACAATTTGTAACGAAATTGTAAAGGTAGTAACTTCCAAAACGCAAGACATATCTCTTTGAGTGGTATTTTATTTTATGTAATAGATTTTATTTATTTATTATTTATTATTTAATTTTCATTTGCACCTGCGCAATTGCGCATTCAGCAAATTTGATCCTAATATTTTTTTTCACTTTGCTCTTCTATGATCATATAATTTCGATGATGGGGTAAAAATCAATAGGTGAGTAAGTCTCTTGGCCAATATCTTTTTAACCTTTTTCTATCAAGTCCAGGGGTAACAGGGAGTAGGAAAGCGGAAGAACGAGTGGGTTTGGGTGATATTGTGTCGATGAGTGGAATGTCATGTATTTGGTATGAATATATGATTTTATAGTGGGAATGTTCATGTCGTTGTGTATGGTGTGATTCGAAATATACCATGGTGCATTAACAATTTTTCTGAGAATTTTGGAGTGTGTTGTTTGTATCTTGTGTATGTGAACTTTTTTTGCTGAACCGCAAAGTTCTGCTCCATATGTCCAAATAGGTTTTAGTATACTATTATAGATAAGTCGTTTGTTCCGTAAGTCAAGTGAAGATCTGTAGTCCAGTAGATGTGATAGTTGTTTGTACCGTCTTGTCAGTTCTTGTCTTTTTAATTTTGAATGTACGTTCCATGTAAGCCTTTTGTCCAAGTATAGTCCGAGATAACGTACATACTTTTTGGAAGGTACTTCGTCGTTGTCAATTTTGACTCCTGGACACGAAGCTTTGCGTAGAGAGAAGGTTACATGGCTCGATTTTGAAGCGTTTATTCTTATTTGCCATTTATTGAACCACTTTTCTAAATCAAATAAATGATCCTCTCGTATTCAATCCTTGCAATCCAAAATCCTTCGCAAAATCCTAAACGCTCCTTATTTTGTCACAAATAAAACCATCCATAATGACCTGAACGTTCCATATGTTACCGATTTAGCCCATTCCAGATACCTATCATTCCATAATAAACTCCAGGCCCATCCAAACCCTCTAGTTTCCATCCTTGGTTCCAATTCCATCCCGGACAATCCTCCTAGGCGTCTGAAGAGAAGATGGCCTCGAGACCTTCTATAATAGAAATGTAATTAGAGTGCTGCCAATGGGTAGTGCCTCTACACGTCCTTTCATGAATTTATTTATTCATACAGCCTTTGTACTAGATGTATATATTACAGTTGTACAATTCAATAAAATAATTTAAAAAATAAATAAATAAATAAATGATTTTGAAGAGCTATAGATGCTAAGTTTGGGTCTCTGTGAGAAGAAATAATGGCTGTATCGTCAGCGAAGGTATAGATGTTGGTTCAAGGATGCTCCGGGATATCAGAGGTGTAAACAGAATAGAGAATGGGGCTTAAAACACTGCCTTGCGGTACACCCCTGTATTGAGGAAAGAAGGAGGAAATCGAAGAGTCAACGGAAGTACAGAAGAATCTGTCTTGGAAATTAGATTGAAGAATTAAAAAGTATGTAGGAGGTAAGTGAGGTTTTATTTTCCAGAGAAGACCCTTGTGCCAGACACTATCAAAAGCTTTTTCAATGTCAAGAAATATCGCAGAGCAATATTCTTTTTTCTCGAAAGCGATAGATATTGCATCCACGATACGATGACACTGTTGTACAGTTGAGTGATAAGAACGAAAGCCAAATTTGTGGTTCGGCATCACTCCGCTATTTTCGAGGATAGGCTTTATGCGATTAAGGAAGAGTTTTTAAAATAATTTAGACATTCTGGGAGGAGTGCAATACGATAAGATGCAGGATTAGTGACAGGTTTAGAAGGTTTAGGTATCATTTTAATCATGGAAAGTTTCCAAAGGAGCTGAAAATAAGTTGTGCGCGTGATTGAATTATAGATGAGGGTAAGAAAGAGAACAGTTTTCCGAGGTAAGTGGCGAAGGATGAAGGGAGTGATGAGATCATAGCCAGGAGCTTTTTTGTTTGGCATTTTGTTCAGTACTTGATAGATTTCATTTGGATGAAATGCCGGAGGAGGGAGTGATAAGGGTAGTGCTGTTGTCAAGTCGCCATTTATTTTGTCAGTTAGAGTATTATCCTGGATATCATTTGCCTTAAATATATGTGAAAGATGTTTTGCAAATTCGTTAGTTTTTTCTTCGCTCGTCATCGCCCAAGTGTTGTCTGTACGTCTAAGAGGATATTGAACCACCTTTTGCTTTAGAATACTCCTTGTAGCTGTCCATACTGGTCTGTCTCTGTTGTTTATAGAATTTAAATAGTCCTTGTAACTGTTGTTTTTAAATTTTGATACTTCTTGTTGAAGGTTTCGGGTTAGTTTGTTGAGTTTTATTTTGTATGAAGATACAAAATACCCAATAAAAGACTATATTACTAATAAAACAACATAAACATAACAAAACAAAGAATAAAACTTTATAAAAGAATAACAAGAACAGGTTTGGCAAGATGACATACGAGGTTTATGGTTGATGGTAGAAGGTCCAGAGGAAGACCCCGACATACCTGGGAAGATGGTGTTAAGGAAAGCTTCGCAAAAAGAAACCTCCATTGGAATAGAAAAAAATGGTAGAGGGCCGTATGGTGTGGTCCGGGAGGTACAGAAAGAAACCTCAGACTGCATGAGCAGTAGAGAGGGGATGGAAAGACTTTCAGCACTAATGAAGACGTAATCGCTGTAATGAGACCTATTTTGAGTCTAAAGAGAAATTTTGGTATATAAAAGTGGTTTTGAAATTTTTTTTTATCGCTATAATTATTTTGTCGCTCTAACATAGTTCGAAGGGAACTATGTTGAATAGTAAAATAGAATGTTACCAAAAAAATATATTTTACTATGTTAGCCTATGTACTTTTCAGCCATATATCGTATATATTAACATGAAAATACCTTTAATAAAAACCTAACCAAAATAAAATAAAATATGCATTATTACATCGGTCTGGACTGCTTTTGCATTGGTTACTCTGATGTAACTTCCCACTTGTTGACTTTGTGCCTGAAGGTGTATCTTTAAAAAGTCAATTGCACAAATGTTTGCGTTTTTGAGGTCATTTCGAAGTTCGTCCAGCCAAGGTGTTGAATTCTGAAGAGAGCTAACATAATCTAATATTCTTTATGACAGTCGATTTTCTGGAAATCTCGTGAGATCTCCAAAGAATGTCATTCGTCTTTTCCTAATGTCAATTTCAATGATCAATATATATATATATATATATATATATATATATATATATATATATATATATATATATATATATATATATATATATATATTGATCATTGAAATTGACATATATATATATATATATATACGTATATATATCCACATATTTCAAATATATCCGTTTATAGATTGCAGTTGCTTAGGATTTGTACAATTGAGTTCAGTAAATCAATTGAGTACAGTAGGAACCGTACTCTTTCCAAGTCAGAGATTGTACAGGGAGTTGATTTAAAGCCGAGATCAACGGAATAAGTAATTCATCGGTCACAGTTATCTACTGGTCTCGAACTCAAGAGCTCAATCACTCGATACTAAACTAATTGAGCTATCACAAAACCAAAGGTTCCAATTAATACAATTTCTCAAAAAATTAAAATATTGAATAACTAATTTTACAATAAAAGATAAGATAATTCAATAAGTTAATTAATTGAATGTTGTAAAACAGTAAACATCTCCACCGAAACCTACAATATCGGTTAATCTCATTTAAAAAAAAAAATTTCACAATTTTCATTTTCCAGAATTAATGCCAAATGTCAACATTTAGTATTTGATGAGGACTGGAATGTTTTACTTTTGTATTGGTGGGCTTGCTTCAGGTACTTAATGAGAATTATATTGGTATTTTTATATTTTTGTATGTGTTTTAACATCTTTTTATCTTATTAAGAGCCATAAAATTTCCTACTTAACACAAAATAAATAAGTTGAACAAGATACAATATGTTGAACTTTGTAACCGTGATTTTTGATTTCAGCTACTGATAACTATAAACTAATGAGAACTATTTCTTAGATTTATTTTTATGAGTAGGCAATACCCTTCCCTAATATGTATTATTACCTTTTGTACCAATTATTGAATCATAATAAACAATAGTCCAGGACCCTTGCTCCATTATTGCACTTGATTAGTATCAATCTGAATCTTCGTGAATAGCTTCGTTTCGATGAGACGCCCAACAATTTCCTGTGCGAAAATTCTCGATTGTGGTAGCTAACAGAGGTAGCAAGAATAAAATATGTCGATTTGATGATTCCTAAAAATGTATTACTGACTAGGTTTTTTTTGTTATATCTCAAGATAGTTATCTAAATAATTTGAAAAAATATTTGTCCAATGAAATGTATGGTTTGATCAAAGAGTCCTCTCCTTCCAATATGTATCGATAACGAAGTCAAAAAAAGAAGAAATAAAAAAAAAACAGCTGGTTAGTAATCATTTTTGATGACCTCGTTATCGATACAAGTTGGAAGGAGGGAACTCTTTGATCAAACCATACATATTGTAGGACAAATATTTTTTCAAATAATTTAGATAATTATTTTGAGATTTATTATAAAGTAGGAAAAAGGCAAACGATACGAATTCATGCTTTTCATAGAAAATAAGAATAAGAAAGTTATATGCATGATATATACACCATATGATTTATTGGAAACAAGCGTCCCGCCACGGGTAGTGCAGTATATTATGCTTACATGTTTTGTCTGTCGTAGGATCGCATCAGTTTGATGAGTCCAATATGAGGATTATACTTAAATGTAATATAATGCCTTATTATTACAGGAAGTATTTTAATGTATTTTATTATGTAGATACTATAAACAGTGTTTTTTAAATAAACAATGTAGACATTTATTTTCACACGCGTTAATTTTTAGCAATAACTCCTAAGATACTCATTTAAATTATCAAGTGTAAAATATTATAATAATTTGAATGAAATGGTTAAGATAACTAAAGTATTTAAATTGATAAGGGTCAATACTGCATCCGTCTAAATAGCTTTCAAAATACCGCATTCAAAATAACCTCCAAGGCGGCTATACTTTTTTCTACACTTACAACAATTATCGTTATATTTCAACCAACTTGCAAAAAACCTTGACAAATCTTATAGCTAAACCTTCACGGTGAAATTCGCATGAAAATCCGTGCATTAGTTGTTGAGTTACCGCGAACAGACAGACAGACGCGGCGGAGGACTTTGTTTTATAATACGTGTATGATAGATAAGAGATATTAGGCAGCGTCATCGGTGAAAGCTAACAGGCGGCTGTACTTTTTCCAACATTTCCGAAATCGTTATATTCCAACCCATTTACACAAAACTCGACAAATCATATGCCTATACCTTCCTGGTGAATCACTCTATCTATTGGTGAAAACCACATGAAAATCCGTGCAGTAGTTATTGAGTTACCGCGAACAAAAGCTACTAAAATTTTATCATCCTGATGATGGTCCAGGAATGTATGTATTTGTATTAATGTTAATATTTGAATGGGTGTATTTATATAGTGGTTGTAAAATTGGTTTAAACAAGTGTATTAAGGGTCTCTCTTGATACTCACAGAAAAATTAATTAATTAATTATCCAAAGGAGAAAGCATTTTTTAATTATTTATAATAAAAGGGAAAACTTAATTATCCCTTGGTTATATAGAATATAAACCTTCAAAGAAATTTGACAGTTATGAAAATCTTTCTTAAAACAAGGCCATGGTTACTTTAAAAGCCTCAGCTGAGTAAGGTAGCGACGTTGTAACTTTTCATTTGACGCGTTTTGATACTCAACTGTACATGGCATCTGTTGCATCTTTATAGGTTAATATTTCCATAAGGAAGGATATAACTTCTGACTTAAAACAGATACCTCAAATTTTAACGTATTCCATAAACAACAATATTTTAGTACGTAATTTATGTTAGTTTATGTTAGTATATATATATATTTAATCCTGGAAGCGGTGGCCGACCACCAAAGAGAGTTACAATTGATTATAAATTGCTAAAACTACGGATCACGAGATTCTGCATTCAATTATCTTTCTCAAGAAGTTTTCGAGGCAAATCTGCTTCCAGGAGGAAATTTACGAGTGGTTGTAGGAATTACGACCCTTCTCTGGACACTTCCCCTAGAATCGCGTGTTGGTGTCACAGAATGACAAATCGCCATCCAGAAGACAGGTCGAGGAATGGTCAGATTAGGAAGGAGGGGGGAAATATTTGTACTCGTGCACCAGCAGATCCTGAACAGCCATAATTCACAGATCTACACCAATCTGTTGCTGGCCTTGAAACTGAGTTAGAGGGCATGACACTGTTAACCAGCTTGCTCGATCTAAGAATGCCTCACCTACATTCAATTATAGTTAACACAATAAGTAATAAGCAAATAACAATTAGGTAACGAATAGGCAAATAAAAATTACTGAGCTACCTGTGGTCTAGGATAAAAACCTACTAAGCCCAAGATCACTGGTCGTAGCCCGGCAGGCGGTCCTAGGATTTTTTAAAAGGAGTGAAATGTCCTTGGTTATGCCGTCCTTCGGAAGGGACGTTAAACGGTAGTGTCGAGCCTGTACGATGGCAGGTACTCGTTAAAAATCCCTATCGTAATTAAACCTGGATAGCCAAAATTTAGAGCTCCCACTGTAGCATCGTCCGATTAGGCATATCAGCATTAAATGACGTTATATAAAAAACAAACGAACAATAAAAATTACTCTTAAAGCCATGGGGTGTTCCTACATTATCAGTTATTTTTACTTATAAATGTAAAATATAAAAAATAAGCAATATTGATATTGCATTTATGCATCAATAATTATGCATTGATAAAACGCATACATCAATTTATGCATGTTATAAATACGAAGAATGGTATTCTCTATTATCAAATAAGTTCAATAATATTAAAAAATTTGGGTAGGCGACGCTACCAGTGTTGCTATCTGTACCAAAAGAGATCTAATTATACTTGTCTTTATTTAATAAAATAAAGCAGTTCAAGTAAAGATGTATATTTAGAGGAGCGGAGTTGCTCAGTGGTAGAGCACTGAATTGCCATGCCGAAGATCATGGTTCAAATCCCGCTCGGTGGCAGAGTTTTATTTAATCTGTTAGCGGCCGGAGATGAATCCTACGGGATCTGGGACCTTCCTGGGGCTTACCCAGCCTCTATAAAGTTGGTACCCAAAATAAGGGGAAAATATGGAGGTCGGGCGTGATCTAGGACAAACCACCTTCCTGCACAACTGTTCTCCAAGAAGCAGTACAGTCTTTATATCTATGTAAGTAAAGTGTATATCTATTGACTTGTGTTTGGGCCTTTGGTGGTGGTTGGATGCTGTCTCTGGTTGATGTCATGTTAAAATGAGCTATTAATAATTTTTTTTTTGTTATTTTCATTCTATCCTAATAATCCCTGAATTAGCGAAATGTGTATAGGTATTTTTTTCCCACCCTTAGAGATATTCATGTTTTGTTGATGTTTTATACTACACGTTATAAGGTTTTACGTATGTTTTTGTGTTATTTCTATTATATATTAAAATTTATAGAATAGTGTAAAATTGCAAGCGGGTGCAGTCTAAAAATTACACAAAATATGTTAAACTTATTTTATTCGGGCCTACGTTTCGGTCCAATTTAAACGCCATCATCAGGATAGAGGGATGAACAGTTTAACTGCAAATCCAATATGAACTGATGATGGGCTCGATAATAGTCCGAAACAAAGCCACAAATTAAAGGAACTCTAACTTATTTTGTGTAATAAATTTATTTACTTCAGCCCCTGAACATTTTAAACTCTTCTTATATATCCAGTCAACCATTACTACGTGAATATTTATAATTATAAGTAAAATTCTCTAAAACTGATTTTTTTTTTTATTTACATAAGCCGACTTAATTTTTGTAATAATATAACTTCGCTACATATTGGTTATCAACATCTTTTGATTAGATCCTCTAACCCTTCTTTCGTCCAGCTGATTTTCTAATTTGCATTTTATATGATCTTTTTGAAGTTTCCTTTTTTCGATTTTACGGGGGGGAGGGATAATAAAGAAGATTCCATTTGTATGGAAATTGATGAAGGGGTATTATCAACCACTTTCAAGCTGTACTCATGAAAAAATATGCAATAGCAAAACAACAAAAAGTTTGAACAGCCATCAAACTATACTAGTATACCCTTATGTGAGCCGTTTACTGCACAAATTGACCCGTTAACTCCACTTTTTGAAAAATCTTAAATTTAAGTGTAGATTTGTATAGCCCTAACTTTTTATATTAATAAAATCATTCGCAAACAATAAAGGTTGACACCATTAAACGACAAAAATTTTTGGCCACTGAATAATAATTTTTTTTTCCTGAGGTCATTTTGAATAACTCCCTATTTAAATGCAAATCGCTGCAATAATATCATTTAAATGCACTAGTAACCGCTAAATGATGAATTCCATCAAATTAGGCAGGTCCAAACCCTACCTTTTCCAATTTAAATGTGACTATAATGAAGATTCAAAATTGAATGCAATCTAAGGAAATCTGTGACCGGTAGACCACAAAGTTTGAAAAATGTAGATCACCTTTTATTAAATACTAAACGAAGATCTGAAACAAGGGAAAAATAATATTTTAACAAAACTGTTAATATTAATTTTTATGGAAAATTTATAATAAAAATATCTAATAATTAATTTTTTTGTGATAAGAAACTTACAAATTTAAACACTGAATTTAAATGTATTACTTTTTCACTTGCTAAATCGATTAACATAAAAATTAAAAACATTTCTGACGAAAGCTTTTTGGCTAGTCTTTCTTATTAATTTTATATACTTTTAGATGAAAAGTACATCACTATTTATGCATTCTACAATATTTTTTTTAATTTATATTATAAAGGGAATTAAAAAAAAACAATACACACCATTTTCTTGCATTTCTCCACTTTTTGTTTTATGGAGTTATTCAATTTGTGCTTAATTAGTGTCATAATTTAAACTATAATTTATATTTTATGAAAGATTTTCTCAGTAAATTATAAATAATTTACCTTTTTTTTAAATTATTAAAAGCTCTATACATTTCTTATGATTTTCTTATCAATTTTACATACTTTAAAGTGAAAGCTACATCATTATTTATGATTACTTATAACTACAAGGGATAGTTGTTCAAACATTATAATATTACTAACTGTGCTTATTTAACAAACAAGTTTGGTAATGCCACTTAATTTATAATGGTAATGCTTACGTAACAATTTACTAAATCAGTAATTAGTTTGCCAAACTCGAAAATCTCCTTCAGGTTCAAATATTTAGTAATAATAACTATTGCCTATTAATATTACATACGTTAAACAATAAGTTCACACTTAAACAAAAGTTATTGTTTATAGTTAAAATACATTGTTATGAAGTTACCATGACTACGGCATAACTCATTAGCAAAATAACTGAGAATCCATCAGTCACAATACCCAACGTTATCTCATACAAGATTGTTTTAGATCTTTGATTTTCTAAGCTTTAAATAACTTCCTAATGATTTTTTAAAATTAATTTATTCTTGAAATTTACAATTGTACTATTTTTTAAAAAATATTTCTTCTTATAAAATAATTACCAAAAAAAAAATAAACCAAAATTGTAGCTATACATTCCTTATAACTTATATACATATATAAAAACAATAAAATAAATTTATATCCTACAATAATAAATGTTCTGTTATTTTATGTACATGCCACTTTGTACTACTTTTTGTATAGTTCCCAATATTTTTTATAAGTCGGTTTTTTTTTTTTACACACAAAAAAATGGTTACATAGTTTGTTAATAAATACATTAATATAAGGTATACATAATTCTATAGGCATAATTTTAACGTTGATGTAATATGCATAATTTCCAGAAATTCTGTCATTTTTTTTGGAATTGAAGTTTTTATAATTAGTTTTAGACATTTAACTAAATACTGGGCATGCATATGTTACTGTAGGTCGTAAGGAGGCTTTATATAATAATAACTTATTATCTGTGCTTAATTTAGAATTCCTGTTAAAGTGTGGTATATATAGTACACAGAGCCCTGTTAGCTTTATTGCACACATAATCAGTATATTTAATCTGGGTTGTCCAGGGTACGGGCGTTCTGTTTCCATTCAGTTGGGGAATATTATTCGGTCGTCTCTTAGTAAATAACTGTATTAAAATATTACAACAAGTAATTGGCATGAATGATACATAGTGGTATGGACAAAGACAAGTAGAGAAACTACCCAGTGGTATAGCTCAAATACGAGCTATTGAGAAAGTAAGGAACGTTTTAGAATTAAAAAAAAACAAGAACAAGAAAAACATTTTATTATATACATGTGAAAGAGGGACTAAAATACTACTTTTCAACATAACCACCATTCAAATTCAGGCACTTATCATAGCGGTGGGCAAGCTTTGAAATTCCTGTGTTATAGAATACTGCCGCCTGTGATCTCAGCCACGTAGTGGCTGTAACAATTCGATCCAGCAGTACATCACTATGACTGTGGTAGGCCTAAAAACCGTCAAAGCGCCCCCTTCTGTGTTCTTTATGGTGATCTGTAACAATTGTTGGCACCCATCTTGCACAAAATTCGTGGTAGCCAGTCCGTGAAACTTGTGGGAAACATAGAGAAATCTCAGTTATTGTGAAATGGCGGTTTTCACGAATCTTTTCGTCAACTTAGGCGTCCAGATCATCAGTCACAAAGCTCAGACGTACACTCTTCTCTTCATCATGAACGTTTGTTCGGCCATTTTTAAACTGAATGCACCACTTCCTGACAGAACTGTCACTCATTAAGTTATTTCCGTACACTTCAGCCAATCACCGATGAATTTCTATAGGTTTTAAGTTTTATGCCAACATAAAACGAATCACAGACCGCACTTCACAACTGGCGGGATTTTGGATTTCAGCCCACATTTCAAATTGGAATATTAAAAAAAGGGTAGCGCGGAGATGTTCCCGTTGTTACAGCTTGACGCTGACTGAGGTGCCGAGCACGAGCACACCAATGTATACGCTATTGGCGAGAGCCTGGCGGCATCAGGTGGAAACGTTCCATACTTCCTGATTAGCCCTCGTATAAAATTCATCTAAGAAGGTCACGAGGCCATATTTTTTTCAGACGCCTCGGAGGATTATCAGGAATTGAAGATGTTGCTAGGTTTAAAACGAGTGAGTTTGAACGGGAATGAAGTTTGTGATGAAAAGACTTGTATCTGGTTGGGTCCAAATCAGCAAAAAAATGGGAGTTCATTATGGATGACTTTCTAAAGGAATTTAAACATAATACCATTACCAAAGTTTTAAATAATTTGGGTTTAAGGTTGGTTATGTGGTACAGACCTTTTTTAAAATTGGTTTTAAAAATAGTTGTGGTGAGGTTATGTTGTCGCCTCGTTTTGATATCAGTATATGAAAATGACGTACATTGCAGCTTTGCCTTTCTATATTGGAATCACACAATTTATTACTTGTACAGCTGATTGTATTCCATGCGATTTGTTGGAGAGTCATCGTTATTTTTCTCGATTTGAAAAAAATCCACCACACAAGCAACTGCCTTCTACAGCAGCAATATGGTAAAATTTACGCATAAAACTCTTTTTACATTTTTTTAATTAACGCTTAGAACATAAAACCTTAAAACCAAATATAAAAAAGCCCTGCACCACAAAAATCCACGAAGGGTCTTGGGATCAGTACATGTTTAAAGACTGTACTATTAAAAAAAAAAATGTTTGTGCTGTGTTATTTTGCTCAATAAAACGGTTTTGAGCTACTTAGCCTCATAAATTAGCCCTTCCTAGCATCTATAATTTGGGTACCTTTCATCAGGTCCTTACACAACTGTTGGTTTATAAAAAGTAGAAACTGAAGAAAAATCCCAATTACCTCCATGGCTAGTTGTTTATCAGTTTTTGTTATAGTATTTTTATTACCCAATATTCAAGGGATATAAAGTGGATTCATAATATAAGTACAACCTGTAGCACTAAAACCCACGAAGGGTCTTGGATTCAGTACATAGTAGACACTGTTTCTAGAACAAATGTTGTTCAACCGCCATATTTTACTCTCAATTAAGGTACGCTACCAGTAAGCGATATCATGACTGACGCAAGTTTATTAAAGTGAAGATTTTTTGACAGTTCTAACAACCAATTAAATTTTGTCATTTTGTGTCATATGAAACAATTTAAACCAACCATATCAACATTACACTGATAATTTTATTCAGTGCAATTATCAATCCTATGTCAACACGGGTTGAATTTAACAACTTTATTCCAAATAAATTTCAAAATGTCACGTTTTGCCAATGCGAATGTTCAAAGTATAAATGCGCAAAAAAAAATCAAAGAAAAAATTCCCAGAAATGCAGAAATACAGTCAAAAATATATTTAGGGAATATTTATGGAATTTTTCTGCGAACGAGAATATGAATTAAATGAACTTAGAAGCTTTGAAGAATTGGCGTTGATACTAAAAGATTGGGCGGTCAATATGAGAAAGAAAGACGGGGCCGAATTTAAAGAAGCAACGGTGAAGACAATTTGGTGTAAACTTTTGCAAGCAAAGTACTATAATGATTATAATATTATGATTAACCCGTTTAACAATATAGTATTTAAACCAGCCCGAGATGCCCACGATGAAATCAGGAAGAAACTACAAGCATATCGATGTAAACGTAAGCCCAGTTCAGTTTCGTTAAACTTGTCTGAAGAAAACAAAATAATATTGCTATGGGATGAAAATACTCCTGAAGGTCTAACCATATTGCTACTGTATAATTAGCGTGGCGAGGAGGAGAGGCAGTTCCTTGCCTGGTGGATTTTTTTCAAATCGAGAAAAATAACGATGACACTCCAACAAATCGCATTGAATACAATCCGGTGTTCAGTAAACCATGCCAAGGTGGTTCTAACAGCTGTCTGTACAAGTAGATAATGGTACGATTCTAATAGTGAAAGACAAAGCTGCCCTTTGCGTCTTTTTCATAAACTGATATCAAAAAGAGGCGACAATGTAACCTCACCACGACTGTTTTTAAAACCAAATCGGCACTGGAAAAATGAAACTGAAAAATGGTACGATAATATATCCGTTGGAAAAAATACAATAAATGGTAGGACTAAATCTGCTGCATAATTACATAATCTATCCGCTAAGGCCGAATACACCTTCGGTATAGTGACTTAGCACTCTATCCCTTCATATTATAACTAAGGTCCAAAATTAAACGTTTCAAGTTTTATCAACAAGTTTAAAAATGGTTCTTCATAAAATTAAAAAAAATCCCACTTGTCTTATGCCTTATAAAAGCGTCATTCCATCAGTTGACAAAGCTAAGTATCATTGTTGATATAGTCTCACACCTCTGTATCCATCTCGTCTCTATTCTCAGAAGGTGAGCACGTAGCAGCGAGTCCCCGAGGAAATCTCTTCAACCAAGACAGCAACAGCAAGATATAATGGCGAGACAATTTGTATGTAGTGCCTAAATTGGAATTAGTAGTTTTGTCTCAAAAGATAAGTCGAGTGACTTGGTTATGGAATGATGTTGCAATATAATAGTGATCGTATTAACCCAACCATTCCTCACCGAACGGAAAGTGGAACAATCAGTGGGTAGATAGTAATTGGAGCAACTAGAATTCCATTACACTATAACAAAGTCCAACTAATCGTGAGTGTGAAATACAGATGGAGTGAAACGATGAACTGCACAGTTTAATAATTGTAACCATACTAAAAACAATAATATACAAATAAAAAAAATCATGTACCACAAGAACTCGTGAACGGGTCTGGGGTTCAGTACATGTACTCTTTCATGTGCAACGGTTCTGTAAGGAGGTGACTTGTCCTAGATCACGCTCAACCGCTAGATTTCTCCCTCTTATTTTGAGTACCCTATTTTTATAACATTTTATAGAGGCTGGGGGAGCCCCAGGAGGGTCCTAGATCCTATATGATCCATCTCCGGCTGCAAACTGACTAAATAAAAGTCTTGCCAGGGGGATTTGAACCAGGATTTTCGGCATGGCAACACAGTGGACTACCACTGAGGCTATCAGGTAGTATCTCTCCCTAATTTACTAATAGCTTATATATTTTTTCCGTCACAAGGTATGTTGGATGGATAGGGTGGCAACTGACGCTAGAAGTGTCCTTGGGACTAGTGTTGACTGGAGAACGGCTGCACAAGTTAGAGCCCAATTGCAGAGTATTATTGAGGAGGCCACGACCTATCACGGGCTGTAGAGCCACAGAATTATAATAATAATTATATATTTTTTAATTTATAATAGTGGGGGGCTCGATCCCCATTTTTCAAATTATGAAACTGTTCATTTAATTGTTCTTCAGTAGGTACTTAACGTTTTATAATAAATACCCTGATATTATTCTAGACTTTAAAGTTCAGTTTAATACTTATATTGTACAAAAAAGGGAGTATAATGTGAACCAAAACATATTGGACTAATCCAGCAAAATACGCGAAAAAGGCAATTTTAGAGTTAACTGTTTTTAATCATGAATTCGTCATATTAATCATTATAATATTGCTAATTGGTCAAGGGTTATATATAGAATAATAAAGAAAACAGACGAAGCGGTGTAGAGACCAGAAGCAGAAACCATTACGCTGAAAGTCTCAGACCAGTTAGCCCTAAGGGTCTTCTAGAGGAAAATATTAAGGCGATTTTTTGGGCCGGTGTACTCTCAAAGGACCTGGCGAATTGGGAAAAATAAGGAGCTTGACAACATCATAGGGCATGACGCAATTAGGCTCGTGAAGTCAAAAAGATTAAGCTGCCTTTGGCATATTGAATGGTTGCAAGGAGGATGATAATGAAGGAGAATTTCCTAGGGAAAAGATGAAGAATGTGCTCAAGAAAACAAGATGGATGAAGGTTGTAGAACAGAATACCTAAAAACTTGGACTGAGCACGTGGAGGTGGATGGATGGATGGCAATGGATCGGAATCACGAGCACGTTGGTTATGCTCACCCATAACTTTATCCCCAATCAAATGTCGCTGAACGTAGCTAAAGAAAGTTTCCCTTCAAACAAAGATTAATGCATAAGTCAATTCATTCATTCATTATTTTGGTTCTAGGGCCCTGCAATAGCCCGAGCCTCCAACAGCACAGCCGACCAATCTCAGCGATCCTGTACTATTCTCCTCCAGTTTTGTATACCCAGCAGTTCCAGGTCCTCTTCGACATCATCTAGCCATCTGATCCTAGGGCGTCCTCTGCTTCGTTTACCGTCCGGTTTCTCATTGAGCATTCTCCTTGCTAACCTATGGTCCGGCATTCTTTACACATTTCCCATCCAACTCAGTCTGGCTTTCTTTATCACCGCCACCATGTCCGGCTCCCCATATACCTCCATCAGCTCCTCATTCCTTCTTCTTCTCCATACACCATATTCGGCCACTCCGCCCTATATTCTTCTCAATATTATTCTTTCCCATGTGTTGACCATAAGTTCTGATTTTTTGGTCAGGCGCCATGTCTCGCATCGATACATAACTAACGTTCTTACTATGGTTTTGTACAGTTGAATTTGCATTCTATTATAGAATAATTTTAACTGAAACACTTCTTGTAGTGACCAATAACACATATTTCCTGCTGCTATTCTGGCTTGAATTTCACTCTCTATTTTGTTATCAACTGTGACCACATTTCCCAGGTACTTGAATTGGGTTACTGTGATCTCTTAAGCTCACTTTTTTTTTCATTTACCATCTTTTCCAATTTTGAGTTTTTCATATATACAGTTTTATCTTCATTCACCTTAAGAGCCAGTTGAATGGCTGCCTCTTCAAATTCTTGGAATGTTCCTGATAATGCTGCTTGGGTTCTAGCGGTAATGGCGACGTCATCCGTATATGCTAGATGTTGGGACGTGAGGTTGTATATAGTACCTCCAGGATTTGTTTTTACTGTTCGGATGGCTGCTTCAAGGGTTAAATTAAAAAGTAGAGGGGCTAGAGGATTACCCTGTCTCAAGCCGATATTTATTTCAAACTCTTCTGGAAGCGCATTTCCCAATTCAACTCGACTTACAGTCTTAAACAGAGTCATTCTTGTTAGTCTGACTAATTCTTGGTATGCCCACATTTATCATGACTTTCAAAAGTCTTTCTTTCTCTATCTACACTGTCATGCAGATGCATGCCTATGTTGAATTCATGGAACTTTTCCATTGCTTGCCTAAGAGAAAATATTTGGTCTATTGATGCATTCCCTGTTCTGAAGCCTCCTTGGTATTCTCCTATAATATTTTCAGAGAATTCTGTCAACCTTTTATATAGAAGCACTGTCAGTGGATTTTGGACCAGGCTGGGTGACGCCGGAAGGGTCTCCAAATCCCAGAGGGTCCATCGGAAACGGTTTGGAGATTATTCAATCAATTCAATTTATTCAATTGTTGTCCTTATCGGTTTTCAGTGCTTTTGTCTATTTTTAAATTTAGAATGACAGTTTCATAATTTATGATTGAAATCATTCACACTACTCTGGTCTTCACATCTATTGGGACTACGAGCAATAATTAAATACATTTTGAAGTAATTTATTTATTAATAAAAACAAATGATGGTCTGCACAATCACAATACAAATATCGATACGATTTGAAATTGAATTAGTTATATAAAAGAATTAATCGAAACAATAGTTAGTGTGCAGTAATACTATTATATTAGTATACAGCTATATTATTAAATACAACTTAATTGAAATAATAATTAGTATACGGTTATAATTTTTTTCCACGAAAAGGCCTTAAAGACCACGCGAATATCACAACTAATGCTTCCTCTTCACCCGTTTCCTATTTTCCAATATGTCCCTCATGAGCTCTGCGTGCTTAAGTTTTCTCTCCTCAGACCACGCAAGACCCTTTTTGGGGCACTTTTTTCCCACAAGAACCTTTATTCCCTTGAATTTCCTTCTGTATTCATCTATGTCAAAACAATCTCGGTCTGTTAGCCTCACTTGGTCCATATCATCCCTAAGTTGTTTGATATCCCGTTGCATTTTTTGTGACAGTGGATACGGTTTATACTGATATAATATTATATCAGTATAAAAAAAAAAACGGTATCACTACAACTTATGGAGGGTTTAGGGTTCAGTATTTGATAGAGATTGTACTGTTTCTTCGACACCGGTTGTGAAGGGAAGTGATTTGTCCTAGATCATTCTCAACCACCAGTTTTGTCCCCCTTATTTTGGGTATCCACTTTATAGAGGCTGGGTGAGTCCCAGGAGGATGATTGATCCCATAAAATCCATCTCCGGCATTTGAACCCAGGACAACGACAACTCAGCGCTCTACCATTGAACCACTCCCCTCCCTGTTATACAAGGATTTTTTATCCAGTAAAATTCAATTGCCTCTTACTGCATGAGCGGTAGAGACTAAGATGATGATGAAAACTTAATTGAAATAAATATCAGTATAGAGTATACAAATGATATACTATATAATATTATTCAATCACCTGAATTCTTGTATTTGCATCCATTAGCAACTTAAAACAAGACATTTAGCTATAGCAAATAAAATCTTTAGGGGAAATGAAATGTTTAACTACTCTATACAAATTATAAAACAAAGTCCTCGGCCGCGTCTGTCTGTCTGTTCGCCGTAAACTCATCAACTACTGTACGGATTTTCATGAAATTTTAACCAATAGAGTGATTCGCCAGGAAGTTTTAGGTATATAATTTGTCGAGGTTTTGTTTAAATAGGTTGGAAAATAACGATAGTTGTCGGAAATGATGGAAAAAGTATTGCTTCCTGGGAGGTTAAAAAGTAAGAGCCGTCATCGAAGACGCTGCCTAATGCCTCTGTCATTAACGAAACAATGCATGATGCAATATTCCCCTTTTATTCATCTACAAAAACGTCAGAGATAACAGATATCTATCTTTTAAGGATAGCTTACTATGCTTGTTTTATCTACTAAAAATTGATAAACTCATCCATCATGATCTTTATATCCCATATGATACTGATTTGGCCCAAACTAGATACCTATCCTTCCACGCCAAGCTCCATACACACTTGAAGCCTCTAGTCTCTCAACTTGATTCCCATACTATTCCTGATAACCCTCCGAGGCGTCTGAAAAGAAGATGGCCTCGAGACCATCTAGTATAGAACTTTATTGGAGTGCTGCCGATGGGTAGTTTCTCCACAAGTGTTTTTCATGCCATAATGTACATATCAGCAGATTTACTTGTTTTAATCACATTATAGTTGTAAATAACAATAAATTAATTTTTTTTTAAATTGATAAGGTACAATGCGGTATTTGGAAAGCTATTTAGAAGAGTAGATTATTAATCCTTATCAACTTATATATATTAGTAACCTTATGCGTTTCATGCGCATTATTAGAATATTTTATACCATATATTTTAAATAGGTATCTTATGGGTTATCGCAAAAACTTAACGCGGATGAAAATATATATTCGTATATAAGGAAATCATTTATTTTGTTTTTATGTTTATAATATCTACGTAATAAAATACATTAGACAGACAAAACATGTAGGCATTATGTGTCTTATTAGCCATGGAAAGCCGGGGCGGGTCGCTATTGATATTTCAAGGTATCATTATGTGAATTTCGTAACTATTAAACAACCTTATAGTTGATTATCATTCTTATATAAGTCGAATTCAAACCTTCAAACTAGTGGTTCCCAGCCTGGTGTGCGTGAAGGCAAGTCAGGTTTGGGTGAGTTTATAATTGATAGCTAACAATTTGATCATTCAAAACATCCTCACATAATTTCAGTTACCTCCAACATATGCCTGACCACAGTTACAACGATAGTATGCCAATGGGTATAGATCATTTTGTTCCACTAAACCGAGAGAACACAAACAGAGAAGATTTTAGCCACCAAGTCGCAGCATATTTCTACCATTTTAAAATTTCGTACAAGCGGATATTGAATCCCTTACTGTACATATAAGCACCAACAAGAAACTGCATCTAATTTCGAAGAACTTTACACTTAATATGGTAAAAGACCGGTAGGGTGAAATCATGTTCAAACAATTCCCTGATCACGAATAATTGTCACAGACGGATCTAAATCTGAGAACAGTATGGTGTACATATATATATATATATATATATATATATACATACGATATATATATATATAGTGAGAGAAGCAAGCATAAACCGACGGCGGATGACAGAACTAAGCCCCATCTTCTTCTGTGAAACATGGGCAATATTAAAAGCCTACGAACATATATCATGGCTTTTGAAAATCAGTCAAGGTAACAGACTCACTTTCAGTGATAAATTCACGTCTTAACAACTTTTCACGGAAAACCATTATTATAGCCTTAACAGAGAATAATAAAATAGTTAGACTATTAAGGGTATATAGCCTAATATTAGTTAGCATGTAGGCATAAGTGGCAACGAACCAGCTGATGCGGGGCTAAATGGGCAGCAAAAAGCGATGACGTTCCCTTTTTAGGATCCACATTTTTGCCGGAATACTATAACCAATAAAATTAAAACAAATCAGGTCGAAGAGTGGGAGAGGCTTCCGCAAAACCACCCCCGCCAATTAAAAGATAAAAACACTGCTTTGATCCCCTCCAAACGGCCTAACATCAAAAGAATGCGGCATACTAAGCAGGCTAACAATCGGACATACGAAGCTGACTCATCTCCACCTACTTTTAGGGCTGTATCAACCAATCTGCCAAAGTTGTGATAATGTAGAACTTACAGTGAAGCATTTATTTCTATGCAAGAAGCATCGAATAGAAAAAATAAATTTTTATATTGAAACGTGTCAACCGTTTAAATAATAAAATACATAAGAGGCTAAGGTATTTAAAACACAGGAAGCTAATTATAAAAAGTTAAGAAGAGCAGTCGTCGCCAATGGCCTCAGCAAGCGAAGCCATGGGGTTGACCTGTGGTCTAGTGGTTAGCATAAGAACCTACTAAGACCAATATCGAGGGTTCGTAGCCCGGCAGATGGCCCTAGGATTTTTTAAAGGGAGTAAAAACTCCTTAGCTGTCCTTTGGTAGGGACGCTAAACGGGGGTCCCGAGCCTGTACGATGTCAGGTACTCGTTAAAAATCCCTATCCTAATTAAACCTGGATAGGCAAAAGAGCTTCCAATGTAACATCGTCCAATTAGCTATAGCAGAATAATAGTGACGTTAAATAAACAAATAATCGAAGCGATGATAAAAAACGCCAAATAAAAATTAGTTATTTAGGGCATGGTACAAAAATGCTAGGAGCCATTGCTTAAAACTGAAGTTATTAACGACAAATCGTATAACTCACAAACAAGCCGCAACACTTCGCCAGTCTCGCGCAATAAGTCACGAGCATGTCGCAAATATCAGAGACGCAAACCCACAAGTTTATCCCTTACCATAAATCGCTCAACGCGGCTAAACATGTTTTCGATTCGAAAAAATATTAACATGAATACAGGGCGGCATGAGGTCCTGAAAAACAGAGGATAAATGATGTGTGAAAGGATCATTAGAAGGAGAATGTCCTGGAGCTAGCTCTAGCGGAAGATACGTGCATAGTTAGTTACCTTTACGAACGGCTTGCCTGGGCGATCGAGGGGCAGAAATGACAATTGGCGCGCGCGGGAGTCGGGGAAATGGCGGGAAAGATTTTCCGCGAAAAGGGCTGGCTCCACCCACCGCCCCCACCACTCGCCCTCCAAACAACTATATCACAACAGTAGCCGCTCCGCTACTCCACAGTACGGCGTCCGACCCCGGACAAGTAAGTACATTCAGTCCACCGTACATCGCAATATAAGCATATATATAATATTATAATAATCCTATCATCATCTTTAGTCTTCAGAATTGTTTAAAAGAATCTAGAATTATTTAATTTTAGTTTTAATTTTTAAAAATGAAATATTTTCATTTAAAAAACTGACGTATACATTTATAAACTGAAAATTTTAAATAAATATCCAACGGCTTTTCTTTTACTGCAGTTTTTTTTATTAGTATTTAGTCATAGTTAACTAATCATAAGTTGTATCACAATTCAAAATGTAGATTAATTTAAAGATTTACAAAAAAAGTTACATTTACCAAAACGAGAAGAATGCGAGAACCTTATAGGTCTTTTTTAAATACACTTATAGAGAAGAACTTTTTCAAAATTCAAATTAGGTTATTCTTAACAATCTAAAAAATTTTGATTTAAAAATCATTAAGGGTTATATCATTTTGTGAAATGAAAAAAAAAAAGAAATTTTTATATAAAAAGAAATGATATTCAACGCCTATTATTTTATTTGAGTTTTTATTTTCAGTAAAATAGTTATCTAATAAAAAGTAATGTAATTTAAATCAAAATCATATTTAATTTAAAGATTTTAAATTTTCTCAAAAAAGAAATAAAAAATTGAATTGAAATACCAAAAAAAACAAAAAACAAAGGAGAAGGATAGATATTTATTATAAGTATTTTTAAACACAAAACATTATTGAGAAGACCTTTTTCAAATTTCAATTAAATAGAAAAAAAATATTTTAATGTCTTTTGGGAAACTGAAATGTCCTGAATATTCTTAGCGAATCACTTTACAAATTTTACAAATATTAACTAACACTTTCTATAATTGGACATACCCTTATCAGCTATATAAATTACAAATAAATTTATCTAGAATAAAAAATATAACTTTTATTCTAGATAAACATATTTTTTATTAGAAACAATAGTGAAAGGATAAGAACAAATATATAAAAAATTTATAATTTAAAAAAAAATTTTTTTCGTTAATTTATACAAAATTACTGTCCTTATCATACAGATATATCTGCCAATGGCTATTGTCTTATTCAATTTTTTTTAGTATATAGTCAAATTTAACTAATCATAAGTTGTTTTATGATTCATAAAAGAAATAAATTTGAAAGATTTTAAATGCTCATACAAAAAAAAGTCAAATTTACCAAAACTAGAATAGTATAAGTGTTTTTAAAAATCAAACATTTTTATTTGAAAAAATTCTAAAACAGGAGGTTGAAGTAATTTTGTACAAAAAAAAAAAATTAAACAACCAACATAATTAATATCCTAATGATAAAGAAGATACCCAAAGGCTATTATTTAATTTAAGTTTTTCCTTAGTATATAGTCCATATATTACTAATCTTAAGTTTTAGCGTGATTAAAAATAATATTTTATATAAAAAAACCTTTTTCAAATTAAGATAAAATAGAAAAAAAAATGGAATGCCTTTTGGGAAACTGAACTGCCTTGAATATTCTTAGCGAATTTTAATTGAAAAAATATATAATGATTTACATTAATTATTAATATCCTACATGGACTGTTAAGAAAATGATTATTTTATATTGATTAGATAAAATTTAATTACAAATATTAAAAAGCAATTCGAAAAAAAAGATGACAAATTTACCTAAAGGAGAAGAATGCTATACTATAAGTATATTTAAAGACACAAAGTTAAATAGAAAAGCTTTTTGGAAATTAAAGTTAATAAAAAAAGTTTTAAAGCCTTTAAGAAAACCGAAGTGTCCTGAATTTTCTAAGTGGATTTCAATTATGTATACATATATTTATCTAATGGTTTAGGCTTCTTATATATTCTACACAGAATGTTAAGAAATGTACATTTTATATTGATATAAATTTGCAAAATTCTCATTATTGTAATTATGATTGTTAAATAAAACTGATAATTTTGGGAAAATCCTTATTCCTAAAATCTAAACTCCTAATGATACAGATATCCAATTACTATTATTTTTTGGAGCTTTTATTTTTAGTAAAATATGTAACTAATGTTAACTATTGTAATTCAAAAAAATATTAAATATAAAGATTTTAAATATTCTCAAAAAGCAAATCAAAATGAAAAAAAAAAATCGAAAAAGTTTAAAATCTTTTAAGAAAACCTAAGTATCATGAAAAATCTAAGCGGATTTCAATTGTATATAGCTAATGGTTTAGGTTTCTTATAAATATACTAGAAAGGATGTTTATACAGATGAAAAAATATAATAAATCAAAAATGTATGTATGTAGAAGATAACAGGTACTTTTCTAAAAAATAATATTAGAACTAATCCCAGCAACCGCATAAATTATAAATACATTTATCTAGATTAAAAAATAGAACTTTTATTCTAGATAAATATATTTTTCATTAGAAACATTCGTGATAGAATAAGAAAATATGTATTAGAATTTATTACTTTTTATGTCCTTTTTTTATCCATATACATATTTAAACATTTTAAGTATTTTAGTTGAATCACTGAAATAACAATAAAGATATCCAAAGGCTATTACTTTATTTAATTTTTTTTTAGTATACTGTCATTGTTAACTAATTCATGAATTGAAATACAATTCAAAAAGTAGGCTAATTTAAAGATTTTCAATTGTAATATAGAAAAAAATTTAACTTACAAAAACGAGGATACACGTATATTGGATTCTTAGTGTAGACATAATAAGTATATAATGCAGACAGTATTATATACTTAGTATTAAATATTTCTAAATACAAAATATTATATAGAAAACCTTTTCCAAAATTAAATTAAACAGAAGTGTCTCGAGTATTCTAAGCGGATTTCAATTACACATATACAATAATTTAGGTTTATAATAAATTGCAAAAGCTCCTAGGTAATCTTCTAGGTGGAGTGTTGAAAAAATAACTACTTATATAGAAATTCATTTGAAAATTTTTAAAAATTTATAAATGTTAAAGACAACCGATTCATTTAAAAATAAAACTAATATCTAACTTAATCTCATCACCAAGGTTAATTAAAAATATATTTCTCTACAATAAAAAAATAGAACTTTTAGTCTAGAGAAATATATTTCATCCAACGCAAAATGTTGAAAAAATAACTATATATATAATACATGCACAGATCCTTTTTTTCGAAATCAAAGTTGGACTTAATTTTAGAAGCCACATAAATTAACTATACATTTATGTAGAATAAAGAATATAATTTTTTATTTTTAGAATTAATTTTTATTCTAGATATATATAATTAATTTGTGAAAAGACAAGGAAAAAAATATTAATTTCTAAATCTTTAAATATAGAAAGATATATAAAAATAACTTATTTAGAAAACACAAAAGACAAATTTATTCCTTCCAAAAAATGCTATCGAATGTTGTAATCTTATAAATTTCCTAAAATGAAGTTATCCGAAAATTGAAAAAAGGAAATATATCCTTGCCAATTTACAAAAAAAAAATATACCTACATAAAACAAACAAAAATTAAATTTTGGTTAAAGAAGGTTCCGATCAATTCATTACAAATATTTATTATAATAATTCATTGTTATAGTATATTTTCATAGGTTATTTTACACGATCAAAGAAAAATAAATAAAAAGTGCCTTCCTGCGATTGCTTAAAAATAAATATAATATAATTACTTAGAAAAAGTAAATATCACATTTCAAATTAGTAAAACAACAAAATTTAATAATAACTGGCCGCTTTTTTAAGTTAAAAGTTCAAACTTAAATGAATTAAGACTACAAAAGAAGCCAGATTACAGTTTTAATTTGCGTTTGATGAATATTATATTAATATAATATTAATAATAATCTAACTTATATTTTGAAAATTTAAGGAGCCAGTTATACAAATGATGAAGAAATTACAGACGTATTTAAGCAAACAGACTAATGTATTTATGGAGGCAACTAAAAAGAAAATTTTATAATGGTGCCAAAGCAAACGAATATAAATTTTTTAAAAACATAATGAATATAATAGTTACAATAATATTACAGCTGGATAAAATTGTAACTACTTCATATAAAAAATGGGCGCGGAGTGGCTCAGTGGTAGAGCACTGAGTTGCCTTGGCGGAAATCCTGGTTCAAATTCCGATGCAGGAGGCTAGACTTTTATTTAGTCTGTTTGCAGCCGGAGATGGATCATATAGGATCTAGGATCAACCCGCCTCTATAATATGTTATAAAACAGGGTACCCAAAATAAAGGGAAAAATCTAGTGGTCGAGCGTGACCTGGGACAAGTCACCTCCTTGCAGAACCGTTGTCCACAAACAGTACAGTTGTACTGAACCCCAGACCCGTTCACGGATTGTAGTGATACAGGTTTTTTTTTTTTTAGGTTTGATATAAAAAATATTTAAAAGAAATATTTTGCTATGTGCATCATTCAATAATTTTGGTTTTATTAATAAATAATACTTAATTTAAATAAGTATTCAGGATAAGATTCCAAGTTTAAATATCATATAAATATAAAATAATCTGGAAAAATGTCAAATAAATATTATTATGATAAATGTGATTCATAAGTCGAATTTTATCCAAAACGGTCATGGAGTTGGAATATGAGCAATAACTCCATTTCAAGCCAATGTCCGACTAAGCCACTTACGCTATACGAGAACGACTCCGCTTCTCTTACAGTACAATTACCTCATTTCGAACCAAATTAGATTTAACACTTGTTAACTGGGGCTGAAGGTATAATCCTTGAAAATTGAAAAATCTCTTTTTTTTTACTTTTGTTTGCTCTCTATGAGCAATACCCGCCATATTAAAAAAACCTATAACTCGATATTATTCCAGTCCATAATATCTCTATAATGGATCCGTGGATGTTAAACCTTTTATTTGAAATATTCCTCAAATAGTGTAAGCTATATACTTTTATAAATAGATTGTTAAGAAAATAGAAGACTACAATTAAAAAATACTGATAAGGTCCTATTATAAAAAAAAAAAATATTATTATTCTGCAAATATTTAGTAAACTGTAAACATAATTTACATAACTGTATTCATTTTCTTTTAGATATAAACAATTCAACAAAATTTATAGAGAATTATTATTTAAAAAACTTTTGTTGCAATCTTTGTAATTTTAGTTTTATTACCAACAATTTTACTTTATCTAGCTAAAGAGTCCTTGGCAGATGGAAACATAATATCATTTTTAGGATTCACAAACAGATTCATTAAAAAATGTTTATTTTTAAAAAATAATTAAAGTAATACATGAAAAGAAAATGAGGATATTTGTGATGATCTTTATGAAATTCATTTCCGTGCCTATAACACCTTTATATAATTGAAAGCTAAAAATAACGTGCAATAATTAAATATATACTAATTAAACTGTAAAAAGTATTTTGTATTTATTAATTTAGCTCATTAGCCCAAACCATAGAGCAACGGTAATCGAAGTCATTAAAAGATTTGATATATTTTATTTATTTCATTAACTACCAACACAGAAGTCAAACAAATATCGGAACTTGGAACAGAGCTCCATTATTGATCGATAAATAGTTCTATAAATGTAATAAAACTTACCGGGAACGGAAGATCCCTGCTTAAATCCTCAACTAAAACAAAAATTATAAGATGTCATAAATAATAAGATTACAGTGCTATATAATTTCTACAAGCGATTAAACCATTTATAATATAATTTTATTATATTTGTTTAGATAATATAATAAACTTACAAAAACATACGGAAATCATAGTTTATTCCGCACTAAAAAATAATGTATTACTTTTTGTGATTCTTAAAGTTAAAACTATGTATTCATAGTTCAATTATTATTAAGCAACAAAATATTATGGTAATGATTAAATTTATATATACATACTATAATATATATATATACTTAATATAATATAATAATAATATAATTTTTAACAGCATCTGTGATTAAGGTGGTAAAGTCGAGAAGGTAACGCTTACCTATAAAATTTTTTTAAAAAATCTGAGAAATCATAATCCTCAATAAGCGAAATTAAAAACGTGTCAGCATATTATAGCCTTGTTAATAATGATCGGATTTTCATGACATTCTATTCTTATATACATACATTGTATATACAAATCCATTAAATAAGTGGTTAAGCCAAATTTTTTTCCAAAATTAGCTTCTTATCCTTAAGACATCGGAAACGTGTTATTTCCGTAGTGAATAAAGGGCTAAGTCAAAAATAGGCTTATAAAACAGTTATTCCTAATTAAATAACTTCATTTCAAGTCAAAAACTACAAGAATGACATGATTCCGCTTGCCTCAATACAGTTAACATTGCAATAAATTCTAAATAACAACTTATTCACTGGGACTGCAGATTCATTAGTGAGCATGTATGTGTACCGTGTGTTTGTTTAATTTGTCATAAAATCCCATTGTCTAATTAACATCTTAAACGTGTCAATTTATATTTATTTTAGTGTGCTATTTAATTTGTCGTAAAATCCCATTTCTTTGTATACCACATCAGATTATCAATACATACTCTTAATGTAAATATTGGTTTCGACTTATCTTGATTGTAATAGAAAATATATATTCTGATTCTTGAGTTATAGTCGATTCATAAATTTCTTTTGGGGACGTTTCGAGACTTTAGTAAATACATTAAATATCACACTAAAATAAATATAAATTTACACGTGTAAGATGTTGATTAGACAATGGGATTTTACGACGACATTAAATCGACACACGGTACACAAATATGCTCACTAATAAAGGGTTTTTATTAGTACATAATACATAATAATATTGTATAATATTTATATAATATATAAATATGATATGTTATCAATAATTTGTTAATGAGCATTCTCTTCATTATTATGCAGCTATAAAAGTTATGAAGATCTTCTTTAAAAAAATACTTGTCTGTCGTACTGCATAATTCATTTTAATTATAATAAAAATATTTTAACCTTAATACATCGATAACCGTATATAATAATAGCATAGTGAAAACACAATGTTGGTGTTATTTTTATTTTATTAAACTCGGTTAGCTATCTTCTTACACTGTTGCGGTATAGTGAAGTATCACATAATTGTCTTAACAGGTATAAACAATACAATAAATAAAAAAAATCTCAAATAAATATATGACTACTAATCGGTCCTCTTCAGGAAGATAGTTGAGCGCCGTGGAAATGAAAGCTAGGCAAGCCCGCACGACACACCGGTATTGCCAAATGGTATAACTTCTACTTAAAGGCATCGGACCAACCGTAAGGATTAATAATCAACTTAGGTTTAAATGTGCATACAAATATTAATTTCTAATATTAAAAGAATATAAATAAAATAAATTAACCACTACAATCCCCATTTCGGGAAGTTAGAACATATAAAAATGTTTATCTCTTGTTAGTTATATTTATATACAATTTTAAAATAAGGAATTATGAATAAACGTTCATCTCTTGTTAATAATTATTTATATACCATTATAAAAAACTAATAGAGCAAAATTTTATAAATTATACTTTTAAATAATTAATTAATTAATTATCATATATTTACTAGCAGGAGCGGAGAGGCTCAGCGGTGGAGGACTGAGTCGCCATGCCGAAGTTGTGGGAACGAATCCCACAAGACTTTTATTTAATCTGTTAGCAGCCGGAGATGGACCCTATGGAATCTAGGATTCTCCTGGTACTTATTCAGCTTCTATAAAGTGGGTGCCCAAAATAAGGGGGAGAATCTAGCGGCTGAGTGTGATCTAGGACAAATCACCTCCCTGCACAGTCATCGTCCATGAAACAGTATAGTCTCTATCATATACTGAACCACAAACAGGTTTACGGGTTGTATTGGTACAGGTTTTATATACTTACTGACAAATAGTAATTATTCATATGTTTATAATTATTATAGCAGAGCCCATAAATAAGTGAAAACAAAGGAATAAGTCCTTTCACTCTAGGAGCTTTCAACATTTATGTTCGGTTCGTACAATTAGTCTTTGGCTTGGCGTGACAGAATTATTCACTTCCAAAAAATATTACCAACCATTTCTCACACACAGTGTAGTGATTGTGAGAGCGTTTAAAAATGAATAAATAATTTAATTTAAATTTTAAAAATAATTCAAATTTTAGAGAGCTTTATCCAGGACAAAAATAATAAAATATATAACAAGACAATCTCACATGGAGTCACTACAATAACATAACTAGGTGTATCAATTCAAACTTGATATTACACCCCAGAGGACACATACCGGAAGTACTGATATTTAATCGACGATGATTTAATGCCATACAAAAGAAAATAGGATACATTGAAAAGAAAGAAAAATACTCGGGAAACTTTTCGGAAAAGTCTTTCTTGAAGAAACTTGGATGAAAATATTTTGATTTTTTAAAATTATTTTATTGAATTGTACAACTATAATATATACCTCTAGTACAAGGCTATATGACTAACTAGATACATGAAAGGACATGTAGAGGCACTACCCACTGGCAGCACTCTAATAACATTTCTATAATATAAGGTCCCGAGACCATCTTCTCTTCAGACGCCTAGGAGGATTGTCCAGGATGGAATTGGATGCAAGGATGGAAACTAGTGGGTTTGGATGGGCCTGAAGTTTATTATGGAATGATAGGTTTCTGGAATGGGCTAAATCGGTAACATATGGAACGTTAAGGGATGAAAATATAGAATAGAAATCCACAAATATTTAGAAATAAGATCGGGGAAAAAAGGATAAAGTTTTCTGGGCATATCCTCAGGATGAACAAGATAAGGCTGTCGAGGCAAATCTTCCAGTGAGCGTTTTATAGGAAACGTAAGTAAAAATGGATCAATGGTGGAGAAGAAAATATTACTGGAATTTCGGAAGTAACATAAAAAAAAGATGACTATTGAAAACCATTATTAAAAACATTAATATAAACAAAACCAAACACATAGAAAAGAGCAGGAACTAAATGGTCCCCGGAACGTGAGAAGAACACAGTGAACGTATAAAGAATATTTGGAAAAAATCTAAGATAAAAAAAAACTCGGGGATACTCAAGTTCAAACCCTGTCTTGGAAGGGGATTTTATAATATAGATACATATTTATTTTTAAAAATATCACTTGATTTGTTCTCGGCAAAAAATCTCTTATTTTCATTGGTAATATACTAATTTTAATTCCAAATATATTTAAGTATAATGAATAAAAAAGTAGTACTAAAAAAAAAAATATTACGAAGAAAAGTAGCTCTATTTAAGTCTTAGACATAAGACATCAATGAAATAACAGACCGCACTTCATTCACATTCAGGAAAATGGAAAAGCATAATCACTATGAATAAAACGTAAGAAATAGAGTTAATAATACCAACTCTGAGGAACATTTCCTTAAGGAAAATGCTTAATATTTTACTTTCCTTTCGCTAGTAGTTCTGTCAGAAAGAGTTTGTAAATTTAAATTTTTATATAATCCTCTTGGTAATTCAGAGTGGAACGACTTTAACCATCTAGCTGCCGTGTGTGGTATTTTAGATGTCATTCTTTTTTTCTATGTTGAGAGATTAAAAAATAAATATTTAAATTTAAAAGGTTTTAACTTATTATCATGTCTTTACTGATAAGACGTCCGGTTTTAAATATAAAATACAAATAAAAATCAGAAACGCGCTTTATGACCGAAGATCTGGCTCATTTTTTTCTGTTTTATGAGAGTTATTTCCCACAGCTTCCTTGGGACCTCCATCCTCGAATCTACGGATTTTTCAAGAGAATATCTCCTGATGAAAATTTTGATAACCCACGACGAAAGCATCTTTCATTAGAACTCTCTGGGCCAAAAGCTTGATTGATATTGCTTGGGCAGCGGAATTGTCCGTTTCAACTCATGAAAAAAAACTAATATCTCTACCGCTATTTGGACAAAACAAAACAGACATTCTTAGTCAATAGAAAAGGAAAACAAATCCTGCGTGATGAGGATATGATTCGACAAAACATATTTCATATAGTAAATGGAAGATTTTAGTGGATATTTGCACCATATATATTAAAAAAACTGTAAAACGAAAATAAGTTTTTAAAAAAGAGTGTAAAAATATGTTTATGTTACAAAGGGATTTTTTTTACTTTAAAAAAAAAATATTTCTTGAAATAAACAACCGTATTATAATAATAAAACAAGTAAATATAATGAATAAATACTCAATGGCATAAGATATAGACAAGTAGAGAAAATACCCACTTGCAGTAGTCAAATAACAAATTCAGCACAGGTCACGGGGCCCGTCTTCTTTTCGTGTGTCTCAGAGAATTATCAGGGATTGAGATATAGCTACTTTTGCAATTAGTGGGTCAATAATGTTTTTCATTAAGGATTGATAACGGGTTCGGTCCAAATCAATAAATGGGACATTAAGGTCACTATGGATAACTTTATTCGTAAAAAAGCAAGGAGCATTGTGGATTTTACAAAGGATTTTGAATTGTAAGGATTGGACACGACAACAATTCGATGGCCCAAAGCTCTACTACTTAAGTTCGAATAGGTCTTATAATAGAATAAATTAAATGTTGTATAAGGGTAACATTATTCTAGGACGAAGTACCTTTAGAATAACCGAAGTGTTAAACTGCAAAAAGGGATAAATCCATATATAACAATTTTTAATTTTTTTTAATGTTTAATGTTTAAATTTAGCGTCACAAAAATGCGGTGGCATATGGTTAACCATTCAAAACATGTCAAAGCCAATCTAATTTTTCTAACATAATTGTCTCAAATAAATAATCATTTCACAATAACCTAAATTAGGCATGTTTATGTTGTCTGATTTTTTTTTTTGGATTTATCCCCTTTTGCATCTCATTGCCTCAACTAATATTAAGAGAAAAATAAACATAAACAAGTAAAAAGAAAAACAAACAAGTAAAACTGGACAGATTGATACATAATTTAAAAAATATATTATTAAACAATTGCCAAAGAAGTAAATAAGAATAATGAAAAGTACGATTCGTGACAAAATATTGAACAACTAAAGAAAATAAATAAGTAATAAAATCAATATAATAATGCATATATTTTTTACAAAAATAAAATGAACAAACAACAAAAGTTATTAGTTATACTGAATCATATATCAAATGACCAACCTCCTTAGAAAGCGTATGTTTGAGAAGTTAGGATATTGGAAAAGCTAGGGTTTAAATGAGCACAGGGGAGAAGCAGGACATGTTAGGATGGATAGAGTTCCAGATGGTGGAGGAACGGGAGAGATAACGCTCGAATGTTTTGTTTCTGTGAGAACGAGTATCGAGATCGAAAAAAAATATATAAACAATAATAATAGGTAAATAATTAGTACGAATCCTGACAAGATTAATAATCCTGACAATTAAAAGAATAGATAGATCAATGACAACTATCGAATGCATGAGCTAGCAAGTAATACTTTCTTTACTTGATGTAAATTTTCTTAAAACAAAATTAAAACACCGGAATGACACAATAAATTATTCAATACATTTCATTCTAGGCAAATGACTAACCTACTTAGAGACCATATTTTTGGGAAGCAAAAAGATGTTGGAAAAGCGAGGATTTAAATGGCGGTAGTGAAGGAGCATGACGGATGTTAGGATGAGTTGAGCGCCACACTGAGATGGAACGGGCTTTGGTTCGGTAGGAACGAATATAGAGATCAGAAAGGCGAGATCTTCTTTCCTGGTGCAGGACTGAGGATTTGAAGTGAAGGAGGCTGTAAATATAAGAACGATGTTGAGATTCAATGGATTAGCATAGGAAAACACAGAGGAAATATTGTCTACGAATGGGAGGGAAGAGTCGCTTTAACACATCATAAAAATAGGATACGCGGGACCGCCTCGGAGTACCAAAAAGGAATCTTAGAGAGAAGTTCATTATTAATTAATAGTCTTATTCATGAGGTTTTTTGTAATTAATCTAGAGCTTTGAGCGTTAGTGGCTAGGAGTTAGAGAGCGGAGTGGCTCAGTGGTAGAGCACTGAGTTGGCATGACAAAAATTCTGGTTCCATTCCCGCTGAAGGCAAGACTTTTCTTTGGTCTGTTAGCAACGGGAGATGGGCCCTATGGGATCTAGGACCCCCCGGAGGGCACACCCAGCTTCTAAAAAGTGGGTACCAAATAAAAGGGGGAAAATCCGACGGTTGAGCGTGATCTTGGGCAAATCACTCCCTGCGCAACCATTGTCTATGAAACAGTACAATCTCTACCCTGTACTGAACCCCCGACCCTTTCACAGGTTTAGGTTAGAGCGTTGACTAGTAAATGTAGAAAGTTAAAATTATATATCAAATAATGTGTAAGTTAACAGCTTATTACATCAAAACCATGGATAGACAAAAGGAAACCAATAAAAGAAAATTTATTCATTCCAAATAATGAATCAATTCGCAGATCAGTAAAACCGCACAGGTACAGTACAGTAAATGAACAGGTACAGACCAATCTACTAAAACAAAAATGGATTGGTCATTCAGAAAAAGTCTTGAATAATAATACGTGGATAGGATGATGTATTAGATAACGGGAACGCGAGAGGTTGTTTCCTCTACTAATACTAGGAAAACAGGAAACAACTTGCATTCCTGACGCGCATAGTAAAAAAACATTTACGAGCAATAGTAAAACCAATGAAGCGTTGTAATACATGGTAAGTATATTAGTGAAATACATCCACAATTATATAATTATATGAAGAATTCTTATTAGGAAAGTGAGGAAGTAACACAGGAAAAATGCAGGAATTAGTTTTTTTCAGGAAATACAGGAATGCATTTTTAGAAAAACGCACTTATCCACATATATTGTTTAATAAAACCGAAAAATGAGGTGAACATTAAATTACTTCAACGATACAAAATCAATTAATTTGAAAACAATTTTTTTTTATTCATCACCATTGTTATTTTAAACATGCTGAAATTATTTTCCACTTTTTAGTTTTTTTCATATTAAAGCGTTTTTTGTTTTTATATCATCACTTAACTAGGTAAAGGGAAGGATTCTATTGAGAGTTATCGGGTTATGGTTTGTATAATAAACCGTGCTCGGGGGTTTTTAAATGGTGGTTTTGGCATTGAGCCTTCGGGTTCTTTATCCTCATCGATGAAAGATTGATTCTAGAAAAGGTAAAAGAAGAATATTCAAAACCAATAGCTCATGGTGCTACAAGATATCCTTAAGTGGAGGGCGGTGTTTGCGTTACTCATTCGAGCTAGGTCATCAAGAATTGATCTTTGAGGTATCCAACTTTACCTAGAGAGCATCGAAAATAATTGATGGTTACTCTTGGGAACTGTGAACTTCTCACCGCAGCTAGATATCAAATAGTCAATGCCAATCTACCATTCTCTAAGGGTTCTAGTTGGCATTCTGATAACGTACAAGTAAAAACCCTATTGGTCACAAACTAATACTATCACATTATGTGTGTGTATATATATATATATATATATATATATATATATATATATATAAACATATATTTTTTTTTTGTATATATATATATAAACATATATTATTTTTTTCCCCCATGGTAACCCCGTGGAGGGACGGTTTATTAAGATTAGGACATGCGTATCCTGACCAATTATTTTTTACCTCAAAACCGGACATGTGTTTATATACGAATCGTAGCACGTAAACAATGATAATAAACAGAACTTTTAGAAAAAGTATAAATTAATGCGATTATTGTCCTCTATAATTATATTCAAATAAATATGATTATTGACGGTTATATGACTGCACAACAGTACTGTCTTTACCATATATCAAATCCATGTTTTTCTTAACCCTTTTAATGATTCAATAAAAGTTCAGGTACGTTATCGACTATCGAAATTGAGTTATGTAATTTTTATAATATTTTTCAATATTTTTTAAATTTCTTTGAAGGGAACTAATATGATGCTCTCATAAATTATATTGACAGGTCTCTTCTCATGTGACCATTTTTTACTATTTGCAGTCTTAATAAAGTATTATTCTTTCCGCTTATTTGCCTTCTTTAAGAACAGATTGTCTCCAGTCATTTTACTAAATCCAACTAAATCGTATAATTGGTTATATAAATTGGAACATAGCGTTTAAAATTTAAAAAAACTAATAATTACCCATCAATTTCAACTCGCCTATATCACGGGCCACAGATGGTCGCAGAATTAACATTTATGTCCTCAATTATTATAATTTCATATACACACATTCATTACACATCTGCCTTCCGGGACTAAGCCCATAATAAATTGTTATTTCACGCAATCGGGCACATTAAAGGATTAAATATGTAAGAATGCAGCAAGTATACACAAAAAACATGTTAATTTTTTTAAAAATTATTTTATTGAATTGTACAAGTGTAATATATACATCTAGTACAAGGGCTATATGAATAAATAAATACATGAAAGGACATGTAGAGGCACTACCCATTAGCAGCACTCTAACATTTTTTCAAAAACTTCAAAATTATCTTCGTCATACTTCTGATATTTCTAATTAAAACAGATTGTATACACTTTATTTACGTATAAAACTGTTAAGAAGCCAGATAAAGTTAACATAGAATGTTTTGAGATAAGGATATTCGTGAGGACCTGAATGACGGAAAATCCCGAAGGGTGGGAAATACCACGGGCCTACTTTACCATGACCGAGCTCCCTCAGCCAATGAAAATCTATCCTATATTCCTGGGAGGCAGGACTTATCATATTTTATGTTCACAGGTCGCTATTCCAAAATGGATATTCATTGTTCTCCTGATAAAAACAATATATCTCACTACAAAGAGATTTCGCAGCTTACTTATTTAATAAGTTTAATATTATTTAGTAAAATAATGAAGAATTTTAGTGAGAACCGTACCATTTCATTGCCGATTTACATATCTATATCTCTACCGATTGTGCACACATGTGATTTGGCTGATTACACTGTTAGGTTTTTCTAAAGTAAAAAATTATAGAGACTGGTTGAGCCACATAAAGGTATGCAGATATTACAACGTTGGTTTACGACTAATACATACATTTTTCTGAAGTATTATAATATTTTCAATCCCAGAACTGAAAAAAATAGGGTTTTATAATGAAATAAAATCTGAAAATTCGTTTTAGATTTTAACCTTAAGAAATTTGTCCAAATTTCTGAATAGATGGTAATATCTAGGATGCAAAGCGATAGGGATCAAGTAGGGACGTGGAAAGACTTCGTAGCCCAGCTCGTTTAATTTCTGAACTATCTGTCGTGAAGCCGGCGTTGTGTAAGAGTAGGTCTCTTCCGACTAGCCTATTCAGGCGGTTGTTTGTTGCATTACGTCAATATTCAGGGAATACGATGTTGCTGTGATGAGGGAGAAATGAGAAATGATTTTTTCCGGCCACCATATACATAAACGAATAAAACCTGTACCACCACAAGCCGTGAAGGGTCGGTGGTTCAGTACATAGTAGAGACAGTACTGTTTCATGGACAACGGTTGTGCAGGGAGGTGATTTGTCCTAAATCACATTCAACCGCCAGATTTTTCATCCTTTTTTGTGTACCCTATTTTTATAATATTTTATAGAGGCTGGGTGATCCCCAAGAAGGGTTCTAAATCCTTTATGAGCCATCTCCGGCTGCAAACAGATTAAATAAAAGTCTTGCCCGCAGCGGGATTCGAACCAGGAGTTTCAGCATGGTAACTCGGTGCTCTACCACTGAGCCACTCCGCTCCCAACATAAACGAATACTCATATTAAATAGGAAAATTCTCCAAGCCATTTATTTATTTATTTTTCATAATCGGCACATTTATGGGATTGGAATAAATTTCTGGAACAAATTAAAATTTTTGGCCAGTTTTAGAATATGTGGTTATTAAGATGAATTGAGCATCCATCTCTTAAATTTATCCCACGATTTAATTTATTTCCTCATTATTTTCACTGAAATAATTCAGTATATCTCAAGAACCAATCAACATAGTTTCTGAGTTCTGTATTATATTGCTTAGATATCTCACCCTCTTCGACATCTTCACGATCTACCTTCTACTTTGAAATAACTCCGCTGTCCTCAGATAACTAAAGTATAAAATGACAATATAGTACAAATAAAAATAGTAATAGTAAATGTGGGTCTCTCCCCCCACCCCAAAAAAAAAAAAGTTTATATATTCGGTATTTATTCAAATTTATGCATTGACTATATAACAATTTGCAATTATTAAGTTACAAGAAGGAAATCACTACATGAAAAGAAAAATATATAATGACGCGGCAATGGTTGGCTGGATGTAACTCGAGAATTTTCGAAAATTCAGTGAATGAATTTCCATCAAAAAAGAAAAACTTATTTTAGTTTTTGCCAATATTTCAGCCTAATCTTTAGGCCATTACCATGGCTGAGAATAAAACAATAATACATATCATCAGTGCAGTACCAAAGAAAATATAACATTTTGATAGATAGAAATAATAGAAATCAAAATAATATATTGGGTTGTAACTTATGAAATGTCCGTGAAGGTGTAAATTTAAATTATTAGCAAAAACATTATTAAACAATACTTTTCTTCATCAAAATAGGATACTTCACTTTGAATACACTTCTCCCAACGTGAAACGAGCATTTCTATCCTTACTCTGTAGAAATTAGGTGTCAAGGAAGAAGCGAAGTCTTGGAAGGCCGATTTCAGGGCAGTTTCGTTGTTAAATTTTTTATTTCTTAAAAAATTATCCAAACAACGGAAAAAGTAAAAATCAGTTGGAGAAAGGTTTGGAGAATATGGTGGGTGAGAAAGGACCACTATATTTAGCTCCTGAATGTGGTACACATATTTCCAGCTTTTTAGTCTTACCAAGCTCCTTAAGGTCCCTGGAAACAGTCATGGCACTTGGTTCAAGTTGTGAACCTAACTCACGATTGGTTTGGAAGGACCCGCTTCGACTAGCTCTTTCAACTTTTCGTTGTCCAACTTAGTCTCCGACCTACCACGTTCTTTGATGGTAAGGTCATAATCACCAGACCGAAAATCCAACGGAAGATTGTCCTTTCACTCACTGTATCTTCACCGTAAACAATATTAATGTTTCGGAACGCCTCCGTGACGCTATGGCCAAGTTTAAATTTGTAGAGAAAAATTATACGAATTTCCGCGGAAGACACAATTTTATTCTTACTTATTTTTAAAACGTTCTTTACTTTCAACAGGAAAAGTAAGACTGATTACGAAAAAGGATTAAATGATCTTTCAAACGGTATACATAACATAATTGTTTGTGTACAAATAATCTCATTCCTAATGAAAAGAGAATTGTAAATAAGCGAAACTGACATTTCATCCGTTGTGACCCAATACATGTATTAATTATTAAATGCTTTAATAATATCTGGGAATATAATCAGGTGAAGAATAAACCTCCTAAATTATCAATGGGACTGATCCTTTTTCGGGCCGAATATTCTTTTTGGTGGTAGTAATTATAATATAGTTTCAAAGATAATATTTTACAAAACTTATGAGGTTAGTGGGCACTGTTAATAGAAGTTACAATTTAAAATTAAAGAATTAGGGGAAACATTTAAACTAACAATAGCTGCTATACTCTATAAATTATTTTAAGATCTTAGAGTATAAAACAATAATCCCCAACTTTTTTACATGGGTGTGAAAAGTGGGTGTTAAAATTGAACGATCAACAACGAATTAAGGCTCATTCATCAAATATTCCTTCTAATTTCGATCGTGTCGTCATATTCTTAACCAACTTTTCTTTAAGCATGCCGATCATGCTTAAACTCAGATGTCTATCGAAACATTGGCAAAAAATTTGACGACACGGTCGAAACCAGAAGAAATATTTGATAAACGAATAAAATATTGCGTAGAATATTAGGTATAAAAAGGACGAGTCCTCTGGAGATTAATATTAATATGATTGAAGTGATATAGTTGCGAAGGTTGGACAGGCTTGTAAAATTATTGGGCTCAGTAATGAGGGAACCCCTAAAAATTTTGTTACCACTAAAAGCGGGACAGAACGGGTATTGCATCAATTTTACGGATTTTGGATTGGGTAGTAATCCATGGATTGAAAACCTAAAAGAGGCGAGTTGAGAAACCAAAGTGAGGAAGACGTGGAGCTGAAGCCACCATACCAGGAAAACAACATCATTAATTTAAAAAACAAAACAATACACCACCAGGAATTGATAGAATCCCGGCAGAAGCACTTAAATTAGGAGGAGATGCACTTTAATGGGAAATATTTGAATTGGTGTTTCAGATCTGGTGCAAAGAGGAAAAACGAATAAAATGGAATGTGGCTGTTATTTTGCAATTCCATAAGAAATTGGATTCAATGAAGATTTTCGGTCTGGAGAGGATACATGGATGGAGATACCTTAACTGGGGTTGAGATCGGCATCGAATCTTCGGACTCTCTCACCCTTTTACGGTTCTTATAAGAGATTATAAAATATTCGAATAGAGTTTTAAAACTTGAAAATATTAGGAAGTAAGTGGATTCCTAGTGACTAAGCAAACACTCCACCTACGCTACAGTTTCGCTAATCAAATTAACGCAGATAAAGAGTACGCCACCTTCGCACGATATGGCGCTATCTCGCCAGCTGATTCGTAACCTCCTAGAATAGCAAAGTACGTCGTATCATTCATCTTCTGACTGTTGTGGAGCTCATTCATTACATCGATGCTTTCTCACGTCACGGCATTAGGAATACTTGGAAGAGCAATATAAATGAATTCGTACTTTGAAACAGGTTTGTCACACTTAATTAAATTACAGTTTCAAATGTAGATTCGTGACTTTTTTACTACTATACCTAGTGCGTTTAGATCATAAACGTCAGATTAATATATTTTTAGTCATAAAAATAAGCATTTCCTTCTTACTGTTGTTTATTTTAAATAATTTAATATTAAGTTTCTCAACTAAGACAAACGTCTTACTTGGAACCCTCACACAAGATTGAAAAGACAAGAAACAGCTAGACGCTTCCGACTGCTTCAACACGTACTAGACAAACGCTCAAAGCTTCAGATCAATTACAAAAAACGTATTTATGTGACTGTTATAAGACTTATATAGACTTACGGAATTGAACTATGTGGCTCCAATAAACCATCGAATTCCTCTCGTATCCAATCCTTGCAATCCAAAATCCTTCGCAAAATCCTAAATGCTCCTTATTTTGTCACAAATAAAACCATCCATAATCACCTTAACGTTCTATATGTTACCGATTTATCCCATTCCAGAAACATATCATCCCATAATACCCTCTGCCAGTGGGTAGTGCCTCTGCATGTCCTGTCATGTATTTAATTATTCATATATCCCTTGTACTAGATGTATATATTACAGTTCAATAATTTTTAAAAATATATTAAGTTAAATTTGACAAGTAATTAAATTATTCAGTTCTTGTTGTAAGCGGAAATTAGAATAACTGGGCCACATCATGCGAAATGACAAACATCGCCTACTGCAACTGATAATGCAGGGGAAGATTGATAGTAAGAGTGGATCAGAAAGGAGACTCCTGGCTTCATAATTTAAAGCAATGATTTCGTCTCACAACTCTCCGATTATTTACAAGCCCCGAAAACAAAATTAATATCGCCATGTTAGCAGCCAACCTCCGAAGCAGATAAGGTTCAGAAAGAAAGATAAGTAGTTGCTGGTTTTAAACCATAAATAACAATTTGGAGATTTGTTATCATGGAATTAGGAAATATTCATCTTTACATCCGTTCAAAATATCGATTAAATCGAAGGGTGATGAGTTATATTATTGATAAGCTGAGAGAAGGCCAACTTTGTTTCATTCGTAAACATAGAGATGAACATAAGTATGGCCGAATAGTTCATACTGATGGGTTTACAGACTTCATGTATCCCATTTATTAAGTTTAAATTTTTTCCCATCGATGAATTTAGATGTAGCCACATTGTTTCGCGATGGGTAAATTGTTTCTATCAATAGTGAATTCACGATTCCCTAAATAAGCTCATTGTCTCAAAACTTATCTAATCCTATCTTAATGATATTTGAATAATAATGAATAACGAATCAATTTCTATAAAGTTAATAAACACTGAACCTGCCACCAACGTCCGAGTGGTAGACCGAGACGTAGGCGAGAGGATTGCGTTTTATGTGATCTCGGCAGCCAACTGTTTGGGTAAGCCTTTTAATATTTATTACTATTGTTGTTATTAAACATGAAGTCCCTACCTTATAAATAAATATACTATAATAAAAAATCATTTATTGAAGTCATATTTTTCTGAATCGTTTACGATCAGTAATTTAAACATTAATACTGATTTTAGATAAAAAAAATAGAAAACATTTTTAGAACCGGCTTCGCCTTTATTTCATGGCTTTCCAAAAATCTGTAATTATATATTTAATAAGAAAATAAATTAATTCATAAAAAGAGTTAACATTAACAAATATAAAATACATCTTCCAACATCTTTAATTTTTAACATAGCAACCTAAACATATAATTTACATAGTAATTATATGAATCACCTATTCCGTTGAGATCACGAACAAAAATATTTTTTTTATAATTTATTCAATGAGATTTAATACTATATTATACTAATAAAACAAGCAAATAGGATGAATGATACATATTGTCATGCATAAAGACAAGTAGAGAAACTAGCCAGTGGTAGTAATCAAATAACAAGCTGAACTTAAAAGGTTAAGAGGCCATCTTCTTTTTAGACGGCATAATCAGAGGATTATCAGGAATATAAGAGGTTTGAAACATGGATTCGGGGCCAAATCAGCTACTAATGGGACATAAAGGCCATTATGCATTACTTTGTTAGTAACAAAGTAAGGAGCACTGAGGATTTTCCGAAGGATTTTGGATTGTAAGGAATGAATACGAGAGGAATCCGATGGCTTAGTGGGGCCCCAAAGCTCTACTCCTTACGTCCAGATGGGTCTAACGATTGCCATGTGTATGAGTCTTTTTTAATTAATTGAGAGCTTAGGGCGTTTGTCTAGTAAATGTTGAAGTAGCCTGAAACGGCGAGCTGTTTCTTGTCGTTTCAGTCTTGTATGGGTATTCAAAGTGTCAAAGTAATTTTAAAAATCTACATCTTTTTTTTAATTTAAATAAAATACACAAATACTCATTTTGTAGTACTGGGTCTTTCTGATTTTAATACATTCCATATAGCTTACAACCATAACCTTAACGAATTCCTAAATCATCATTAAAAACTGTAGCATATAATCTTCCGCATATTTGTCGTACCGTAACAAATTGAATCCCTCTCAACACTAATAAAAATAAAATAAAAACTTTAAAAAACCTTTACCACTACTTTGGTTTCCTTTTGTCTATCCATGTTTTTGTTGTAATAAGCTGTTTTTTATACATTTTTTGATATTTAATTTTAACTTCCTATATTTACTAAGGATCAAACCAAAACCTGCACCACTACAACCAGTGAACGGGTTTGGGGTCCAGTACATGGTAGAGACTGTACTGTTTCATAGACAACGGTTGTGCAAGGATATGACTTGTCCATGGTCACACTCAACCACCAGATTTTCCTTCTTATTTTAGGTACCCTATATTTATAATATTTTATAGAGGCTGGGTGAGCCCCAGGAGAGTCCTAGATCCCATATGATCCATCTCCCGCTGCAAACAGACTAAATAAGTCTATCACGCAGCAGGATTTGAAGCAGGATTTCCGGCATGGCAACTCAGTGCTATTTCCTCACTTTCCTAATAAGAATTCTTCATATAATTATATAATTGTGAATGTATTTTACGAATATTTTTGCCATGCATTAAAATCCTTCTTTGGTTGTAGTATTGCTCTTAAGTATATTTTACTATGTGCGCAGGAATGAAAGTCGTTTTTCTGTTTTCCCAGTATAAGTAGAGGAAACAAAGCCTCGCGTTCACGTTATTTAGCGCATCAACTTACCCACATGTTATTATTCAAAAATAAATATTATTTCCCTCTTTTATTGGGTACCCATTTTATAGAAGCTGAGAGAGCCCCAGGAGGGTCCTAGGTTCCATATGATCCACCTCTGACTGCAAACGGACAAAATAAAAGTCTTGCCCGCAGCGGGATTTGAACCAGCGCATGGCATGGCAACTCACTGCTCTACCACTCCGAACCCTACTGAAATTTAATTAAATAATTTCTGTTTATGTAACGGCAACGTGATTAAATAGAATAGAGTACCCTATACTTGTATTCTTCTCACGTATAAGACTCTATTAGATAAGAGTGTATTATCAGATATGGGTATGGTCATTTAGCTTTTAGATAAAATCAATGATTATATATCCTTCCACTTTAATTTGTGTTCATGTATTTTATTAGCGGTGCCGATTGGTTCTGTACATAAAAATAAATAACTGTTCCTTCTATCTATATGGGGCTATATCTATATATAATAAATATAATAACCCCAGACTTTTAACTCAAATAGTCGAAAATATTGCATTAGAAGTGGAAATTTTCTAGGAAAATAATAGGATTATAACTATTCAGATTATTTAACAGTTACAGTTACAGTTCACGCTGCTATGGTTAATCAGATGATGCTACAGTGGCAGTCCTAAACTTTACCTACCCAGATATAATTAGGACAGGGATTTTCAATATATACCTGACATCAAAAGGATACATATTTTTATATCCCTCTGATTGACGAGATAATTATGGATTTTTTACTGCCTTTAATAATAAGGCCTGCTATCGGACGAACCTTCGATCTTGGAATAAGTTACAGGTTCGAGCATTTACTAGACAGCAATTCTTTCAGGTTCCTAATCCAATCATGTTAAGAGGCTGTATTTGTAAGAATTAGAGCATTTCCAAAAAAATTAAGGATTTTTTTTAAATCATCTGTTTTTTTTTCTACAGTAATAGGTTAGTATTTCGTAATGTTTCAATAAAAATCAAAGACCAAAGAAAAAAAAAAGCACTGGTAAAAGTGGCTGTGTTGATTTTTTCCCAAATAATTTAATCGTTCTGATGGAAGCGGAATTATGATTTGATGTGATGAAGATTAAAAAAAAATGACCCGTGAACGGGTTCGGGGTTCAGTACATGGTAGAAACGGTTTTGCCGGGAGGTGATTTGTCCTAGATCAAGCTCAACCACCAGACCCCCTCTTATTTTAGGTACTCTATTTTTATAACATTTTATAGAGGCTGGGTGAGCCCCAGGAGGGTGATAAATCCCATATGATCCACCTCCAGCTCCAAACAGACTAAATAAAAGTCTTGCCTGGAGTGGAATTTGAACCAGGATTTCCGGCATGGCAACTCAGTGCTCTACCACTGAGCCACTGAGTACTCAAGTACAATGAAATTTCTTAAAATGAAATTATAAAATAGAAAGAACATTGTGATTGAATTTATAATGACTATAATATATCAAACATACCGTTTTTATCAATTTTTTGTAATGTTTCAATAAAAATCAAAGACCAAAGAAAAAAATGCACTAATAAAAGTGGCTGTGTTGATTTTTTTCCCAAATAATTTAATCGTTCTGATGGAAGCGAAATCATGACTTATCGCAGATTTTGGTTTGAAATAGAGTTGTGTTATAATTAATAACACTTTTTCACCTGGGTTGCAAATTTATTTAATAAAAAATAAAGAGATATATTACAAATAAATGTTAACCGAAAAATTAGGTTTAAGACAGAAAATAGGATAAAATGAATGGCTAAAGGACAAAATCAATAAGCCACTTATAAGGCAGAAACGCTATCCATTGCTACATAAGCACCAATAGAAAAGTTGGAAATCAAAGGAGGGAAATTCTACGAAAGGTTCAAGACCCCCAATTCCAAGATAACAAACTCGCACGAAGTCAGGAATGAAACCATGTACAGAATAACCGGAAATGTTTCCTACAAGGAAAAGATGGATTAACATTTATAGCCACATATAAAAGGATCTGTCATTAAAATGAAAACCAGAATTCAACCGAACTGGTTTAATGAGGTTGAGAAGGACTTAAGTGAGTTATAACTTACTGAATGGGTTCTTGCGGATTCTGGAATAAGAGGCTTCTAACAATAATACGCTAACCTTACATCCGAACGAATTTGGCGGTTGTATCAATTCACAGGTAAACCAGATAGTTTTGATTGGATGGAAATTTACCCAAATACATAAAATTAAAGCTAAAAAAAGAATTCATCAAGTACATACAAATAATAAAATACAAAATGAATAAATGATAAATGTATTATGTATGTATAGAAAAAGAACAATTACATAAATATTAAAGTCCGCAACTAAACCTAGGAATATAGAAACAAAATTATTAAACAATTAAAGCAAACATTATGAAAAATAAAATGCACTAAACTAGTATCAATTAATTATTTTCATAAAAGATGAAATTAACTAATTTAGTAAAAGGGATGAGTCTTAAAACAGAAATATTAATGGTCTGTGAATCAATGAGAAATTGATAAATAAACTGAGTTCTTGAAAATTGTTGATGAACCATTTACTCAACCCCAGACTCGTTCACGGGTCGTAGTGGTTACAGGTTTTCATTAAAAAAAAAAAGGATCTTTAAAAAAGCAAACCAAATTTGAAGTACAATTTAACGCCAATTTTCTGGATAAATTGGGCGCTTATAAAAAACCGATTAAAATTCCATCGGCAAAGGTAGTTTGATAACAGACAGTAGTTCTTCTCTTATGTTTAAATAAAAAATGTTTAAGTTATAATAAATGTTTTAATTAATTCCAATATATCCACGCACTTCCCAAGAATCTTTATTCCTTTTTTATTTAATTATTTCTTTCTTTTATACACTAAACACTAAATCGGCATGTTTATATAAAAATATATGACAAGGCACACCTTATACTTATTCAAGGTGTTTTAATTCTCCTTATAATGAAAGATAATAAAAGTATATATTTCAAGCGCAATTCGCTGCATTCTTGTATGCATTCTGAATACAAGAAATTCTTGTTTCTTGTATTCAATAGATTAATGCAGGTGTTTCATGCTTTCAAGAAGAGAGATCTAATATGTTTTGTCTCCAGAGATTAATAAAATAATATTTCCCCTTCGATTATAAAAATGTTATTAAAATATTTAAAAAATAATTTATAATAAGACATAAAGAAAAAAAAAAAAAGATACATGAAGGTACAGAAAAATATTTAAACTAAAGGAATAGCTTCAAATTTAAGCATTAAATTATATAATAACAAATAACGTTAAATATTTTATTATTTCATAAACGACTTTATTCAAAAAGCAGAATCCTTTGGAAAAATATCGATTTTTAATAAAGCTCGATTTATCAAAATAACGATATTAAAATATGAGTATCAAGGACGATTATTTCTTAAATAATGTAATTTATTGACGAAAAAATATATATATATTTAATAAAATACAGTATGTTTGATATATTATAGACATTATAAATTAAATCACAATATTCCTCCTATTTTATAATTTCATTTTACTTAAGCATTCAGTGGCTCAGTAGTAGAGCACTGAGTTGCCATGCCGGCAATCCTGGTTCACAGTCCTACCACATACTGAACCCTAGACCCGTTCACGGATTGTGATCACCGGAGTGGTGCCGGTTTTTTTAAAGTACTTAATACTGGAATTTTTAATAATATATGGTAATTTGCAATTTTTAATCCGTTTATATTGGATTTTCCTCAGTTTTTTAAATATGTTTTCAACCCTAAAAGGAGGCTGGATTAATAGCAACTATGAAGTAACACGGACACAAGAATCAGATGTTATTTCTGTTATTTTTCCTTTTGGGTTAGTCTAAATCTCCAAATCGCTTTGTTAGTTGTATTTTTTGTTTGCTTTTTTAAAACATCGGTTTTCTATCGTACAATTATAATATTTAAAAAAATGTAATATAAAAAGTAGTACGTTAATAACCATACTTTATATAAACATATAAATAAACATTTCTCCAGATCTAAGAGACATTTATTGTAATTTCACTCAAGAAAAAAATAAAAAAGTCTCAAGCTTTTAAAAAATCTTCAAATGGTTAATAAAATAATTTTATTACCCTCATTAAAATAGAAAAACTTTGCTTTACCAATACCAAATTTTTAACTCATCTAGTTTAATATTGAAAATATATGAATCTTCCAAATACTTCAATTAAAATATTACGTTTTTAGAGTTGTGACATTGTTCTTTGTTTCGTTTAGCAATATTTACAAATTCAGATATTCGAATTCAGATAACTAATAAATATTATACATTTCTTTCAATTAGTTCTGGATTGCTACGGAGGGAAACTTATCTTTAAAAGGCACAAAAGGTAAATTGTGAACAGTTAGTTCCTGAAAGGACCGGCAGGGGCGCTAGAGTGGGAGGAAATTGGACTTCGTTAATTAACTTTGGCGAAGGAAAATGATTTTAAAGATGTTTCAGTCGGAGCGGGGTTGGTAGATCATTCGAAAACCATTAGGTAAATTTTGTTTGTATTATTATAGCTATATAATAATTATAACTGCATTTGTTTGTTGCATTCTATATCAATGACAAATTATTTAATTTGTTACCTGCTGCTCCTCTCTTAAACTTTGTGGATACCTAAAAAGAGCCAGGTGAGGACATAGTAAAGTCGAAGACATAGGGAAAATAGGTAAAGAAATAACCAAAAAAACATCCATTTATCAAAAATAAAACTCTAATATATTTAACCAAAAATAATATAATATTAAACCTAACATTAAATATTTATAATTATAATAATAGTCCTAAAGATATTAAGAAAAATGATAATTACAACTTACAACAATAGTCACCATCAATAACCATAATCCCCAAAACCACAAAGAAAAATAATTATTTTAATTTAAAACATTATGAATATTGTTATGGATGATGGATCATGTTCATTTTGATTCATACATACCCGTACAACACTGGACTTCAATCTTTTAGTAATCATGGTCAAGCAAGAAAATCAGTTTTCAGTCCAAACAATTAATTATTTATTATTTAAAAACGTTTCGACAATTTAGCCACTCTCAATTGCCAAAATTAGGCATGGTGCATCATCAAAACAACTTAAAGTGCATTAATAAACAATTAATTTTTACATGTATCATCCTGACTTGGTTGTGAAACTCATTCTTAGACTAACATTTGACCTTGGGGGATAAGTTGATCCCTAGGATGATAAATGTAAAAATTAATTGTTAATTGATGTACTTTAAGAGATTTTGAATTATAACTTTATTCAGTTATAAACGATGTTTTGACGATGTATTATGCTTAATTTTGGCAATTGAGAGTGACTAAACTGTCGAAACGATTTTTAAATAATAAATAATGGGGTTTATAAAAAAAAATTACTGTTTTCATTCAGTCTACTGGCCTTTTTCACCTTCCCCATGGAGAGAAGATGGCGGCTAACAGTATCTTTCGACACACCACACTCCCTGGCAAGTTCGCGAGTACTTGTGGACGGAGTTGACTCAACAGCTTCCTTCAGAACCTCATCAATATCCATTAATGGTAGCCCGCAGCCCTTCTTCCTTTTCAACGTCGTATCTCCACTGATATATTTTTCAAACCAACTACTAAGTCATTCATTTGGCTAAATTAAAGATATGATTGGGTTCAAAGTATCTGAAAGATCAACTTGATTTTTGTTTGTAGGTCTATATGATTTCATAGTACCATAAAAATTTCAGTATTGATATTTGACTATGAACAAAGATGTGATTTTTATAAATTTGCAGATATTAATTTTTTTTTTAAGTTCGGAGCTATTTATCTGTGGTGGAACTGAATATAAAAATTTGATTTTATCACATTTTGGACAACTATATCAATTACAACATTGATATTTGATTATAAACAAAGATATGCATTTTTAAATTTCAAATATTCTTTTAATCCCCACACTGCGCAGCGGTAGAGAGGGAAAGATGATGGTTGATGATGAATATTCTTTTAAAAGTTAACCTAAACTTCAGGATTATAATATAAAATCTAAAGCTGTAACTTTAACTTTGTGAATAGTTGTATATTATTCTATATTTACTACTTCAATATGTGATCCTTTCAACTTGAGTTCACCTGTAACATAAGTTCACCTGTAGCTTATGTTCACCTGTAGCTATATACTAACAACTCAAGCATAGATGTCGCCTAGAGTGCTAACTGAATTCAATGTCAACTCCCTGACTTGAGTTGTGAATAAGAGAAGTTGAGAACTAACTACACAAATCGCCCATTGAGATGTCCCGAGCTGTTGTCAAGTCTAAGAAACCAAGGCGCCTAAACATAACAGTTACATCTGCGCCAAGGACTTAAATCTCACTAAAGGCTTCTTAAGCTATGTGTTTTATAACATTTATTAAAATGATGAGCCCAACATTTACATTACAATAAATTATATTCTAGAAAGATCCATGAGTTTAAAAACATGAAAAATAATAAAGGTCGTCCTAAACAAGAAAAAAAAATAAGTCAGAAGCTAGAAGTATAAAAGCTAATTACACTGACTTGATTAATTCGATAAACTTATAATTAAAAATCTAACCCTACCTTAATTAAATTTAAATAAACCGCTCAACTGTTTTTATATGAAAAAAATAATCCAAAAAAGAAAGGAGGTATCAGAAATGAATATAAAAAATATGAAAAAATATTAGGATTAATCCCTAGGATATTAAAGTCAATATTCAATAGCAGTGTGACATTCCAATGGGAAGATTCCTACTATAATTTAATTTTAGTGCAATTATAGTTTATTTTTTTTAAATTATTGTTTGAATCATATAATGAAACAAGAATTACAAAAACGTATTAGAAAAAGATATTACATATTCAATAAAGCTATATATGTTGATTTTCTTTTTTTTTCGGTAGGCTCTAAAGACCTTGTAGATCTTTGGCCGCCTTTACCATAATTATATTTATTTTTATATACACTTATACATCGGTACCTACTTTTCTTGACTGTTATATTTGATTTTCACTTATACATATTAAAGACTTTTTGAGTTATAGCTCTCGAGATTCAGTCGATCCTTTTAACTAAATTTGTGTGTGTGAGATTATGCAATACATAATCATGCAATGAAAAAATGAGTTTATAATGAAGTCTATGAAATAATACACTAGCACTGACTATAAAATTGACACATTTAGAATGTTAATACATAACTGGTACTTACGAATGAATTGACCGAAAAACCCAGATAAAATTTATTTATGAATAAATTTATTGTGTGAATTTATTTATTGTTTAGTAATGAAAAATCATTTCATTCCGTGTTTAAACATTTATCAAATTATAATATTCTATGGATACAAATTTTTAATTTAAAAAATGTACAATGATGCTGTTCAAAATAGTATAATAATAAATATGTAAGATCAATAATTGAAAAAATTCAATACATATTTTATAAGAAACTAAGTCAATAAAAGGCTGATTTTTTTTTGTTTCGAGTCTTGGAGATTTCGATATCGCAGAAAAAAACACGTGATATTTTATATTCTCGTAAACGTTTCGGCCTTTTTTATCTGAGGTGGAACAGAAATGGCTTCCCGGCAATGAACTTTTTACAACTGTTTTATTGCCGTTGGTTATCGCCTCCTGAGACAACAGTCGTTTCCATTGTCAACCTGAACCCACATTTTGTATATGGTGATAGGGCCATCGTCAATATGTATTTTGTATTCATATAATGAATTGAACTTCTTTGTATTGAGTTATTTTGCCCAACCAAATAAAAATATTATTAGTCGAAATAGAATATTTTTGAAAATATCAAGTCGTTTGTATTAGAAGTCAATGGGCCGTAGTGGATTAGTAGGAGTGGTGCTATATAGTGAATTGTAATATTGCTAAAAAATTACATAAAAAATTATTGCCAAGCCAACAATTATATTTGAAAAATCCTCTTTAAAGTTTTTAAGGTTGTGTTTTTCACCCGCAAATACAAATATTTTTTATATAAACACATCTTTCACTCTTAGATAGTTAAAAATGTCAAAATAGATACAAAATATTAGTGTACGTAAAGCCGTATTTTGAAACCCGGCCTTTAAGACATTTAGGTAATGCGGGATTGCCTACACAGCGCCAAACTAGTAAAATGTTAAAAGTACAAAAATACAAAAGAAAATTACGTATTTATAGCAGTATATTTTTTCAAACCTTTTTTATTTATTAAGAATATTTTTCTTGGACCTTAAAATGATGTTAGTTAAAATGTAGCAGACTTTATACTGTAATAAATAAAACTTAATAGATACATTTTAAAAATCTTTATCCCCCCCCATGGGAATCCCATGGAGGGACAGTTAATTAATATTAGGAAAAGCTCCATGGTTAAATAAGCATATTACATGTGATTTTAATAGTTATAAATCAGATGTTCAGACGTAGGCTTCCACGATCTTTGGTATTGTGCCTATGTTCAATTTCCGGGATGGACCGTATAATGTATAATATAACGGGATGGTGTTGTTTGCCAAGCTTTCGCTCATCATGTTGTGAGCTTCTTCAGGGCTAGTCAGTAAATGAAGAGCGGTTGGTGGAGTCAGGGTATATATGCCATAAGGGCGTGGTCTCGGTCGAAGTCTGCCTTCCCATTGGCTCACTTGTGCTGAGCCGTAGGTCGTGTTGTGTTCGGGTATTGTCACATGTGTGTGGATGGTGGGGAAATGTGTGTTTTTTTTTGGATATGGCAGGGTACAAGTTTTTACTGAGTTTGTTACCGTCTTCCTTAGTGAAATTATCGGTTTCTTTGATAATTTAAATGGTCTCTCTTATGGTATACTGTGCGGGGATGACAATTATTTTCTTTAACCAGTATACCTGTGTTTTCGAAAGGACTGTGGGGGTTGGTGTTGTAGAAATGTTCTGCTACAGAAGATTTTTCTGTCTTGAAGTTTTTGACACTAGATATGTAGTCCTTTATCCTTCTTTCGATAGTCCTTCCGGTTTGTTCTATGTAGACCTTGCCACAGGAACAGGGTATTCTACAGATGTCTGGGGTACGTAGTCCTAACTTGTCTTTGGGTTTCGGTAGGATGTGACCTATGGTTTTGTACGTGGAGAATGTGGTCTTGATGTCGTGGTTCTTTAGAATCCTGGCGATCTTTTCTGAGGTACCTTTGATGTAAGGAATGGTTGTCTGGGTTTTAGGTTCGTAGTCTGTTTCGTTATTGTCTTGTTTTTTGTGTTTTCTCTTGCGTTCTAACCGTTTAATAGTTTTTTGGTCGTATCCGTTTTTCAGGAAGGCTGATCTCAAGAGCCTCTTCTCTTTAGGGAGCTGTGACGATTCAGCTATCATTTTAGCTCTGTTGAGTAGAGTGTTGATGATGGATGGCGGTGTGATGTGGCATGGTATCTGTCTGTGTGTGTAGGTTTTTGGTAGACGATGTGTCCAAGGTGGTTTCCTTTCTTCGCAACCAGGACATCCAGGAAGGGAAGTTTCCCATCCTTCTCCAGCTCCATGGTGAGTTGTATCTTAGGGTGGATGCTGCTAAGGTGAAGTAAGAATCTGTCCAGTGCATCTTTTCCGTGCTTCCAGATAGCGAAGGTGTCGTCCACGTATTCGAACCAATATTCCATATAGATTTTTGGTCTGCGGGGGAGAATGGCTTCTGTTCGAAATGTTCCATGTACAGAAGACACTCTTCACCTTCTGTTCCATGTTATAGATCAGTTTATATAATTGCATTAAAATATATATAAATATAAGTTAACAATATAAATAATTAAAAAAGTACTGTTTGCTAAATCGATAATTTACATGTGAGAATAAAATTAAAATTAAATATGAAATAGGAACAGGTATTTTTAATTTCCTGTATTAGTTTCGAGACTTAAGGTTTTTAGTTGGAATTTTTCCACAAATATATTAACATTTATTTGATGTCTCTGTTGACCGTTCCCTTTTTCAATATATATTTTGTGAAAAAACCATAAGTCCACTTTTTTATTTTATTTATTTATTGTTTTATAAATTCTCTTTTTTCTTGCATTTTTACTTTGATTTTTTCATATAGTTTTTTGTATTCTGTTCATGTGTTGTTTGTTACTATTATTTATTTTATTTTGTTTATCCTGTTGGGTTTTTTGGGGCTCGGTGAGTGTATATTGATGTTTCAAATCTGGAGTATTTATCAGCTGTTTTCATCTAACCTTAGCCAGCTGGGAATCTAGTAACCTTCCCTATGATTCAGTAGTTGCATTTGAGCCTTGGAGGTGGTGGGATGTGTGTTTTTGGGCCTATCTTTTGGTTTGCTATTATTCTCTTTCTACCCTGAGGATGCCTGAATACGCGAAATATTGGACAGGTTTTTTTAATTTCCTGTTTTAGTTTAGAGACTTAAAGTTTTTAGTTGGAATTTTTCCACTAATGTATTAAATATGAAATCATAAATTATAAAATTTGAAAAAATTTAAAAAATATAAAAATAAACAAAATATGAAATTAAATTAGTATTTTAGGCACATTTAAGAAGGTTTTATACAATGACTTATGTAACTAAAAACATCAATGAATAAGTTATAAATATAGTAAATTATGTTCAAAGGCATTACTAAAAAAAAAGTAGACACAAAAAGTTACAATTAATTGCATGACTGTGTAACTGAAGCCCTTATTTGGTCATAGAGTTGATCAAAACCAATGTATTTTCTGAATGGTAATAAGTCTGTTTTAAATTTAGAGAGAATACATAAATTAATAGATACATCAGAAATAACTACAATAGCTAGTGAAATATATCACAAGGGCTATAATATATCAATACCCTAACAATACTGAGATATACAACGATGTATCTCTGACGAACTAGAACATTGCAGTTAGTACTCCACTATATATTACTAAGGTTGTTGGATCAATTGATGGATTGATTAATCGTGTTGGAACAGAAACTAGCCTAGATCCAGCGGCTAGGCTCCTAATCCTATATGACAAATGCGACCTAAGCCTATATGCAATCTTCCCTATAAAATGTATATGTGTATGTATTTAATTTGTATTATTCAAAGAAATTTACAACAGTATTATACCAATACTGCCATGCATAAAGACAAGTAGAGAAACTACCCAGGGGTAATATTCAAATAAAAAGTTCAACTTAGAAGGTCACGAGGCCATCTTCTTTTCAGACGCCTCGGAGGATTATCAGGAATTAAAGAGCTTGCTAGGTTTGAAACTAGTGGGTTTGAGTGAAAATGAAGTTTGTCCTTGAAAGATTGATATCGGATTCGGGCCAAATCAGCAATAAACGGGACGTTAAGGTCATAATGGATAACTCTGTTCGTAACAAAGTAAGGAGCATTCAGGATTTTGCGAAGGATTTTGGATTGTAAGGATAGAATACGAGAGGAATTCGATGGCTTAGTGGAGCCCCAAAGCTCTATTCCGTAAATTCAAATGGGTCTAATGATTGTCATGTATGAGTCTTTTGTAATTAATTTGGAGCTTAGAGCGTTTGTCTAGTAAATGTTGAAGTAGCCTGAAACGGCGAGCTGTTTCTAATCGTTTCAGTCCATAATGGGGATTCCAAGTTAAGCTTTTGTCAGGGCGTAGTCCTAAGTAACGATCCTGTCCAAAAAGAATCAGTGGGATGTTATTAAACGATGCAGGACATGAAGCCGTTGGTTTACGACGAGGGTAAAGGAGATTTGATGGGATTTGTGGGAATTCAATGTGTATGTATAGAATGATTAATAGTCGTGAGTGGATGTGACCTGACATTCTGGGAAAAAAGTTAACTGGGACAGAGGGATTAAACGGAACTGATACATCGAACGACAAATAGAGTCGGAATTGGAAACACAATTCTATTCCCTTTCGAATGAAGAACGATATCGGTAATGAAATATGCATACATACGAAGAGAATCTATTTCTACCCTTCGATGGGATGAGGAGAGAGATGATTTGTAGAGTCAAAGCAAACGTAATTATACACAAAAGTGTACTATTTGTATCTTAATGTTTTTAATAATACATATATATTTTATATATATAAATATATATGTTTAGATACAGTAGCCCAACTAGAAGCATCCTATGGTGTCATACAATAATCGAAGAAATTGAAAAGCAGGCAAGAAAAATACTCAGGGAGATTTGTTTTTGTACCAGTCATTAGTAAAGAAAGTTGGATGAACAGTTCGTCAACAGAAAATACACAAAACGGACACTTTCAGAAGAAGAATGAAGATGTGTTAAGGACACATCCACACAATTGATAAAAACAGGACGAGAAGGCTATTATTCGATATAGCAAATTAAGGTAAAATACAGTCAGAATGGACCCGCAAAAGAGAACAAATGCTCGGAGGAAAGCCAGAAAGAATGCAGTGCAGTGAACGTATGATGAGAATTAGGAAAAAACGAAGAAATAAAAAAACAATCATTAAACATAATGTATAATTATAATGTTCACAATTTTTCTTACATGCAAACATAGATAATATAAAAATAATGATACTAAACATACATTGCAATCATAAAAAAGACTTCATTACATTGTATCTATAATTTAGAGAGTTAATTTTTTAATGCATGTACGCAGAAATAACGTATTTTTTTTAATGCATTGATTTTCACAAATTAGGCCATTAATATTAAATTAGAAGAATTCATAAAAGTGTGGTGAATCTCGCGGAAAAAGTTTCATGGTCATTCTCAAAATGTAATTTCTTACGTACGATATAAGCAAAAAAAATGGCATCAATCATAATATAATTTAATGGATAATCAAATAACCAAATATAATGAAATCCTATAATGACGAATTGAATTGGTCAGGAGGTACAGTCAAAGATAACTGAACAGAATAAGCAAAAATTATTTTTTAATTGTGCCAACATTTCGGCCTACGATGTAGGTCATCTTCAGGGCTAGGGAAGAAACAGAAAATAGCTATATAAATCATTGGAGTACCACGGAAGAATTTTTATAATATTTTTATTATAATAAGCATTAATATTTATTAATTAGCATTATATTATAAATATTAGTATAATAATTATACTACATTAAATATTTATAATATGAATACTAGGTAAAATATCTACAACAAAATTAGCAATATCCCTATTCATTTTTGCCCAGTATATATGTATGTATATATATATATATATAAAACTATAAAATTAAGGTTGAAGTAACATAGATCATACGAAATGTAGAGATAAAAAGAAAATAGCTAGCGATCTTCTCATGGATCATAACTTCAACTGTTGGGTAATAATTCCCTCAGCAATACTTCCCAATCGATACTACAACTTCAACTTCCAAAAACTTAAGATATATGAGTATAAATTTCGATCATGGAGTAAAGTAATAAAATACATACCGCATGGAGTAATGTAGGAGTACAGCAAGGATTAATATTAATAGTAGCTCCTACATAATGTGGAATATCGGGTGTATTTTTTTAGGGTTTGTAATAAATAAATATCAACTCAATTACGTTGATCTCTCTCTCCCAGCTTCATTTTTCGTTCAGAGAAAACCAGCATCATTCATATCATATTTAGCCACCGTGCAATTTCTAAATCGCCCTTCGGCCAATAGAGAGCGCTGCAATCAACGAAACGTGACAGGCTGGTTCCATTGAAATGGCCGCTATCACGACTAACAACTTTCCCGGGAAATATCTCGTTCCGCGAAATTCTATTATTCGTCTTTACTAAACTAGATGATAGTAGTAGCTCCTATTTAACCAATTTAACGTATAAAAGAAAATTGTATCTTATTTAATGCCTTCAGGTTTTTTTTTTTTTAATTTCAATTTAAATACAATAAATATGAATAAAAATATTGATGAGGGAATGGTTGACTTGATGTCTCTGCAAATGTTGTAAACGGTGTGGAAGTGCTGTAAATAAATTTTATACAAATAAGCAACTTATTTTATTTGAGCCTAATTAAACTATTACTGAATTCAAGATACTAATATTTATTAACAAATTAAAAAGACTACAAGGAAATTATTTAAAACAATTAAATTATTAAACTAATATGAATTTACAATAACAATATTCTACAGATTATAACCTAGGCCTATCTGTTATCTAATTACTAAAATAATATACAAATACTGTAAGATATTACTAATACTAAATAAATTAACTATTTACCTAAATTTGTACAAATACAATAAGATTACACTATAGTTTATAACTACAAATTAACACTTACAGTTCGCTAATTAAAGTCCACCAACCGTATTACGCTCCAAATATGACAAACTGTTTATTACACTCACTAATCACTTATCACACTGCCACTGGCTGACACTAACTGTCACTGTCACTCACACGGACTGTCACCGTTCACTGTCACAACTTTACTACTTAGCGGGCCTTTTATATAGGCAGGTCGGGGTGGGGCACTTCTCGGAAGTTCCAAGAATTGTCTCGTTTCATCCAGGTTGATCCAGAAGGTTCTAGACAATTCTTTAATTCCTTCCGGCTTATCTTAATCCCTTCAGCCGGTCCCTCTGATCGTAACAATATAAACAGCGCAGTAGCAAAGAAAATGTAGCAGCTTATGTCGACAGAAAATGACAGATAAGAACACATTAGAGTCATTTACAAAAAATATTGTCATTCTAACCTCAATTTTTTAAAGATTGGGAGCAAGGGAACCTTACAAGTACACACAATACCTAATTCCCAAACGACAGCTTGACGAGCTTCAAGGATAATGGAAATTTTTTTGGTATTATAACATAAATGAAGGGAGCGGAGTGGCTCAGTGGTAGAGCACTGAGTTTCCATGCCGGAAGTCATTGTTAAAATCCCGCAGCAGGCAAGACTTTTATTTAGTCTGTTTGGAGCCGGAGATGGATCATATGGGATCTAGGACCCTCCTGGGGCTCACCCAGCCTCTATATAATGTTATAAAAATAGAGTACCCAAATTAAGGGAGATATCTGGGGGGGGGGGGTAAATCTGGCGGTTGAGCGTGATCTAGGACAAGTCACCTCCTAGCAGAACCGTGTACTGAAACCCAGACCTGTTCATGGGTTGTAGTATTTTTTTTTTAAGTATAACAGAAATGACAGAAATGAAAAGGATGAAATATAATAAATATACGGTTGTATTATAAAATACCAGGAGTGAAATGATTTAATATTTTATCTCGTATCTTCATGAGTTATTTAAAAAATCACTTCACTGTCACCTTCATTTCTTCCTCAATGTGCTCAGATTGATCTAAGCTTATGTAATGATTGTGTCCCGTTAGTTACTGTCCCACAGCTAATCCCTAGTATACACACAGTGGTTTTGTACTGAGTTACATTCTTTTGATTTTTACCGGTCATCGTGTCTCTTTTAGAATATATAGAGATACAGAGTATTTGAAAGGGGCAATCCAACTTCTGAGTAAAAGATATAATTCCTAACAAAAACATTTGTCCAATTAGTTCAGTGCAAAGCCGGGAAAAGTGCAAGGCCTCACAAAGTTCTTCATCTTTGAAATTCCACATTTATTATTATCTTCCTCCGTCGTAAACCAGCGACTTCCTCCCCCCCCCCCTGTATCGTTTAATAACATCCCTCTAAGTCCTGTAGAACAGATCCGGTACTTAGGACTACACCTTGACAAACGCTTAACTTGGAATCCACATACTAGACTGAAACGACAAGAAACAGCTCGACGTTTCAGGTTACTTCAATATTTACTAGATAAACGCTCTAAGCTCCCAATTAATTACAAGAGACTCATATACATGACAATCATTAGACCCATCTGGACTTACGGAATAGAGCTTTGGGGCTCCACTAAGCCATCGAATTCCTCTCGTATTCAATCCTTACAATCCAAAATCCTTCGGAAAATCCTGAATGCTCCTTACTTTGTTACGAACAAAGTTATCCATTATGACCTTAACGTCCCGTTTATTGCTGATTTGGCCGGAATCCGATATCAATCTTTTCATGGCAAACTCACTAGTTTCAAACCTCGCAACCTCTTCAATTCCTGATAATCCTCCGAGGCGTCTGAAAAGAAGATGGCCTCGTGACCTTCTAGGCTGAACTTTTTATTTGAGTACTACCACTGAGTAGTTTCTCTACTTGTCTTTTCATGTCAATGTATTCACTCATTAAATTTACTTGACGTATTTTGTATACAGTTGTAAATTTCAATAAATATATTTAAAAAAAAAAATTATTATCTTGAATTGAACAGATGCCTGCAGCTATGTTCTAAGGCCATCCAAAAAAAATGGAAAGTAGTTTATTATCTGTCAGATTATTAAAATAAAAACTTTTATTATCCATGAGTCTAATCAACTAGCTTGGTTGTGTACTTTAATGGTTCCTTTTCTCCCAGCTTTAAAAAAAAATGAGGCTAGACATTTTTAAAATTTGAAAAACGCTAAAAATAAAGAGTCACCTTAGTTTCTCTTTTCCCCTCTCAAGAATATGAGTTACATTCAGTATATGGATGAAAACTTCACATGAAACTTCTTGTTAATATGATGAATAAACAGAAGTAAATCTTTCACTAGTTTACTCCTCTAAAATTAAAAATAAGAATTAGAATTTTAAAAACAGTAAACCGATAATTATACACTTTTATTTAAGAAATTAATTTTATTTTATTTGAAATAATTTGTAACATCTCTCCCATTCATTCTGTTCATTTAACGTCACTTTCATGCTGGGACATTGGGGGTCCATAATTTTGACTATCCAGGTTTAATTAGGATAGGGATGTTTAACGAGTACCTGGGGTATGCATCGTTCAAAAACTTTCTGAAGGAGGGCATAACCAGGAAGTTTTACTCCCTTTAAAAAATCCTAACGCCACATGCCGGGCTTCGAACCCTCGATCTTGGGCACAGTAGGTTGTTATGGTAACCACTAGACCACAGGTCGCAACCGAATTCATCCTTGCTATTTTCAAACTAATACTCAAACTAATTTACCAACTAATAAATTATAACTAACAAAATCAGAATTTATACTATTAATGTACTAGAAAGTATGTACTCGTTAATTATTTAAAATTTATAGAAGGTTAACTCGTAATAAAAGTCTGGTGATAACTACACTACCAATAATAAAAATACATATCGAAGGCTATTAGGTATAAAACTATACATAAAAAATATGTATTAGCAAAAAATGCCTTACTTCGAAATAACAGTTTCACATTTTAACAATGCTATCTACCACCAACATTCATTGATACGTAAATAATAATTGCATATATATAATGTATAAAAGCAATTTCTTCCGGTCTGAAAAAAAACCAGCATATCTCGAGGAATAGTTCGTAAAATGTATATAAGGACAGTTCTTGGAACTATACATAAAGTGTGAAATGTGTGTTAGTATATTATTCATTAAACTATGATATATCATGAGACAAATATCATTAAAAATAAATACGGTTTTTAACGAGATTTGACATTTAAATATCAGATTTTACCCATGCAAAAATGCCTTTTTCATGTAAATTTCTCCTGGGATAATACTCTGATCCATAATTCAATTTCCTCTCACATCTTAAAAATCCCCATCCTTATAATTTTATGGAGGCCGAGTTATCAAAGCGTGAAAGATGGCAGCTAATGCGTTAAATTAAGGTAGATTGCTGAGCGAGGTGAGAGCTTCCGATTGGTGCGATATTAAATCGTAGGAGGTGAGAATTTGGTTTAGACGCACTGATTGGATGAGGATACGTCGAGGCCTGTGATTGGCTGAATCATTCAGAAGCAGCCTCAGAGTGGTTCGGTTCTCGCCGGCAATTGGCAATGAACGCCCTCAAATAGAGATTTAGTCCATGACACCTCTAATTATAATTCAATAGGTTACATTTCGGGGTAAGGAAATATAGATGTATATTTAGGTCCTATAATTATTTTATTTACGCAGTAATCTAAATTCTGCAGTAATCGAAAAGGTAACAAAACAATCAGTTTACATAACAATGTTTTATAAATAAACTCTAATAATTAATAAAACAGCTAGAATAAATTATGAGTAAGAAAAAGAAAGGAAACTTTTCTAATTATATTATTTTTTTTATTTCTCTTCAAAATAAAAATATTTAAAAATTAGAATAATTATAAAAAAAATAAATAAATTATAAAGACGTAAGTTAACAAGATCCTAATTAAATTAATGTTCAACGAACATTCTTCCCCTTGTATACATCGCAAATTGCGAAAACACGGGGATATGGGATCGGTGAAGAGAAACCATTTGTCTGACCGAAGGACGTTCCAGGATAGCCCAAGTGCCCAAGCACTGCAACGGAAATGCAGATCTTTTCTCTTCAAAATAAAAATATTTAGTAATATTGTAATTGTTTAAGTTAAATTTAGGATATCTATTTCAACAGAAAAATAAAGGTATATTAAATAATTACAATTTTTTTTTCTTTATATGCAAATCTTAGTTAAACTATCAATATTTTTATATTATTTTACATTCATATAGACAGTGAAAATAAATTATAGCGATATATTGATCAAAACTAATAATAGCATTGATCATTTTTTTAAAAAGTACATTGTACATCGTGGTACTAGCCACTAAAAATAAAAATTTTAAAAACAAAATATGAGAAAAATGAGATTTAATAAAAATTAATTAAAATAAGAGCAAACAAGAAAGAAAATTAATACCTTATTATTGTTGACTACGTTAACATTAAGAAAGTAAAAAGCTTCATTACATTAATTTCGAGTAAAAAGCTATCGAAGTTTTTTTTAGTTTATAAACGTATATATTATTTTACATGTAAATAGTATTAGTAGGTGGTAAAAGAAACAAATAGATTCCTAGCAAATACAAATGGCAAATATAAAATTATCATAATAATATATATCGGTTAAAACTAGTAACAAATGTAAACCATTTAATAATTTAAAAAAAATTAAAAAGCAAATCTTGATACAAGTTTGAATTTTGGATTTTAAAAAAGTCAAAAAACCAACAACAGAAATAAGAAAAAAAAAAGAAAAATCAATGGTAGCTCTGAGTAATTTAGATAACTATATTACTTTAAAACATTTAATGATCCTAAATTCATTTTTTGACATTTAAACTAGGTCTTAGGGAGCGGAGTGGCTCATTGGTAGAGCACTGAGTTACCATACCGGAAATCCTGGTTCAAATCCCTCTGCAGGCAAAGTAATGCGTGGGGGGGGATCTGGCGGTTGAGCGTGATCAAGGACAAGTCACCTCCTCGCAGAACCGTCGTACATGAAACAGTACAGTCTCTACCATGTACTGAACCCGAGACCCGTTCACAGGTTGTAGTGGTACAGGTTTTTATAGGTTTGTTTGTTAACAGGATGCTTTATTCGAACAAATAACTAAAGCTTTGTATTTTGTCATTTCGAATTAACCAAGCAAACAGCAACAACATCTCAACACCGAAATCGAAATGAAACATCACTGGAATCAAGATAGAAGATATAATGTTAGAGATAGTCTTAATAAAAATAAAATCCAACCATTCTCTATTTATTAAATTAATGTCCAATTATTATACTATGGCTAATCGGACATTTTTAATATCCAGGTATAATTAGGATAGGTATCTTCTCCAACATAATTAGGAATAATTAATCTTGTCTAATCAGGAAGGCCGCCTCCCGGGATGCCAACTAAAACCTTCCGTAAATTAATTAATTTTTTATATTTACTTTATAAAATTACTCTTTTTTAATGAAAATACTAAAAATAAAAAAACACGCTTCCTTAGATAGCGTTAGAGTTATTAATGTTAAAAAAGTTTTAAAAATAAATGTATACAGTAGCTCGCAGTCAAAACGACTAACAACTGATCATCCTAGAAATAAATTCTTGGTGTATAACATAAAAAATGAGATAAACAGGCTTGAAGAGAGGAAAGCCTACCATAGATCAGATGTTCTCCATTATAAGCATTCTGGAGAGGTGCAGGGAGTATAATGATGTTCCGTTCAGAGGAGGGAGAACTGGTAGAGAGAAAGGACTCGAAAGATCGCGAATGGCAGAGAAGGGCCCGGCCCCCACTCCTCTTCGTCTAGAACGTTCGCGGCCTCCCCACTCCCGTTCGTCTAGAACGTTCCGCGGGCATATAAAATCCCGTCCGCTTGAGCCTAGGAAGTATGAGTAAAACTTGTCAAACTGGTTTATCAGTGAACTGTGACAGTCCGCAAGTGTAATAAACTGTTTCTGTTTATTACTCTGTGTCAGTTATACATATTTGGACTTAAATTAGAGGACTGTAAGTGTTAATTTATAGTTATAAACTCTAGTTTAATTTTATTGTATTTGTACAAATGAATATAAATAGTTAAGTTATTTAGTATTAGCAATATCTTATATTATTTTAGTAATTAGATAGGCCTAGTTTATAATCTTTAGGATATTGTTATGTTAAATTTATATTAGTTCAATAATTTCATTGTATTCTTTTTGTCAATTTGTTAATAAATATTAGTATCTCGAATTTTGGAGTTACACCCAGTAGCCCGTAACAATATCCACACACACCGCCTGTTCATTGACTTCCGAACGGCCGAGATCGGAAATACAAGAATAATTTTGCGTTTTTGTACCCACTAACTATTGACTGATGCACCATAAACAAATATTTATTAGTACTACAGAAAGTATTTAAATTATATCGGTATGCCCGTATAAGGTATTTGCTACTGTGTTACCACGGATTTGGCTTTTCATAGTACAGGAGGGGAAAAAATACTTTTCATTTCAGCTGCTCATATTAATTCAAGTGCTGATACGAATTCAGAAAATTGTAAATCCGATTAACAAACTAGGGCAAGTTACCATCTTTAAATAGTATCACCCTCTGACCTGGATCAGGCCTAAGTTAAAACAAACAACCGGAAGTAGGATTATATTTCCAGTTCATGGAACCTGGATTTTCTCCGGATTATAACTGGAAGGTGTTTGAGCTACCGCGAAATAGTTGGACCTCTCGATAAGAGCTCCGGAATGTATAAGGGCAAAATAAAATTCCTGATTCAATATTCCAGATCGCATGTCATCTGATTGAAACCCTTTTATTAAATAAATAATATAAATCATCCTTTATATATCGAATACAATAATAGTTCTGACAATAAAATTAATTGATTGATCAACTGAAGCTAATTGAATTTCCACGTTTTTAAAATGAGAAAATGAGCATAATTATACTAACTCAAAAATAAATACAACTAACTAATAACAATAGAAAACAATTTATGAATCTTACGAGAATAAATTTATGTTAGCGAGGAGATAGTTGACTGGAAGATCTAAGTAAGGAAGGAAATAGTTCGGGGTGCAGTAGTATTTAGCTGTCAACAGATAATTTATTATTAACTGCATCAGAGCAGCTTAGAACTGTACACACTGATCTATCTCGCTCCTTAATTGGAAATACAACAAACTAAAACTACAAAAATAAAATAAAATAAATTCTGTAATAAGAGTTTCAAAGGTTCAGATTGACATGACATGAGCCACCCTCATGAAGAGACTTCCAATAAAAGTTCTTTTTAATTACGGTTCTGTTTGGATGGTGAGCCAACTACAGTAAGGGGCTGCTTTTCTTGTTTTCTCTTTCTTCTGTTTCCTCCACGAAAAAATAATAGTTTCAAAGCCAATATAAAAGAAATTATTACAATGGAAAAATATAAGAATCGGGCTATAAAAAAAACACAATTTAAATTTAAAAAAATTTAAATTTAAATAATTAAAGATGGTAACTTGCCCTAGTTTGTTAATCGGATTTACAATTTTCTGAATTCGTATCAGCACTTGAATTAATTAAGACTGTCGATAGAAGTGAACATTGGTCCAAACACAACATATATTTTCAAGTAGTTTATTTAATAATCAAAACATGTAATGGACTGCATAAGCCCAACAGAATATATCAATACTTTAATATAAATATTAATTAGTAAATAGTTACATTATTTATACCTCGTATTTGTATTTAGATAGATTTTATTTTCATCAATACATATATATCAATTGTACTTTCAATCATTTAATAATACAATACATTTAACTATAACAAATAAAATGTTTTTTTTTAGTAAACGAAAATCTCCACCAGTTATGAATGTTTTAAGCTATAATTAGTATCAATTGCACAAGTTATAATAGACTTGTATTTTATATTTCATAAAATATAAATTATAGTTTTAATTAAGGAAGGAAATAGTTGGGGGTGGAGTCAAATTAAACACTAAATAAGTAGGTACTTATTTTGTTTTGTGCCGACGTTTCGACCCACTTTGTGGGCCATCTTCAGGGCTAAGAAAGAAAGACAGACAAAACAACAAAACTATAAAAATACATTGCAGTATCAAGAATATGATAATATAAAAATATATGTAGAGTAATAGAAATTTAGAACAAAAAAGTGAGGGATATATATGAATAAAAATATTAAAGAGTAAATTTACAGAAAGGTGGTGATGTAAAAATTACAAAGATAAAAAAAGGAAGTAAACAGAAAGTTTACAAAAAGAAAATGTATAAACATCAGAGGTGAGATGTAAAATTATGGAAAAGCTAGTAGAATATACATAAAATATAAAATGTATGATAATAGACTCCTAGAGAGTTTACATAAGTAAAATGAAAGAAAATATAACAAAAATGATGTCAAAGAGTAAATAAAGGAAAAAGAAAAGTAGAAAGTAAAGATATAAATCTAGAGTAGAACAGGTAGAAAAATAAAATGAACATGGAAAGTAGAAAATATAAGTAAGGGAAGTTTTAAAATGTATACAAAAAGAATGAACTAATACAACAAGTTGTTGGGTTTATAGTTTTAATTATAACACTAGTATGACCCGTTCAATGGACAAATTGATTAACTCCATAAAACAAAAAGGGAAAAAATGCAAGAAAATAGTTTGCATGGTTTTTTAAATTCCCTTGGTAATATAAATTCAAATATATAATGTAGAATGCATAAATAACGGTGTAGCTTTCATCTAAAAGTATATAAAAAATTAATAAGAAAGACTATCCAAGCAGCTATCGTTAGAACTGTTACAATTTGTATGTGATAGGTGCAATTAATCGACTTGGAAAGTGAAAAATGTAATGCATTAATACCTCCGCAAAATTCTTAAGTAATCAAGTTTAACAGAATTTCAGCAGATCCATCATGTATCTCCGTTTTTCCCTTCTTACAGATCTACCATTAACGCTTGTTAGTGCATTTAAATGACAATATTGCATTAGAGTACGGAGTTAACCAAAATGAACTTTAAAAAAAATGATTTATTATTCAGTGGCCGAAAAATCGTTGTCGTTTTATGGCGTTAACCTTTGGTATTTGGGAAAGGTTTTATTAATATAAAAAGTTATGAATTTACCAAGTGCTTTTATACTTTAATGTAAGATTTTTCCAATAGTGGAGTTAGTCAATTTGTGAAATGAACGGCTCATATATTAAAACGTTTAAGAGTTATTATATACTAGCCAGTCATAAAATCGATCAGGACCAATAAAAGACTAAATATGGTGATTCTTCATTCCTTTGGTCTGTTAATTATAAAAGGAACATAATTTTTCATTTATCTTAATTAAAAAATAACTCAGGCAGCTTATAAATCACCACTGATCTGATAAAAAAATGGCACATTGGCAAAATCAATTTAAGTCTTGGGAAGTAACATGCGAACGAGGCATTCGCATTACGAATCTAATATCAGCTCTATCAACATTTTTATAATTATTGCTTTTTTAAACATAAACATTTATGTATCAACAACGTTTTCAACAACTGATTTATAAAAATATTCAATTAAAAGAATAAAATTACGAAATAATACATTTTTTTAAATTTTAATATTCAATGAAATTTACAACTGTATTTTACTAATTCAACAAGTAAATACGAGGAATGGTAGATATTGTCATGCAAAAAGACAAGTTGAGAAACTACCCAGTGATAGTACTCAAATAAAAAGTCAACTTAGATCACGAGACCATCTTCTTTTCAAACGCCTCGGAGGATTATCAGGAATTGAAGAGGATGATAGGTTTGAAACTGGGTGGGTATGTGTGGAAATAAAATTTTTCATGAAAAGATCAATATCGGATACAGGCCAAATCAGCAACAAATGGGACATTAAGGTCATTATGGATTACTTTGTTAGTAACAAAGTAAGGAGCATTGAGGATTTTAGGAAGGATTTTGGATTGTAAGGATTGAATACAAGAGGAATTCGATGGCTTAGTGGAGCCCCAAAGCTCTACTCCGTAAGTCCAGATAGGTCTAATGATTGTCATGTAAATGAATCTTTTATAATTAATTGGGAGCTTATAGCGTTCGTCTAGTAAATGTTGAAGTAGCCTGAAACGGCGAGCTGTTTCTTGTCGTTTTAGTCTAGTATGAGGATTCCAAGCTAAGCGTTTGTCAAGGTGTAGTCCTAAGTAACGGACCTGTTAGTAGCTACGGGAATCAGCGGGATGTTATTAAACGATACGGGAGGACATGAAGTCATTGGTTTACGACGGAGGATTAATTAATTTAATGGTGTACAGTTGCTATGCAGAAGAATACGGGTTCAAATCCTGCTGTCCTATAAAAATTATTTAATTCATTAACAGCCATGGATGAGCCCAGGGATCTATAGACCCTAACGGGGCACACCCAGCATCTATAAAGAGTATAACTTTAATTGGGAGTACGTCAGGGATCTGAGTATGGAGACAAATAGTTCCCCAGCCACAGAACAGTACCAACGACTTACTGAACACAATACCCACCATTTCTTTTGTTGGTTGTATGCTTTTTATGGTTATTGCTTGTTGTGGTATGTTTTTTCTTTTTATTAATATATTCATAAACGAAATTTTTAGTAACTACAGTAATATTTCTTGTTTAACCGGCTTATATTGGTTCATAAACATGTCAATATATTCAAGTCTTAACTGACTTTTCACGTTAAAATTCACGTCCATTTCACTGCCTTGTGTTACTGACTTTTCAAATTAACTGTTACAGCCTTTTTTATTATCGCTCCTTCAGTTCCTTCTTAATTTTCACTTAATAACTTCCTTTCACTCTCATTATTTTTTATTTTATAAGTTTTATTGTACCTAGTATTGTTATTCTCTTTTATTTTTATCACAACTTCAGTTAAATTTATAAGTCCAAATCATTACTTAAGGTCAAACATTATTTCAAAGTTAAAAATTTATATAAAATCCTTTTTTTAATCATTTGTAAAGTTTAAATTACAATAATTGACTGGAATATGTTTTTTCTGCTCTATTAAATTATAAAAATCAAGAAGATTGAGTCCAGTATATAAGTAAAATCTTATAAAGTGTGACCAGGTTGTGGGGTTTTCGGTCCAAGGTCCAAATAAACGATTGTCCAAAGAAAAATTGTTGTATTCTTATACTTTACATCAACGGTAACACAACGCCAACACCAACGACATACCCATAATATATATCATAACATCAACGTAACACCACCAACTAAAAGTCATAGATAAATAATTAATAAAAACAAAGATTATATACACTTTTATTTACAAATATTAATAGGATGCTTACCGCTGAGCCGCAAAGATACGATAAGGAAAAAAAAAGAGTTAAATTTGGCAATTACTTGGCCATATAACCTACTGATACACATACGTATGGAATGACGTTCCTCAGTTAAGTGAGGTCAGATAGGTAGAGACACCTGACGGACGAATTTAGCAAACAAAAGAAAACTCGTTACACACTCCCCTCCAGCGATTAAGTCCGTCGGGTTGGATAAAATAATTTAAGTTTTGAGGGATGCCATAAGCCTATTATCTTTCCATCTTCATCTCTCAGTTTACAGGATCCACCACCCGTAACGGAAACAACCGTAAAATATTTAGTAAAAACTAAAACCATTAACAAATTAAACAAACGAAGTCCTAATTGGAAGAAATAGTTTATAAACTAACTCTTTAAAACGATTGAAGGGAAACCTGGTTGAGGAATATTCCACAAGTGCTAGCGGCTATTAATCATTGGCAATATCAACAGGTTGCCTTTAAAGGGTTAGTTCACTTCAATTCGCCCGACCTTTTATCTATCAAAAGGTCCCGCTGGTTATTTCTGACTTTGAAAGTTTGTATATAAATTACAAAATATAAACTAAAAATACTATATTTTAATTAGAAACAAATTTACAAATGTTAAAGATAAAAAAAAATCTTTAAGTAACATATAAAAATTGTGATATTTTGATGTGAATACAAAAAAAAGAATGATAACGAAATCGGGGGATTCAGTTTGGCGTTGCAGCTACATATCTATCATCTCCATCCAAAATTCATTTAGAGCACTGGATAGCTAAAGGAACAATGAATAATATAATGGGGTGTATAAAAAAAATGACCGTTTCACCTTCCCCATAGAGAGAAGATGGCGACTAACAGTATCTTTCGACACACCACACTCCCTGGCAAGTTCGCGAGTACTTGTGGACGGATTTGACTCAACAGCTTCCTACAGAACCTCATCAATATCCATTAATGGTCGCCCAGAGCCCTTCTTCCTTTCCAACGTCATATCTCCACTGCTAAATTTTTTAAACCAACGCCGCGCAGTGCGCTGGTCAAGGGCACCTTCCCCTTCATATTTAATAATTTCACGAGTTGCTTCAGCGGCTGTGATTTTTTTTTTCCAGTGATGTCTTAAAATTACGAGAATTTCATAGGACACTGTCATGTTTCTTCTTTGAAATAAATAACTAAACTGAGACTTTTTTTAGTGTTGGTAAACAAGCTTAGATAATGCTCTAAAGGGATTATTAAGTGTTGGTAAATAATAAATAGCATTAAAATATTTACAGACTTTTGAACTCTGGAAATTGATAAAACGTTTATTTGTATTTATACACGCCATTGATGAGTCAGGACTGTGAAGCATCACGCGTGGTGGAGATGGGAGTAACGCAATTTTGAGATAATTTAGCTGCGTATCGAGATTTCCAAGCAGTATAATTTTTGACTCGGAGAAGCTACGACATTCCTTTAGGTTTCAATCGTCACCTCCCTTGGAAATCTATCTATTGTGTATAAAACATTTGTGTAAAAGTGACAGCGAATTTAATGTGTTCAAAAAAAAATATTACCAAAACTATATATTGTCGGCCTATACGCGTCGAAAATCCAAATACAGAGATCTTAAACGATTGAAAATGTCATCTCAAGATTGATCGAATACACTATACACGAATAAACACTATACACCATAAGACCGAGTCAAACAGGCCTATAAATTAATAAAGTTATGTTGTAACACGGTAATTATTAGTTAAATTCATTTTTCCTGAAAACATAAAAAATAACATTTTTTATTAAAAACATTATCCGTTACCTAAACGTATTCAAATTTTTAAATTCAGACCGAGAAAGTTTTATTGTCGAGCTGAAATAGACTATACCGGTCTTCCGATGGTTTTGTCCACTTGAATTTGTATTCTTTTAGAGAGTGATTTTAACTGAAACACTCTTTGTAGGAAGGACTAACACATATTGCCTGCTGTTATTCTGGCTTTTATTCCACTCTCTATTTTGTTATCAACTGTAACCACACTTCCCAGGTACTTGAATTGGTTTACAGCTTTAAAACTGTGCTCCCTTAAACTCACTTTTCCATTTGCCTTATTTTCCAATTTTGAGCTTTCCATATAAACAGTTTTATCTTCATTCACCTTAAGACCCAGTTGAATCGCTAAGTATAAGTCAATATGGTTATGTAAATAAGCATTTACATACCCGAATCATTTTTGGATGATTCCTGAATTGGCGAATCATTGACTATTCAGCAATTTTTTCCCGGTTTTTGCTTTCAATAATTAAAATTGACTAATTGATTTATAATCTCATTCTTTGGGAAATTAGCCCTGATGGACAACCGAGGCTTCTCATTAGGGCCCTATGAATAATTATAAGCTAAAAGTTCTATTGTTCCCGCTATCGCTAGGAATAGCGCTACTCGTAAAACTTTTAAAAAGAGATCCAGGGAAGTCAATACAAAGTTATTATAATAAATTATAAAGTATGATAATATTGGAATAGTAAAAGAGGCGTTTAATTAAAAAAATATATAATATATGACATCTTGTTTTGAGAAATGTACCAATTATGGATATAGTAACCTGTTAGATAGCGTGAGTTGCTATACTGAGTGTTGCGGCTTTAAATCCGACTGTGGAAGCTAAATTATTTAATCTGTTTACAGCGACGGATGAACCCTGTGGTATCCACAGACATTTCTTAGGATCACCAAACCTCTATAAAGAGTAAAAGTTAACCCATCCTTAACTAGAAGGAAACCATGAAGGTTGAGCATGGTCTCCGACAAATTATCTTCCTACATCACTGTTTTAGAAACAGTACAGTTTCTAACATGTACTGAGACCAAGACCCTTAATGAATTGCAGGTTTTTAAAATAAACTGTGATAAAAAGGAAAAAAGTTACACTATTCTCTGGGGGTGGAGTTCAGCTGTACAATATATTTTTTATGTAGAGAGGAAATAGTTGACTGGAAGAAGTAATGGAGAGTGGAAATTGTTGGGGGGTGCAGTCAATATATACACCAAAATAAGTGAAAACCTATTATTTTTTATTTGTGCCGACGTTTCGGCTACTTTGTAGGTCATCTTCAGTGTCAATAGGAGTGGGTGCTCAGCGAAAAAACATTTTTCGGCACAAATAAAAAATAATAAGTAAATAACTGCACAATTTCCATTCACAAATATATTTTTTATTTCATCCAAGCCGTTTACAGATTTCGTATTCAGGAGATCCTCTCAAGGCAGGCCTTGTCCCTAAAAAATCTTTCATGTTTTTTCGGTTTGTCTAAAATAGGAGTTTGAATGTGCATGTTGACAACCTTGTTCTGTGTTGTTGACCAATAAAAGTAACTTTCTTATCATAATATTAATTTAATTTCTTGCTTAAATTGCAATGATCGATATTTTTTCCATTTCAATATCGAGTTAGGTAGAAGCATAAATACAAAAACAGTAAGCAAATACACGATTCATGATAGATTTTTAATAACTTTTTCATTTCTACAACATTATGGATTTGTCTGGGTTGGATACGACCTTGGGTAGCTCGACGGTTTAGAGCACTGCACAAGAGTTCCAGACGACCCGGGTTCGAATCCCGGCCAAGACAAATCTCTTCTCTAAAAATAAAAATATTTAAATATGATTTTATAAAAATGGACGTAGCTATGAATGTTAAGAACTTAATAGAAATCAGAGTCCTATATAATTTCTCCACCTTACTAAATGAGAATCACAACTAAATTACCGAAAGATTTACTTATTTAAAATGAACTGCCTTACATTAATTGATTTGATTATTTTTATTGAGTTGACTATTATTGTTTTATATATTCAATATTTTCTTTCAAATTTGTTGAAAAAAAAAATAGTGACTGGTGTTTGTGTTAAAAATTCTTATTGTTGATCAGAGGCAGATATCATCTGTGCCGTTGATACAAATATATTTTAAAAACAATTAAATTAAATCTCCGTTCCAAGGAAAAATATAAAATTCTAGATAAATACCTTTCAATTAATCGAAATAAATGAACGCCAGGGCAAGAAATAAGTCGCAAATAATCATGGAGTATTCAAACAGATTGGAAGATAGGAATCGAATCAGGGAACAGACTTTGAGACCCCGAGCTCATGAAGAAGTAGAAGAGACTGCTGGAAGAAATAAAGTTAGTCGGAGCTTAAAGGAGAAGAACACTGGAGGAAGAAAGACCCTCAAGGTCACTTTGACGTCCAAGTTTACAGTCCCTACCTAATCTCTCCCCAGAGCATAGGAAAGACATTCCACGTTTGAGCGAACCAGAGCCTCCGATTAGTCGGAAAATAATTTCAATCATATAATTTAATGAAAATAAAACATTTAGATTGGGAATTTCAATTTTAAAAATACATCAAGCAATAAACTCAAATCACAACAGTAAAGTAGCCGATTAAAAATTAAAAATTGTACTTATAACGTTTTACAATTACATCATTATAGAAATTTCAATGCACTAAAAGTATAAAAGTACGTTTAACAATATATTCAATAAATTGATATGAGGTTCTAACCCGGCTATAGCAGAAAACAAATTTACTTAACCACTCCTCAGAGCGTAAAAAAAGGAATTCCTCGATTAAGTGAATCAGAGCTATCGATTAGTCGGAAAATAAATTCAATTATATTATTTAGTACACTTAGACGATTGGAGATCATAATTTCAAAAAAGGACCAATCTAAAAACTAGAGTAACGACAGAAAATGTGCTCCTAACAAATGTATACTAAGAGACCTAGTTACAAAAGCTCAAATTTCCTGTCAAAATATAACGACCCTTCACAAATGCGCCTTCATAATTTAATACTTATATCAGGACTCATTATCGAGGATTTTATGAACAAATCAATTTATAACGGACGTATAATCATAATAATCAGAAATAAAGAGCCCAGCATGCCAACGATAACATACTGAAAAGGAAGTGGATGAGATATCTCCATCATAAAAAGAACTTTGTGAAAGAGATCACATCATTGCAAAAAAAAAGCAAAAATGTCCGTAAATTTAACTAATTAAATTTTTCAAAACAAATTTTAAGAAAAACTATAAGAAAAAACAATAAAAATAAAAATCGCAATTTCATATCCATTATTCTAGTACATATACTAAATATACCAATACCAAATAATAAATACTATATACCTAAATACCAAATATACTAGTACATAATTGAAACGGGGCCAGAGGATACAGTACCCGCAAGATTGAAAAGTTGTGATGGTTTAGTATATCTTAACACCGCGAAGGCGCTTCACACGATTCCAACGGATGGAATAGACAGAAGCGTCCTGCTTTCCATTTATATATGTGTGTGAGTATATAAATATATATATATATATATATATATATATATATATATATATATATATTAACAATAAAAACGCTTAATTTGTTAACAAAAAAAAAGTTTTATCGGCGTAAATTCGATTAAAATGAACATAATCTAGTTTTGAAATATTTTATAATTTTTCAACTAATTTAAATATTTTAAGTCACTCATTTTAGGAACCTCTAAATAATTTTCTATATTTACAATTCAGTTTATTAAACCTAATATCCAAAATCTATAAACACTGGCATTTTTTAAAATACTGATCGTATGCCTTAGTCATCAAGAAGACAAGTGAGCGTTACACTTTTAACTTAACCAGGAAAAGAAGGAACTGAATATATGTTTTTACCATAGCACTAAAACATAAATTCAGTTCTTCAAGAATGTTTCCTTGACCTGCATAAGCAAGGAGAGATACGTTTAACAGAATTTATGAGAAGGGTCAGTTTGCAGATTGGTCCTCGCATGTTAAGACACCATCGACATGAATGTATAATTCCTTTTAAAAAATCGTACACGATGTCATCACAGATTCCTAGCGACCTTCCCCACGGTTGCTAAGGTAACCGATTTTATGTACCTGGAATTATTTATGAATTCAGCCGTCTGAAATCTATTTAACGTAATTAATATTAAAGAATTTATGCCAGTCCAAAAAATCAAATCTTTGAACTTTATGGAAAATTTGTAACTTGGAAAAAAGTAATAACCAGTATCCAGTTTGGCATGAAAATATTTCATTCGGATTTTTTTTCTTTAAAACAAATCAATATTTTGACAGAACCATATTTACTCATCCCAATCAAGTCTACAGTAAACACTTAACAATACCAAAACCATAATTTAGGTAATGGTATAGAATAGAAAAGTAACTATATTCTGGGACTAAGTCCCATGAACAGAAAATGAAACATAATATATATCTGGCCAGATGTACACATGATACAAATCATAAAGCGTGTATATAGTGAAGAAAAAAAATAAAAGTACGAATCCTTACAAGATATTAAGCAAATAAAGAGAATAGATAAATCAATAACCACTGTTAAATGCATGAGCGAGCATGCAATAATTTATTTACTTGATGTATATAAATTTATATATGATGTATGCATAATACATAAATATTATGCTATACCCCTTAGCCTCAAAATAAGGGTTTACAAGACGATACTTCGCCCTGTCTTCATGTATGTTGGGGAAGCGTGGACTCTATCGAAAAAGCATGAGAAATTATTAAATACATGGGAGGGAAAGATTCTTAGAAGAGTGTATGGCCCAAACAAGGTAAGATATTGTTTCCCTATGAAATGGAACCAATAACTTAAGGACCTATATGGAGAACCAGATGTAATTTCTTGTATTAAAAAAGCAAGATTGAGATAAATAGGGCACATTCACAGAATGGACAAAAAAAGGCTCCCAAAGCTGATACCAGATGGATAAAGAGGAAGAGGAAGGCCTAGAATGCGATGGCTGGACGATGGGGAAGCAGACCTTAAGCTCCTGTATGGTAAGAACATCGAGAAGAGCAGCGGAAGATCGGTCTAAGTGGAGGAAAATTGTCGAGGAGGCCAAGGTCCTCCAGGAAGCATAGCGCCATGTGATGATGATGATGTATGGATAATAATAATAATAATGCAAAAGAAAAATTATGAATTATAAAATAAAATATGTTTCAATAAAAATATACACTTATATAAAAATATAATAAATGCGTTTTGTATTAAATAATTAAAATCTAAAGATCGATTCAATAAACCTCCCGAAATATAATCAACTTTTCAAACGTCAAACTATTTATGAATTTTATAAAACTTCAACGAAATTTATGTGTAGATCATTTTAAAGTAGTTAATTATGGGTCAGGGCTTAAGCATAAAGAAAATAAAATGTAGAGTGGTGAGAAAAAATACAGCTAGATGATGATGAGGAAATGGTATAGCAAGTACAAATATCTGTGCTGACGTGTGAATAAGAATAAGCTTATTCTTTCTATTTCTTCAAATTATAATTCTCCGGGATGGAAGCATGGACCCTAAAGGAAACGCGTTATAATAATAATGAGAATCGAGCCTTCTAAATGTGGTTTTATCGATGAATTTTTGGTACTTGGCCGTTAGAGGGGCCCCACTGATAACCTTGCTGAACCTTACATCCGGACGCTAGCACCGCTGTTTAGGAATTTTGGCGTAACCGCATTTATCACAAACCTATAACGTGTGAAAAAAGATTTTATATCTTTGACATAACTAGTAATAACACAATAATATAATAGTAGTAACAAATAAAAGAACGAGATACAACATAAAATACAATAACAAAATATACAATTAATAACAAAATAAAATAAAATAACAAAATATAGAAATAATAACATAATAATACAGTAGTAAATTAAAAAAAGGAACATAGTCATAGTTAACATATTTATGAAAGAGACCTCATCATTGCAAAAAATCCAAAATGTCCGTAAATTTAACTAATTAAATTTTTCAAAACAAATTTTAAGAAAAAAACAATAAAAATAAAAATCGCAATTTCATATCCATTATTCATTCCCAAATATACTAGTAATTGAAACGGGGCCAGAGGATACATTACCCGCAAGATTGAAAAGTTATGAGGATTTAGTATATCTTAACACCGCGAAGGCGCTTCACACGATTCCAACGGAGGGAATAGACAAGCGTCCTGTTTTCCATTTATATATATATATATATATATATATATATATATATATATATATATATATGTATGTATTAACAATAAATACGCTTAATTTGTAATATAACAAAAAAAAACGTTTTATCGGCGTAAATTCGATTAAAATCGACTTTTGAAATATTTTATAAATTTTTAACTAATAAAATATTTTAAGTCACTCATTTTAAGAACCTCTAAATAACATTCGAGCCTTCTAAATGTGGTTTTATCGATGAATTTTGGATACTTGTCCGTCAGAGGGACCCAGTGATAAGCTTGCTGAACCTTCATCCGGACGCTAGCGCCGCTGTTTAGGAGTTTTGACGTAACCACATTTATCACAAACGTATAACTTGTGAAAAAGATTTTATATCTTTATACAACATAAAATACAATAACAAGATGTAAAATTAATAACAAAATAAAATAAAATAACAAAATATAGAATTAATAACATAATAATACAGTAGTAAATTTAAAAAAGGAGCATAGTCATACTGAACATAATAATTTTGTTAAAATTGTTTTTAAACTTATTGTTTTGTTTAAAAGCAATTACGCTTAAACACGTTTTCCAATCTATGAATGCTCCTCTCGACATTTTAGGTTCTTCACAGCAAAATTTAACCGACGTCATTTCTTTGCACCAGAAATAAATAAAGGATTGTTGAATCAAACCAGGCTCCACTTCTCAAACCACACTTACTTCTGCAAATTATAAATTGACACCTCCGAATCATTTCATTTCTAAACAATTTTGTATTTTAGCCCTGTTGACGACGATTCTTTCGAGGCAATGTCCCTTTTTTTGAAACTTCTTCTACCTCCATTTTAGGAAGATTCCGTCATATTTAAGAACTACCAATAAAAAAAAAAAAACCTCTCGTACACAAACAATAACAAATTATAAATGATTATTATCCTGCAGTGTTACCAGTAGTGGGTCTCCTCTATTAGACAAGTACCGAATTTTAAGTATGTCCTGAATCGAAAATAGTGGCGAATGAAGCGGTTTAACGGTGTATGAACAATGAAAATTGAATCATATGAAGGAAGATGAAATACTTTACCCATGCAATGAGAAACCATTAATATTAACTGTTCCATATAATGGGGGAGGGGAAGAGTAGTCGTGGTTCGAAGAACGTCTTGGCTCAATAACCTTCAACAGTGCCGAAGGGTAAACACCACGACGCAATGTTCAGGACTACCTCGAACAAAAGTCCTTGAGGGACATAGCATTTTCGCTTTAATCGTTTTACCGTTATACTCTTGTCCAGACCGCTCTGTTGGTAAAATTGGCATGAGAAAAATATTTCAAGAAGAATTAAAGAACGATATATAAATAGGTAAGGATATGACAATAAATTAGAAGAAAATCCCTTGATGTCAGACTTTATCGAATGCATCAGGGACATCTATAAATATTCATATTGCATACAATGTATTGCTATCGCAATGTTGTCCATCAACCTCTGTGATTGATGAATAATTGAATGTTGTATTCGGAATACAAATTGCTTGTCAGGTTATTGTTAGGCGTTATGTAAAGAAGTCATTTAAGGAGTAGTTATATTTAGGAAATATAGAGTAGAAGTATCAAGATTTTCAGAATATGTTTGGACAAGGCGGTGCTTTATCTATATATATTATAAAACAAAGTCCTCAACCGCATTTGTTCGCGGTAAACTCAATAACTACTTCACGGATTTTCATGCGGTTTTCACCAATAGATAGAGTGATTCAAGAGGAAGGCTTAGGTATATAATTTGAAAATGGGTTGCATATAACGATGATTGTCGATAATGTTGGAAAAGTATAGCCTCTTGGGAGGTTTCATCGAAGGCGCTGCCTAATACCTCTTATCTATCCATCTGTATTATAAAACAGTCCTCAGCCACCTTTTCGCGGTAAACTGAATAACTACTGCACGGATCTTCATGCGGTTTGTCATAGCGAATTCGCTGCTTTGTCATATAACGAAACAATGCATGGTGGAATATTCCTCTTTTATTGATCTACAAAAAAGTCAGTGATAGGTCGATAGATGATGAAATATGTATCTATATTTTAAGGAAAGCTTACTATACCCATTTTATCTTCTAAAAAATATTGATCAGGTACAATGGGGTGTTTGGAAAGCTATTTAGGCGAGTACAGTATTAATCCTTATTAACTTATACACTTTAGTTACCTTAAGCATTTCATGCGCATTATTAGAATAGTTAATACCATATAATTTAAATCAGTATCTTATGGGTTTTCGCAAAACTTAACGAGCAAAAAAAAAAATTCGTATATAAAGAAACATTTGTTTTGTTTGTACGTTTCTAATTTCAACATAGTAAAATACATTAGACAGACAAAAATGTGGGCATAATATGGCTTACTAACCGTGAAAAGCCGCGCCGGGTTTGTTAATAAATCATTGTAACATGCATTTACATTCTAGAGTGAAACTATCTTCATCGCCAATGACATTTTTTTATCCCTTGAGCGTTTATCATTTATCATAGACAAAAAAGGCATAAAACTAAAAATTAGTTTATATAAATGGCACAGAATAGTTTCCAGACAATTTAGAAATGTTAGAGATTGCCAAGCTAGTATATCTCTGTAACCAAGTCAGTCCCCAACGAAGTCACAGAATGACTCCTGGAATATAGCCAGCTGTCGTTAGAGTGAATTTCAGCGGATTGATTCTCCAGTTTATTCTTATAACTCTGCACAGAAGAAAGTAGCTCCAAGGTACTCTCTAGCGATTAGAAAGTCTTCTACATTTTTTTTATTTATACATAATACATGTTTCGATTAGGGAGCATTGTCCAAGAAAAACTGTCCCTTGAATATTATACATCCCTACCATTTACTCAATATATGAGCACGATGCTGAGTCATGATTTTTAAAGTCCATGATCTTTTTTTTCTACCTCATAAAATTGAAATAAATTACAAGCAGCAATATTATATTTTTTTCTACTTTGAGCATTGGGATCGAATGTAAAAACTAATGAAGAAATTGTGACTTGATTTTTTATTTCGTGATAGCACCACATTGCCCAAAATAATACAATATGAACTGGGGAATACCGGTAGTAGTTTTGAGCAACTAGTAGTGCTATTAAATGAACAGCAGAATAATTTGTAAAATTATAAATATTTGCAAATTAAAAATAATATATATATATATATATATATATATATATATATATATATATATATATATATATATACTACGTGAGACAATAGCTGTATTGTCTAATCAATTATCACTATATACCGACCAAACCGAAGATATCTAAATCACTAAGATCTTGAACTTACAAAGTTCAGAAGACTTGGTAGCCATTTTTTAATCCCACATTATGTATGGTCAATCCTAATATTGACTGGAAATATTTAGGCTAAATCTGTTCTGGCTTGGAAGCGATCGGAACTCTTGCCATATTCCAGAGCCACTGCTAATCCAGGTTCCATGAACTGAGAACGTAATCCTACATCCGATTGTTTGTTTAAAACTTAGGCCGGGTCCAGATCTGAGACTATTTAGAGATAATATGCGCTAGTTTGTTAATCGGATTTCACAAGTCATATAAATCCGTGCTTGAGCTAGTTGGTATATTCTTAACAACTAAAATGGAATCCTCCCTACACTATAAATTCGAAGCATTCATTTATATTTTATTTTTTTTAAATAGGAAAACAAATAAACAATTTGCTTGTGATAAAATGCACCAGCAAGTATTATGTAATATACATTAATGAAAATATAATTTACATAGTTTCTTTAATGCTAATAAAATAACTTTTTATTCTTCAACAAATTTTTTTAACAAGTTATTAAATCAAATTTGAGCAACTGAAATTTAATATTTTTTCTACCTAAATTTTTTTAAAATAATTTATTCAATGAAATGTACAACTGTATTATGTTAATACAACAAGTAAATAGAATGACTGTACACATTGACATGCAAAGACAAGTAGAGAAAATACTCAGTGGTAGTATTAAAATAGCCAGTTCAACAAAAAGGCCCATCTTTTAGACGCCTCGCAGGATTATCAGGAAATGAAGAGGTTGCTAGGTTTGAAACTAGTGGGTTTGAGTCGGAATGTAGTTTGTTATGAAAAGATTGATATCGGATTAGGGCTAAATAAGCAATAAGTGGGACATTAAGGTCATTATGGATTACTTTGTTCGCAACAGCATTGAGGATTTTATGAAGGAGTTTGGGTTGTAGGGATTGAATACGAGAGGAACTCTAAGGTTAAGTGGAATCACAAAGCTCTATTCCGTAAGTCCAGATGGGGCTAATGACTGTCATGTATATGAGTCTTTTGTAATTAATTGGGAGCTCAGAGCGTTTGTCTAGTAAATGTTGAAGTAGCCTGAAACGGCGTGTTCATGTCGTTTTAGTCTAGTATGAGGATTCCGGGTTAATCTTTTGTCACGGTGAAGTCCTAATTACCGGACCTGTTCCACAGGAATCAGTGGGATGCTATTAAACGCTACAGGAGGACAGGAAGTCATTGGTTTACGACGGAGGGTAAAAGTGATTTGACGGGATTTGTCATCGAATTCCTCTCGTACTCAAACCTTACAATCCAAAATCCATCGTAAAATGGTCCTTAATTTGTTACTAACAAAGTAATCCATTGTGACCTTAATGTCCCATTTGTTGCTGATATGCCCCGAATCCGATATCAATCTTTCAAGGACAAACTTCATTTCCACTTGAACCCACTAGTTTCAAACCTAGCTATTTCTTCAATTCCTGATAATCTTTCAAGATAATGGACTCGTGACCTAAATTGAACCTTTAATTTGAGTGCTATCACTCGGTAGTTTCTCTACTTGTGTTTTTCATGCCAAAATATACAATTCATCCTATTTACCTGTTGTATTAGTATAATACAGTTGTAAAATTCATTGAATAATAAAAAGAAAAAAAAGAAACTTATCCATCTCTTTCCTATTAATATATGTGATCATGAAAACGAATTTATGAGTAATTTTTAATCTGTACACTTTAAATTTCTTGTTTGAAATAAGTTAAGCCAATAAAAAAATCCTTCTTTCATTTTATATTAATATAAATATCATTTTGACAAATAAGCTATTAAAAGTTTTCTTGATGCGATGAAACACAGTTGCAATTGTAATATTATCGAAATGCTGCTTTATCGTAGGAAACTATTCACTAGTTAGTTATAAGAAATTTTCATTTAAAAAAATGTTATAATTAAAAGAAAAATATTATCCTTCATATCATAAGGATATGATGTTTCAAATGGGATTTGTATAGTTTATAAAACTAATTTTTATTATTTTATTTATTACATTATAATTTATATACCATTTAAACAGTTAACTAAAAGGGCGTTGTGTAGGCAAACCCACAAGACCTAACAGTCTCAACGGTGAGGTATCGAAGAGCGCCTTCGCAATTATTTATTTTTAATACATTTTTACTTACTTGCTATATTACTAATGAAATAATTGTTGTTTATTGTAATAATTGTTGAATGTTACTGAACTAGTTTGTAAATCGGATTTACCAGAATTTGTAGCAGCAGTATAACTAATATGAGAAACTGAATTGGAATATCATTTCCCCCCCTCCTATACTATGAACGGTCAAATTAGTGGAATCGATTTACAGTTCATTTATTTATATAAGCAATAAACTATTTTTAATTTCCTTGATGTTACTAGGTGAAGAACAGAATATAACTCACATAATTTTTATGTTACAAATGAAATATTTGTTTATTATTCATCAGTAAAAGATATAAAAATATAACATTATTCAAATATTTTCTATCTTTATATATAGAGAACAACACTAATTAATAATTAAACATTAAATTTTCCGTTTAAAAACAAATTAAAATCCTCATTTCATTTCATATTATTATAGATTCAAGATTAAAAAATAAACTATTTTTTTAATGCAATGAAAAAGAGTTGGAATTACAATTTAATCTTATGCAAATATAATTTCCATACTTTTATATTATTAACAAAATGGTAGTTCATTGTAGAGGAACATTCAATGGTTAGTTGTTTGTTTGTTTGTTTTATTTTTTTTAAGGGCAAACAACTACAAATGGTTATTATTGCCCTCACTACTGAAGAGTATAAATGTTTACAGTATCTACATAATTACAACAAGAGAATATACATATTTACATTACCTACATATTTACATAATAACATACCATAACATAACATTGTAACATTATGTTACATAATAACATACCATAACATAACATACCATAACATAACATTAGGCACATAGTAAAACCATATTAACATATTAAACATATAATAGAAATGTAACTTATATGAAGTTGTTTAAATTAAAATAAAACGTTATGCATAATTATATAAGATTTATGATATAATATAGAATTTATATTATCCATATAACATTATACACACCGACAATATATATATACACACATATATACACACACACACATAAACCCACATACACACATACACATAAACCCACATACACACATACACATAAACGTGTAAATGTATATGTCAAATTGACTGGTATATATTGGTGTTTTTAATAAATTTTAACGCATTATTTAAACATTGTTCGTTATCCCCCAACGCCTTTTGCATCTGCCGAGATACACCACACCTTTCCATCACTCCACTGTACCTAGGGCAATCCTCGAAGATATGGCGCACTGTAACTGTCACCTTACACAGTGTACATTGAGGTGGGTCTTTCTTTGTTATCAGGTATTCGTGGGTCAAACGACTGTGACCAATCCTAAGGCGAGTAATAACTACTTCTTCTCTTCTACACTGCCTGGAAGATGATACCCAGCTACTGATAGTCGGTTTGATTATTTTGAGTTTATTGTCTTCTAGCGATGTCCAAGTACACTGCCATTCGCTTTGGATATTTGTTTTTATTTGTTGGAATAAATCTGAAGGTGGGATATAAGAAAGCGTTATTTCTTCTAATAAATGGGCTTCTGATGCTGCTTTGTCGGCTTTCTCATTTCCAAGTATTCCTGAGTGGCTGGGGTCCCAAAAAAAAGTTATTTTTCTTAACGAGTCTGCTATTTGTTTTAAGGCCTGGTAAATTTCCTGTATGAGGGGATTATCTGAAAAGGTGTTAGCCATTGCTTTGAGGGCACTCAGCGAGTCAGAACAAACTATTGTTGACTGATCTTTTGTTGTAAGGGTTATTTGGAGAGCCTTAAGAATAGCCGTCAATTCAGCTGTGAAGATGCCGCAATTACTGTTGAGCTTGTACTTAAAAGTTGTGTCGCCAGTATACACAGCACACGACGTAGAGTCATTGGTACGAGAACCATCTGTAAACAGGATTTTGTTAAATTGGTAGTTATTCAGTTCACCAAGGAAGGCTTGTGAAATCTCTTGTGGGGAAAATTCTCTCGCCTTGGAAAATTTCAACATTTTGCAGTTGATGTGTGGAGGTGATAACGTCCATGGAGCTAGCTTTTTTCTTTGAGCATTTGTTGGCTGGTATTTTACTAATTCGGAGATGACATTTCTCATTCTGTACCACAATGGGAGGGAGGGATTTTTCAGCCTCCTATACTTGTTCTCGTTTATTCTTTGGAATAAAGAGTAGTAAACTGGATTTTCAGGTTGCGTGTATATTTTTGCTATATACTTAGCTCCTTGTTTTTGGCGACGATATGTAAGTGGAGGGATTCCGGCTTCGACGCAGACACTGTATGCTGGGCTTGTTCTGAAGGCTCCAGTAGAAATCCGTATACCAGCATGATGGAGTGCATCTAGTCTCTTAACCCTACTATGGGTGGCAGATGCATATATAAAGCTGCCATAGTCTATTTTACTTAGGATCAGCGCCTCATAAATGCGAAGCATTGTTTTCCTGTCTGATCCCCATCTGGTGTTCCCTAGTTTTTTCAGTAGTTTCATTCTATTAACAGTTTTGATTTGTAATTGCTCTATATGGCTTGACCAGGTTAGCTTGCTGTCCATTTGGAGACCTAGGAATCGAACGTTGTCGGTGTACACTAACGGGGTATTACTTAAAACTATTTGTGGTGGATTCCCAGGGTTTCTACGTCGGCTAAAATGTACACAGCGTGTCTTACTTGTTGAAAACTTGAAGCCAGTCCTTTGAGACCATATTGCTAATTTATTCACAGTGTTTTGCAGGCAAATCTTAATGAACTGGAGGTCGGGTGCTTTACATAAAATGGCAAAATCGTCGGCAAATAGATAACCACTGACGTTTTGCGTTAAACAGTCAGTGATTGTTCGTATTGCAATCGAAAACAAGGTCGTGCTCAATACGGAGCCTTGAGGTACACCGTTGTTAATATACGTTTTATTGGACGTAGTTCCACCAACCATCACTCTGTATGACCTCGTTCCGAGAAATCCTTTGATGAAGTTTGCAAGATTTCCTTTTATTCCCCAATGGTGCAGCTGTTTTAGAATATTGTTTTGCACTACTGTGTCAAAAGCATTTTGAATGTCAAAGAATATACCCACTGAGTGTTCCTTGTCGACAAAGGCATTTTGAATATCCGTTGTGATTCTAACAAGATTGTCGATTGTCGAGCGATTTTTACGGAAGCCACATTGCAAATTGTCCTGTACATTCATGTCCTCAAGTAGCCAAATCATTCGCTTATTGACCATTCTTTCTAAGATTTTACAGAGACAATTTGTTAATGAAATTGGGCGGTAACTAGCCACGTCATTTTTGGGCTTGCCAACTTTTAATATTGGAATGATTATGGAATCTTTCCACTGGTTGGGAAAAACGCCACTGTTCCATATTTTGTTGTATAATTCAAGTATTTTGTCCAGTGATTCGTCAGACAAGTGTTTTATCATTTCATATGTTAGATCATCAGGACCTGGTGATTTTCCTTTTAGTTCGTTGAGGGTGGTTTTGAGTTCCCTCATAGTCAAAGGCATGTTGTATAATTCATCATTATTGGATGTATAGTTAAATTGGTCGTCTATGGTTGAGGTGGATTGCAGAGATTTTTCGAGATCAACACCTTGTTTAGAGAAAAAAGCCGCAAATTCATTTGCGACAATTTGCTCATTACAAATAATGTTACCTCCAATTTTTAGGTAAATGGGCTGCAGAGTCTTCTTTCCTTCGATGGCTCTAACCTTATTCCATACTATTGAAGATGGTGTCATTGAATTGATGGAGGAGACATATTGTTGCCAAGATTTAGTTTTATGGAAGCAAATTGTTCTTTTGCATATAGCTTTTGCTTTTTTATAATCAATCAGGTTTAGTAGGGTCATATTTCTTTTGAAAACTCTGTACGCTTTTCTCTTCTTTTCAACAGCTTCTCTACAATCGGTATTGAACCAAGGGACTCGCTGGCGTTTAGGTCTAGATGAAGTTTTGGGGATGCAGAGTTCAGCTGCATGTCGTATCCTCGAGGTGATTTCTAAACAGCTCTCTTCTACATCGTCCGGGAGGTCTGAAGGGAGATTCACACTAGTTGTGAATTGCTGCCAGGTTGCTTTTTCATGAACCCAGGTTGATCGTTTGCTAGTGTGCCATAATTGCTTGTTTATATTTATAATTACTGGAAAGTGATCACTGGAATATTGATCACTTATAACATTCCATTGGGAATCTAGGAGTAGACTACTGGAACAAAAAGCGACATCAATAGAAGAGAAGGTGCCATAGGATGAGCTTAAGTAAGTTGGTTCACCATTGTTCAAAACATGTAAATTGTTATTATCGAGCATGTTTTCTATTAACCGTCCTCTTCGATCTTTTCTTTCCGATCCCCAGATGTAATTATGAGCGTTAAGATCACCCACTAGAAGAAGTGGCCTAGGTAATTGGGCACAAAGTGACTCTAATTGGTCTGTATTTAGCGGTGTCTGCTGGGGTAAGTAGAGGTTGCATACAGTGAAAGGGTAGTCACCTAGTATCCTGATGGCTACTGCTTGTAAGGTAGTTTGTAAGGCAATTTGTTCATATTGTAGTCGCTGAGATACTAAGGTCAGTACTCCTCCACAAGCTCGAGTTCCGCTAGTATTATCCTGACGACAAATTTCAAATCCCCTGAGAGTCAGTGTATCACTGGTTTTGAGGTGTGTCTCTTGTAGGCAAAGAATTGTGGGATGGTTATCTTGAATTAACAGCTGTAGATCGGCGTAGTGACTTCGGATTCCATTACAGTTCCATTGGATTATAATTAAATTAGCCATGACGTTGAAATAGATAAAACGATATTCATTAAGAAACAAGATCTAGCCATTGATTTATTGGTCACCACAATCATTACTGTCTATTAAATTCTCATCACTGTTTGTCACCGGTAATTTTTTCTTTTTTGATCTCCCCTTTCTTGGCACCGTCTTGTCGGTATCTGGGAGGATGTCTGTCTTATTTTGTTTTGTGAAGATTTCCGTCTTATTTGATTTTATGGGGGTGTCTGAGCTCCGCTTGGTGTTAGGAGAGGATAATCCGGTAATGTAAGGAGTAGTTTTTAATTCTGTGCTTGCGATGATAGAGCTGTCGGGTCCCCATTTGTTGGCTGAATGATAGATCAAGGGTTGTTCTGGGGTAGTTCCATCTAGCTCATTGGCAGGAGTAGTATTAACAGTGTTTTGAGTGTCCAATAGCGGCGGTGAATAATCAGTTTGGGTGCCTATTGTACGGTTGCTTATCGATTTCCCAGTCGCATCAGTATTTCCATCATTATTCTTTGCCATCTGCGCAAAGGTTGGTCGTGAGTGAATTAAATTTTGGGGAGCAATTTCATAGAATTTTCGCTTCGCTGCAATGTAGGGTATTTTCTCAGTAACCTGTATCGTCTTGATGCCCATTTCAATTACATACATTGGGCAATTTTTGTCAAAACTGTTGTGTTCGTTTTTACAATTGACACACTTTTTTGGATTGGTACAGTCTTTTGAGTTTACTCCATGTTCTGGGAGGCCGCAGTTGCTGCATATGGAAGAAATCTTACGGTCCTCCCGATTATGAAAGGATTTGTGATGGCCAAATGTGAGGCATATTGTACATCGAAGAGGCCTTGGGACGTACGGCCTTATAGGGACATTGTAGTACCCTACTTTAATCTCCTTAGGCAGAATAGGACACTTGAATGTTAATATGTAGTTGTGCGTTAGCTTTGTCACGTCACCAGTTTTATAAGATAATCTTTTGACGTCTTTTATTTGCTGTCCTTCAAATTCCTCGATGATTTCATTTTCAATGGTTAGTTCATTAAGAAATAAAAATAAATTAAAAAAATCAAAACCTTATCAATATTGAATAATAATAACATAACTTTTTAACCTGTAGCCTTTAAATTTCCTATTAAGAAACACAAAATTCCCATTATATTCCGGTTAATATAAATACCAATTTAACGAATAAACAATTTTTTCGATTATATAAAAATAGTTATAAAATATCCTTATAAAAAACAAAATCCAAACTTTTCTAGTGTAAACGAAATGCTTATTAATTTTTAGAGGAACATTTCATCGTCACTAAAAAATATTAAATTACACAATGAATCAAAACCATATACTTAGTGAATAACATTAAATTATAATTTAATTTATTTAGATATGCATTTAACCAGATTAAATTTTCTTGATATTACTAAGCGAAGAAGAAAATATAATATACATAATTTTTATGTTACTAATAAAATATTTCTTTATTATTCATCAGTCATAGATTAGTAAATATAGAAATACAACATTATTCAACTATTTTCTATCCTTATATATTATATAATGAACAATATTAATAATTAAATTTTCCACCAATCGGTAGCGTTTAAATTCAGGGGTAAAAAAATAGAAAATTATATCTTCACTTTATTTTCTAATAAGTGTTAAATGGCATTTGTACAATTGTAAAATATTTATTATTTCATTTATTTCATAATTATAACAGTTAACTATTACGGCGTTGTGTAGGCAAACCCGGATGACTTAACGGTCTTAATGGTAGGCTATCAAAGAGCGCCTTAGGAATTCTTATTTCTTTTGTATTTATTTTTACATCATATTATTCAATATAATATATTTTTACATCTCCAACTGTCTAAGAAAGAAAAAGTTAGTTATAAAATTTAAAAAATGTATTTTCCGCCTAAAAGCGTGTTTTAGGAAAAAAGGTATTTTTCAAAAGCCAATATATGTTGACAAAATTATTTTCAGAGTTTATGTACCCTTGCATATGGTTATGCCAGGTAGTTTAGGAACGTGTATAGTAATTTTTGCGCATCCTAACTAAAACACGGATTTCCTAATAAGGTTGCGTATTTATTTACTGCTAATCGGGCTCAAATATTAAAAAAAAAAATTTAAACTATATCAAGTATATGGAGTTGAGCTCTGGGGCACTACTAAACCATCCAATTCATCTCGTATCCAATCCTTACAATCCCAAATCCTAAATGCTCCTTATTATGTCACAAACAAACTCATCCATCATGATCTTAATATCCCATATGTTACTGATTTGGCCCAAACTAGATACCTATCCTTCCATGACAAGCTCCATACGCACTTGAATCCGCTTGTCTCTCAGCTTGCAAGCAAGCTTCCCATACTATTCCTGATAACCCTCCAAGGCGTCTGAAAAGAAGATGGCCTCGAGATTATCTACTATAGAACTTTATTGAAGTGCTACCGATGGGTAGTTTCTCCACAAGTGTTTTCATCTCATATTCTACATATTTGCACATTTACTTGTTATAATATCATTATAGTTGTAAATATCATTAAATTAAATTTTAAAAAATAAAATAAAAAACTATATCTAAAATTATTCTTAAATCTTTAATAATCATTATAAGAGAGATTATTACGGGGATTACGGTAATAGAAATGATTTGTACATTTTTCCATTTTAACTAATAATGCCAGCACATATTACTCTCTCTGGTCATCAACAACGAGCTATTTATATGTTGTTTGTATCAAGATGATCCTCATAAACATATTTATTTCGTATAATGTAACTTGCAGTCTAGAGAAAACTTATCAACATGATTATCCAAAGTAATGAATTCATATATCTTTCATTCATAAATGAAAATAAAAAAGTTTTGGGAACAATGTCTACAAAATTTATTTTAAGTTAAATTTGGGGCCGAAATAATTTGAAATATGATTATCATTCTCGGTATTTTGAAGTTGTAGCGAATCCTGTCGGAATTTCATTTCTACAATAAAATGTAGAAATAATATGGATTAAAAAGGACCATAACTAAAGTATAGGATTAAAAAAAAAAAATTTTAAAAAAGTAGGAATCAAAAATATAAAATAAAAAATTTATAACGGAATCACGGCGTTATGTTGGCAACCCCGCAAGACCTAACCGTCTCAGCGGTGAGGTATCAAAGAGCGCCTTTATAACTATTGTTTTTTTTTTACATCTCCAACTGTCTAAGAAAAAAAAAATTGGTTATAAAATTTAAAAAATGTATTTTCCGCCTAAAAACGTATTTAAAAAAAAAATTAAATTTCACTTTCAAAATCCAACATATGTTGACAAAATTATTTTCAGAGTTTATGTACTATTGCATATGGTTATGCCAGGTAGTTTAGGAATGTGTATGGTAATTTTTGCGCTTAACACGGATTTCCTAATAAGGTTACGTATTTATTTACTGTTAATAGGGCTCAAATTAAAAAAAAAATTTAAATATATCTAAAATTATTCTTAAATCTTTAATAATCATTATAAGAGAGATTATTACGGGATTACAGTACTAGAAATGATTTATAAGTTATTCCATTTTAACTAATTATGCCAGCACTTATTACTCTCTCTGGTCATCAACAACGAGCTATTTATATGTTGTTTGTATCAAGATGATCCTCATAAACATATTTATTTCGTATAATGTAACTTGCAGTCTAGAGAAAACTTATCAACATGATTATCCAAAGTAATGAATTCATATATCTTTCATTCATAAATGAAAATAAAAAAGTTTTGGGAACAATGTCTACAAAATTTATTTTAAGTTAAATTTGGGGCCGAAATAATTTGAAATATGATTATCATTCTCGGTATTTTGAAGTTGTAGCGAATCCTGTCGGAATTTCATTTCTACAATAAAATGTAGAAATAATATGGATTAAAAAGGACCATAACTAAAGTATAGGATTAAAAAAAAAAAATTTTAAAAAAGTAGGAATCAAAAATATAAAATAAAAAATTTATAACGGAATCACGGCGTTATGTTGGCAACCCCGCAAGACCTAACCGTCTCAGCGGTGAGGTATCAAAGAGCGCCTTTATAACTATTGTTTTTTTTTTACATCTCCAACTGTCTAAGAAAAAAAAAATTGGTTATAAAATTTAAAAAATGTATTTTCCGCCTAAAAACGTATTTAAAAAAAAAATTAAATTTCACTTTCAAAATCCAACATATGTTGACAAAATTATTTTCAGAGTTTATGTACTATTGCATATGGTTATGCCAGGTAGTTTAGGAATGTGTATGGTAATTTTTGCGCTTAACACGGATTTCCTAATAAGGTTACGTATTTATTTACTGTTAATAGGGCTCAAATTAAAAAAAAAATTTAAATATATCTAAAATTATTCTTAAATCTTTAATAATTATTATAACAGAGATTATTACGGGATTACAGTACTAGAAATGATTTATAAGTTATTCCATTTTAACTAATTATGCCAGCACTTAATACTCTCCCTGGTCATCAACAACGAGCTATTTATATGTTGTTTGTATCAAGATGATCCTCATATACAAATTTATTTCGTATAATGTAACTTGCAGTCCAGAGAAAACTTATCAACATGAATTATCTAAAGTAATTAATTCATATATCTTTCATTCATAAATTAATTATTTTTTTTTTTTGGAAAAATGTCTACAAAATTTATTTGAAGTTAAAATTGTTGCCAAAATAATTTGAAATTCGATTACCATTCTCGATATTTCGAAGTTGTAGCGAATCCTGTCGAAATTTTATTTCTACAATAAAATGTAGAAATAATATGGATTAAAAAGGACCATAACTAAAGTATAGGATTAAAATAAATTATTTAAAAAAAGTAGAAATAAAAAATATAAAACAAAAAGTTCTAACTGGATCACGGCGTTATATAGGCAAGCCCGCATGACCTAACCGTCTCAGCGGTGAAGCATCAAAGAGCGCCTTTACAACTATTGTTTATTTTTACATCTCCAACTGCCTAAGAAAAAAAAAATTGGTTATAAAATTTAAAAAATGTATTTTCCGCCTAAAAACGTGTTTAAAAAAAAAATTAAATTTCACTTTCAAAATCCAACATATGTTGACAAAATTATTTTCAGAGTTTATGTACTATTGCATATGGTTATGCCAGATAGTTTAGGAATGTGTATGGTAATTTTTGCGCTTAACACGGATTTCCTAATAAGGTTGCGTATTTATTAATTGTTAATCAGGCTCAAATTAAAGTATAGGATTAAAAAATGTTTTATTAAAAAAGTAGAAATAAAAAATATAAAAATAAAAAGTTATAAAAGAATCACGGCATTATGTAGGCAAGCCCGCATGACCTAACCATTTCAGCGGAGAGTTATCAAAAAGCGCCTTAGCAATTATTGTTCATTTTTACATCTCCAACTATCTAATTAAAAAAATAAAGTAGAAAATTTTAAAAATTCCTTTTGCGCTTAAATAGGTAAAAAAGAAAAGGTAACAGCTATTTTCTAGGCTTAGAAAAAATATTGAAATTTGGTTGGAAAAAACCTCATCTTTGGAATAACTCTAAAAAAAAAAGAATCTCTACGCACTACAGGTACACACATGTTGGTATTCAATTTATTACAATTTGATTACAGATAAAAACTATCATACATTAAAAATATAGAATCAATTACCATTTATCAAATAACAAACAGATGGACTAATATTTATTTGGTGTTCTCCAAAAGTATAGGAACGTTATGTTGGTATATATAAGTTCATATACCGTGCTTTAAACAAAAAAGGTCAATAAAGGAGGTATCGGTATGGACAAAGAGATAAAACTTAGGAAAAAATATCATATATATATTTCTTCCAGTATATATATAACTTCCCCAAACCCCCCCCCCCCCCAAAAAAAAAGATCTAAAATTTTATAACAAGATAGCGTAAAATTCATAAAAACAAAGAGACGGTATGCCCTCCATCAACAATAATGTCTTTAAAAGAGAAAAAAATCCCCTTATCTTGCAAACAAAATAAGACTTAAAAAAACGAATGGTACGGTCATGAAAGCTCCCACGCCAGAGCAGTAGACTACGAACAGGTTGAGTAGAAGTTTAAACATCTCAAAGAAACAGAAGTGAGAGAGAATGATAGAGGGGAGAGGTAAATTAAGAACAAGGCTGTAGTCCTCAGAAAGTTCGGAGGAATTACAGGGCACACAATAAGGTCACGTTCAAAATAAATGCAGTTTCACCGAGTTCATTAATAATGTTTACAAAATAATAAAACTTGAATGCTTTCTTGATAATTTCTTTTAAAAGAAGTTATAAAGAAAGCATTATGGCAACAATAAGCAATTACGCCTTAGTTACAGATTATTTTTAACATTGGAGCATAAAATTAAAAGGCCAGAATGTTCCTCGTGATTGCTATTTGAGTACTACCACTGGGTAGTTTCTCTACTTGTCATTTATGTCAATGTATACATTCATTCTATTTACTTGATGTATTAATATAATACAGTTGTAAATTATATTTTAAAAAATCAATAGTCTTGAATTTACTTTGTTTATGATTTTTATACTTATGTATATTGCTGTTGTACATGGCCGTAATTTCGTTTTTGAAATTGGAAATATAAAAAAAAAAAAACATAAAGTCATTAAATGAAAATAATGCTAAAAACATATAGCGAGATCTAGGCTCAAGATAGGTACCTTCCGATTTCGTAAATACTTGAAGGAACAGTTCAAACTCTCACAAATCATATTCCAATACCTAACAATATATCTCTAGTCAGTTTTATATTGTTTCACTAAGAGTAACAAGTTGAGTTTTCACTTTATAAAACGATTTAATTTTTAGCAAATTAATTAGCTAATATTCTGTTTTTCGGAATACGTTTCAAATCTATCTTTGATAGTTCAATGTTTGAAAATATACACTGTATTATTTTTAGCGTTCATTCAATAGCTTCTAACAAAATCACCTTCAGTGTTAATAAATATCAAGGAATTGTTGATAAAAATCATGATAGTATCTATAAGTCATACTAGAAATAATTTATGTATATAGTTTTTTTTTTAATTTATTACGTCTTACTTGAAAATATATCCCAATGAACTGGTTCTAACGTAAAAGAAAAATCATGATATTTTTTTTTAAAACGAAACAAACAATTTATCATGATTTTTCTTTTAATTTATAGTTAGAACCAATTCATTCTAATATATTTTCAAGTAAGATGAAATAAATAATGATTTTGTAATATTTCGCATATTTATTCGGGTTTTTCCCACAATCTTTTCTCTCAAATTTTTCCCACCTGCACATTCTTCTTCTTCCTCTCGCAGCCCTCGTGCTGCCATTCCTTCTCTTACATCTTCCACCCATATCTTCCTTGGTCTTCCTCTCTTTCTTCTATAATCTGGTTTATATAGGAAGAGTTTCATTGGCAATCTATCGCCTTTCATTCTCATCAGATGACGAAAAACCAGCGCATTTCGTATAATATTTTCTTTTCCTGCCGTATAGTTTCTCTTATAACTCTGTGGGGTATGTGTTGGAGCCTTGAGATTCCGCAGCTACTTCTTGAAAAGTCCATCTTAAGAGCAAGCAGTTTATAGGCATCTTCTTGTCTTTTTACTGCCCATGCTTCGGGTTGTCTCCAGAAGAAAAGAATGATATATTTTCTTTTTCATTTCAAACGAGACCTGGGACATATATATATATAGATCTACAATCTTAATAGATATAAAGAAAATAATAGATATAAAAGAAAATCAAGATGAATTTTTTGGGTATTAAATCAAAATGATCCTATAAGAAAAAGAAAAATTGAAAAAATTGCTTTACACAACACACACAACTCTGAGACAATTTATAATTCAATAAAAGACAGCTAAAACAATAAAACACAAACATAACACCTTAATTACTAGCAAAAAATCAAAATGTAATTATTAAGACTGATTTCTGGTTGACTTACCCAAATGTCAGGTACTTGGAAAAATCTTCAGGTGTCTGTAAAATAAAGAAGAAAAATAATTATACATTTTTCAGTAAAATAAAATAGTAAAATTAATACTACTAAAGGGCACAAAAATTATTTGCAAACAAATTATTCCCTGTATTAATTTTGTTCGCTTTTATATGTCTAAATAAACCCAAATAGCGGAAAGTCTGTAACCATAATATTTATTAGTGTATCAATTTTTATATGGAAATTGGAAAACCCAAACTACAAGAAATGCTAAGATTACCTTTAAGTCCGTAGCAGGACTTAACCTGAAACTGATACACGCACATTTATAAGTACAAGAACAAACAATGGGCATCAGCTCTCTGCTTCAATAATAATGTAAATGTATTTTATTAATTAATTTTTACAACTGTAAAAAAATAAAATAAAATAATTAAATCCTATATAGCCTATCTTGAGCGAAAGTGTACAAGCGATAGGTGTTTTCGGTAGAGGAGTTGGTTTAATTATAACGGGCAGTAATTAATTTAAATTTATTCAGTGAAAACACAATGCTAAATCTCACTTACTTTCTTCGAGGAAATATAAATTTTTAAAATAATATTCTCGAACTAAACCACGGTTCCTTATAAACAAATTAACATAATATGATGATATTATGATGAATGGTGATAATTGAATAGTGATGAAGTATTAATCATATTTGTAACAATGATAATAACTAAGTACTCCCTGCCCACCTAGTGTATTATGCTCTACCAATCCCTATTTTACAAAATGTTCATTTAATTGCACTCCCTTCTTTTGGGGTTTAATGCCAGTGACGCAGCTGGGAAAGAGCGCTAGGGCCTCCCGGACTCCTGCTTTGCCCACATTCCTGAGGAAGAAGCTTAGTTCGGGGACCCCAGGCAAATTGTAAATATTTTAACTACTGTATGAATGTGAGCAATTATTTTATTTCTAGACTTTATTTTATTATCATTTTCGCAAGTATTTATTTTGTTTTTACTATCCGCATTTATATATTTTTATTTTATTTATTTATTTTTATTGTATGATAGCTACTTAGCGCTATTACTTATTGCCTACAAGTTACAGATTGTAATAATATTTCAAGAAAGTGTATAATATCAAAACTTGACCTACAAGATCAAGATTTGACGTACAGTAGGTACTTAAAGTAGAGGTACTCCAATATTATTCAAGAAATCGAATGCATTTTTTTTTTTATTATAGGTATGTTTATAGAGAATTCAGGAATGTTATTAGCCCTAAAATCGAAAGATTGGAATAATATGTAGCTTGTTTTATTTTTTAAATCGATGAATTCCATACATTTTTTCCGTTTAAATTAAGAAACAATGCTCTATTTTGTATAACGCATTTAAGTAATCAGGAACAGTACCATCGTAATTTGCAATTTTTAAAAAATATTTATGATATCTTGCCAGGCAACGCCGATAAAATTGTTTATATAATACAGTGAAATAAGATGGAGTCAGGTTCTCATTGATATAATGTTAGTGACATTTTCAGAAATAACTCATAAGAATTATCAAATGGTACAAATATATAATGATATATTCTGGAATAACCAAGGGAGCGGATATCTAGCTGTCTGAGTGTGTAGAGCTCAGAGATGCTGTGGCGAAAGTCCTGGATTCAAATTAAACCGTGGAAAATAAATTATTTAATCTGTGTACAGCATGAATAATGACCTAGGTTCTGCCTATTTCATGTTTGTAGGAAATGGATGTAGTTGCAATACTGGAAATTTATATTATCTATTTTTATATAGTTTATTTTATGTAAATAAAGCTATATTTAGTTTAGTAAATTGTAAACAGACGTTTACAGAAATTAATAAAAATATATCTCGCCAATTGGCTACATTATAAGAATTCTGCAATATTTACATAAAAACATAAAAATTAAATGTGAACTAAAAGGTATGTTCTGATAGAGAATAAAAAAAAGTATTAAAAAAATATTATAATAAAAATTTACAATAAACAGAAATTGGCTAATGGAAAAATAAATAAGTAGATAAGAACCTATAATAATTTAAAAAATAATATCATTATGACTGAGGAATATTTGCAGTAATTCATCAATCGATTACTTTTATTGTAGCTATTAATTGTTATTGATTAGAGAGCATCTGATTGGGAATTTAGGAGATGTAGGAATAGTTTGGATTTAAATGTGGACAAAGAAGATGCATGACGGATATCGGGTGGGAGTGAGTTCCAAAGGGAGGTATAAAGGGCGAGAAAGGAACGCTTAAAGTTTTGGTTCTGTGGGAACGGATATAAAGGTAGGAAAGGCGAGATCTAGTGCCCTGGGATTGGATAGAGGATTTGAATTGTAGGAGAGTATAGATATAAGATGGATGTTGAGAGTTGATGGTTTGGTATAAGAAAGAACCTAGGAAATAGAGTCTACGGAAAGAAGGGAAGAGCCACGTTAACTCATCATAGAGGTGGAACACATGAGACTTCCTCGGGGCGTCAATGACAAACCAAGGTGAGCATATATACGAGGTATATATCATATATTTTTATACATTGCATATATATTATTTATTTCTATATGTAGTATATATATATATATATATATATATATATATATATATATATATATATATATATATATATATATATATATATATACATATTCTATACATTACATTCCTTTGCTTAGAATGTAATGTAGAGAAGCTATTATACATCATGTAAAGAAATTATTGCATGCTAGCTCATGCATTTAACAAAAGCTATATTATCTATTCTCTATATTATCTATTGTCAAGATATGTACTGTTTATTTATTTACTATTATTTTTGTTTAAATATTTCTTTTTAAATTGTTTTCTGTCACTTTTTAGACGCTTTATGATTTTAACATTTAGCTTTCTGGCCAGATAAATAATATGTTTTTTTCCTATTCATATCTGTTATTCTAAAGGGACTTAGTCCCAGAATAAAGTAACTTTTCTATTCTACTCTATATAAAAATATATGATGTATACTGTATGTATGTGTATATTCTATATAGATATTAATGTCCGATACTTTTTTTTCTATTATATAATATCGGAATCAAAATTTTTTATTTAAAATCGATAATTTTTTATATGAAATAAAAAATCAATAATGATGGAGAATTATACAAAAAAATGAACAAAAACTGCTTATCATTTTTGTGTTTATGTTACTATTATAATAGGTAGGGAACAGGGTACCTCAGAGAGTGGAGTGCCGAAGATCGTGGGTTCAAACCTAACTGTGGCAGATAAATTAGTTAATCTTATCCCAGGCGCGGATGGACCCTGGGGGATCTAGAGAACCTCATGGAACTCACCCAGCCTGTATAAAGTGGGTACCTAAATTGAGGGAAAACCTTGACAGTTGGCCTTGACCTCGTACCACGGTGGACCTCCTAGCACAACCGTTGTCTTAGAAAAAGCATAGATTCCAGCATGTATTGAAGCCAAGACCCTCCATAGGTTTTAGTGCTACAATGTTTTTCCAAGAATAATTAAACAATAACACATAATCTTTTTTGATGCAGCGAGATAATGAATGATAATTTTTTAATCCATCGAAACTAGTAATTATTCAAAGATCGAAATAAACTCGTAATCAATAGTACACGTACCGTTCGCACACGTGCCGTTATCGTTTGGACCCTCAACAGGACTCGATGCATATTCAACAGGCAGAGGTTTATCTAATGCCAGAGGATGCGGCATAGCGCTATTGGACGAGGGGAGACGTTAATGGCCACGATGTATGTAGGAGTAGGAGGATTCATATCACAAAGCGACAACCGAAGGATGGAGTCCCACAAATATTACGAGGCACTTAAAATGTCATAAAAAATATATAGTAAGGAAAATTATAGAGATCGTAAATCTATTTTCATTCTAGTTTTCAATAGAAATACGTTTCTGAGACCCAACAATCAAATATCTCAAAATCATTTGTCTTTCAACTACTATGGTTATTACAAAAAAATGTTAAAATTCATACTTATGGTTATTTTTATTGCCACAAAAATTGAAACTCCTGAACAGCCATTCAATAACAAGGAATTAACAAATACAAACTTCTAAAAAAAAAGTACTAAGGATGACGAAAAAAAACATAAAAATATTAATTTTGCTAGGTTTTATCCTCATTGATAGTAAGGCATTTTAGATTTTTAAAACGGCTTCTTCAACATTACGTCTCATTTTTACGATAAAAATAATAATTCATCATTTATTTTAAAACAAATAAAAAAGGATGAATATCAACTATAAAACAATATAATAATTAACAAAAAGGATAAATGAAAAACAAATCGAAAATAAGAATATCTAATAGAGATGAAGTGTGAGGGTCATTCATCATCAAAATAATAATCATCAGAAAATGTCCTATACAATCAATTTCGGTCAGATTTCATAATAATTTTTTTAAGTATATAGATTTTATTAAAAAAAATAAATAAATAAATAAATACATTATTGACAAGATTTACAAACTGAAACAATTTAGGAATCGATATGTATAATCTGTTTGTTATAAATGTTTTCATTATTAATATGCCAGGTATATGAAGTTATTATTGCTATGCATATTCCCAATTTTTTAATACATATCCTATACATTTATTAATATTATTATTAATTTGATTTAAACTATGACTTCTAGTTATTATTTTAATTAATATAGTCTCTTAAATTTGTATATTCTACAGTAGACCATCAATTATCCGAAAGCCGATCCGAACTGATTTCACAGAAAAGATAAAAGCTATGATTCGTAGAAAATAAGTTAGAAAGGACTATTCTTTAGAATTATATTTTCTACAATAATTACAATGGTACATTAGTCTTCTTGCTTATTTATACTAAGCTTTTAGCAGTATAAGACATTATGATTTTTCTTTGAAAACAGTTTGATGAGACAGTCAGTAAACATTTTGTTTATCTGACATTTAATATGTAAAATGTAGGAAAGAAATTCGTTGACTGGTAGGTACTAATATAGGATGGAAATAGTTGGGGGTGCAGTCAAAAAACACAGCAAATAAGTTGAAACCTATTATATTATATATGTGCCGACGTTTCGACCTACTGTGTAGGTCATCTTCAGGGCCAAGAGAAAACAGACAAACACAGAATAGACTGTAAAAATACATAACATAGAGATACAGAGACCATAACATAATATAGAGATATAGAAAAATTGAGCGAAAAAAGTGAAGGATATATTATGAAAGGATATATGAATAAAGATGATTACATAATAGATGTATAGAAAGGTGATAATGCAGAACAAAATACAAAGAGAGAAATCAAGTTAAACAGAAAAAATAAAATTAAAAAGATATAAATATAATGAGTATGGAAAACTAGTTTAATAAAGATAGAATTGTATTGTAGAAAAAAAAAATTGTATGAAAATAGACTCCTGGGGAGTTACATAATATGTAAAATTATCGTGTCACAGTGTTTGTAAAAAAACTCCTCTGAAACTACTTGACCGATTCTTATGAAATTTTGTGTGTATATTCAGTTATCAGTTATTGTGTGTATATTCAGTCCTATTCAGTAGGTCTGAGATTAGGACGTAAACTATTTCTCATTCTCCTAAGTGATACGTGTCGGCCATTATTATTGATTGTGCGTCGATCGTAGTAGTGACGCATTTTACTATCTCAGTGCAACTCTCATGTGAAGTATAGTCTCATATTAAATGTATCATCAATTTGCAGTGTTATAATTATTTATTCTGATTTTGCTCAAGATAGTTCTCACGTTCAGTTAATTAAGTGATCTCGTATAAATCGATAGCTTTCAACACGTGTCACAAGCTCCCGCCAACAAGAACCATTTTCGCACTGAAAGTAACTTTGTTCAACATAAAATAAAGGCTATATTTTATTTCGATTAATGATCGCGATATTTTTATTACAAAATTATGTTTTTTCCTCCGTGTTCATTTAATTACGTTTATTCACACTTGTTATACATATATTCCTGATAGAATCATTTATTTACTTTTTTTTTATTTAATGTTAATTAATTTATTGGCACGGTACTGTGTAAATAGTAATTATTAATTAATTAATTAAAATAGAACTATGAAAGATTTGAACAACAATGACAAGCTATTCGGTGGTGGTGTTCTATTACTATCTGTCGATTTCCGACTGACATAGCCAAACATTCCTCGCTCGCTCTACTTTTGCCGATGAGATTAACGCATGTTTAAATCAATCGTTTTGTGACAAAATGTGGAAACATTTCGATTGACCATACACATGCGAGTAAAATTACAAAATGATCCATCAGCACAAATATTTTCAAAACTACCGCTGGATATTGGAATCGGTGAAATAGAACTGCATCTAAATACGCAATCCATGAATTGCCAGAAAATTTCAGCACTGTTGTTCATACAAAAAATTAAATAATCAGAAGCGTCTTCCAGGGTGTACTAAATATTTACACTGACCGTAATAGGCTCGGTAATCATGCTATTTTCGCTGCGAAAAATGCTGATGACGAAATTAACTTTAAATATAACAGTTGTTACAAGGTGAACTAATGCCTTTTAAATCAATCGATACTCTTGTTGATGAAAACCAAGCCGTAAATTATCCAACTGAATTTTGTTAACCACACAATCTTTGGTTGAAGATTGGTTCACCTATTATTCTTCTGCGTAATTTGAATCTACCATAATTATGGAATGGTTCACGTTTGGTCAAAAAAAACATCAGCAGGAATGTTATTGAAGCAGCCATGTTGACTGGAATCTTTAAAGGAGAAATCGTTCTGATGATACCATGAGAATACCATCAGAACCCATAATACCTGTCAAAAGACTTCAATTTGCTATACGCTTGGCTTTTGCTATGACCATCAACAGGTCTCAAGGCCAGACAATGTCCATTCGCGGTTTGGACGTAGTGCATCCATGTTTCTCCCATGGACAATTATAAGTTAAATGCTCACGTGTTGGTAAACCATTTAATCTATTTGTAGAAAATTTGTATTAGCAAAGGACATATTAACAAAAAATATTTTGCATCGATTAGCGCTCAATTAAATTGAAATCAATAGTTATTATTTAAAATAATATTACTAGCAATATTTTTTTTTTAAATTTATTAATTGATATTTACAACTGTATTACAATAATACATCAAGTAAATAGGCTAAGTGATACATAATGGCGTGAGTTAATGGCAAGTAGAGAAACTGCCCACTGGTAGTACGCAAATCACTAGTTAAACTAAGGTCACGTGGCCATCTTCTTTTCAGACGCCTCGGAGAATTATCGGAAATTGAAGAGGTAGCTAGGTTTGAAACTAGAGGGTGAATGAAGTTTGTTATGAAAGGATAGATACCAGGTTCGGGCCAAATCAGCAACAAATGGGACATTAAGGTCGTTATAGATGACTTTATTCTTAACAAAATAAGGAGCGTTGAGGATTTTACGAAGGATTTTGGATTGTAGGGATTGGATACTAAAGGAATTCGATGGCTTAGTGGAGCCCCAAAGCTCTACTCCGTAAGTCCAAATAGGTCGTATGATGGTCATTTAGATGAGTCTTTTGTAGTTAATTGGGTGGTTAGAGCGTTTGTCTAGTAAGTGTTGAAGTAGCCTGAAACGTCGAGCGGTTTCTTGTCTTTTCAGTTTCGTATGAGGATTCCAGGTTAATCGTTTTTCAAGATGCAACTCTAGGTATCGGATCTGTTTGACAGGCACCAGTGGGATATTATTAAAGGATACTGAAGGGCAGGAAGTCATTGGTTTACGACGTAAGGTAAAAGTAACTTCATGCGATTTTTGAGAATTTATTTTAATTCTCCAGTTTTGACACCATTCTTCAAGATCAGTGATATGGGATTGGAGGCTTTGGGATGCAATAACCGGATTGGTGTTGACAGATAATACACATGTATCATCAGCATATGTGGTAAGGATAGAATCAGGATGAGTTGGGATGTCAGCTGTATAAACTGTATAAAGGATTGGGCCAAGGATACTTCCTTGAGGAATTAAAAATATAAAAATTAAATTAACAATAATTGTTTATGTGTGGCCTCAACAGTGATTGTTTGACATATTATTATTTTTAAATATATTTCTTCGCAGACAAGAAAGGAATAATAGATAATTGAATGCAAATAAATGAAATATTCAATTTTATCTCAAATAACTGTCAACATTTTAATTTCAATACCAATTAACTAAAATTAATTCATCAGGAGTTTTTCATAAAATCCTTTCGAAAGAGCTTCATATAGGAACACAAAAATAATTACTTATATTAAAACTTTTATTAATCTAGAATTTTCAATTTGTGATATATTTTTTTCTAAGAAACATATTTTTTTTTTAAATTTTAATCTTACTTGTTAAATAACGTCTTTAAATTAAATTAAGTGCAATTAAGAAACATTCTTTAGCTAGAACAGAAAGTACAACTTTGAAAATATTTCATTAAAAAAATAAAACACTAATAATAAAGAAAATCATACGCGTAGAAAATCATGGATCAAATCTAAATTAAATAAACCCAGAATTTTGTAGTTTCCGTTTTGCTGTTTTTAAATTTAAATTTTGCATAAAAAAATGTAATTTATTTTTCTTTCAAAGAAATACATAATATATACTGCAAACGAGACATAAATAATCCTACATTTATTTATTGAAACTGGTAAATAAAATTCCTACCGAGAATCTTAAAGTTTCAAAAATAAAAATGCATTTTCAGGACGGAATGAAAATAATTACAAAATAAAATAAGAATATCACAACCTAAAAATGCAGGCAGACACTTACCAGAGCTGAACATAAGGCCTGAGAATCTAAAAATAATTTTTATTTTCGAAATTTAAATGCTTTTTTTTGTTTTTTTTTACTCGTATCTTAAAAACTTGTTAATGAATATTTTGAGCTTTTTCTCATTAATGTTAATATACTTATTTAATTAGATAAATATTAAATATAATTATCATAAAAAAGAAGAGCTAATTTTTTCGATTGTGATTATTGAGCAAATTTCCCCTATATCATCTTCAGAATTCTCATTTTAAAGGTTACCCTCACGATTGAAAAAAAAAACTATACCACAAAAAAAACTAACCATGAAGGGCCCAGGTTCAGTACAATACAGTCTTGGTAGATACTGCTGTTTCTAGGACAATGGTTGTGCAGAAAGGTGATTTGTACGAAATCACGCTCAACCACGCCAAATCAAAATCGCTCAGCAACCCTCGCGAACAGAAAGGTGCAGCACTAGAAACAATTGCTGAACTATACAGTCGGAACAGCTGGCTTCACATATATACAGATGGTTCAGCGACAATGAACTGCACAGAAGCTGGCTACTTCACCTCAGCCTTCGAGGGCTCTGTACCTCTGGGCTCAAGTGCGAGCAATTACGACGGCGAAATAACAGGAATATACAGGGCAGTGGAAGAACTCGCCAAAATCGAAACAGTCTAAAGAAAAGCAGTTCCGTGGCTGTTACCAGATTTTCTAATCTGTTATCTGTTATAGCCAGATTTGAACACAAAACCTTAGTCAAGATGAGCCCACCAGGGTCTGCAGATCCGGCAAGGTCCATCCCTGGCTGTCAATAGATTAAATAATTTATCTGCTACAGCTGGATTTGATCCCGAGACATTCAGCTCAGTAGCTCAGCGATCTATGAACTGATAAAATATCAGTAAATCAAATTAACATTTATTACGTATATATCAAAATGTAATTTTCTTTCTATAACTGAATTGGGATGACTATGTTGACCCTAAAGAACTAATAAATTATAATAGGGGCCAATTAAATATATCACAGGGTCCATCGTGGTCTGTTAAGAGATTAAATGATTGATCTCGCCGTTTCAGGCTACTTCAACATTTATTAGACAAACGCTCTAAGCTCTCAATAAATTACAAAAGACCCATAATACACGACAATGATTAGACCCATCTGGACTTACGGAGTAGAGCTTTGGGGCTCGACTAAGCCATCCAATTCCTCTCTTATTCAATCCTTACAATCCAAAATCCTCCGTAAAATCCTCAGTGGTCCTTACTTTGTTACGAACAAAGTAATCCATAATGAACTTAATGTCCCGTTTGTTGCTGATTTCGCCCGAAACCGAAATGAATCTTTCCATGACAAACTTCATTTCCACTCAAACTCATGAGTTTCAAACCTAGCAACCTCTTCAATTCCTGATAATCCTCCGAGGCGTCTGAAAATAAGATGGTCTCGTGAACTTCTAAGTTCTGCACTTTTTATTTGATTATTTGGTAGTTTCTCTGATTGCCTTTATGTCGGGACATGATTTATCTTTCATTATATTTACTTGATGTATTCAGTATACAATTGTAAATTTCAATAAATACATTAAACAAATAAATATATGATTAGGTACAACCGGATTGAACCGGAGTTAGTATTAGATTGTATAATATTGGAACTAATATTTTTATAACAAATATTTACTATATAAAATAGCATATATGAAAGTTTCATTCATGCATCGATACAAACAATAGATTTTGTCGGGATAGCAAATAATGTATTGTTGCGAAGACTCCAATAGATAGTCAACATATAATACACCGCAATATGGCACACAATACATTCCTATTGCGGCTCAATCTATTTGAGATCGACAACTTGCATACATTTTGTTGTTGAACCAAAATAATAAATTGGGATTCTCATGATATTTGTTTATTTAACGCTAATCAAATAATTTGGTGCGTAGAATTTTAATTTTCGCCAATTTAAATTTTCTTTTCAGCTAGAAATACATTTTGGATAAAGAGCTCTAACTCTAATAATTATTCAGATATCCGAATAAAACATAAATAAAAATGATACTCTCTCTTCGTTGCTATAGTAACCGAACATCGAGGTCAAAGATTCCGTTTTATACAAACGCACATACAGGCCAACCTAATAAAAGCGTGTTAAAAACACCTGCCATTTTTTTAAACCTATACCTTTAAGTCATTTAACAGTTTAGTAATTTGAGCTACCATTTGAATTAAATAATGTCTCTACTGGTTCCAAATATGTTTTGAAACGCCTCTTTCTCAGTTTTGTCATTGAAGAAGTATCGCATATGGCGAGAAAAAAACAAAAAAAAACAAACAAACTGTACCGCTCCAAACCGTGAACGGGTCTGGGGTCCAGTGTAGAGACTGTAATGTTTCATGGACAACGACTCTGCAAGGAGGTAATTTGTCCTAGGTCACGCTCAACCGCCAGATTTTTTTCCATTATTTTGGATATCCTATTTTTATAATATTTTATAGAGGCTGGGTGAGCCACAGAGGGGTCCGAGATCGGATATGATCAATCTCCTGCTGCAAACAGACTAAATGAAAGTCTTGCCAGCACCGGGATTTGAACCAGGATTTCCGGCATGGCAACTCAGAGCTCTACTACAGGCCTTTTCCGCTCCCATATTTTATTAAGCAGAAGTGAATTTATAGTTAAATAAAACTGTATTATAGTAATAAGTCAACCAATTGTAAATAAGATTATTACAAAACAAATTGAAAAACAGTTAAAACTATAACTGAAGGTATTGATTGAGAGCAAATGAGAGAAAACAATTCTCTTTGGATATGAAAATCAGGATAATGAGACAAACTCATAAAATTATTGTATTCTAATCGGTTCTTGAAAACTATGAAAAGTTTTAAATTATTTCTATGTTTTAAAGTGGTTCAGAGATTCCGTTAAATTACTTACATTAAATATTACATCCATACTTACACACAGGAAAAGGTAATATAGCGTGTTAAAATATGACAAATCCATCAACTGACAGTGAACAATACGTTAAACAAATTATTTTTAAAAAAATAGAACAACGAAATTTAAATAACCAGTACATGTGTGAACATAGATCTGGTCAATTTACGAATTTTTATTTTATTATGCATGCTTCTGTGGAGAGGAGTGGCTCAGTGGTAGAGTACTGAGTTGCCATGCCGGAAATCCTGGTTCAATTCCCGCTGCAGGCCATGATTTTTATTTAGTCTGTTTGCAGCGGGAGATGGATCATATAGGATCTAGGACCCTCCGGGGGCCCACCCAGCCTCTATAAAATATTATAAAAATAGGGTACCCAAAATAAGGGGGAAAAATCTGGCGGTCGAGCGTGACCTAGGACAAGTCACCTCCTTGCAGAACCGTTGTCCATGAAACAGTACAGTCTCTACCATGTACTGAACCCTAGACCCTTCATGGGTTGTAGTGGGGTACAGGGTTTTTTTTTTTTTATTCATGCGTCTATTTAAACAATAAGTCAAACCTACTGAATGTATGAATATAAACATGAACGTGATTGTGTCGTATATATACATCACTGTCGCCTCAGCCCACATTACCCCATCCCTACGTCGACGTCAGTATTACAATTAACTCTACACTCTACGATATCACTTAACATCCATGTTAAAAAACACACAACCATATTACCTCTTCCTGGTCAATCCTTTTCATTGAAGTCCATCTAAGAGAGAGCCAGGAGTATTTATTGTACCAAATATTTTATTTTGAAGTAAATATTTAAAAATTATAACAATTAATAAAAAAATAAAATAAATTAATAAAATTCGTATATACATCCACTTGCTATCGCGTTGGATGACGTAAAATTCTTTTAGAAAGCACAAGTGGGATTTTCGAAGCATCTTCCGCATTGAATGATGCTCTTTTAGGATTTAACGAAGCGAGGACACTTGACTTGGAGCTCAACTATTCACGAAAGTACACTTTTGAAATCTCGGCGAAACTTTGCTAACTCAATGCCATGAATATGAGTGAAATCGATTTCATCCTCTCATAAGTGTGTGTACATCCTTTTATAACCAGGATACTGCAGGAGTGCTTTTATTTTTTAGGATCTAAAATAGGAATAGAAGATTGTCATAAAACAGGAAATTATCCGTAGGATGCGGATTCGCAGACAGGCATAGGAGCTATAGGAGTTTTAGAAGGGAAAAAATCCTTAGCAACGCCCAACTCAGAAGGATGAGGTTCCGATCCTGTTTGGTGTCAGGTATTCGTTAAAGATCGTTATCCTAATTACACCTTAATAGAAAAAAAAATAGAACTCCTGCTGTAGCATAGTTCGGTTAGCAAACAGCATGAAATGATGTTAAATAAACAAACAACAATCACTTATTTTAAAGGTAAACTTCAAGATAATGAAGAAAAATCTCCTCATTAATGAAGAAAAACTTTTTAACCATGACATAACTTTTCTCCCTCTACTATACTCCGTTAACACTAGATGACTTTTCATCAATACATTTCTTTACTTTTTATTGTAATACTCTGTCGTATTACAATAAAAAAAAATTAATTTTGATAATTTTAATGACTGCGTTCTCCAACATTTTTAACTTAGCGCATTCTGGTACACTGCTAATTTTGTAACAAAAACAATATAAAATCATTAAATGGGCAAATAGAAAATGTAAAGAAATAGTTGTTTGTCTCTGCATTTAACTTCACTTCATGCTACAATGACAAATCGGACGATGCTAAAGTGGGAGACCTAAATTTTGCCTATCCAGGTTTAATTAGGATAGGTAACATTAACGAGTAGCAGTCCTAGGGCCACCTGCTGGGCTACAAACCCAAATACATATATATATAAATATATATATATATATATATATATATATATATATATATATATATATATATGTGATGTTTATCTTATTGAGTTTCAGTCAGTTTCTTTCAACTTCTTAAGGCGACGTTTCGAGGCTAGGTTAGTCTCATATTCATGCCCGGACAGTGAAAAAATGAGTCTTTAGTAAAAACATTAAATAGCAGACTAAAATAAATATAGATGACACGTGTAAGTTGCAATGGATAGGGTGTACTTACAAGTTCCAAAGAATTGATCAGTTTATCATCAATCATTTATTTCGCAATATATCATAGAATGTTTATATTGCAATAGCTATGATCAACGAATAAGTAATCTATTTTTAGGAACAGCTTTATTTAATTGTTGAATCATATTAGACTATTTATTATTATATCACCAAGAATTAATTAAATTTGCATAACACGAGATTAGACCTTGAACATCCGCTTTTTTGTTTACTGTATCGATTTTTTTGTATTTTTATATTTCTCTATAGTCATCATTTCCTTTATATTTCGTTTGAAGCTATTTTTCTCTTGGTGTATCACTTTAGGTGCGTCAAATTTAAATGTATCTTGAGTATTTCTAAAATGTGTAGTGAGCGCTGTTTGATCTGGTTTATTGGGGTTTTTTATTATTGAATCACAACTATATTTGTGTTGGTACACTCTTCGTTTTAAGTATTGTTCCGATGTTCCGAAATAGGATTTGCCGCATTTATCTTCACATTGTATTTCGTACACGACATTTGATTTTAACTCTAATTTATCCGAATCTTTAGTTTTAGTAAATAGTCTTGACACAGTGGCTGTGTTTTTAAAATTAATCGCGGAATCAATGTTACTTTTATTACCAGTGAGTGTTTTTGCTAGTCTTTCTGAAAGTGTTGGTCTACAGGGTATAGTATAGTATTTTTTAGGATTGGTTTCATTAGGGTTGTTTTGGTTAGAAAGTGTTTTTGTTGTTTTTAGTAAATTACGAAGGAGGCTGTGTGGATAACCATTCTTTAATAAGAGGTCCACTACGTTGTTTTCGGCTGTTTTTTTGGTCATCTATATTTAATTTAGTCTGCAATTTAATGTTTTTACTAAAAGCTCATTTTCATTGTCAGGGCATGAATATGACACTAATCTAGTCTCGAAACGTATCAAGAAGTTGAAAGAAACTGACTGAAACTCAAGAACCTAAATATCGTATTTGAAAAAGATTTTTATCACTAAAACACTAGAAGGGTCTTGATTACAGAATTCACTCTAATAATTGGCTCGGCTGGTTTTACGAAACTGGTTGTACAAGAAGGTGGTTTGGCCAAGACTACACTGAATCGCTAGGCTTTTTTTCCAAAATAGAGGTAACCTTCTTGAAGAGGCATAGTGCTTGCTGGGGATGAAGGACACAGGGGCGATTCAGGACTGTTAACGGAATAATTCATCTGTCACAGCCAGTTTCGAACCAGGGTCACTTTAGAAGACCAGTAGCTCAGATTTTTACACACAATTGCATGATTACAGGATTATAATAATAATAGCCTTTATTTGTTCATAAACTATAATAAACATATACAAAGGATTCTATATTTTTCCTGTACTTAATCACGTATAAACAAAATCAATCTTTAGTTGAGGTTTTAAGTTCGATTGTTTCTTCCTATCACTCTTGCAACCAGACTAAATAATGCACTTGTCCCATCCGTTTCCACTCTTTCCTTTGCTACTCTCTTCCTGGCTGCTCCAGCCACTCCAGGCCCCTCCACAGCTGTTCTTCATCTCCTTGTCCCAGTATGTCGTTGGACGTCCTCTCTTCCTTGCGTGCTCTCTTGTATACCAATCCATAGGCAGCCTGGTCCATATTTCAGCAGCATTACTTCTGATGACATGTCCGGTTCAGGTCCACTACCTTAAATAGACTTTTTCCATAATATCTGGGAGGTCAGTCCTTGATCTAATCCACTTATTTGGTTTTCGATCTTACAGGATTATTATGTAAAATTATAAAAATTATTTTTGAAAATCTTTACAATAAAATCTTTTCACATATATAATGAGAAAAGTAAAGTCGTTTAAGATTAATTGTTACATCTTTTAACTTGAAAATTATTTAGCCTTTCTCACTATATTTTCAAGTCAATGAATTTCTATGAATAATTGAATGCAATTTGTTCAAGCATTGTGTATTCTCTCTGTTGGAATGCAAAACGCCTCTGCTTGTATTATCCAGTACCTTTGGTTTGCCTTTGCTTTTACTCTAGGAATTTTAATTTACTCGAATTTCCATTCTAGACCATTGAATCTTAAGCAGTTCTCGCCCGAACCATCTTCTAGTCCTCGTGGTATTTCTTACTTGTTCTAGCTTCAGATTTTCTCGGCATTATAGTTTCTGCAAAGCTGACTGCGATTTCAGTAATTTTTCCATTCAATCATCAATCACAGGAATGTTTCATTTAGATCAATAAAAGTGATAAAACTAATGAACATCGTTCAATTTTAACTATGCATTTTTATAAAATTATTAGAATGGATTACAATGACAATTTAATAACCTATCAAGGTTATAAAAACTACAAGCCAGTTTTCATTTGAGGAAAAAATTGTAGCTGTGCAGCTCCAAAGATCATCCTGATCACTTTTTCTGAAGTAGTCAGAATAACGACCTACTATGCACGCAGGGAGGTAGGTAGTTGGAATTTTCTTAAAGAATTGTGAAAAATCCTTCGATATACTCCCCTTCAGGAGGACAAGTAAGGTACTCATTAACGATCCCTATCTTAATTAAACCTGGTTAGGATTTCCGCTGCAGCAATATCTGATGAGCCATAGCAGCATAAAGTGACGTCAAATGAATAAACCATGATTTCAGGTACAACATTAAATATCATAATATATTATTACAAGTAAATATTTCCAAATTATAATTTATATATAAATAAAATGTAATAAAATTATTTTAATTTACACAAAACTGTTGGTACTAAAGTTTTAATTTTGTTTTTTGCCCAAACTTCGATGTCTTAATTATGATATGTTTTTTTAATTTTTCAAAACCATTTTCATAATAAAAGTTGAAGCAGGTTTGATACAGTTGAAATATATATTAACTTTATATTGTTTGAATTAGTCAATATAACAAATTTAATGAAATATTGTGATCTTTATATATAAAAGAGTTCGTCCTGACTGAAAAGACCATCGCAGAACCAAAACGGTATAAGCTACAGACTTGAAATTTGGACAGTAGGTACATTTTATAAGGTCAACACGCACTAAGAAAGGATTTTTGAAAATTCGTCCCCTGAGTCAAGTTAGAGATGTGAAAATAAATAAGCAGGCTTTATATTTTAACGTAATAATAATTCTGTTAAAAATTTTGCAAAATCAACCCCTTGATAGTACAGTTCTGGATATTACATTGTGGATTTCAATAGAATACTTATCGATAGTTCTGTAATTATGCCATTTAATATTTAATAGGACTGTTTATTAAAATCTAACAACAAATGCTTTAAGCCATTGTTTATATTATAGAGTTCATTTATGGAATTCAAAATTCACTCTCCGTTTAAACTCAGAATAAATTTCTATTTAAAATCAACGCGGACGAAGTCGCGGGCAAAAGCTAGTTTTATATAAATATTGTCAAGTATAAATGAAATTTAACTAAAGTACAATTAAGTAATGTGTAGCCATTTTTATCCATGATACATATCACTGAAGTTGCTTTTTGTTAGTGTTTAAATTCATAAAAACCAAAGGTCTAAACAACTTGAGTTATATATTTTCGTTTTGAAGAGAAAAGATTTGCCCTGGCTGGGATTCGAATCCGGGTCGTCTACATCTCTGGGGCAGTGCTTTAACCCACTGAGCTACCAGGGGTTGTATCCAACATTGTTGTTACCAAGTGCCTTTGACGGTATTGGGGCTTGTCCAAATTTTATTTATTGTTGATAAGTAATAACATTTTTCGAATATACATCTTAGTGTTAGAATGTAACAATATCGGCCTGTAGGACGTAACAGTTTTTTAATAATATGTAAACATTAGACCAATCAGTGACGGTACCCCACAGGGCTCAGTTCTCTCTCCGATCCTCTTCAACTTTTATGTTCATGACATCACACAGTCTCCACTTACCTCCATAGCTATGTTCGCTGACGACACAGCAGTATTCTCGCAGAGTGATGACATAATAATAGCCAGAAACACACTTCAAAGTCACCTTAATGAGTAACAATACTTTTTAAAATGGAAATTTGACCTTAACGTTCAAAAATGCTGCGCAAAAATTTTCACCCTTAGAGGCCCTTCAGACCCACCTGAGCTAGTGCTCAATGGCAGCAACCTCCCGTGGAATAAGGAAGCTGTAAAATATCTCGGAATTTATTTAGATCGTCGCCTTACCTGGAACCAGCATATCAACACTAAATTAACACAGGCCTACGCAAGACTAGCTCTACTTTATCCCATAATTAATAGAAAATTCAGATTAAAACCAGAAACAGCCTTATTAATTTATAAAACCATACTTAGACCTCTACTAATGTACGGTTGTGAAGTGTGGGGTGCAGTGTCTACAACAAAGAAAAAAAAATTGCAATCTTTTCAAAATAAAATCCTACAGATCGCAGTAAACGCGCCTTGGTTTGAACGAAACAGTCAACTTCACCGAGAGCTAAACCTAGAGTCGATTGATGAATTTATTAAAAAACGTTACAGCAGATTTAAGAGCGGATTACCAGCAGTCCAAGGAGCTGTAGCATTCAACATAGGCGAACCTATTTCATCCCCAAGACTAAATCCGAGACTGTTGAAAGATATTCTGATGTGATCTCAATAGATAACGTTTCTCAGTTTCTCACTAATCGTTTTAACAAAATGTAATATAATCCTGTTTTCTTTTAGTTTTCCGTTTTATAGTACTATAGCTCTGTTTATTATTACATTAATTTTAATTTTGTTTACTTATTTACTTGTTTTATATTCAAACTACTATTATTCTTTTATATGAAAAAACACTTTTATATATTTACATCTTCTCTGTAAATAATCTGATAATGTACAGTTAGGGGTGTCTCTTGCATGAGACCAAATCCACACTTTCACTATGTGTTAAATCTTAAAATTAATTATTAAAAAAACCGTGTAAAGCTAGGAATAGCCGATCTGGAAATAAAGAGAATAAAAAAATAATAATAATAATATGTAAATGAGTGAGCCGAGTGAGACCTTTCTCAAGCGGCCCGGGGACATCTCCGGCTGCTGCTGTAGGGTGTAGACCATGCTTTTAACGTTTTTTAATGCTTTTTTAATTTGCTACGGTTACATCACTGAATAACACTGAAGTGTTTGACCTCTTAAGGCAATATTGTATCAATTTAGCAGGAGGCTTCAAGTTATTTCGTATTTAAACGAAACATTTCTCTAAACCGAGAAGAGTGGGGGATGATAAAATCTGCTGCGTTCCATTATAAACGTTGGAATGTGGTGAAAAACGCCGAAATAAGTCAATACTAAACGTTGAAGAGCTAGAATGGAATTCTAATAATAAGCAGAATTTTCCTTAATATCACAATATACAACTTCAGCGTTATTAACAATATTAAAAAGAAAATGGTTGGCCGGCTGTATCTTGAGTAATGTTAAACATGATCGGGGAGTGGATTAAATGAATATGAATTTTACACAAATAATACTCTTGGATTTTACAACCCTCTGAACTGTTGAAGGCCTAAAAATTTGGCCGAAACTTTGACACAAAATAATTTTTTTTATATTTGTGTAAAATTCGTTGACTAATATATTATCAACAATCTTTTTAAGAATGAATGAAGTTATGTATTTAAATTCGTTCAAATATCCTTATGTAATGACACTATTTTATTAATAAGTGCTGAACAAACAAATGAAATGTATCCCAAAGTGTAAGAGGGAAGATTACGTTAAGGGTGATCTTACTGATTGCGGTTTTAGAAGTCGGAAGTTTGCGTGATTGGTGGTATCGGCTTCCAGACTTCGGGTTCCCCAAACCTTTAGTATCATTGTTACAGATTATTATTAATAGCCATACTTTTAATTACATGTAAAATCCAAGTACTGGATATTTAGTTAGCATTGATTGAGGTTATGGAACGTTCATATTTATATTAGATCACCTGGTAGTAATAGATGAGAATCTGTGTAACGTTATTAGTTGGATTACAACCTGTAATTTAATTAATCTTTTCAGGTTTGTATTGTTTAGTTGTGTTATGTAAATAGTGTATTAATATGTCTTGTATATCTTTTAAAACGTTAATATGTAATCTTTTCAGATTAATAAAATCAGTTATTATCCAACTTATAAATTAAATTACAGGTTGTAATCCAACTAATAACGTTACAATATAAATTAAAATATAATTTGGTATAAATACATAATTATTTATTCATATACCCAAAAATATAGTAGAATTTTTTACATTTTATATTCCATACATAAAACCTTTAATCTAATAGGTCATCGCTATGCACCGCCAGAATAAAAAAAAATATCATAAAATCAGAATACTTTGATATCCTCAAATGATTTGAAATGAAAATAATTAAATAAGCAATCTGATAATATTAATTTCATTTTACATTCCCACTATAAAATCATATATTCATAACAAATATATGACATTCCACTCATCGACACAATATCAACCAAACCCACTCGTTCTTCCGCTTTCCTACTCCCCTTTACCTGGACTTGATAGAAAAAGATTCAAAAGACATTTGCCAAGAGACCTACTAACCTATTGATATTTTTACCCCATCATCATATAGTTTTATGATCATAGAAGAGCAAAGTGAAAAACATTAGGATCAAATTGGCTGAATGCGCAATAACGGATGTGCAAATGTAAATTAAATAATAAATTAATTTCATTTTATTCATTTTTAACGAGATTTCTGTATTTCTTAATAAATTTTATTCAACTTAAAAAAGTCATAAATACTAAGATCTACCAGATATACAAAACAAAGATGCACACACACACACACACACACACACACACACACACACACACACACACACACACACACACACACCCACACAAACACACACACCCACACACACACACACACACACACACCCACACACACACACACACACACACATGTTTTATAGAATTTAAATAATCATTATTTCATACCCACTGAATCGCATCTCAATCGACTGTATAAAAAACAAGTCCTTGCATAAACCGTGTCATGTTTTGTCTTGTAATAAAACTGAAATATATAATTTTTCAAAGATTAATAGCGAATTTATCATTATATTTATCATATGCTTTGATTAATAAATAAACTACTTGAAAATGTCAATAATTATTGTTCGAAGAGTCAATATATGTGAAAACCATAATGATGTTAATAATTTTTTTTTTTTATTTAATTCAATGATATTTACAACTATAATGGTATTATATCAAGTAAATGTGCAAAAATGTAGAATATGTTAATAATTTAAATTTAAATAATTCAGACTATACATGATTTAGAACACAGCTTTTCCAAAGTCATGAGTTTTCACTTCTCTCAGTGGTCCTCATGACTGGCAATTTAAATCGTTTTGGCTATGTTGTATCTTGTTAATCTTCTATAAGGATGGTTTGTTATTTATTATCTTCGGATTATTTTTTATTTAGATTTTCTTATAGTTCAACGCATTTTATCATCTTTCATTACGAATTCATTAGAAGGAATGGCTAGTAGACAAAAGACGAAATAACTAACACCCTTCTAAGAGTAAACAGATACATTATTAATATATTCCAAGTTAGTCGATCCTAAGGGACTGATCTGACCCGCAGAAAATGTACGTTAGGGTTAGGCATCTAAATATTTAACCAAATGGAGGTATATACCCTTCCCGGGTTAGGGAGGGTTAGGTACTGCCTAGCCCAAATGCCGGGAGATGATGTGGTCAGTGCCCTACGATTCCACACAACCTTTTTAGGGCGGTCAAGATCCCGTTTATGAAGGAATGCTCCTAAAGATTCTGCAATGCACAATGTTTTCTGTTTATAAACATCTCCTTAGTAGAATGAAAAAAAATATATATATACTCTGATTGTTGATGTAGGTTAGACGTTTTGAGAGTAGGTTATTCTCATACTCATGCCCTAACAGTGAAAAAATTACCTTTTAATAAATACATTAAATAGTACACTAAAATAAATATATTTTTTATTGTGATTATATTAATATTTTTATTTCGAAGAGAAAAGCTCGGTCCTGGCCGGGATTCGAACCCGGGTCTTCCGCTACTCAGCGCTGTACTGTACCGGCTACTAAGCTACCAGGCTCGTAACCAGGCCAGACAAATCCATTTTCTTCACCGATCCCATATCCCCAGTACACGTAATTTTTGCGATCTTTTCTCTTAAAATAAAAAATATTTAAAATAAATATAAATTGACACATATAATGATAAAATACTGGACCTCGATAATCAATAACTTAAATTTATTTCTATTTAATTATTTCTAAATTAAATTTAGAAAAAAACAATAAGTTAAAAGGTACATATAATAATTATTATGACGAAACTTAAGTCTAGTAAATTAAATGAAAAAAAACACTTATACATAATTAAATTAAGACTAATCTTGGTTCAGGCAGATATCATACGATAATAAGTATTCTTTTGAACCACATAATCGCTTTGTATGTTGAGGTGAATGATCAGAGCAAACTAATGAAACAAATAAAAGGGAGAATTATGGCAGTAAAACAGTAAACGAAAATAAGACTCCCAATTTGTCCAAAACCTATTGAACTAAAATTTAAAATCTTATTTGCATTGATACATTTGGCCTGCGAATTCGGCAATGTCTGAACTTTACTTAAAGATTAAACTTTCGACACCAATTTAATATGATTTCTGGTGATCACATATTGGCGAAAAATAAAGAATACAACTAGATGTTACGTCAATTTTTTTTTTTTTTTTTTTTTATTATTTTATTGAATTGTACAACTGTAATATATACATCTAGTACAAAGGCTGTATGAATAAATAAATGCATGAAAGACGTGTAGAGGCACTACCCATTGGCAGCACTCTAATTACATTTCTATTATAGAAGGTCTCGAGGCCATCTTCTCTTCAGACGCCTAGGAGGATTGTCCGGGATGGAATTGGAACCAAGGACGGAAACTAGTGGGTTTGGATGGGCCTTTAGTTTATTATGGAATGATAGGTATCTAGAATGGGCTAAATCGGTAACATATGGAACGTTCAGGTCATTATGGATGGTTTTATTTGTGACAAAATAAGGAGTGTTTAGGATTTTGCGAAGGATTTTGGATTGCAACGATTGAATGCGAGAGGAATTGGATGGTTTGGTGGAGCCCCATAGTTCAATTCCGTAAGTCCATATAGGTCTTATAACAGTAACATAAATAAGTCTTTTGTAATTGATTTGAAGCTTTGAGCGTTTGTCTAGTATGTGTTGAAGTAGTCGGAAGCGTCGAGCTGTTTCTTGTCTTTTCAGTCTTGTGTGAGGGTTCCAAGTTAGACGTTTGTCTAAGTTGAGTCCTAGGTAGCGGATCTGTTCAACAGGGATAAGTGGAGTACTATTAAAGGATACAGTAGGACAGGAAGTCAAGGGTTTTCGGCGAAGGGTAAAGGTAATTTGATGGGACTTTTTGGAATTGATTTTAATTCTCCAATTCCGACACCATTCTTCGAGGCTTGATAAATGTGATTGAAGGGATTGGGATGCAATATATGGGTCGTTATTAACTGATAACACACATGTGTCATCAGCATAGGTGGAGATGAAGGTGTTAGGATGGGTTGGGATGTCAGCTGTATATACCGTGTAGAGGATAGGACCGAGGATGCTACCTTGAGGAACACCAGCAGACTGGGAATAGAGAGGAGAGTAGGAACCATTATGATTTACTTTAAATGTTCTGCCAGCTAGAAAGGAGCGAATGATCAAAAAGTATGTAGGAGGAAGGAATTGTCGGATTTTGTAAAGGAGACCTGGGTGCCATATTCGATCAAAAGCACGTCAATTCTAAATGAGAAATTTCAACTACCTAGCCGTTTCAAATAACTGCTTTTAAGTTTAGCTGGAAAGTAACGTATGAACACAGCACTAATGATCAGAAGTCGAAATTATCCATAAGGGTTTTAGAAATGATCAAAATGGATATTTCTATTAAAATCTCAAAACTAAAAATTTTAAGATTCACTGCTTACATGGATATAAAAAATAGAGAACTAATTTGTTTTATTTTTTCCACCTCAGATAACAACTCATGCTCCTGACAACTTAGTCCTCTGACATTCCATGCTCCCAATCTGATATACCGTTTTCCTCGCCAGGTCCTATTCTATAATATTGGTCCGGTGCTTCTCATTTCTTTCCTCTTGATTTTTGTTATTCAGTGTGTGGATTATCGGTCCAAACAACTAAGTCTGATATGGGGGGCCCCCCCTTAAAGGGTGTACAGACACACCCTTCTCCCTGCTTCCTGGTGTTGTGGATTAGGCTACTTCCTGAGACGGTAATTATTTGTACACTCAGGTTGCAAGGAGAACCCCTCCTCCTTTTTCCGGGCTTTGGGACCGACAACTACCTTTGGGAAGCAGCAGGCGGATTTTCAAGACGAGACCAAATTCATTAGAACAAGCCTCGAAGAGCCTGCAGAAAAAAGTCATTAAAGAAAACAGTCAAAGATGGTTTGGACATGTTTTAAGATTGGAAAACAAAAGGCTGGCCAAGATGACATACGAGGCTAAGGTTCAAGGAAGAAGGTCCAGAGGAAGACCCCGACATACCTGGGAAGTTGGTGTTAAGGAAAGCTTCGAGAAGAGAAGCCTGCAGTGGAACAGAAGAGAGACATTGTTGAGGATCGTAGTGTAATAAATCATATCGTTATATCATTTAATTTTTTGGATGGTAATGACTTATTGAGAGGAAAACGTTTGCAATTACATAAACTTATTATAAAAATTATATTCCTCAATGTTACAAATTTTAATAAGTGATTACGAATAATTCATCGTCACTTGTACATCACAAAAGTTAGATTTAATTAACTTTATTAAAGCAGGAAGGGATTAAAATTAACAATATCCCGATTATGAATATTTACTTCTTTTTTTTATGATTCCGTCTTTTGTAAATCAAACAATCTTCCAATTTTCTTTCTTTTTTCTTCTTATAACGGGCATCCAATTTTAAGAAGTCGGGAGAAAATAAACCGAACAACTCAATTGTTAAAGGGAAAGAAAAGAACAAAATTAAATAAAACATCCCTGAAGTGAAAGAAACATTCATAGGTAAATATGAAGGCTTGTGCTGTCTTATATCAACCAACGCATAGAAAGTACATGCCTCCTCATGGAAATCACGGTTCACTGAATAAAATAAATGTCAAAAATTCGAATACTTGTAATTACTTTTCCCAACACCGGCAATGTTTTGTTACAAATTAAGCAGAAAAAAGGAATTAATTGATAAACAACTACAATTTAAGAAATGTAATATGTATGGGTCCAATAAAATAATTTACTGTTAATCATAACGGTGAAAGTAAATTGAATTTTTTTTTATAAAAATGGGAAAAAAACATTTTATCCAGTCTCTATATATTCTTCTTTTATAAATAATAAAATTAATTTATAGTCCAGCGTTACCGCGTTTTTTAAAACTAAAAAATTTTATTTTTTTATTTTGATTTTATTGTGATTATTTAAACATTTTTATTTTGAAGAGAAAATATTTGTTGACGTACGTCAACCAGATCCTAATTAATGTAATGTTCAATGAACATTCTTCCCTATATATACATCACAAAAATTGCGAGTACTGGGGATATAGGACAGGTGAAGAGAATGGATTTGTCTGGCCTGGTTCCGAGCCCGGTAGCTTAGTTGGTAGAGTACTGCGCTACAAATTGGGAGTCTTATATTCGTTTACTGTTTTATTGCCATGATTCTCCCTTTTATTTTATTGTTTTATTGGCTTGCTCTGATCATTCAGCTCAATACACAAAGGGATTATGTGGTGCAAAAGAATACCCATTAACGTATGATATCTGACTGACATAAGCTAAGTCTTAATTTAATTATGTATAAGTGTTTTTTTTTTCATTTAATTTACTAGTCTTAAGTTTCGTCATAACAATTATTTTATATACCTATCTTGACTGTTATATAAAATGTATATTCTGATTATCGAGATCCAGTATTTTATCATTATACGTGTCAATTTATATTTATTTTAAACATTTTTTATTTTAAGAGAAAAGATCTCAAAAATTGCGAGTACTGGGGATATAGGGCAGGTGAAGAGAATGGATTTGTCTGGCCTGGTTCCGAGTCCGGTAGCTTAGTTGGTAGAGTACTGCGCTAGAGTTCCGGAAAACCCGGGTTCGATTCCCAGCCTGGACAAATCTTTTCTATTCAAAATTAAAATATTTAAATAATCACAATAAAATAAAATAAATATATACATATAAAATCAACTAGATCCTAAATAAAGTAATGTTCAATGAACATTCTTCCCTATATATATATACATCACAAAAATTGCGAGTACTGGGGATATAGGATAGGTGAAGAGAATGGATTTGTCTGGCCTGATTACGAGCCTGGTAGCTTACTTGTTAGAGTACCGCGCTAGAGTTGCGGAAGTTCGATTCCCGACCAGGACAAATCCTTTCTGTTCAAAATTAAAATATTATTGTATAAATTTACTAGAAATACTTGTAAAAAAACCTGAACCACTACAACCCGTGAGCGGGCTGGGGTTCAGTGCATGATAGACACTGTATTGTTTCTAGGACAACAGTTGTGCAGAAAGGTGATTTATGGGAGGACCTAGTTCGAGCTCAACCGCCAGATTTTCCCTCTTATTTTGGGTACCCACTTTATACAAACTAGGTGAGCCATAGGAGGGTCCTGGATCCTATATGATCCATCTCCGGCCGCTAACAGACTAAATAAAAGTCTTGCCTGCAGCGAGATTTGAACCAGGATTTTCGGCATACAGCTCAGTGCTCTACCACTGAACCCATATAAATACTTATAGTATACTATCATTACTACTTCAATGAAAAATAGTTTAAGTTACTGAAATTATTTAAATATAAAAAGCAATTTAATAACAAATTTAAATATGCCCTTTAAATTGACACTGATTGCTGCAAAAGTTATGAGTTCGAAATCCAATCTCAGAATTTCTCAAGCAACCCACTTCAACCCGAGGGTGTGTAAGACCGTCTACCTACTAGAGACAACTTCAATAGAACGAGCGTAGGAGTAATGACCCCTAGACTATAAATACCCATCATGAATCGTTGTGATTTAACAGAATCACAAATAGCCGACCTGATATTTGATCCAAGGACAGACTAAGTCTCGGAAAAAATATAGGTCCTCGAGATCATGTAACCTTCAATGGCTATAATCCTTGGATCTAGGGGAGTTCGCCTCTGTCCTTTAACAGGAGTCGGTAGCAGAACATTGATGAGCTGCTATATTGGCTTCAATGCCCAAACACTTATCTCAGGGAAAATCCTTTAATCTGTATAATTTATATAAAATAAAATGGGTTGGCACTCTACCACTATAATACATAATAATCGTTATGCCCTAGATCGCGGATATGCAGCTCAGCATGTGGCTTTAGGATTTTTGGTGAGAATAAAAAAATCCTGTCGTCCTTCTAATGGGACGTAAATAGCGGTCCCGAGCGTGTGCAGTGACAGGTACTCAAATCAAAAGTTCAACTAAGAAGGTCACGGAATCTTCTTTTCAGACGCCTCGGAGGATTATCGGGAATTGAAGAGGAAGCTAGGTTTGAAACTAGAGGGTTTGAGTAGAAATGGAGTTTGTTATGAAAGGATAGATAGCGGGTTCGGGCCAATTCAGCAACAAATGGGACATTAAGGTCGTTATGGATGACTTTATTCTAAACAAAATAAAGAGCGTTGAGGATTTTACGAAGGATTTTGGATTGTAAGGATTGAATACGAAAGGAACTCGATGGCTTAGTGGAGCCCCAAAGCTCTACTCCGTAATTCCAAATAGGTCGTATGATGGTCATGTAGATGAGTCTTTTGTAATTAATTGGGAGCTTAGAGCGTTTGTCTAGTAAGTGTTGAAGTAGCCTGAAACGTCGATCGGTTTCTTGTCTTTTCAGTCTCGTATGAGGATTCCAGGTTAATCGTTTATCAAGATGCAACCCTAAGTATCGAATCTGTTCTACAGGCATAAGTGGGATATTATTAAAGGATACTGAAGGGCAGGAAGTCATTGGTTTACGACGTTAGGTAAAGTGATTTGATGCGATTTTTGATAATTTATTTTAATTTTCCAGTATTATTTTATAGAGTTGGTACGTTGTCTTTAGGCTATTGTCCTTAACTTGGTCCTCACTAAGAAGTCCTGGGGCGAACCTCAGATCATTCTGTAGCAGACCCCAACTTAATTAATATGATCTAAACCTTAGTTAACAAGGAAGTTTTTCATAAGTGAAGATCTCTAGTCCAATTATATATTTCAGTCCCACAGATTTGGGCAATAATTAATTATAAATTTTATTACATGAGCGATAATACAATATAATTTTAATAAAGAAAAACATATATAAATTAAATTTTTCAATCAAGTTCTGCAAAAAAAATTGCAATATTCCATCACAGCTAATCAAAACGTGATATTTAATTGAAAATACTCCTTTCAGTTGCAATAATTGTAATTGTGAATTATAAAAGCTGTCAATTCAGTAGGCATCTTCAAGGAGAGTATTAAGTGGGTAAGGAGCACTGTTAATGATCTGAAGTCCCTACGTTCGAGACTGGCTGTGGCAGATATATTATTATTATAGAAAATTGCCACTATTAAAAAATCAACAATAATAATGGGGATGAATATTTTTTTACTAAAATAAATCTTTTTATTGTTTTTTTTTTAAGACGGAATTTACTTTGGGTACTATACAGCTTATTTAGGAGTTTGGTTCTAGCATTCGTAGAGTGAACATCGTGTCTTGCAAAAGTTTATTAAAAAGTGGATAAAAGTGAGTGTATGGGGATAAAAAATTGCAACAGTAATAAAATACAGTACCTGTGTTAATTCTACGTAATGGACGAGAATTTACACCGAGTGGATTAGCGGGGAAAAAATAAGGAAAAAAACTTAAACTGGAGTAACTGGCCACGAGCGGGAACCTGCAGGTAAACTACGTAGGCTAGTGAGTCATAATCCCAACGAGTACACAAACAATATCTTAATTCTTGAGAGATAGAATATAAATGTCTAGCCATAACAAACCCTAACCAAAACAATTACAACGAAATAAAAATAACAAACATTCAATAAACCAGGACAAAATAAGGTTTTCTCTTAACAGAATAAAATAAATGCCAAAATCAATTAAAAATTATACAGTGGAAGGGAAAGAATTGTCAACGCCAATACAAAAAAAAGAAAGGGTCAAGAGAAGTCGATCGTCGCCGGAAGTTTTAGTGAGTACTAAAATAAGTCGGACAGAAGATACAGTGTCATCAGAAATGGGAGAAGAAATTAATAGAATGGATTATGGAGAAATGATGAAACAATTTTCAGCGATGATAGACTCAAAGGGACTGGCGACAAAAAAAGATATATCAGAGCTCTTCACAGAAATTAAAAAACTAAAAGACGAAAATTTAAATTTGAAGAACGAACTGGAGAAAATGAAGACCAAAAATCAAGAAAATGATAAGAGGCTAGAAGCAATAGAAAACCAGTTGAGAAGAAACAATTTAATATTTAAAGGATTTGACGGAAAAGAAAATGTTGAAGAAATAACAACCTTTTGTAAAGAAGTGCTGAATGTTGAAGTGGAAGGGAAGATAGAGGACACCTTTACAGTAGGAAAGGAAGGCAAAGGACGTACGGCTAAGAAGGTAATGTTTACCACCAGTAGAGTAGTTACAGACATACTAAGGAATACGAGGAAACTAAAGGGGACTGGCTTTTACATAGATAGGGATTACACCTGGAAAGTAAGAAATAGAAGAAGCAGGATGTTCTGGATCAAAAAAGAAATTATGAGAAAGGGTGGACATTTAAAATGCCTGGTCAGAAAGGACACTCTGATTCTGAATGGGAAGGAATATCAGTGGGATGATGAAAGTGGTGTTTCAGGAGGAGAAGAAGACATTAACTACTTGAGGGGTCTACTGGGAGAAGAACTGTGGTCGCGCTGCTGTAAGCCAGGGGACCAGGCCGATCAACCAGCGAAGAACAAAGAGGTGAAGGTACCACTTAGTAAATAGGAATATTCCGTCTGCCGGGTAAATTCTAATTTAGCTACAAGACTGTATGAATCTAATAAAACGATTAAATTGTTAGGGTACAATATAGCGGGGATAAAAAATAAGATAGATAATGTTGCTTTTTTCAATTTTGTATGTAAGTATGACATATTTTGCCTGTTTGAAACCCATTTAGAAATTGATAATTGTAACGTGCACATTGATAATTATTTTGTTGATTACTGTCTGTACTGCGAGCCAGCCAGCAGAACTAGTAAGTATGGTAGAGCTAGCGGTGGTAAAATATTCGGATATAAAAAATGGTTAAAGGAGGAAAAATTATGTAAATATGTAACGGTAGAAAATCAGACTCTAATACAGTTAGAAACGGGAAAGGAATCAGTACACATTGTTCCACTATATATTAATGCTAGGTATTGGGTAGAAGAATTTGAAAGGCTACAAAATTTAATTTTTAGTAAGGATAAACTACAATACCTGTTAGTAGGGGATGTAAATGCGAGGATAGGAGAAAGACAGAGTACATATTGGGAGGATAATAACCGAGAAGGAGAATTGGTAAAGAATAGGAAATCAAAAGACAAGAAAGTAAGTAAGCAAGGAAGAAAACTCTTGGAACTGTGCGATGATAATGGGCTAATTATACTGAATGGTAGATCAGAGGGGGACAGAGAGGGAGAATTTACATACATCAGTAATGCAGGTTGTTCCACAATAGATTTAGGTATAATTTCAATAGGGGTTAAAGAAATAGTTAAGGGTTTTGAAGTAGAAAAACAAATATTTTCGGACCACATGCCTCTAGTCATTAGCATTGGAATAAAAATGGCGATAAAGGATGAACAATGCTGTCAGCTAATCCCGAAAATGATTTGGCATAAAGAGAGGTCAGCGGAGTATAGGGAAAAGTTAGAAAAAGAAACAGATGTGTTTTTGAAAGAAAGAAAGCTAATAGGGCTGGCAGACTTTGAGAAGATGAAAGAGCTAATTAAAAAATGCTATGTAATAAGAAGTAGGGGTGACTTTAAGATTAATAAAAAACAACCTTGGTATGACTATGAGTGTCATAATAAGAGGAAAAGAATATTTAAACTATTAAACTTGTACAGAAATACCAACTCCCACTTGATCAGAAAGGCATATTTAAATAATGTAAAAAATTATAAGGAACTCTGTAAAGGGAAAAAAGAAAACTACTTCAGGGAGATAGGTGACAAGTTCGAGAGGGCGAGGGATTCCAAGGATTTCTGGGACTTGACTAATAAATTTAAGCAAAAAAACTACTTCCGAATTGGAAATATTCAACCACTGAAATGGAAAGAGCATTTTAAAAAACAGTATAACCTTCATCTTTGTACTGAACTTTTCTCATATGCGCCTCCTTGGGTAAAGGATGGGTATTTAGATAATCAATTCAGTTATGATGAAGTGGTCGCAGCCATAAATAAATTAAAAGATAATAAAGCACCTGGTCTTGACCGAATACCAAGTGAATTTTATAAAAATTCTCCTGAATGCTTTACGAAAGCTCTACTGCAGCTGTTCAATTTCTGTTTTGATGAAGGTAAAGTTCCAGAGAGTTTCGGAAAATCAATCATCTTCCCTCTCCATAAAAAAGGTGAGCTTGGCGAAGTGACAAATTACAGGGGTATTTCTTTTTTAGATGCCATTTCGAAGATATATTCTGGGATGCTAGCAGTAAGACTTACAAACTGGTTGGAAGAAAGAAAAGTATTGATAGAAGGCCAAGCAGGTTTCAGAAAGGGCCGCTCAGTTGTTGACAATTTGTTTATTTTAAGCAATTTAATAGAGTATATGTGGCATTTAGGGAAAAATAAAATCTATTGTTTTTTTGTCGACTTCAAGGCAGCTTTTGACTCTGTGGACAGGAATGCGTTAATTTACAAAATGTACGAAATGGGTTTGTCAACTAAGTTCACTAACGCTATAAAAAGTATTTACGAAAACACGGAGGCAGTAGTCTGGACAAAAGATGGAGTTACGGAGTCATTCAAGACGGGGATGGGGGTCAAGCAGGGATGTGTACTGAGTCCATACCTGTTTACTCTTTTCATAAATGATTTAGCGGAGAATCTCGGGGGAGGAGTCATAGTGGGGCATAAGAAAGTGAATATGCTGGCTTATGCTGACGACATTGTCCTAATATCAGATAATCCGGTTGGTTTGCAGTACATGATAGGCAATTTAGAAATCTATTGTAAAACATGGAATTTGTTTGTAAATCTGGACAAATCAAAAATTATAGTATTTAAGAAGAATAATAGAGGCAAAATGTGTACAAAAAAAGAGAAATGGTTCCTAAATAATGAGCAAATTGAATGTGTGAAATCATACAAATATCTAGGGGTGGTGATGTGCAATAACTTAAAAATGAAATATGACATTAAAGAAAAAGTAAGTAAGGCAAAAGTTGGGATTAATATGATGTGGAGAGAACTGTTCAATAATCCAGAAGTGCCCTTAGAGTCAAAATTTAAAGTATTTGAGTCAACAATTAAAAATGTCATAACCTATGGATGTCAAGTTTGGGGCCACAAATATTTTGAGGAAATAGAAAAAGTTGAAAGGTATTTCATTAAAAAAATTTTTAAATTACCGGTTAATACCCCAAATTACTTTGTGTACTTAGAAATGAATAGAAAATTAATACACATGTACACACTAAAAGTGCAATCCAATTATATTTTAAAAATACTAGATTATAAAGAAGATAGGCTATGTACAGTTATAGCAAGAGAAATAATAAAACAAAACATATCATGGTTTAAAGAGTGGGGGGAAATTGCAAAAAAAATAAATTATAGACTGGATTTAACTTTAAACTCCATGGGTACTTGGGAGGGAGAAATGTTCAAAATGTTAGAGCTGTACAAAGATTATTTTATCCAAGTTTGCCATACAAAAGCAGCAGAGGGCACACACCACGGCCTCTATAGCTCATTAAATAAAACAATAGATTACCATAGACATTTTAAAGCAACAAAAAAAATTAGCGTAGTTATGAAATGCAGAGGGGAACTTCTGAATCTAAATTACAAACCATTTGAAATTGATTCGCAAAATATACAGCTATGCTCACTGTGTAATCTGAATGAAATTGAAAACAGTTTTCACTTCCTTGCAGTGTGCCCCGTCTTAAAATTGTATAGAAAAAAATTCTTAAAATATGAGCTGATATCCAAACAAAAATTAATAAATATTCTGAATGGAGAGAATTTTATAGGTTTATATAATTTTGTAAGTAATGCAGGTCGTTATAGAAAATTTTTAATTTCAGAATTTAATTATTAATGTCAAAAAGAAATTTGATTTATTTTTTAGTTTTGTTGTTGTTTAGTAGTTTAATCAAACTCCCGGCAGACGGTATAAAGTACCATGCTGTGGTGGCTAATGTGGAAAATGAAATTAAAAAGAACAGTTGTAAATAATTTAATAATAAATAGCATTTTATATCTATCTATCTATATCTATCTACAGCTTATTTATAAAATTCGACTTCATTTAAACAATTGATAAATACAAATATTATGATAATAATACAAATTAAGCTGTAAAAAGTATCTTACAATGGCAGTTTTCAGAAAAATAATTCGATAAATAATTAACAGACAGCACTTTACAAGTAAATATCGGTTTTGCAGGGTTGAAGATCTGCTTGCAGGGTTCTGCTGCTATGCTTTTATTTACTCTGTTAGCGGCCAACTCAACCCAGCCCCTATAAAAATCTAAAACAAATCATCTCCCTGCACATCCGTTGTACAAGAAACAGTACAGTCTCTACCACGTACTGAATCTAAGACCCTTCATGGGTTGTAATGGTACAACTTTTTTTTTTACAATATGTCGTTATACAGTATCGAACGATAATTTCGTTGTATTTGAAACAATATGCATCGATATTTATTTAACAACCTATTATGAATGCCAAAATATTAGGAGCTCTATGAGGGCAGAAGAGAGAAAACTCTTATGTTCGATTAATAACATTGTATCTTCCAATTGATTTTGTGGTCTTTAACACCCACTTGTGACTGACTACTCGAGAATGCTGGGTAATTAGCCTTGTGTTGAGAATAGAACCTCTACACTGTGTTTATTATGAAGGAGCCATTAAATATGTTATTGAAATATCTTAGAATTAAGGGGGTTGAGTTTAAATTTAAGCGATAAATTAATCATTGTTACATTCACTAGTCGATTTATTCGCTATTACATAGTAAGGGAAACATTTATTTATAAATATATATATATATATATATATATATATATAATAGTTATATAATTTAATATATTATTATTATTATATAATCTAGTCGTATTATTTCATGTTTGATATCTATCACTAAAAATTATTAACACTACTTTAAAATGCACTAGTTTTAGACGCGGCCCGCGAACGTATTTGCACACTTAAGTTTGGCCCACAACATGTAAAAGGTTGCCCATACCTGCTCTACATGTTATTCTATAATTTTTAGTTCTGGGTATGTTCTGTAATGTTCTGGGTATTTATTTTTCTGTTTTTCCTTCTCAGCCCTGAAGATGGCCTAAATTGTAGGCCGAAACGTCGGCACTTATCATAAATACGCAAATCTTATTTAGTGTTATTAATGACTGCACCCCAGACAAATTGTATCCTTCATTACGAAATTATATTTATTTTATAATTATACAACCCACGAAGGGCCTTAGGTTCAGTACATGTTTGAGACTTTATTGTATGTGACACTATTACCTTAATTTTCGCGCCGATTAAGGCTGTGTGAGCCCCATGAGGGTCTACGAATACCCAAGAGGTCTATATGATTGTTAAGATATTAAATAATATATCTGCCACAGCCAGGTATGAGCCTAACATCGTCAGTACAGTAACGAAGCGCTCTTTCATTGAACCATCCTGCTCCCAAAGTTATACTTCATAAACCAGAAATCCTTACTTAAAACTCTATCTATCTAACTTCATTTTATTTTGATTGAAACATTAAGAGAACAAAAAAAAAGCCTAGATCTAATTAGATAATCTTAAATACATTTTCATGTGCATTGAAAGAATGTTTGTTTTTTTATAAGAGATGTTCTGTACGTTTGTTTTGTTTTTTATTTAAAGAACCTAATGAGAATGATAAAGAAAAATAAATGAGTAGTAATAAACTAATAGGAGATATATAACAAGGTAATCGAAAATTTTAATACATCTATACGTGTAATATTTTTTTAAAATTAATTAATTACCTTTTTTTCCTCTTTTTCATTATCTATACGATACTTTAACTTTAATCCTTAGCATTCTACTCTATTATAAGTCCACTGCAGATATGTATCTAAACTCCGGGGTGAGGTCATTGATGGGATCTTCAATCCATGGTCTCTAAACACATCTAAAGATATAACTATATGTCAGCATCTTAGTATACCGATGAATTCCCTGTTTGGCATCGACTGTTTACGTCGACGAACTGAAGAATATAATATTACAACCTCCATATTAATATATATATATTGTTTTTAACCAACAAATACTAGATGATAACCTGCGAGTGATAACCTTCCCCTTGAATAATATATGCCATATAGCCCTGGTGAATATGTGCTTAAGTCAAACTTCCTCCGGGAAGAACTATTTGTATTGAGGAAAATGTTAACGTGTAACTCTTGAATTTTTGGCTTGCAATAATACAAGCAATAGCTCCATTTCAATCCAATGCCCGACTTAGCTTCTTATAATATAATAGAAATTCAATGTGAGTGATGCCCGTTTACTTTCTCAATTCCTGGTCAGTTAATCAATACTCTAGTTATTAATGAAGTTTGTTAAATTCAGTTCCCAGTCCTTGTAGGTTTAGTATTCCATCAATCAAGTTTCCTCACTTCAAGTAACTTATAGGCTATGTATCAATACGCTATTCAAACATATAAAGGTCAAGCATAACGCATATAACTGGTAAGATATGGTATTTCCCAGCTGAATAATATATATTTTGATTAATATATATTTTGAGCCGTCTGGCATAATAATATGGATAAAATTGCAAGCATTTTTTTTTTTAAATAAAGGAAATGATCGTAATAACGGTAAAAAGAATTGTTTGCAGGGGCGACCTGTGGTCTAGTAGTTAGCGTAACAAACTACTAGACCCAAGATCGCGGGTTCGTAGCCCGGCAGGTGGCCCTAGGATTTTTTAAAGGGAGTAAAAAATCCTTTTAGTTACGCCGTCCTTTGAAAGGGATGTTAAACGGGGGTCCCGAGCTTGTACGATGTCAGGTACTCGTTAAAAATCCCTATCCTAATTAAACCTGGATAGGCAAAATTTAGAGCTCCCAATGTAGCATCGTCCGATTGGCAATAGCAGCAAAAAGTGACGTTAAATGAACAAACAAACAGAATTGTTAGCAAAAATTATTTATAACTATATGTCAAAGTTTCAGCCTAATTTTTTAACCAACATAAAGGTTAGGCCGAAATGTTGGCACAAAATAAGTTCGGCTTATTTGTAAATATTTTTTATCGCATCCCCAAAAAGATCAAGAGTATACACGTGTATGAGAAAAACTTGTATTTGATATTAGTTACAGAAGAAAAGTGATATATGTTTCATCCTCCAGACTATCTAAAGTTAGAAACTTGGGAAGGGAAGATTATAAAAACTAAATATAATAGGCTAGAATGGCCGAAGTGCGGTTTCTGATTTCTTCTACCTCTGTAATAGTTACACATGTCCAAACATAATGATATACTATCAATACAACATAAACAATCAAATAAGAAAATAAATAAATTCAAGAACCTGGGGGAAATTATATGTAGAAATGGGTCGGAGAAGGAAAGCATAAAAGAGAAAATAACAAAATTGGAAAGACTAAGCTTCGCGACAAGCAATTTATATAATAAAAGGAGCCTATCAACAAGAGCGAAGATAAGACACTACAATGCGGTCGTCAAACCGGTGATGGTGATACTGTACGGAATGGAGACCGCTTCCCTCCCCAGCCTAAGGAAAATGTTAGGGATAGAAAGAATAATATTAAGAAGAATTTACGGCCCAAAGAAGACACAGAAAGGCTATAGGTTGAGATCTAATAAGGTAATTTACAAAGAAGTGAATGATTTGGAGACGGACATGTAAATAAGATGATTAAGGTTCTACGGACATATGGAGAGGATGCACCCAAAAAAATTAAATAGAGAAATCTTCTATAAAATGAGAGGATACAAGAATGCTGGGGGGGGGGTTGGGGGGGGATACATCAAACAGATGAAGGAAGAAACTGAGAGACTGAAAATAACAGACCAAGACTGTTTCGATAGGGATGACTATGGGAAAAGACTAAAAGGAATTAAGGTCCTTGGGGAAAAGAGAGATGCGAGAAAGGGAATAGGGTGGACCGAAGAAAGAAGGAAAGAACAATCGGTAAGAATGAGGAAATAGTGGAAGGAGAGAAGGGCTATGAAAAGAAGTGAAAATAACGATATTCGCGTGGTCTCTAAGGCCGTTCCGGAAAAAAAAACTGTTATTTTTTTTTATTAAAATTTACAACTGTACATGGTATACATCAATTAAATATAATTAAAGATAAATAATGTCCCGAGATTAAGGCAAGTAGAGAAACTACCCAGTGGTAGTACTCAAGTACTCAAATAAAAAGTGTCCAGCTGCCCCGGAGATATGGGGGCCTCTACCGCTGGCTATTAACCCGCATGAGTATTATTCGAAATATTCAATATAGTCTCGGTTGTGGAGGGATCTCAAGGAAACGAACTGGAGCACGTAGGGATTTACGATTTTGGAAATTGGAATAAAAATAACACTGACAGAGAAAGGGGTTGAGCTTGTGATACTAAAACATTCAAAATACTCAAAGTATGATTAAACATATCAACAATTTAGCTAATTTTCTTAATCTGGATCGACAGTTCACCAATTTCTTGATTGATGCTAACTTACCTATAGAAATAGAGTCTTGATTTCAGCAAATACTAACATTTGGCTTAATTAATTGAGGCTATATCGTAAACTATTTTAGGATGTTTGTCTGTCGGCTAATTAGAGATACCGATGTAATTAATTAGTTAATTAATTAATTCAGATACACTACATAAATTACCAGCATGTATCGAACTGCCAGGACGAGCGTTATCTTTTGCGAAGGGCGAAGAAGCACTCACTAACAACATTCTCTAAGGGGAGATGAAAAGTCTATTAACTCCTCACACTGATTAACTAGAAATTCAAAGGGAAGCTATCAATTGTTTAATATTACATAAGTTAGTTAACATTTGTAAACATATAATAAAAATGAGAAAGGATAAATAAATATTTATTAAAATTAATTTATTGACTTTCACAACTATATAAAATAAAAATTAAAAATTTAACAATGTTCACAACTGTTAAGCATTTTTAACTTATGTTTATTAATTGTTATTTTGATGGTAATTAGTTTTAAATATTTTTGTTTTGAAGAAAAAAGATTTGTCCTGGCCGGGATCTTGCATCTCCGGAGCACCAGGAGTCATATCCAAGTCAGACAAATCCGTTCACTAGGATTGGTGAAGAAAACTTTTCTCTTCTAAGCAAAAATAGTTAAACATTTTTGATTTTTTATTTATTGAAATTTACAACTTTATTATAACAATACAACTAGTAAATATAATACTAACTTTTAGATATATATATATAAGCCTGGATAAAGGCGAATAGAGATGCTCAATGGTAGTGCACAAATATCAAATTCAACTTAAAAGGTCAGGATCTTCTTTTCAGGCGCCTCGGAAGATTATCGGGAATAGAAGAGGAGGTTGCCAGGTTTGAAACTAGGGGGTTTGAGTGGGAATAAAGCTTGTCATGAAAGGACTGATCTCATGTTCTTGCCAAATCAGTTACAAAATGGGCATTAAGGTCATTATGGATGAATTTTTTCCTAACAAAGTTAGGAGCACTTAGGATTTTGGATTGTAAGGATGGGGTACGAGAGGGGTTCGATGGCTTAGTGGACCCCAAAAGCTATGGATTAGTTCCTCTGTGCTACAATTAAATAATGAAGAAAGAAAATATTTGGATACATTTTTTTTGTGTAGGACTGTTCTTTTTGTATAAAGCTGTAACTTCTCCTGCCTAATGGAGAGTGTGCTATTGCAATGATTAACTATGCACTAAATTTTTATTTTTTTATTTTTATTTATCGAAACTTACAACTGAAATTAAAATAATACAACAAGTAAATATAATGATTAGCACATATTAGCATGAAAGACAAGTAGAGAAACAACCCAGTGGCAGTATTCAAATAATAAGTTCAACTTAGAAGGTCACGAGGCCATATTCTTTTCAGACGCCTCGGAGGATTATCAAGAATTGAAGAGGTTGCTAAGTTTTAAACTAGTGGGTTTGACTGGAAATAAATTTTCTCATGAAAATATTTATATGGGATTCGGGGCAAACCAGCAACAATTGGGACATTAAGGTCATAATGGATTACTTTGTTCGTTGAGGATTTTACGGACTATTTTTGATTGTAAGGATTGGATACGAGAGGGATTCGAGGGCTTTGTGGACCCCCAAAGCTCTACTCCGTAAATCCAAATGTGTATAATAATAGTCACGTATAAGAGTCTTTGGTAATTAATTGGGAGAACACAGTGTTTGTGTAGTAGCGTTGAAGTAAACGGCGAGCAGTTTTTTCTCATTTCAGTCGAGTATGAGGATTCCAAGCTAAACGTTTGACAAACAATTGCTGCATTTTTTTACATAGGTATAAATGTATATAAATTATACATAGTATAAAATAAATGTTATGCTATATATGATGAATCCGATTTTTATATAACCATCACTATGATTATATGCTCTCATATAACCATGCTATACTTAAAGCTGTTTCACCACCATATCGAACTCAATCCAACCTAATATCCGTCATTCTTCTTCGCTATCCTCTTTTAAACCCTTACTTTTCTAACATATATTCACTGCCCCAACAAATACTCCTTTAGCAGGTTTAGTTATTTGCGTAATTGGGTCAGTGCTAAATTATCACTTTTATTGTTTAATCTTTATTCTTTTAACTTGAGTCACTGATGTTTAATTTCTGAAGTTGCTTCGTATTTTATAACATGTACTGTTTTTAATTTGTTTTCACTTTTTTGACACTATTGTAAAAACCTTATGTTTTGTATTATGTAGCCTTCTGGACAGATGTATATAATGTTTCCTTTTCTGTTCATGAGTGATATTCTAAAGAGACCTAACACAACTTATAATGACCTCAAAAATTAATCAACTCAACAATAGATAAACCTTGAGTTAACTCGCTACCCAACTACTGAATAATGTGTCTACATGTTTTTGTTCTTTTCTGCCTTGTCACACAGAAGGCATTAAATAAGTATGCGTATGATTTCAGGTTCTGCCTAATTTTTTAGAGGCTATCTTTTGTGGAGAAGAGAATACATTAACCTCAGTCTATTGTATAATCCTTTTAGTAATTTATTTTCAGGGACCTTGGAACGGAAAGGAGTCGGTAGTTTTCAATGTCATTCAAAAGTTAAATAGCGCTGAATAAATAAAGAGTTTTAGAGATATTAAGTATGTTTAAATGTCTCTTAAGGCAGTAATCATTTAAATATTTAATTACGGATTTATTGTTTATGACATATATCCTCAGAACTAATGTAACTAGAATCAATTAAGTAATCTAATACAATATAAGAAACAAAATCCTAACATCCAATGTGTGATTAAAATAAAAAAATTGTTCAGTGTGTAGGATACTCTGCTTCTGATCTCACAGTTTCGGGTTCGGGTCCAGCGAAAGCAAGGCTTTATAACTGAAACATCTCTTATCAATTATAATCTAAAGGATATTAATCAAAAATTGCAAAAAATTCTCATCAGGCCAGTAGTCACACATTAGGTTGGATGGGAATTACATGTGTAGAAATTATGATGGAATAGAAAAGTAACTTTAATCTGGAGTTTTATCCCCTTTCGAATAACAAACGTCAACAGAAAAAGTAACGTAATATACATATGGAAAGAAGGCTAAATAAAACTAATCATAAAGTATTTATAAAAATTACAAAAACATTAATAAAAAGTACATTTCGTGATAAAATACAAAGCAACAAAAGATAATAAATAATTAAATAGCAGCGAATAAAAACATAAAATTTCAAAAATCTAAAAGAAAAAAGACAAAACAATGAAAGCCATTTTTTACTTCTGATTCGTAATAACTAAACCTGCTCAGAGAGCATCTGTTTGGGTAGTGAGGAGATGTTGGAAAAGCAAGGGGTTAAATGAGGATAGGAAAGAAGCATGACGGATGATAGGAGGGATTGAGTTGCTCACATGAATGTTTAAGTTATGAGTGAATAAGTATACGATTAGACATCGGAAAGGCGAGATCTCGTATGCTAGAATGAGGATTTTATTTGAAGGAGAATGTAGATATAGGTCGGCTGTTGAGAGCATTATATTTATGCCTCTGATGTCTAGTTTATTCAGCAAGCTTAGAAAAAATCACTATTAACAAATTCGAGACCGATTGCCACAACGTGTGTGCAACTGATTTCCGAGGCTATAAGACGTGTGTGCATATCGTGTGTGCAATAACAGTACTGTGCAATTATCAGTTATTCTGAGTAGACTAGTCGTCGAAATAAGATTTTTTCTTGAACTAATGAAATCTGTAAAGTACAGGAAAACAAAATTTGGCATTGGTTTTTTCATTATTCAATTTTTTATTTTTTTTTACTACTTTTTAAAAATTGTCTTTGCATTATATATTTCTTTTTACTATTGACAGCAAAACAACGATTTTATATTATCTAACTATTTTCAAATAAATGTTTTAATGATGTATTTTCATTATACCTTACATTGCACACAAGGTGTTCAATCCGCTCGTCGCAATGAAAATTTTCCGTGATTTATGTGAATTCACTAACAAATTAGGTAATTTCCAAAGTAAACATTTTTTTTTTTTGTTTGTTAAAAATGAACAATACGGAGTAGAGCTTTGGGGCTCCACTAAGCCATCGAATTCCTCTCGTATCCAATCCCTACAATCCAAAATCCTTCGTAAAATCCTCAACGCTCCTTATTTTGTTAAGAATAAAGTCATCCATAACGACCTTAATGTCCCATTTGTTGCTGATTTGGCCCGAACATGGTATCTTTCCTTTCATAACAAACTTCATTCCCACTCAAACCCTCTAGTTTCAAACCTAGCCTTCCTCTTCGATTCCCGATAATCCTCCGAGACGTCTGAAAAGAAGATGGTGACCTTCTTAGTTGAACTAGTGATTTGAGTAGGTACTACCAGTGGGAAGTTTCTCAACTTGCCATTACTCATGTCATTTTGTATCACATAGCCTATTAACTGGATGTATTTTTTTTAATACAGTTGTAAATATCAATAAATAAATTTTAAAAAAAAATGAACAATACAAAGAGAGATAAACAATTCGATCCTAGGGGCTGTGTTCGAAAAAAATCGTCGTCTCTAATGGGTTTAGGGAGAAATGATGAGGGACAGTAAAAATGACAATTTTGTTGAAAATGATCCTTACATGAAATGCGGAGTACTAAGAAAATGAGTATTCAAGTTAGTTCGGCAATCATTCTCGGATATCACACGAAATAAACTCGAGTTTTTGATCCAGGCAACATTATTGATTATGCATTTTACTTTCACGGAAAACGAACCGGGATATTTACGGACAACAAACGGGAAAGTCGACCACAAAGGATGTTTAAAAATAAGTCGCTAGCCCACATACGATGTAAGAATATGAAGCTAAGAATAAAAAGCAAGATATTTTCCTAAGGTTGCTTAATATAACAAAACTAATAAAAAAAGTCAAAAAATTTGTAATATAATAGCAAACCGGAAACCTAGAATCCAAAATTCTTAAATCCGTATATATAAACTAATTTAAAAAATATGAAATAATTTCCAGATCCAAGTTACCAAAATTCTCAAAAAAATCTGTGTGTCTTTGTCATAAGCCTACCTCCAAAACAAAAATTTGGAAGAAATCGAAATTACGTATTTAATAAAAGTATTATCCTATATTGTAATTTTTTAAACAAAATTAACGAACTCTGACCAAAATTCATTTTTAAAGTCATTTCTTCAATGTTTTTAAATTTTATTTGAATTAACGTCGCTTGAATTGACCCAATGATTAGCGACTACTTCTATTCGTAAATATTTATAATCAAGTTTGTGGCTTTTAAATGTTTCAGCGACTTCTGTTTTTTATTATTTTCTTTAAACGGTAAACATGTTTCGATATTCAAATTCATTCTTCCTATTTGAAAATTTTTACATTCAAACAGATGATTCACTGTTAAATTTTATACTATAACGACTTTGGTTTTTTTTGTTGATACATCCCTTAAAGTAGATAGAGGTGAGTCTTCTTCGTGTGTCCAATTCTTAGCCTGCTCATTGCGTCGTATTATTATGACGTTAAGCCGTTTGGAGGGATCTAAGCAGTGTTTTTATCTTCTCTTTGACGGATGTGGCTTTTCGGGCGTAAAATGAAATTTTAATTTTAATATCAGCTGGTTTTCACTCCATTTGATTCCCTTTATATTGCTATATTATGCTTATATACCTTTGATATTGCTGATTTAAAAAAATCATCGCTCTTTGTGAGTAATAACAATAAAATATGCGGGTAAATTTAAATCACGAACCAATCCGACAATTAACTAAACAAGAAAAAAGTATTATCTAAAGTAAAAAAAAAACATGTAAAACTTATATATCCAAAGTAAGTTACTATGTATAATTTCTTTTAATATAATATAATCCACACCCGCTTTCGGGCCTTAGACCTATATACAGCATCCCACCGAACAATAGCTTTCCTTATCCGTTCCTCGTCTCTTTGGAACTCTATACCTTCCTCCATTTGTCTTTTCGATAATCTTTCAACCTTCTAATCTAGTATATTCAATCACCTAATATCCTCAAAATTCCCAAAAAATCAGAAATAACATATTCAGTTTTCAGATTAAAATCTTCTAACTGAAAATGAATGATGTGTTTTTATTTATATATAAGTGCGTTCTATTTATATCATTGACGCTCGACTCATCCAGTTAGATATTTTCAAAAACAAGTTATCTTAGTTGTATTATTGTTTCATTATTATGCTTTGTTTTTTTTCTACTTGACATTGCAATTTACATATGTAATTATCTATTGTTTTTCTATATATAATTATTGTTATCTTATTTCTTTGCTATTTTCTTTAAATGTTATCATTGGAAGTGATTCATTGTTTTTCATTAATTCTGTCTCACTTGTTAATTAAATTGAATTAATTAATTAAATGTAATAACATTACTCATTCCACGTTCCTTTCGGCTTAAAACAGTAAGTGTAGAGATATCAGTAACTTAAGAGATACATGGTGAGCTCCGAATGATGCGAATAAATTTTTTTATTTTTAAAGATTTCTTATTTTCTAGAGACATTAACGGTTTCTATATATATAGTCTCTAATAATAGAATCGCCAATTTAAAAGTTAAATACACATTACTATAAGTTCGTTTCTCAGTAATGTTTACAAAATGGCTTTTTATTTTCTAGACCATGGAAGCACTCAGCCTCAATTGGCTAGTGGTTAGTCTCCTTCTATTTTATCCTCTTTCCTTCTTGTTTTTATCTATAATTCACAGGATCTCATGGTGATAACAGTTCTGGGCTACAACCAAGTTGTGCTTATAATTAATAAAAAGCAAAAAAAAATATTTTTTTGAAAAAACATTTTTATTTATTATATAATAACGCATATAATATTGCTCTTTCAAAAGAACAATGACATAACTCAAAATTAGCATTTGTGAATTAAGCCTTCATCAGCAATTGTACCTTTTGGTTGAAGCTTTTTATTTCATTAACGACTTATCTGATAGTCCATTTCCAAAATTTTTTTAAATATTGCAATATTTTATATTATGTTTTAACTTAAATTCTTATGGGAATAATGATATAAGTTAAAATTAAAAAAGTTCCAAGCTTTTACAAATTTTCTAATAATTTATAAAATAATTTGAATACCATCACTACAATACGAATCCTTTACTTTACCAGTATCCAGATTTTTATTTTTATAGCTCACATGGAACATTGAAATAGGTTCATTGAAAAATTAGATTTTTTGAGTTATGACGTTGTCCACAATGAAGGAGTGATAAGTAAGTATTTTACTACAGCTAAATATTTTATGTCCACATAAAGTTACATGACAGATCATTTTAAATAAATAATTCAATTTTTTTTTACTATAAGTTACTCGTACATCCGAAATTTCACATGTCCAACTTCAAAACTAACGGATTCCATACAATATTTGAACCCCTATTATATTAAGAGGGAAACCCTTGGGGTGGAATTGTCCGAATTCCTTTCTCAGTGCTCATTTAAGCTATACAAAGAACCTATCTGCAAATTTCAAGATGCTAAGTTCGGTGGTTTCTGCTGTGCGTTGACCGCTGGGTGTGTTAGTCAATCAGGAAACAGTTGTATATAAGCTTCGCCTGTGTGGTGTCTTGAAAAAAAGTAGCCTATGTCCTTCCCCAGGCTTGAGATTATCCATATCAAATTTCATCACAGAGCCTGATCATACATTGACACTGATTAACAAACAGGACGGACAGAAGTTTATTGTTGTTTGTGTCAGTGAAGGATTAGAATATAATGTTATTGAAAAGGATTACTTAGTATAACGGTTTCACTTGTCGTACGGCAGCAGCGAGATGTGAACTTTTTTTTTTTCAGCCCCTTTGGGTTTGAAGGTTTCTAAGTAGGATTTAAGATAGGATGGAGAGGTATCTCTTGTACTGTACGATGTACATTTTAAGAGGAGGTTGAGAAAGTGGAAGGTTCTAATTTATTGATTTAAATTTATTAACTTTAGATTTTTCCAGTGATGTGGCTCACGGTATCCTTTTCCTTTTATTTGTTTATTTTATTTATTTCCCAGTACAGGCTGAGACTTTGTACGTGATCTTGCCACGTTTGTGGCCGTCCTGCTAAGGTGAGTGTCCTTAAAAGCGTGTTAGTACAGTGTTTCAGGCTGTCGAAAAATTTAATATGTCTAATAAAGTCTGTAACAGTCGGTATGTCGAGAGTAGTGTGTAGGAGGTCCGTTTTTGTTTTGCTTAATGTTGTGTGCCTCACTATGCATTTCAGTAGGCCATTCTGAAACTGTTGGAGCTTTTTCGCTGTTGCCGGCGTGATGTTACCTAATAGTGGTGCTCCATAAAGGAGCCCCTTTCTTTGAATACTCTTGTAGATGGTCAACTTGAGGCGGAGGGATACGTTAGGAGATGTAAGCAGGTGGTTAAGTCTGTAAGACTTGGTCCTAACCGACCTGAGGTTCTTTCTGCAGTGGTAGGCTAGTTTCAGATGCCGGTCAAGGGTGACACCTAAGTAGACTATGCTGCTCGCTGGTCTGTTTTCCCGTCCCGCTACCCTATAGACCTTAGGGAGAGGGCGGCGCTTTTTCCCCTGAAAGGAGAAAATTATGCAGTCCGTCTTTTTAGGATTCACTGTGATGATGAGTCCTTCTAGCTTCTGTGCTCGCACAGACCTCCTCCGCCTGCCGTAGAGCTCTCTCTGCGCTGATCGAGCTGATGTAGATCGCTATATCGTCGGCATAGGCTGCTACAGTAGCTTTTCTGTAGTTGGTTCCAACAATTTTAGCTGTGTATATTGAGAAAAGTACTGGAGATAGCATAGACCCCTGAGGTACTACGTAGGTGAATGCGGTGCATTTCGATGATATTTCCCCGATACGGACTGCTATCGTTCGCTGTTGAAGAAACGATCGTAGGACCGAGTAGAGCTGTTCCAGAAATTCGTTGTCCTGTAGTGTCTTGCATAGTAGCCTATGGGGGACACAGAGTCGAACGCTCCCGTCCACTCTATGGAGATTATAGCGGCCGCTTCGTTCTTGGCGGTGCACTGGCTCACTTCTGCATGTATCGCCAGGTGATGATCCGGGCAGAGGCCGATCTGATAGGCGGTTTGCTCCGGTGGGATGAGGGCTATCTCTGAGCAATAAGTCTTGAGAAAATTAAGAACAATTTTCTCAAAGACTTTGCAAGAAGTGAACTTTTTTATTTTTATTTATTTTATTTTTTTTCACTTCCTCTAAGATTTTATTTAAAATATATGTACAATTTACATTATATGCCTGCAAATGCTTTTCTGTAGTATGTTGATCTTCACCTCGGCGGCAATTGTCGGGTAACTCAGAAGTGAACTATGTTACTTGATTTGTTTTGTTCAGCGAAAATATGTACATTTTGCGAGTACGAAACACGTGAGCAAGCATACAAAATTTTCCCGCATTTTCACTCCCTGAGAGGTAGAATTTCGGAAAATCCTTTCTTATCGGATGCATACGTCACACAAAGAACATACCCTCGAAGTTTCAGGTCTCTACGATCAGCGGTTTAGGCTGTGCGTTGATCCGTCATTCATTCAGGACAAAGTATTTTATGTGTATAGATTTAAAATAATAACATGGTAGGTATTAAAATTAGTGGTAATTATGTCAATATAATGAATATAGAAGCTAACATTTAGTAATAGTAGAAAACTACTTCAATGACACTACCTGTACCACTAAAACCCATAGAGGATTTTGGGTTTAATAAATGGTAGAGATCGTAATATTTTTAACGATTGTACTTACAGGATGAAGGGTACTCACTTTACAGAAGTTGTGAGGGTCTGCAGGTCCATCGGAGACTGTCAACAGATTTAATAATATATTTTCCACAGCTGGTGATTTTAAATTAATTCACCTGTTATTGGCCACGGATGTTGTAATCACTGGAGTAGAGTAGAGAGAGATCTAAATCATCATCTAACATCCACAACCTTCGAGTTAGAAACAGTACTAACTGGTCAGTAGATACTGACCATGTACTTAACCCAAGACCCTTCATGGGTTGTAGTGGAACAATCATTGAAACTCCTTCAATGATGAACAGTAAATAGTTCATAAGGCAATAGTTAGTCATTAGTTAAGCAAAAGCTAGTAATTAATGGAGAGGATATAAGGAACAATCTCTACTATAACAGGTAACTTTCCTTATATACTGAAATCAATAGATGATTAAATACTATTTTCTAATAACCATTTGACTTCCTCAATAAGGACGATACCGCCGATAACAAGCCGAGGCTAGGCAGGTTAAGTGCCTCGGTTCGAGTCATTGTCCGGAGTAATGGAGATGCGCTAATGCCTACAACAATAGACCTTATCACTATTGTCAATATTGTCGGAGAGAAGAGCCAATGGATAATGTTTAATATCCCAGGTCCATTGAGGATAATAACGGGAATCGGAATCATCTCTGTGCTGACGTCATGTTTGAGAGAATCGTACTCTAAAAAAAATCTTGTCTGTACCAATATTGCAGCCACACAGTTTATTTTTATTGTTTAAAACTATACAACACAATTCGTTTTCACTTGTTTGTTTGTTTCGTTTAACTTCACTTAATGCTACTAAGCTAATCAGATGATGCTACAGTATCATTTCTTATCCAGTTATGATTAGGATAGGAACTTACATAACACTGGCTTGGGGCCATCATTTTATGCCCCCTTCGAAGAACGGCATAACCAAGGATTTTTTACTCCCTTTAAAATATCCTAAGATTATATACCGGCCTGCACACGTCTTTGCACTATAAAGCTCCCCAAAAAGCTTTAATTTCTCTTAATTAATCTAAACTTGTCAAATATTATTACATAGTCCCATTTTCTGAATTTCCCAATATTTTCCTGTTTAAATTAATTCTAACCCAAAATTAATTTTAGTGCTTTCTTCGTCTTCTGAGCCGATATGGCATTCTGATACTAGTTAATATTTTTCGATAAGTACATTATATGATTTTCACAAAAAATCCGGAATATCGTTGTGTTTTTTCCAGCATATCAAATAGCAGCCCAGAGGTTCGGTCCTGGGACTGCCTGCATCGGAAAATATATATCCTCGTGAGCATCCTGACTTCGATCAGGAATAATTGTTAGACCGATAATCTAGACCGAATGGTCACTGTCCTTGAATCTGAGAGTATGTCGGAAGGAAGAAGACCATATCGGGACTGGCTGTGGAGCAAGAACTCTGTACTGTACCATGGGAACCATGGTTCACTGTAACGTGAGGTTGAGGTTGGGTGGCTCCCTCCAAGTTTTCAGTTCATTCACAGACAACTTATGTTTGCAAGATGACCACATCGCTCGGCCAAAGATGCCTAGCGCCAATCGAAAAAAAATGCTACGTAAGAGAGGGTCCCATGGATGGTATACATATGTTGTAATAATGTAGGATGGAAATAGTTGGGCGTGGAGTCAAAAATTACACAACAAATCAGTAGAAACTTATTATATTTTATGTGTACCGACGTTTCGACCTACTGTGTAGGTCATCTTCAGGGCTATGAGAAAAAACAGAAATGACTAAAAATACATAACATAGAGATATAGAAAACATAACATAATATACAGATATAGAAAAAATGAGCGAAAAAAGTGAAGGATATATGAATAAAGATGATTACATAATAGAAATCAAGTTAAACAGAAAATTATAAAATGAAAAAGATATAAATATAAAGAGTGAGATATATAAATATGGAAAACTTAGTTTAATAAAGTTGTAGTAAAGTCCTCCCGTTAAGTCCAATAGAATCTCCCGTTAAGTCGAATAGAAAAAACGTATAGTTGTTAAGTCCAATGGAATCGCTGACCATCGCTAAAATCATCCCTCCAGACTTCCTGAGAGTACGAAGTAGACTGGAACACCCTCCACACACATTTTTTACTTCGAAAATATGATTAATACTCATGGATCTACCTAAATAAATAGTCACCCGGTATGGCAACTTTGCCAAGACTTCGACTTCAGATGATCGTCCGTGCAATATGAAAATTAATTATTTAGTTATAAGTACCTGAAATGAATAGAGTTTTAATACAGCCGGTAGATTAAAATCGTTCACAAACGATATTAAGGGATACAATTTTAAAAAAAACTAATTTCCAAAACATCATTAGACCTAAATAATGTTCCAAGAAACGTAACACGCATAATAAAGCGGTATGTACAGAATAAATAATTTAACTAAATATCGAGAGGACCGAAATAGTATTTTCATTTGAAGTACTAAGCTCCAATTAATTACAAAAGGCTCATATACATGACTATTGTTAGACATATTTCGCCTTATGGAGTAGAGCTTTGGGACTACATTAATCCATCGAATTCCTCTCCTATCCAATTGTTGCAATCCTAAATCCAAAGGATAAGTCCTCAATGATTCAATGAAATATTTGTAACATAAGGAGACGATGCTTTTAATGAACTTACTAATCCAAAATGGATTCCCGAGTTTTGTTACGGAGATGCACATCGAGTGATAACAGTCGAACAAGACTGGTCGCTCAAGGTACGAAGAATTGTGGAGCCACTGGAAATAGGTTTTGGAACCTTTCAAAAGACATTTCAAACAGATTAAGCCCCTCATTGTTATTAGTTTGGGTTCCAAAAAAAAAAAAATTAACTGAGTCAAACCTGGCTAGCTGTTCACTGTTGAGAGTAAAAATCTACCTTGACTAGTTTTTCGCTTCTAAGCCCGAGATATTTCGGAAGGTCGGAATAATAAACTTTTTATAAAGATGGAAAGAGTTCTTTAATAAAAATGGCAAATACATTATTGAATTAAATTTTTTTATTTTATGGAGAAACCTTTTTTTTTATCATTATTTAAGAACTTGTACGAAATCGAACGAACTTATGGATGGAAAAATATCGTAAAACCGGGAGTAGGGTAATGTATCAGGAAAAGTAAACCCTTATCAAGTTTCCTTCTGACATTACCTGAAAATGGTGATAAGCGAAGGAAAAAGGTGAATCGAGAAGGAAAAGAGTGAAGATCTATGAATAGACAACTCGGAAAGGAGTTTACACCAATATTCTTTCTTATCTGGCAAACAGGTATACTGTTGTATATACTAACATTTGAGCGATTATTTAAGGATCATCTATGCTAAAAAAACTGATTAGAGTAAAGGCTAATTGATTTATTTTGTTGTGTTAAAATTTATTTTATTTATGCATTACTTAAATTTTATTTTTCATTTTATTTTTTTTGACGGAACGGCTTAGAGACCACTCGAATGTCATAATTTTCACTTCATTCTCTCCTTCCTTCTTTCTTCCCACCTTTTCCTCATTCTTTCCTTCTTTCCTCGCTCCACGCTATTCCTTTTCTCGTATCTATCTTTTCCTCAAGGACCTTAATTTTTTTGAGTCTCTTCCCATAATCACCCCTATCGAAACAGTCTTGGTCTGTTATTTTCAGTCTCTCTGTTTCTTCCTTCATCTGTTTGAAGTAACCCCAAGCACTCTTGTATCCTCTCATTTTATAGAAGATTTCTCTATTTAATCGCTTTGGGTGCATCCTCACCATATGCACGTAGAACTTTAATCGTCTTAGGCTACACCTACATTGGATCCGATTCGGTGCGACGTGATTCTATCACATACGATTCTGGGGTGTATACATTATACATATTTTACTATACATTATAGTAAAATATAAAGGTATTAAAAATAATTAATAAATAACCTTAATTTTATAAATTTAAAAGAACCAAATGTTATAACTCTCGATATATTTCAGTCATTTGGTTTGCTAGCGACATCTCATCGTATCACACCGGATCCAATGAAGGTAGCCTTATTCTTATGTCCGTTTACAAATCATTCACTTCTTTGTACATTTTATCAATGCTGTGTGTACAGGGGCATTGTCGTGAAGGAGGCGGGCACCTCTGAACACTTGTTTTTGAAAGTCCCAACCTCGCTGCTACTTCCTTGGTTTTCAATCGCCGGTCAGACAGCAATTCAGATTCTACAAGTTGGATTGTTTCAGAAGGGACAGCTTGCAATGGGCGACCGGGACGCGGGTCATCTTCTAGACGTTCTCTCCCTAACTTGATAAATTTGCCCATTCTTTCACTGTGGAATACGAGGGGGAGGACTGCCTGTATACACAATCCAAGTGTATACTTTAATTTGCGCAGGAGTAAGACCCTCTTTACAAATGAGTTTAATACAGGACTGAAGAAGTGCGAGCGATGGGTATGGAGTGAGCAGGCTTGGACCTGCATAGGCGTGCAACACTGGTTCCAGAAATTTCCAGGAGGAGACTTGTGCCTTGAAGGCAAAGAAGACCAAGGAATAAGTGATTAATCTTTATTAATTATTAAGTGCAAACTTTTATAAATAGTAAATGTTTTCATTTATAAAAGCCCCCAAAAAAATGGATTAGTTTAGTTTATCAAATCAGTCAAAATCAAACATAAATGGATTAGTTATGGAGAGGTATTTTAAAGATAAAAGAAAATCCTGCATTATTTTCCGGAAGACCCAATCTTTTCATGTGCAGTTGAACACAGTCGCTTTCTGTTGGGTTTCTTTAATAAGTCGGAATTGCTTTGTTTTTCTCTCTTATGTTTTCATTGTTACATTTTCAGAATGAAAAGACGTTTTCATTAAAAAATATAATTTTATTCTTTTACTTTTTTTCAATTTCTCTTGTCTTTTTGAGGGCCACGACATATTATTTTTTATTTTGTTATGATGATGCAATAAACATGTATTAGAAGATATTTATTTTTTATTCTACTAACATCACATACGAAATTCTAAGTACACATGAACTATATGGTGATATCGTATTATAATAATGAAACGCTCATATTAATACGCCTACTACGTTCACTCCATCTCTCTTCACACTCTCCCATTAGTGAAATGTTGTCAATCTAGTCACGTGTTAGAAATTGAAATTCCTATTAACTTGCACCATCTGGTATCGAATAGCCCCCCGTCATCATTCGCCCACTTAGAATTGTTACCATAAAATTAAAGATGATTATATTTTTTACAAGAATTTCACGATATAAATATCAATACTTAAAAAAATTGTTAATTGAAATTTATAACTTTATTTTTATAATACAAGTAAATATTATCAATGTAAAGGAACAGATATTTATACGAATTACTGAAAATAACGGGATAATAATCTTATCCATAGCATAGTAAAACGCCTAGATGAGTCGAAAAGCACACATTCAAATATCGATGCGATTAAAATACTTAGCTTACCTAATACAAAAAAAACTGTACCACTATAACCCATAAGGGTCATGGTGTGATGGAGATAGTACTGTTTCTTGACAACGGGTGTGTAGGGGAGTGATTTGACCGAGATCACGCTCAACCGACAATTTTTCCTCCTATAAAGACCCACATTAAAAAAGCTGAGTGAGCACCAGGAGGGTGTGCAGGTTCCACAGGATTCATCTCTAGCTGTTGACAGATTAAATGAGCTGTTATTTTTGAAAAAGATATAAGTCCATTTTTTCATATCTAAAGTTTTCCATTTGATTTACATTAAAGCTTTTATAATTTAGCACTTAGCAAAGAGTGACGTTTAAAACCTTTACAGCATTGAAATTGTATTATGAAATAATAATCATTAAAATCGTTGAAAAGGATAAACGATTTTTTTTTTTTATCCAAATGGACTTATACCACTTTCAAAAATAACAACTCAAATAATTGATTTACGGATTTAAGCGCGGGACTTTCAGGACAGCAACTCAGCGCTCTACAAACTGAACTAATCGTAGCTATTAATTTGTACTCATATGGCTGTATTTTGGAACGATAATACGTCATCGTTCAGTAACATATGATAAACAAAGATTCTATACAATCCATTGAAACCTTGAATTCGAAATTTGAAACTGTCATTTTTTTATAAACCCCATTATTACTGAATTTAATGAATTCGAACCAAAATTTATTTTATAGTTCGAGTTTAAACACTGACCACAATTTTTTTTTCTTTTAATATTATTGAAATAAGTCGATAAGGTCAAGTGTTTAGGGTTTATGATTATAAGAAAAAAGCGAAATTCAGGAGAAAAAGAAGCTAACAAAGACAGTAATTTTTTTTTTCGAAATACTTAAGTTATTTTTCGGTCCCTACCACCATTTAGCTCCAGCCTTTTGTCTCGAAATTTAAAAATCTATGAAGGCAGCGAAAGGTGGTGTCGATATCGAAACATCGGGTTCACCTAGCCTTTCTTATTATTAGGGTCTAATTTAATTTAAAACAACCTAATTGGATTATTTTTCAACCAAAAAAAAAAATCACTTTCTCTGTCCCTCACCTAGTCTTCTTCATTTATGCATTAATAGTGGTTATTACCGAACAACCAAACTAGCTGAATAAACTACATTTCTGAGACATATATGTACAAAAGCTTCAACTTACTTCCTTATTATCAGTTCCTACCTCAGTAATAGAACCTTTAAAGTAAACCATAATTGTTCCTACTCTTCCCTCTTCACCCAGTCTGCCGGTGTTCCTCAAGGTAGTATCCTGGGGCCCATCCTATACACGATATATACAGCTGACATCCCAACCCATCCAAGCGCTGTCCTCACTACTTACGCTGATGACACATGTGTGTTATCAGTTAATAAGGATCCATTTGTTGCATCCCAATCTCTTCAATCCCATATCTCACACCTACAAGAATGGTGTCAAAATTGGAGGATTAAAATAAATCCTAACAAATCCCATCAAATTACCTTCACCCTTCGTCGTAAACCTACGAATTCCTGTCCTACTGTATCGTTTAATAATACACCACTGAACCCTGTCGAACAGATACGTTACCTAGGACTCCATCTGGATAAACGTCTCACTTGGAATCCTCATACAAGACTTTCGCCTACTTCAACACTTACTGGACAAACGCTCTAAGCTACCAATTAATTACAAAAGACTTATTTACATGACAGTCATCAGACCTATTTGGGCATACGGAGTTGAGCTTTGGGGCTCTACTAAACCATCCAATTCATCTCGTATCCAATCCTTGCAATCCAAAATCCTTCGTAAAATGCTCAATGCTCCTTATTATGTCACAAACAAACTCATCCATCATGATCTTAATATCCCATATGTTACTGATTTGGCCCAAACTAGATACCTATCCTTCCATAACAAGCTCCATACGCACTTGAATCCGCTAGTCTCTCAGCTTGCTTCCCATACTATTCCTGATAACCCTCCGAGGCGCCTGAAAAGAAGATGGCCTCGAGATCATCTACTATAGAACTTTATTGGAGTGCTATCGATGGGTAGTTTCTCCACAAGTGTTTTCATGTCATATTCTACATTTTTGCACATTTACTTGATATAATACCATTATAGTTGTAAATATCATTAAATTAAATAAAAAAAAAAAAAAAAACATGTACAAAAGACAAATGTATACTATAATTTGTTCAGATTAGTAGTGATAAAACCTGATGTCATAAGCCTGTCCCGGAAGTTACTGAAGCTGTGGGCCAGTAACTAATAGGACAGTTTATTGCTGAATAACTTTCTTTTAAATTTCACCGGTCATCGTTTCTCTTTTGAAATATATAGATACATAATCAGACAATCCTACTTCAAGTTTTTTTAATTCCTGAGAAAAACATTAGTCAAATTAGCTACTTCACATTAGTTATTGATGCTATGACAACACTCACTCTTCGAAACGGTGGGAAAAGTGCTAGGCCTCACAATATTGGCCTAAAGTTCCACCTCTATTATTATTTTGAAGTGAACAGATCTGCAGCTGTGTCCTTCCTAGCCTGTATTCTAAAAACAAAAAATAGTTTTCTGTTATCTTTCAGATTGTTGCCATAAAAATTATCTTTATCCTTGAGGCTAATCAATTTGTTTGGTGGTTAACTAGTATGTATGCTCGTGGGGCATACATAATAGTAGCTGCCTCACTCCCAGCCTTAAAAAAAATTTAGAATAGAAAGACGTTTTTTTAATTAAAAAAGAACTAGCTTAAAACATGTTCACGTTAGTTATCGTAACAGGTGGAAATTGACTTTTTTTTAAATTCCCCAATTGTTATTATATTGATATACTGGCATCAAATATAGAAATATCGTTTCAAAATAAATCACTTTATTTGGGAGCATTATACAAATGCGATTAGCCATTTAAAATTTGAATCGGTGTTATCTAATCAGCTAAGAACTGATTGCATATATAGTTACATGATTAGCGAGTCGAATACTGGAAACTCTGGAGTCGGCAGTTATTGGAATTAATCGTTTACAAACGTTTTCTAGCGATAGCGATCATAAACAGAAATGGCGGATCTCTATCTCCTCGTGTCATTTCCATGCCAACATCATTCCACCGCATTTCCTTTCGTCTTCCAAAGAGCTAATACGTCGAAACACTAATAGCTTTCCGAAATTCAATTAAGTACATTATCATACTAATTATTTCGTTTATGATAATTTGAATCTGACGTGAGAGTGAACGCTGATGATAAAATTCATAGGAGAGCATTCTAAAAGCGGAACAAGAATCAATTAAATTTAATAACCACGGTATTTAATTTAGCGATTAATTAGTCCAACAGTAGCAATAATGTTATACTCTTATATTGAGAGTTATGTATGGGTTTATACTTGGTTCATAGTGGCAAAAAGTGAGGGGAGTGGCTCAGTGGTAGAGCACTGAGTTGCCATGCCGGAAACCCTGATTCAAATCCCGCAGCTGGCAAGACTTTTATTTAGTCTTTTTGCAGCGGGAGATGGATCATATAGGATCTAGGACCCTCCTGGGGCTCACCCAGCCTCTATAAAATGTCATAAAAATATGGTACCCAAAATAAGGGGGGAAATCTGGCGGTTGAGCGTGACCTAGGACAAGTCACCTCCTTGCAGAACCGTTGTCCATGAAACAGTACACTCTCTACTATGTACTGAACCCCACGCCCTTTCACGCATTGTAGTGGTAGAGGTTTTTATAGTGATAAAAGATTTTTCTTTAATTTCTAACCAGTGGACAAAATTTTTTAAACTTTTACCGATATTTAATTAGACATGCCAACACGACGCTTTTCAGAAAACCCTCCGATACTCGTGTATTAGCCGGTCTGCAGGGACTGTTATCCACCACACTGATAATTCAGATAGTGGTAACACCTACCTTCTCATTCATATAAATGGAAATTTAAATACACAAAATGTTGTAATAAAATGCTTCAAGACCACTCCAGCCACGTTTTAGATCTAAGGCTACACCTACATTGGATCCGGTGTGATACGATGAGACGTCGCTAGCAAACCAAATGGCTGAAATATATCGAGAGTTATAACATTTAGTTCTTTAAATTTGTAAAATTAAGATTATTTATTAATCAGTTTTAATACATTTATATTTTACTATAATGTATAGTAAAATATGTATAATGTATACACCCCAGCATCGTATGTGATAGAACCACGTCGCACCGAATCAGATCCAATGTAGGTGTAGCCTTATATAAATGTTTTCCCAACACTTCCGACGAAAATATCTCCGTTTCTATCCTTGTCAAAATCTGATTGATGATCTTTTCACATAATTTCATCTTTTGAATTATTCCCAACTTCTGGAAGTATTTCACTACTTCTTCTTTTAGAGGCGGCTATTCCCAAAGTGTTCTTCTGCTCATTTTAAATAGGCAATGCCAGAAGGAGTAAGATAGAAACATTAAATGTATTAATCAATTCAAAAATTTAAATAGACAATAAATAAAATAAACAAGACAGAAACACTAAAAAAGCTATACAGATAACAATTTAATAACGCACACATAAATAACTCAAATTAAACGAGTAGTAAAAAGTGATTGAACGGGATGAGGAGGTACGTTTTATTAAAATGAAGAGAAAACAGAGGTAATTTATATAAGCAACTGATTGGCCTGCTTAGGGAGCATCTTTTTGGGATGTCCAGAGATGTTGGAAAAACAAGGATTTAAATCAAGCCAGTGAAGAAGCATGGCGAATGAAAGGTGGGATTGAGTTCCACTCAGTGATGGGGTGATGGAGCGAGCGAGGAAGGAACCCTCAAATGTTTAGAATCTGTGGGAACGATTGTAGAGATCGGAAAGGCGGGATCTTGTTTTGTGCTGCTGGACTGAGGATTTGAATTGGAGGAGACTGTAGATATATAAAGGGTATTGTGAGTTAATGGGTTAGAATAGAAAACACTAAGGAAATATTGTCTACGAATGGGAGGGAAAGGCCACTTAAACTCTCATATTGATGTGACACCCGGGATCCCTTCGGAGTACCAAGGACAAATCTTCGAGCGCTGTTCATTTTCGCTTTAAACGGCCCTCCAGGATTTTCGAATGGCATGGTACAAAAGACTATCTCTGGAGTCTTTAGAACAGAAAGCTCTTTTAACATTTTTTTTATTATACAAAAAAGATTAGAACAATTTAAAACAGAAATAAAATAATTGATAGAATACAAAGGGAAAGCTCCAAAGACAAAACTTGATCCTCTAAAATATAACGCAACAACCGATCAAAATTCCTACAGTTCAGGCATGATCAGGATATAACCATACCGTTGACGAAAAATACTGCACATCTCAGATCAAGTCCAACGACCTTAAACGACCAACGAGATAAATGTTTAAGGAACGTTTAACGAAATAGAGAGGAAATCTATCTTCAACAATAAAAACTGTAAAATCACCGGACGTTACTATTCTTGAATGAACGCTTTCAATAAAAAAAAAAATCATCCTGTGGGATCTTCAGACCCTCCAGGGGCTCACTCTGGGTACTGTATCTACTCCAGTGGTCTCGTACTTTTTTTGACCGAAAATTCAACGCAAAACCTTATTTTCGAATACCTTAATATGTTGTGTAACGCTTCGTTTCCGTAAATTCGGAAGGATGATACTTTTATAAATTCTGATTTTTAAATCTCGGTGCAAAAGACGTGAGCTTCGTAATGTCGAGACTAAATAATAACAATCATTTCCGGTCTTTAATCGCACCTTTTTTTTCCTCTTGAAGTTAATTTTGACCCAAAATACTTAATCGGCATGGTATTGTTAAACTTATCCCATCCTATAACATCACTAAATAATAAACCATTATTATAATTTTATTTTTATCAATTGTTATAATTTTAAATATTTTTATATTTGAAGAGAAAAGAAATGTCCAGGGCTGGGATTCGAACCCGGGTCTCCCACGTTTCCGTTGTGGTTCTTTACCGCCTGAGTTATCCTGGTTCGTACCTCGGTCAGACAAATCCATTCTCTTCACCGATGCTATATCCCCTTGTTCTCGCAATTTGCGATTTATACAAGGGGAAGAATGTTCATTGAACATTACTTTAATTAGGATCTTGTTGACTTACGTCATAATATATTATTATAATTTGTGTTATTTTATTTTTTTATTAATTGTTATAATTTTAAATATTTTTATATTTGAAGAGAAAAGATCTGTCCAGGGCCAGGATTATGGTAATGTATAAATTATAATAATATATAATGACGTAAGTCTACAAGATCCTAATTAAAGTAATGTTCAATAAACATTCTTCTCCTTGCATACATCACAAATTGCGAGAACACGGGGATATGAGATCAGTGAAGAGAATGGATTTGTGTGACTGAGGTACGAACCAGGATACCTCAGGTGGTAGAGCACTACGACAGAAACGTGGGAGACCCGGGTTCGAATCCCGGCCCACGTGGACAAATCTTATCTCTTCAAATATAAAAACATTATTATTATCTGAATTAACTTCGAGCCCAATTTCCTTACCTGCATTCATCATCGTTTCTTAAAATTAGTTTTATACTCTTTACCTAGAAGAAACAAATCCTCTGCAAACCCAAGCACGGATAATTTCTACTATACACCCTGTTTAATTGATACGTTATACAGCAACTGGTTGTCAATCGAGTCATAAGTCTTTTTGGAATCAATATAAAGCTGATGAAATACCTGGTTATATTCTTTTTTTTTTTTAAATATAATAAACAATTTTGCCTCGATGATGGGACTAAAATGTAGGAGGAATAACATATAAAGAATAATTTATTCAGATTCAAATGAATCAGCAGTGTTTTTATTATTAAAGAATTTTAATGCAAATATAGAACTCAGACATGAATAAAATAAATTGACTAATTTGAATTGAATAGTCTTTCCTCCAAAATCTAAAAAAAAGGTTTCCTATCAACCTTTATTTTAATTTAATAATCATGATGAAAAATATGGTGACAGGGTTTGCTCTTTAGGTTTGAGAGAAAAATAAATAGATTAAATTCCAAAGAATTATCGCAGTCGTGTTTCACTTTATGAAGATTCATTAGCAAAGCATGCGGAAAATGTGGAGAGTTACTCAGCCTTTCTTCATATATGTAGAAGGATTTTCACAAAATATATTTCTCTATTATACTAAAGTATTAATAAATATGAAAAAAAAAACCTAAAATAATAACTAGAATTCAATTATTAAAAAAATACTAGAAAATAACCGAACAGTCGAAGTTTCACAAATAAGTCATCATCTTCAGTTATATATCGCATAATTCACATCAATGAAAATGACAACTGTCTAATACGTATTTAAGGGAACAGAGCGTACCCCCGCAGTTGTTAATAATAGACGTTTATTAGAAAATAGTATACATTAGACAAAATAATATGCCTACTAATTTCCAATTTCATGCCTACTAAACCATTTAACACCTAGGGTAGTTCAATTTTATAAAAAGTGGTATAATTTATTTTTATTATATGTTATTTTGATGGTGATTACTTTTAAATATTTTTGTTTTGAAGAGAAGAGAGTTGTCCAGGCCTGGATTCGAACCCGGCTCGTCTACATCTCCGATGCAGTGCTCGAAACCACTGAGCTACCAGGGGTCGTATCCAAGTCCGGGAAATCCGTTCTCTTCACCGATCGTATACCCCTCCCCCCTACGAAAAGATCGATGAAGAGAACGGATTGGTCTGACTAGGATACGAGTACCTCAGTGGTTAGAGGACTGCACCGGAGACCGGGCTCCAATCCCGGCTAGTGCAAGTCTTTTCTCTTCAAAACAAAAATATTTGAAAAGTAGTATAGCTTGTAAAATGGGGGTTGGTACCCCCATTTTTTTTCTCTTTATATTTTCATAAATACCTTTCAAAAACAAGTAATTGACAATCAGCAGATTGGCTGACTGGAAAAAAAAAACAGAATGACATGGAAGGCATGACGAAGAACAGTTCCCAGCGGTACGTCTCCCGTGGCTTGCTTTAATTTCCTACTGTAATTAGGTCCCTCATCCACGTTCTTATTAGTCTCATCCTGGTGTTCTCAGTCATGGGAGTCGTGGCCATTTGTTGTATCAACGGGTTTGGGTGTCTGTGTAGGTTTTCTTGAAATCGTTTGAAGTACGTTCATATGTGTTCGTCAACAGTGGTACCCCTGATATTAATGACTAATCACTGTATGTTACAGTAGCCTCTTGTTTTTCTCGAATATCTTTTACAGCCGAAATAAAGAATTTTCAACGGAATGGTGTATATTTTATATTGCACTCTCATTCCGAAAAATATTTATAAATCTTTTATAAGCCGTTACACAAAACATAGCACTGTTTCATTATTTTTTTTTAAATAATTGATTCAATGAAATTTACAATGTATTATACTAATGCAACAAGTAAATAGAATGAATGTTACATATTACCATGAAAGACAAGTAGAGAAACTACCCAATGGTAGTACTCAAATAACAAGTTCAACTTAGAAGGTCACGAGGAAATCTTCTCTTTAGACGCCTCGGAGGATTATCATGAATTGAAGAGGTTGCGAAGTATGAAACTAGTTGGTTTGAGTAGAAATGAAGTTTGTTATGAAAGGATAGATAGCGGGTTCGGGCCAAATCAGCAACAAAGGGGCATTAAGGTCATTATGGATTATCCTGTTCGTAACAAAGTAAGAAGCATTGAGGATTTTACGAATGATTGAATACGAGAGGAATTCGAACGCTTAGTGGAGCCCCAAAGCTCTACTCCGTAAGTCCACCTGGGTCCAATGATTATCATGTATATGAGTTTTATGTAATTAATTGGGAGCTTAGAACGTTTGTCTAGTAAATGTAGTAGCCTGAAACGGCGAGCTTCTTTAAATTTTTTTTTTTTTTTTTTTTTTTATTTAATTCAATGATATTTACAACTATAATGGTATTATATCAAGTAAATGTGCAAAAATGTAGAATATGACATGAAAACACTTGTGGAGAAACTACCCATCGATAGCACTCCAATAAAGTTCTATAGTAGATGATCTCGAGGCCATCTTCTTTTCAGGCGCCTCGGAGGGTTATCAGGAATAGTATGGGAAGCAAGCTGAGAGACTAGCGGATTCAAGTGCGTATGGAGCTTGTTATGGAAGGATAGGTATCTAGTTTGGGCCAAATCAGTAACATATGGGATATTAAGATCATGATGGATGAGTTTGTTTGTGACATAATAAGGAGCATTGAGGATTTTACGAAGGATTTTGGATTGCAAGGATTGGATACGAGATGAATTGGATGGTTTAGTAGAGCCCCAAAGCTCAACTCCGTATGCCCAAATAGGTCTGATGACTGTCATGTAAATAAGTCTTTTGTAATTAATTGGTAGCTTAGAGCGTTTGTCCAGTAAGTGTTGAAGTAGGCGAAAACGTCGAGCAGTTTCTTGTCTTTTCAGTCTTGTATGAGGATTCCAAGTGAGACGTTTATCCAGATGGAGTCCTAGGTAACGTATCTGTTCGACAGGGTTCAGTGGTGTATTATTAAACGATACAGTAGGACAGGAATTCGTAGGTTTACGACGAAGGGTGAAGGTAATTTGATGGGATTTGTTAGGATTTATTTTAATCCTCCAATTTTGACACCATTCTTGTAGGTGTGAGATATGGGATTGAAGAGATTGGGATGCAACAAATGGATCCTTATTAACTGATAACACACATGTGTCATCAGCGTAAGTAGTGAGGACAGTGGTTGGATGGGTTGGGATGTCAGCTGTATATATCGTGTATAGGATGGGCCCCAGGATACTGCCTTGAGGAACACCGGCAGACTGGGTGAAGAGGGAAGAGTAGGAACAATTATGGTTTACTTTAAAGGTTCTATTACTGAGGTAGGAACTGATAATAAGGAAGTAAGTTGAAGGTAAGAATTTACGGAGTTTGTACAGCAGTCCTGGATGCCAGACTCGATCAAAAGCCTGCTCTACATCGAGAAAAGCTCCCGTGCAGTACATTCCGCGCTCTAATGCAGATGAGACAACGTCCACCACACGATGGCATTGCTGGATGGTGGAGTGTGATGTTCGGAAACCAAATTGGTGATCTGGGATTATTTGATTGGATTCTATGATAGGATGAAGACGTTTCAGAATGAGTTTTTCAAGTATTTTCCCCATTATGGGCAAGAGAGATATAGGACGATAAGAGGATGGGAGTTCTGGTGGTTTTTTAGGTTTTGGAATCATCTTAATTATGTTCTTTAAATTTAAATGGAAAAAATGAATTCCACCGGTTTAGAAAATAAATCTAGCTAATAAATCTTACTCCAATATTGTATATAATTTTTTTTTTAAATACTAAATCAGTACTCTGATTTGAATAGACTCATTAGTGAAGTACTAAACTGAATATCAATTTCTAGATTAATATCGGGTTACCTTTACAACTATGTCAATTGCCCACTGTAGGACAATTAAATGAGTTGTATAATTTTAAAATGGATGATGGTAAGCTGTTAGGCTAACAGTGGCTACCTTCCTAGTACACCAATTTTTCAGAACATTAACTAGATTTTCATACAGGTTTTTTATTGGTGCAGCCTTTCATCGAAAATATATCCATAATATACGTTGAAGATAATTTATCAATTATAAAATAAAACAATGCCCCAAGCAATGTATTGAGTATTAGCTGAAATAATCCAGCCATTAGTCCAAATTGTCATTTTCCTGAAAAGATGGGGATATAATTCCCAAGTGAGGTTTTTGTTTGATGATCTTTTATATATAATTAATAATCGAACAAACCCAATGAATGGTTCGATGTCAATAGCAACCAATAGTTGTTAATAAACGTGTAAAACAGCTTAAACCAAACTCCGTACGATCAAATATAACGCAGTCGGCTATGCGATTTGGTAGTTATCAATAGAGAATAAGTTGTTTGGGAGAGTTTAAGGTAATTTTAAAGATGGGAGTTACTTATGAGTTGGTAAAGAGAGAATAAAAAAAAACTCTGGATCGATAACTGTTGAGTAGTGGTTAACATAACGAGCTAGTATGCCCAAGATCACCCTTCCAGAACCCGGCAGGTGTTGATAGAATTTTTAAAAGTGAGTAACAAACCCTGGTTATGGCGTCCTTCAGAAGGGACGTAAATGGGCCTCTGAGGTGGACCTCTAATTATATTTAGATAGGTGAAATTTAGAAGTTCCACTGTACAATCTTCAGATTAGCATAGTCATAGTAGAATTAAAAAACCAACAGTAAAATGTAAACATGACATGGAAGCATAAACTGATGTTAAATTATAAAACATACAAAATTAAACGTTCTTAATAATCACGTTTTCAACTCCTCAATATAAAAAAATTTAGTGTTAGATAAATCATCTATTCTGTTAACATCCACATATGGAACATGCGTGATCCACAGACCCACCTGGGGCTCTCAATAAATTGGGAACACTTAACTGGGGAATGAACCTGGCGGTTGAGAGTGATCTCGGACAAATCACCTCCCAGCACAACCGTTATCCAAGAAACAGTACAGTCTCTATTACTTACTGAACCCAAGTTTCTTCCAAAGTTGTAGTGATATAGGTTTTTTTTTCTTTGAAGAATGCCTAATCGAAACAACGTATCCATATTTTAATCGAAATAAAACACCTTTAATACCGAATATACCTTAAATGAATCCCTCATAAAAATAACCCATTCAGTGGAAATACCGCAGTATTGTGCGCTGAAGCGGTACTGGAGATAAAAAGCATACTTTAGATGGCATCTAAGTTGTATTCCTCTAGCTATCAATCATAAATTTCAAAATTATTGACTTTAAAATCATTCAAGACATGAAAACTAGGTACAATACAAACATCTATTGTTAGCCTAATAGCTAATGAAAGTAGGGAATTTTAAAGTTGGTTAGGCACATTTGTTTCAGACTCAAAGTATTTTTTTTTTAAATCAGGGGTACCAACCCCCATTTTACAAATTATACTACTTTTTTTTTACTGTTGTCTATTAAAGTCCATTAATTATAACTTACTGATCGCACTTTTTATACAATTTTGCTTGTCACTTCTCATAATCAATTATCTTATCCGTTCTTATTATGCCTTACTTGTTATTACATTTGTACTACAACTATCCTTTATAATTTTTTATTTACCATTTGTATACATTATCGTCCCCACTATAAGTTAAATCTATTTTACCATCTCAATTAGGTTTTTTGTGATGTTAATTCTTCATGTCCACCATTGCCTAAATGCATTTTGCCATAGATTTATCTGCATTACTTTCCTTATTCTTGTTACCTTATTTATACAATTTTCTTCATTTTCATTTTTATTACGGCATGCCTCAATTTTTATTACTTTATGTATTGTTTTTTTTTTTTTATTATTACTTTCCTTGTCACTTTGTTATTAATTCTCTACAATGATTAGCCTTCCTCTGTATATATATATATATATATATATATATATATATATATATATATATATATATATGTATATATCTCATGTATCCCCCCCATCTTTATTTTCCACCACTAAGACACCTAGATACTTATGTATTTTAATTTTAATATTTACCATTATAATTTTAATTTTTATCTTTATTACCTTATTCTTTGATTTCTAATACCTTCATTTTTGTTACTTCTTATAACTTATTTTATCCTTTATTACATTTTGTCCTAGCTTCCTGTCACTTTGCTATTAATACTCTTGATACATAAACATAAATAATTAATATTTATCATAATTCAATATTTTAATTTAATTTAGTAATTTTCATTTGCCTGTTTTTTGCATATTAAGCCCTGAAGAAGGCCTGCAATGTGGGTCGAAACGTTGGCTCTTTAGTAAACATTTCTCCCTACTTTTCACTTATAATACTTTTCATTTAATTGAACTACCCTAGGTGTTAAACGTTTTAGAAGGCATGAAATCGGAAATTATTATACATATTATTCTGTATAATGTATAACATTTTCTAATAAACCTGTATTATTAGCAAACTACGGGGGTACACCCATTTCGCCTAAATACTTACTAAACGCCATTTTACAAATTATACAACTCTCCATTTAATTAATTGAATGTAATACAGTCGGTACTTAACATTTTAGAGGAAGTGCCCCGATCATATTCTATAAATTAGAGTTTATTTTATTAATTAGGAAGCGGAATGGCTCAGTGGTAAAGCAACAAGTTGCCATGCCGGAAATCCTAGTTCAAATTCCGCTGCAGGCAAGACTTTTATTTAGTCTGTTTGCAGCCGGAGATGGATCATATGGGATCTAAGACCCTCCTGGGTCTGTAAACTGTATAAAAATAGGATACCCACAAAATGAGGGGGGTCTGGCGGTTAAGCGTGATCTAGAACAAATCACCTCCCTCCAGAACCGTTGTCCATGAAACAGTACAGTCTCTACCATGTACTGAACCCCAGACCCGTTCACGGGTTGTAGTGGCACAGGTTTAAGTTCATTACTTACTTTGTACCTCGCATTAAATAAAATAATAAACTGGCTTTGGTTTCTTTATTATTAAGAGACTTAGCTTTCGAATGCAAGATGAACATGAAAGATAATTTTAAAACCAACATATATATAAACTAAATAGGAAGTTTTTGTTGTAAATAAAGAGTTAAAAGTGATTTTTTTTTTTTCACTTTCCATTACTTTGTCAAAAGTATGTAAATACGGAAAAATAACGTTACTTTTACAAGTTGGTGACCATTTGAAAATGTAAAAAAAATTAACATTCAGCTTAAAAATTAAATATAAGCTTTTAGTATACAGAGGTAAAAGTGGGCTGATCTATTCCTAAGATCAACTTTCTGAATCTAATTCCTATCTTGGGTTGTTGTGTTACAGGTTTTTTTTTTCTTTACATTATATGTCTCAAAAAATATTCCAATTTTTTTTCTATGAAGATTATGATTTTGATTGAATTTTATCTAGTGAGATAAACCTGGGAGAAGTTTTTAAATAAGCATCAATATTTTTTCCCGCTTACTTCTATAACTAAATTATTTATCCTCATATCAGCTGATGCATCAAAATTAAATTTCAAATCACACGATCCATTTATTCACAATATCCATTCACGAATAACCCGGTAATTACACTCCGAGTGGACAATAGCAGTGTAAGGCCTTCTTATGATGCAAAAAAAAAATTATATAGTGAGCTGAATAGGCTGCAATTTTTCACTGTCATAAAGGAACAGACTTGCCTGCTGAGGCCGTTAGTGCTTGGATGGTTACCTGAAGGGCTGTGAAAATTAAACATATATATATATATATATATATATATATATATATATATATTTGTGTGTACGAAAAAATAACGTACATAAATATTTCTAAAAAATGTAATGTACCATAGTTAGAAATGTATTTACATAGCCTATAGAGTTGGCAAGAAAGTAATTTGGGTTTGGCATTCGATACCTTAATTGGATGCTATAGAAATAAATTCCTTGTAATTTTGTTTAAAATTATCACTTTACGATCAGTTTTAACATGAAGAACGAAAATCGAAATTTTCGACACATTTTATTATTTTCATTTTTATAAAATTAAGAAAGCGACTAAGGCTCACAAAAAGATATGTTAAGTTTATTGTGTTGATTGACGATAAAATTGGTTAGATAAAAATCGTTATGTACCTTGTTCACTAAAAGATGATCAATTATAAAAATGAAAGACATAATTAAATCAAATGGTAATATAACTTTGAGAGAGACTGAAAAACTATTAAATATATCACAAACAACTATTTTTTTTTTACTTACATAACAGATATCAGGAATACTCCTTACAGCAAAGTGAAGTACTCTGAAAAAGAAAATCACAATTATAAATAAAATCACTTGCAGGCATAATTGACACAGTCGCACGGATATAATGAACATATATTTCAAGTATATTGTCTGCATATGATCCATTATTTTCAACAAACGGACCAATTGGGTAAATGAAAGGATAATAAGTGAGAAAAGCGTAATATTAGCCTAGGGTAAAACCGTTAATTCCATAGCATCTTTTTTATCATCCTATTTATAATTTTTTTAAAAGTACAAATTATTATAAGTATTATAATTTATTTTATTTTATTTTTTTATTTTTTTATTTTTTTTTTTTTTTGTATTTCTCGGCTTGTACCGGATAATTACACCAACCCGGACCAAGGTCAAGGGTATGGTTCATTTAAAAGTTAAATGGGAATATTTAAAAATTTTCTAACGATGCTGGCAGTTCCCAGCATAACCGCTTTCTGTACTTCTTCCAGTCCCCTAATTATTTCCAACGTCTTCATTGATGCAATCGTTTCCTGAGGAATTAAACCATTGCTGGATACAATGATCGGGAGTACTTTTACATCCACCAGTCGGTAGAGATGCCTTAATTCCTCGCAGAGCTCTTGGTACTTCCGAATTTTTTCGCTCAATGTTTTAGAAACGTTATCATCAGCAGGAACCCCAACTTCGATGATGATGGCCTTTTTTATTTTTTTGTCTACGAGTAGTATGTCTGGTCTGTTGTGGGGTATATTATGGTCAGTGATCATAGTTTGATCCCAATATAGTTTAATGTCGTTTTTTTCTAATACTGCCTGTGGCTGGTATTTGTAAAATGGGTGATGACTGCTTATTAAATTATATTTTTGAGCGAGTGCCTGGTGAACGATCTTTGCAGCATTATTGTGCCTATTTAGATATTCTTTACCTGCCAATGCTTGGCAGCCAGAGGTGACATGTTGAATCGATTCATACGTTGCTTTGCATAGGCGACATCTATCTTCGATTGCTTGGTGCAGAATATGCTTTCTGTAGGAATTTGTTGCCATGACCTGCTCCTGTATTGCCAACAGGAATCCTTCAGTCTCGGGGAACATTTTTCCTGTGGTCAACCAGCGGACTGACGCTTCTAAATTGATGCCCTGAGCATATAAAGAACTGTAAAACCTTCCATGGAGTGGTTTACACTTCCATGATTCTTTTTTTTTTTTTTTTTTTTTTTTTTTTTTTTTTTTTTTTTTTTTTTTTTTGTATTTCTCGGCTTGTACCGGATAATTACACCAACCCGGACCAAGGTCAAGGTCCGGTTATAATTATATAAGGTTATAATTTATTTTATTTTATTTAGTATTAATTGCTATAATTTTCAAATAAAAATTATTGCGACCAGGGTTCGAGTCCCGGTCCTGGACATATATTTTCTTTTTAAATAAAAATATTTTAAATATTTTAAATATTATTTATGTAGCCATTCGGAGGTTTTTTTTGTTGTTTTTTTTTAAAGAAAATTTTATTTAACCTCATTACCTTTATTGAAATAATAGTCCTAAAAAAGAAATATTAGTATAATTTGAGCCGTTCAATCCACAAATTGATTAACTCCATAAAACAAAAATTAGAGAAATGCGAGCCAATATTGTGCATTGCTTTTTTTTTAAATTCCCTTACTATATAAATCCAAATAAATATGGAAGAATCAATAAGAATATAGTTTTCATCTAAATTAATGTAAAATTAAATTGCTAAAAATCTATCGTCAGAAATGTTACAATTGTTGTGTGAACGGTGGAGTAAATCGATTTGGCAAGTGAAAAAGTAATAATATTTAATTCAGACTTTAAATTTTAAATGTTCTCATCACAGAAAAAGATAATTACTAGACATTTTTTATTACAAATTTCCCATATAAAAATTGATATTAACTGTTATTCAAATTATATTATTATTTGCGATTAATTCGTCAGTAGTATAAATGATGTCTTCTTCATCAGCTGTGTGTAAGGACTCGTCATTTCGATTTCTTCGCAAGTAATCATGTTTAATAGGAGAAATGGATTTCTGGAGATCCATCATGTCTCTTTTTTTCCCTTGTTACAAATTTACCTATAGGATATAGCAAAAGCTGATCCACATTTTTCAAACTTAGTGGCCTATCTGTCAATGATTTCCTGCTATCGATTGCATTAAATTTTGAATCTTCTTTATAGTCACATTTAAATTGGATATGGTGTGGTTTGTTTGGACCTTTCTAAATGATAAAATTCATCATTCAGCGCTTGCTAGTGCATTTAAATGGTATTCTTGCAACGATTAGCATTAGAGTACAGAGTTAATCAAAATGACCTTTGTAAAAAATTATTAATTATTCAGTGGCCAAAACATTTTTGTCGTCTAATGGTGTAAATCTAAATGGTGTAAATTGTTAGGCAACAATTTTATTAATATAAAAATTTATGACTATACCAAGTGGTTTTACACAAACATTTAAGATTTTTCAAAAAGTAGAGTTAGTCAACTTGTCCAGTGAACGGCTCATATGTAATCGATACATTCCATTTTTCCCATCTAAATTTAAAATAAAAATTGTAATATTTTGTGTAACGGCTTAAAGAAGTCAGGAATGTGGTCTTGGGATTTGTCAATTTTTTAAACTATTTATAATTTAACTGACAGGGTACAACAAAACACTAGAAAAAATGAGTAGTTTCTCACAATGTAGCTACGCCGATAAAGTATTAAATCTCTAAAACATTATATTATAATAGAGATAACAAATGAAAAATTCCGACGACCATTTATACAAAAATAATATTCGTTGAAACATTTATATGATGCATTGAAACTAAGTTTCTCAGAGGAAGTATTATACAGGGAGTCCTCTATATTAGAAACAGAAACCTGACCACAGAACTTAGGTCGTAAAGTTTAACAGAATAACTTGTCAAAGAGCGAACATTTTACGAAATAAAACTTTTTTGGGCAAGTAGAATGACAATTTTGAGGAGATGATGATTATGTGATTATATTATATTCGTAACAAATTATATGTTACACTAATTATATGTAAACTATATTCAATTTAGTGTAGGTACGAGTATGTCATGGAGAACCGGAGTAGCTCAGTGGTAGAGCACTGAGTTGACCTCCCGGAAATCCTGGTTCAAATCACGCTGCGTGAAAGACTTTTATTTAGTTTGTTTCCTGTAGAGATGGACATGTAGGAGAGTTATCCAGGGAGTTGTCCAGGGAGAGTTAACTGCTTTCATATAACAAGAATAGTATCATTCTCGAAGTCTTTTTTTAAAGTTATTTATTTCTGTTTTTTACATTATATTCCATTATAATTAAAAAATAGTGCCATATTTTTTGTAGCCGCTTATTTATTTATTTCTGATTTTTACATTATTAAAATACAGAGAGTTTGGTTAGAAGTTACAAAAATAATAGTACATAAAAATAACAGAATACTAAACATGGAGAAAAAGAAAGTAGAAAATTAGAATACTAAACATTGTAACGAAGATAAAATCAAAAATAAAATCAGAACAACCCTGAGCCGACACTACTTCAAAATATGGAAAATTCTTGTAACAAAGCAAGTATCTAAGTAAAGGAGAACTTATATAATTCAAAGGTATTATTTTGTGGGTAAACAATCATATATATGTCAATGAGTCAAAGCTATTCTAATACTTAGAGCTTTATATAGGAAGTTACAGAGATTAATAATATCATTATTGTGTTTAGGATTCAGTAATCTATAAATATTGTGATCATATGGACAAATATATTTATTTCTAGGTTCTGTATAAAATGGACGGTCGAAAGTAAGTGGTTTTTATTCATTTAAGCATAGAGAGCAATAGTCTTCGGTATTAATTCTGTGGTTGTTTTATTGGGATAAACAACTATTTGTTTGCTCGGGGAAACTCTAATTTGGCTTTAGAAGTCTTATTATCTCTACGGGTAGTTTTTGGCTTTAAATGTAGTTGTTAAATAAGCAATAACTCCTATTCAAGCCAATGCCTTACTTAGCCCCTTATTCAATACGGAAATAACTCGATTCCGCTTACAAGAAACTCATTTTGGAGAAAATTAGACTTAACCACTTTGGACTGTAGACTTAATAATTATTACAAGGAAACGGACCTTAATTTAATTTTTATTTCTTAAAGAAAGTAGACTGTAAAACGATAGCTAAGACAATATTTTCATTATTATTCAAATATTACAGAGCAACAGGAGCGGAGTAAAATACATAAAAGTAGAGACCTTATTCAATTTATTTAATAACAGTAGAATTGAATAAAAGTTAGCTATGAAACATTATCTATAATATAATTACAGATAGAGCCGATAGTTAATATACATAAAACTTTTAATTTAATTATTACGTATTATGTGATAACATTGTGTCGAATTTATAACATATTAAATCATTTTATATTAGCAATGGATTGAATTGGTCAGGAGGTGCAGTCAATTATAATATATAAATTCTGAATTCTTACTTGCTACTGGAAAGTCTTATATAGTTATTTTCCGCTTCTTTCTTAGCCCTGAAGATGGCCTAAACCATATGCCGAAACGTTGGCACTATTAAAAATAAGTTCTTCTGAGATATAAAATATATCAATAAATAATATAAAACTTGTTACTGAGGCCATTAACATGACTAATTTGAGACACTACAGATTGAAGCACGAATGCACTGCAGAAGATTTTAAGATTTTGTTTTTCGAAAAATATCGGTTTTTGAATATCAAATTTTAATATTGATAGATATCATAAATACTATACTACTGTGTGAATCAACCTTGTTTTATTATCGTATTTTACAACGGTTATAAACGTTTCTATTGTATAAGATAGATATGTCCTGTTATATCCCTCCCAAATCAGAGATGACTTCATGCTTTGTGTCAGAGCACTTAGAGGCGACATGAAACAGGACACCTGTCTTCGAAGGCAGGACGTGCTTGACAACCTGTGACCTATGTACAGGCAACTTGAATAATGAAGATCTATCATCTTTAGCCCACAACTCATTAATAAACAACACTAAGGTTATGTATACATATATGTGTGTGTGTGTGTGTGAGGGTTTCGATTATTATCCTCAATATAGTTATGAAATGTTAGTGTAATCAAATAGGAAACTTACAAGTATATAATTTTTCGACTTTTCTATAATTTTTCGACTATCGAGCCTTGCTATTCAACGCACTTGGTACATCGTTGCACAAGTTTCGTTGTTTTGAGGCTCTTCTTGCACGACTTTTATGAAACCCAAGTCTGTTGTGGATGATTTCGTAGGCAGAACCGTGACTAATATGCAGACGATGTGGCACTTCTTCAATAGATACTCGTCTGTCTAAGAGCACCATTTTACGTGAACGCTCAATGTTTTCTTCATTTGTGGCGGTAAACGGGCGTCCGGCTCCTACATCCTGTGTAACACTTGTGCGACCATTTTTGAATTTTTCAATCCATTAGTAGGCACTCCGTTGTGGCAAAACACTGTTCCCGTACTGTACCAAAAGTTTTCGATGAATTTCGCCCCTGATACGCCTTCCAACCACAAAAAACGGATCACTGAACGTTGCTCTTCTTTGGTGCAAATAGAAAGCGGAACAGCCATGATCAACAGCACGGCAGCGATAACGAAACTAACCTAGCAGCTTGCAACTTGCATAGACATAACAACAAATAAACCAAGCATGCGTCATCAACGCAAAACAACAGTGCTAACAACATAAACAAAAACATAACTAAATTGTGGATAAATATTGACTTAGATGACTGACATCCCAAAAAGACGCTATCTAAGCAGGTCAATCATTCGCTTAAATAAATCAGTATTGAATAACCGATTTTGTTGATTGCGCGTTTTTTGTTTATTTTTCTAAAAGAAGATATAGACTTTATTGCATGTCATCCCAATCCTTTATTTTATTTAGTAACTGTTGTAATGAATATATTTATTCTCTACAATTGATTACAATTCTGTTAAGTTTCGTACTTCATAGTTATTTCATTTCTATTTTTATTTTTCTTATGTTATTGTCACTTTTAAATACTTCATGATTTGTATTATTATGCAGCATTCTGGCCAGATATATATTATTTTTATTTGTCTGTTCATGTTTGTTATTCTAAAGGGACTTGGTCCCAGAATAAAGTTTGTTTTCTATTCTATTCTTCCTAAGGAATGTATTCTTTCCAAGCTAAACAGTGTGAGTCTTATACAGAGTCAAGTATGTATGACTTCTTGACTCTTAACATTGGCAGCTAGCTCAAAAAAAGAGGAAAGAGAACTGTTGTTTTTTTTACTATCTCTCCTTTATAGGCCTCTATTAACCTGAGATATACTGCAATCAGTTTTTCAGTAAGTGAATTTAACCCAAGTAACCATAACCATAGATTATTGCTGCAGCTCTACGCCGTTCTCACTTTTGGATGCGTATGTGAATATCAACATGTTTTGAAGAAGAAAATGGTAGGGGTAGAGATAAAAAAAATTCTCTTACACAGGAAGAATTATTGATTGGAAAGCCTACGTTTCGACCCACATTGTAGGTCTTCTTCAGTACTTAGTAGGTGTCATAGTCCTAATACAGTCAGCACTGGGAGTATCCATGGCAACCACTCCTGGCCAGAAGATTCCAACAGTTGTTAGAATAATGGACAAACTTATAACCTTTACTCAATGTCTAACAACTGCTGGAATCTTCTGGCCAGGGGTGGTTGCCATGGATACACCCAGTGCTGACTGTATTAAGACTATTACAGTAGGGTTGAGTTTGACACTAGACTAAATGGTTATTTTTTCTATATCTAATCAAAAAAATCATTGCAATTTCTTTATCATACCTTGAGTGATGATTTAAGTTGTAATTCATAATAATAATGGGCGAGACAGAAGAAAGAAGGGAGCAGTAGCGGCGATGAATGAGGGAGTACTGGGCAAATAACAAGAAAAAAAAGACAGTTGACATGACACATGGCCTATTAGTAGGCCAAAACCAGTAAAAAAAATAATAATAAAATAAATTTTAAAAAATGGACGGAATTCTAGATTGAATGGCCTCAATATAAATTTAAGGTCTCTAAATCAAGTTTTGGGCGTATTCTGGATAGATAATTTAGGAATAAAGGAATTTCAAATGATTCTGAAAGATTTTTCAACACAAAAATGTGTCTCCTACGAAAATCTGGTATTGAATATCGAAATTACTTTAAAATTATTCCATTTTTTTTGGAACTCAGAGTAATAGAGAGAGAAACAATTAATAAGAACAAAAACATTTTCCTTGATTAAATCAACTCTAATTTGCTCTAGCCAGAAAAATACTAAAATATACATACATAAATAAATATATAAGTAAGAAATTGACGCATAAGTTCGTGATGAGAGATGTATAATTTCGTCACGTGACAAAACTATGACGAAAGTATTACGTGAGACACGATATTTCATTAATGATTTGACACTTTTCATTCCCCAAGATTTACAATTAAACGAATTTATACACATTTTAACCTCAAAACCACTTTCAGCTTATTTAAAATTTTAAAAAAATGTACCACTAAAACCCTTGAACGGGTCTAGGGTTCAGTACTTTAATTTAATCCTTCCCCTGACCATTTTACACTCTACTAAAATAAAATTGATACTTAGAAGTTCATGATCAGACATTTTAACAACTATATTTCTCTTTCTTCTCTCTGAGGGGTTATGGAATTAAACAATCAAATAGGAACAAATCAACAGAGAGGAACGGGAGGAAGCGGTTCCATTACCACCTGCAGCCCGATGACAGGTTTCCGATTACCGATGAATGAAGTCCGAGGGAGATATATTGAAATTGCAGGCTATTGTCAAATCGTTCTTCGGAAGGATAAAGGCTCAAGATATTGTGAGGTATGGTTCGGGAATTCACAAAGATGAGTTTGTATCTTCAATGATAACACCCCGAAAAATCTATAAAAATATTACATAAAATAAAAACCAAAATTACAAATTCATTCAGAGTGGTGGGACATGAGACATGTAGTACGTAGTAACAGGTACATTCACACCTTGTTCCTTACATATCTCTCATCCACACGAATGCCACATACACACTACCACTAGAAGTACCCATTCTACCCCGTAAAACAGCACCGAAAACAATAGCATCTTAGCCTAACGTGAGGTTCCCGCTGCGAAATAAAGAGTACTAATTCACTAACAACTCATAAAAAGGATAAAAATACCTTTTTAATTATTATAATTATTTATTTATATCTGCAGCTCCGAATAATTAATGGGTAAGTGGAAGTAAAAGAGATCCCTTATACTCGTATCAGATAACTTACTTGCTTACTCCTTGGCACTGCGGTCCTACAAGGACCTGGGCCTCATCCACCACTCCCTGCCAATCACTCCGGTCCATAGCTAGTCTTCTCAAATGGCTGATTCCAAGTTGGTGAATATCGACCTCCACATCTAGCCATTTAGTACGGAGGCTTCATTTGGGTCTTCTACCACCGAACGTCTTATACAACCGTCTTCTGGGCTTTCCGGCATCCTCACCACAAGGCCTAACAATCTCAATCGAGCTATTTTTATAAAAAACACTAAGTCTGGTTCTCCATAAAGTTGTAAGAGTTCTGATTTATTACGGATCCTCCATGCTCCCTGGTCATAGACGGGTCCATAAATCCACAGTATTTTTCTCTCCCAGACACTCACTATTCTTTCTGCTTTTTTATTCAGGACCCAACTTTCACAATCATATGGTGCTATTCGCTTGACAATGGCTTCATATAATGTGATCTTGGGCCTTTTTGATATTTAGTTTTAAGAGCCTTTCGTATTGCAGGGTAACAACAATTACCAGCGGAAAGTCTTGAATTTTTTATCCTCCTCTATCTGGTTCTGTGTTACTATTGCGTGAACTCCATAAATGGGAGTTGTTCTCCTACCAGTTCCTTCTTGAGTTACACATACACATGGTCTTGACTTCGTTTATATGCAAACCCATTTTTTCTTTTGCTATCATATGACAACTATGTGTTAAAAAATAATAGAACCAAGGGGCTAAGAAAAATAAAAAAAAGTCAAGGCCTGATTAGGCAGTTAATCAATACGAGAAAGAAAAAACAACCTCCTTCCCTAAATAAAATAAACTCATTTTCCACAAAATCCGACTTAACCACTTATAAGTAATATACTTATAAGTAATTATTTACCGAGGCTGTAGACACATTATTGCTATAATGTAAATAATTACACTCGTGTTCTGAAAGTGGCATCCCATGTTTCTCTTATTAAAATGAACATGTTAATGAATATTTATTTTACCAGTGGCGTCCCTAGTAGGGATTTAGAACTGATAGACAGTAGTAGTATATACAATTTAAATCTAAAATATTTTTTGTGGAAGAAAATGCTCCGGGTGGAGGTCAATAAACTGCTTTTAGATATGGATAACACTTATGCCTGTAGAACAGATCCGATACTTAGGGTTGCATCTTGACAAACGATTAACCTGGAATCCTCATACGAGACTGAAAAGACAAGAAACCGCTCGACGTTTCAGGCTACTTCAACACTTACTAGACAAACGCTCTAAGCTCCCAATTAATTACAAAAGACTCATCTACATGACCATCATACGACCTATTTGGACCTACGGAGTAGAGCTTTGGGGCTCCACTAAGCCATCGAATTCCTCTCGTATCCAATCCCTACAATCCAAAATCCTTCGTAAAATCCTTAATGCTCCTTATTTTGTTAAGAATAAAATCATCCATAACGGCCTTAATGTCCCATTTGTTGCTGATTTGGCCCGAACCAGCTATCTATCCTTTCATAACAAACTTCATTTCCACCTAGCTTCCTCTTCAATTCCCGATAATCCTCCGAGGCGTCTGAAAAGAAGATGGCCCCGTGACTTCTTAGTTTTTGAGTATTTGAGTACTACCAGTGGGTAGTTTCTCTACTTGTCATTTTCACATGCCATTATGTATCGCTTAGCCCATTTACTTGATGTATTATTTTAATACAGTTGTAAATATCAATAAATAAATTTAAAAAAAAAAAAGATATGGATAAATGTTTATTAAATGGCCAACGTTTCAACCTACATTGCAGGCCTTCTTCAGAGCTAAATATGCAGAATACAGACAAATGAAAATGACTGAATTATGGTAAATATTAAATATTTATGTATAAGCATCAAGAGTATTAATAACAAAGTGACAGGAAGGTAGTTCAAAAAGTAATAAAGAATAAAATAAGTAATACGAAGTAAAAAAAAAAAAGGTAATAAAGATAAAAATTAAAAATTACAATGGATAATTATTAAAATTAAAATACATAATTATCAAGTATCTGAGTGGTGGACAATTAAGATAGGGGGGGGGGAGACTTTGTTATAAATACTCTGTAATGATCATCCTTACTCTGTATATATGTGTCCTAGGTTCTCCTTTAGTATTTTTCAATTGTCTGTATTTTGCATATTTAGCCTTGAAGAAGGCAGGGACGTAAGTCGAAACGTTGGCTATTTAATAAATATTTCTCCCTATCTAAAAGAAATTTATTGACCTCTACCCGGACCATTTTCTTCCACATATATAATCAAGGTCAACTATTATCATTCAAGATATTTAATAAATATTTTTTATTCATTTTGAGTGGATATATTTTTCTTATATATATATATATATATATATATATATATATATTTTATATATATATAGTACAGAATGTAACTACCCAGTATGAACGAAACAATAGTAATGGAATATTCGATTCAACTCCAGAAGCAGGGACTCCGTCAAACTAATATCCCACTGAAGATGTCTGTCCGAAAAAGACGAAATTAATTGCTTTTGTGATTAGGCTTAAGACTTGAGACAGGTTCATATCAACACATGACGTAGAGAAGGCCTTGCCTAAGTGTGTTTGAGTTAGTAGTTATTGAGAGACTGACAGTAACCGCTAACTCCGTACCTAGTTCCATTTTAACTAAGTTACTTTCAGTTAACTCTTCGCTTTATGGAACATTTGAATGATTTGGAATGACGCGAAGAAAATCAAAAGTAATAGAATCTTCTGATAACAAGCAGGTAAGATAACAAATCTTCATAATTGTATAACTAAAAACTAACTAAGTTACCCATCATCAGTTACATTCTAAAACTGATAAAATAAACAAGAATTATTTCTATGGTACAAACTTTTTTTTAAAGATTATAGACTACTCAAGAAAATTATGCATTAGTGCAAAACGTTGAATGTTCAAGTTATTCGAACGTTAAACCAATACTTAATACCTTTTTATTACCCCATATGACAATAACAGATAGTCAACAGAAAGCTTCTGCCAAACCAAGCCTATCTCAGCCATGTTTAAAAAGGGCCTTGTTAGTCATTGATAACCGTAATATTATCATATTAAATATGAATTATGATTCATACCAACAAAATTTATACGTAGAAAAGATTTATTTAAAAAAAAAATTATAATGTGCCCGAAACGCTGAAACTGTAATTTAGGTAAAATATATATTAGCTCTTTTTTATTATTTATTATCATTATATACATAAAATAATGTTAACACAAGAAATTATTAAATATTTTTCTTTTATTTCCTATCTGATGATCTATAGTAAGTGCCAATTTAGATCATCAGCTATTTATTTTTTTTTAACAGATCGTCTATGAGTCGAATTTAGTTATATAAGCACCTTAATTGGTTTTTAGGTTTTCTGTTTCTTAAATTTTAACTTCATTGAAATTAATTCTTGAAGATGTGCAATTATATATATATATTGAATAATATTAATTGACCTTGTGTATATGAGGAAGAAAATGGTCCGGGTAAAGGTCAAGATAATTCTCTTTCATCAAATAGCCCTCAAGAAAACCTGCAATGTGGGTCGAAACGTTAGCTTACAAATAAAAAGTTCTCCATATAAAAAGAGAATTTTCTTGACCTCTACCCGGACCATTTCCTTACTAATAATATATATACCATACTTTTTAAAGGGAAAATACTTTAAATAAACCAAATTATACCAACAAGACAACTCGGTAAACAAATAAAATACAATGGGCAGGGTACAGAAGACCGCCTTAACTTTTAGAATTAGAAATAATTGTGAGAAACTTTTAATATATAAAAGATTAAAAAAATCTTTTCTACGTTTCTAAGTATTTTTCTTTTACATCCCAATCCTCTTATTATCCTTAATTAAGATAGATTTGAATAAAAAAAATTAAAGAAAATACAAGCAATTTCACTCTAAATTACTTTTCAATTCCAGAAACGGAAAATTAATTTTAATTGTATTGAAAAATTTTAAAAACCTTTTTTTTATATTTACAGATTAAATTAATTCTGAGTCTGAGAGCTGTTTAGTGTTTTTTTTTCGAAGAAGCGGGCTGCAACCCCGAATCTTAACTTCCTACCTGCAATATATGCTTAGAAAGCTCCTAGAAGAGCACTCTAAATGAGGTTTGGTCATAAATCAGAGGTAAACGGAGTATATGTCCTTTAATTATCCCTGCACGTCATTGTCGACCGAAGATTGGACTCTATCTAAGGACTTCAAGTACTTAGCTGTCTATATACATGAGACATTCGACAAGGATACAGAAATGAAGATTTCCCTAAGAAGGAAAATCATTAGGATCCTCAACTCGGTCCTTTGGAATAAAGGGGTCTCGTTAGAAATGAAAAATAAAATATATTATTCTTTTCGTCTGGGGTCAACCCTATATGGGACCGAAACATGGACAGTAAAAAGACAATATCCCCATACACTGCTTGCTCTTGAGACTTTCTAAGCTGTGGCATCTCAAGGCTCCAACACATACCCAAAAGTGTTATAAGAGAAACTATAGGTCAGGAGGAGAATATATTATACGAAATAGAGACCAGGAGACTTCAACGGTTTGGCCATCTGATGAGAATAGATGGCCAAAGAAACTTTCCTATATAAACCAAATTATGGAATAATGATAGGAAGGCCGAAGAATACATGGATGGAGGATGTAAGAGAAGGAATGGCAGCAAGAGGGCTGCGAGAGGAAGAAGAATGGCCCGATATGAAGGATTGGCGAGAAAAGATTTTGGGTATATTTAAAGAATTGTGAAAAAACCCGAATGAATGAATAGATTAAATTAATAATGACGTAATATATATTTAAAAACATTAAGAAATTAACTATGCTAAGATATAAAAGAAATATTTAAAATATAAAAGCATTGTAAAAAAACCCGAATGAATGAATAGATTAAATTAATAATGACGTAATATATATTTAAAAACATTAAGAAATTAACTATGCTAAGATATAAAAGAAATATTTAAAATATAAAAGCATTGTAAAAAATTGTAACTATCTATCTATATGGCACTACAACCCGGGGGTGGGTCTTGGCCTCCTCTAGGAGCTTCCGCCATCCAGCTCGATACATTGGTGGTGCTCTTCAGTTCTGTGTGCCTAGCAGTTTGTATATAAACATTTTTAACTACACATTCTTAATATCTTATATACATACATATAAACAATAACAATAAAAGAAAAGAAATTCCTATCCTACAATAAAAAAATGCTTTGTTCTTATATGTACAAAGCGTTTAGTACTATTTTTTGTAAAATAGTGAAATAAAAAAAAGTTCCCAATATTATTTATCAGTGAGTATTTATTGTATTTACACTTAGAAAATAATTTTTTGCATGATCTACATCCTACCACAACAGCCGTACAGAGGAGATCGCCCTGGGCCGCTTGAGAAAAGTCACACTCATTCACTTATTATTAAAACCCAACGAGGGGATTAAGTTCAGTAAATGGTATTTAATATATACTGTATACTTATAGTTAGTTAGTTGTTTATTTAACGTCACTTTATGCAGCTATGGCTAATCGGAGGATGCTACTGTGGGAGCTCTAAATTTTGCCTATCCAGGTTAAATTAGGATAGGGATTTTTAATGAGTACCTGGCATTGTACAGGCTCAGGACCCCCGTTTAACGTCCCTTCCGAAGGACGGCGTAACTAAGGATTTTTTACTCCCTTAAAAAAATCCTAGGGCCACCTGCCGGGCTACGAACCCGCAATCTTGGGCTTAGTAGTTTGTTACGCTAACCACTAGACCACAGGTGACCGTGTATACTTATAGTTTAATATAAACTGTATTTTAAAAAAAAGGCTCCCTTTCCTCTTCAAACTCTGAAACTTTTTGTAAGTATATTTTTCCCTTCTACTTTCTGTTTCTCCTTGCCTACGTGACCCTTAGGTACTTTTTACCCATGTTTTGTAAACGTTGTTTCCTTATTTTCTAAATTTAAATTTATTTTTCTCAGGAAGGCCGATATGGCTTATAGAATTTTTTACAGAACACTATTAAGTAAATAAAGAAAATCTTAAACTGTATTGCGGTTTGTAATCCGATAACTTAAAAAAAATATTCGAAAAATATCTCGTAAATAGTAAGCGATAAAGCTAATAAAGCCTCCCGATTAGTTATAGATCAAACAACCTTATTCCCTTGTCGGAAACCACCGATCCGGAATTATCCTGACAATTCCGATAAACTATTTGAAGAGGTTCAGAAGCAAAGAAATTTCGACCAATCGAAAAACAAATACGACCTCCCACTCCGCCCTCAGAGGCTAATAGAATGTCAAATCAGGCGATGGTTAGGGCATTAATTGAGAAACGATTTCAATTCCATCGCTTTGCGTTAAAGCCGACTTAATTATGGCATTGAGAATTCCAGCCATACTAGTAGAGAGGGGGGGAGCAAAGAGAAAGGGAGAGAGAGAGAGAGAGAGAGAGAGAGAAAGAGTAAGAGAGAGGGGGTTATTTGTAATACGCTCCAGAGGAGTTTGACATTTAGGGCTGAGATTCGAGTCCACAACATACAACACTTCTACAAGTCTAATAAGCAAAACTAAAAAATTCTGAACACCCCTTATGGTGAAGCACTCGAGTTAAATACGTAAATAACATAACTATTTAATAATATAATAATAATAAAGCTTTGTTGACATCATATTATGACAAAAGCCTCTTCCTCAGGAGGTAAAATGGAGCTCAGCTCCAAAATATAATTTTACAGAACAGTAACAATATAAAATAATATAACCAACACTCATAAGAAGGCTAAATCTGTACAAATTTCAATTTAAAATAAAATATTTATTTTATTATAATAGTTATTGATTTCATTATTTTTTAAATATTTTTATTTGAAAAGAAAAGATATGTTCAGGACCGGGACTTGAACCCGGGTCGTCCAGATAGCTAGTCTGGAACTCTACCAATTGAACTATCCTGGATTTGTCAGACTCGCCCCCCCGGTCATGGTCATATCCTTTTTTTTCACAGGCCCCACTTCCCCGCGTTCTCGCAATTTGCGATGTTAATGAGGGGAAGAATGTTCTTTGAACATTTATTTAATTTGGATCTTGTTGACTTCCGTCATTATATATTATTATAATTTATTTTATTATAATAGTTATCGATTTTATTAATTTTTAAATATTTTTATTTGAAAGGAAAAGATATGTACAGGACCGGTATTCGAACCCGGGTCGTCCAGATATTATAAAAAAAAATAAAAATAAAAAGATAAAAATATTACAAATAAAATAAACAACATTCATTATAAACTACAAAAACAAAAACTTTTTTTAAAAATAAATATTTATGAATAATATATTTTTACCACATTCAATACAAAATAAAACAAACAGCACTCATTACAGACCAAAAAAAACAATACAAAACTTTTTCCTTTTTATAGACTCTTCACAATTCTGGACCAACAGTCTCTGTCCCTGGCCAGTTGGTTCCCACTCTTCGGGTAATTTCATCTCATGTACTGTCTTCCGTACTCATGTACTGTCTCATGTACTGTCCTCATGTACTGTAGTCCACCTCATGTACTGTCTTCCCCTGCTTTATAATCCCCATAACTATTTAATATAAACGATCAAACCAGATAGTTCATGATTTTTTTATATATTTCAAAAAGACTTATGATTCTGATCGTCAAATGTTGAATAACATAGGCTATAGGTCGAACAGGGGATATACCGAATAAGTTAGTAAATCTTGTAAGAATGCGCATGACCGAAAACTTACTAAAGTTAGACTTGATATATATTTTTTAAAAGAAAAGATAATTTTTTATAAAAAATATATTTTGGCCCACAAATAAAGTACCACTAAAGGTATTTACGTAGTAATCAAAAAAGGTAGCTAAACACCTAGAAGTTAAACCAACTCCAAAGAATTTTGCGAATGATATTCAGTCAACAAATACAATCACGAATATACATACCGAAATTGATTTAAACATAAAAATTGAAATATGGGAATCAACAGTTTTCACAAAATCTGTTATTTTCGGAATAAATTTATTAGAATTGGAAAAAACTATTTTATTCTGAGAATCAGTATGCATCTGAGAGTTAAAGTATGGATATATAGTACACTGAGCTCTATTAGCTTAATTGCACACATAATCAGTGTGGAAAGTAAAAGTTAACCTTTTGTCCATGTTATGTCCTAAATATTTAATCTGCGATTTTCAGGGTACAGGGGCGTTCTGCTTACATTCAATTGAGGGATATTATTCGGTCATCTCTTTGTAAATAATATAGGTTGGGTTTTATCTTGATTTAATTTTCCATTTATTGTCTAAATGTAGTCAGTCTGTAAGGAATGTAGTCAGTCTATTTGTAATTGTGTCTGGTCTATAACTTAAAGTATAAAAAGCTGTATCATCTGCAAATAGGGATAGTTGTATATTGAAGAGTGGAATAACTTATAAAACGCCACGATATTTGGGCGATGTGGGGTTTCAAGGAGAGGGTTTGGCCAATAATGATGCCTAGGTTTTAAACACAGGAGGTGGAAGTGATGTGATCGTTTAGAATTTCGTACAAGGAAATAAAAATAATAATAGAGAAGTATATATAATTTTGTCATCGTCTATAACAATAAACTATAACAATAAACTATAGCCCAAAAAGTTATATCTTCATTAATAAATACTTATGGCTTCAACCATAAGAATTTGATTCGGTGGCTGATACATTTAAGCCAAGATTTCCTCCACTGCTTTCTCAGAACCATTTCTAGGTCTATAAGAGAGATAATTTTTCATATTATAGGATGCAGAAATATATAATTTTATCACAATCAATATATCTATTGAAATATGGCTTTAAATATTTCAATTTATGTGAATTTAAATGCAGTTAATTGGAGTGGTTTCAATCACTATATCACAAATCAGTCAGTTGCGATTAGCTCAATTTACGGGTTATATAATCGGCTTAGAGATTTAGGGTTCATAGTTCGGTAATTGAATCTCTCTACTCTCTAGTCCTAAAGCAAACAACCATGAGTCTCTTGTTAAATAATTAACATTATATACACTGACAGGCGAAAAATTACACCCACTTGATTTTTTCATTCATTGATGTTTTCATCTAAAATATTTCTGGTTTGGATTGCTATATTTTATTTTTAAAAAAAAGATATGTCTGGAGCTCTGCCAATTGAGCTAACCTGGTTCGCCCCTCGGTCATAGACATATCCTTTCTTTTCACTGATCCCTGATGGGCGAACCAGGATAGCTAAATTGGCAGATATCCAGGCTAGTAACCTGGGCGATCCGGGTTCGAGTCCCGGTCCTGGACACATCTTTTCTTTACAAATAAAAATATTTAAAAATCAATACAATCAATAACACATAAAATAAAATAATTTATTTTTATATTTGTTTTCAATTAGGAATGTCAATATATAGGATAATAGCCCTTAATCCTTAATTTAATGAAAGGACTGAAGATTCCAATGTTCACTTTCTATGGAATTAAAATGTTTATTCAGTGTCATTTGTTCAGTCCCGTTACTTGTAGCAAATTTTTAGTTTTTGGCTTTTAATTTCAAGTTTAAAAATGCCTCTTCGTGCTGAGGATGTTGCGCGTGGTGTGGCACTTATTTATGATGGACGTTCCATTAGATATGCAGCTAATGCCATCGGAGTTCTCTATGAAACTTTACGAGACGCCATAGAAGGTCCGGTTCTGGACGGCCTTGGGTAACAGAACCACAGGATGACCGTTTTTTACTTTAAGAATTTTAGGAAACCGGCACTTTACCTTTGTTCAAGCGATTCATCAGCTCGAAGAAGTTCGAGGTGAGCAAAGTTCTGACCGTACTGCTCGGAGTTGCTTGTACTGCTTGGACCAGTAAAAGCGGGAGGAATATGGAGAAGGCGATACAATAGAGAGACCTTTATAAGACATCAGATGTTGGCCGACTGCGATGTGCAGGTCACGTGGCACGGATGGAGGACACGCGGATTCCCAAGAAGATTCTCACAGAGGGAATCCATGGCACACGGAGAGTAGGTAGGCCAAGTGTGAGATGGATGAAGGCTGTAGCGGAGGATGCACGTACCCTTCTTAATGCTAGAAACTGGAGGGATGCTGCACAGGATAGAGCTGACTGGCGGAAAATGCTGGAGGCGGCCCGGTGACGAGTTGTTGCGCCAGATATATATATATATATATATATATATATATATATATACTGCTCGGAGAAGATTAAATGAGCATGGATTAATGGAATTTTCCCCAGTAAGAGGACCTGAGTTGACCAAAACTCACAGAGTTACACAGCTGGCTTTTGCTCGAGAACCCTATGGACTATGGGGTTTATGGAAAACCCTAATTGGACTATGGACGAATGGAGTGCTGAACTTTTTACGAGATTTGTTCTTCGATCTCCAGACGGGCGTGAAAGGGTGTGGAGAAGAAGAAATGGAAGATATGCAGCCTGTGATTTTAACCAGAGCCAACCTGTAATTAATTGGGTTCTTAGAGCGTTCATCTAGTAAGTGTTGAAGTAGCCTGAAACGGCGAATAGTTTGTCTTTTTAGTCTAGTATGATCATTCCAATCAAAATATGTGTGTGGAATTTCCGAATGATTAATTTCAGTAAAAAATTTAAACATTAGACTAAATAATTGGGACTATCATTGAATGTATTAATTTGCATTATCCATATGCCAAAAACTTGAGAAAAAATTAGAATACAACGGAGGATAAATAAAGGAGTATTTCATTAGATCTACATCGATTTAAAGAAATCTTACGATTTGATGTATAACGTATCCATTGAACAGGAAGAATCAGTAAATACGGTAAAAAGGTTAGAACTCGTAAAAATTGTTCGGAGAAGTTCGAGGTTCGCTCAGGTTTAATACTAAGGGATCGTACACCTGTAATATGTAATTATTGGTTTAAATGAAAAATAACATACACCTAAAAAGGTTTGAATATAAATCTGCATAGGAAATACTCGTGCTTGGGTCAGTCTAAGATTTAGTTCTGTTGGGGCAAGACGCGGAAACAATAAAAAGAAATATTTAGAACACAGGTAATGCAATAGGACTCGAAGTAAAATAAAAACCATAAAAAACAAGAGGAAATAAAAGCGCAGTTAAAGGCAGAAAACGCTTGCTATTTTTAGGCTTCGTCATAATTGAGCTGACACCGGTTGTCTCGAAATTTAGAAGTTAAACTTTTTAATACTTTGATCCTTCCAACTTTTTTCCTTCATTAGTAGTATCTTGTGTGATATCTGCACAGTTCATGTTATTCAGTTACTGCCTGCACTTATGATGGCCTTAAGTTAGGATGTAATAAGTATGTATTGTAAGCCGCATAGTTTTATTCGTTATTTCCTTCATTACTGACAATAAGAATAAATAAACTGTACTTATGAACGTTCCGGCAAGTTCAATTTGTGGAATGGAATGGAAATGTCAATAGTTGAGTAGGTCTCTTTGCCAATCTCTTTTTAATCTTTTCCTATCGAGTCCAGGCAACAGGGAGTAGGAAAGCGGAAGAACGAGTGGATTTGGGTGATTTTGTGTCGGTTAGTGGAATATTATGTATTTGTTATGAATACATGATTTTATAATGAGAATGTTCATGTCGTTGTGTATGGTGAGATTCGAAATACAACATGGTACATTAACAATTTTTCTGAAAATTTTTTATTCATACTTTGATTTATAATTTATATTTTTTTATTTATAATTGTTCAACTAAGATTTTTGAGTTAAAACAAAAGTTTGATTGAAAATAGCGAATGGTTAATAGTTTTAGTCCATTTTCAGGACTACTTCGTAGCATTACCGTGTGACTTCACTTAGTAAGTCCATTCGGATCTGTCAGCTGACAAGAGATACCATTAGCCAACTCCAATAACGTCATCAATATCGTCAATCCGACTCAGTCCAGGTTTTAACCTGTCTTGAGGTCTTGAACTTGAGCTCTCAGGATCACTAAAGTGCACTTGATCAGTCTCTCAAATCTCAATCTTTTATAGGTCCTGTTTGTCTTAGGCTACACCTACATTGGATCCGATTCGGTGCGACGTGATTCTATCACATACGATGCTGGGGTGTACTATACATTATAGTAAAATATAAATGTATTAAAAATAATTAATAAATAATCTTAATTTTATAAATTTAAAGAACCAAATGTTATAACTCTCGATATATTTCAATCATTTGGTTTGCTAGCGACGTCTCATCGTATCACACTGGATCTAATGTAGGTTTAGCCTTAGGATGTCTTATCTTGACTCAATGCATAACATATTGTTTATATTGGGCTCAGCATAAAGCTCATTTTTATATGAATGCTTGTCAAATTTTTGAGATTTTTTTTTCATGATAACAAGAAGGCATCAATTAATACACAATGTACACTTGTCCGCATGATTGGATAGGCTTCAACCCCCTTTCTTTCTTGCATATACCATGTGAGGGAAATAAAAACATTATATCTTCTGAAAACCGGCGGACCCATGAAATTAATAATTTTTTTCTTGTTTCATCTAAGTAAAATGAAACCTCGATCGATTAACCATGAATCCTGCCACAATTCACATATTTTTTTTGCATATGATATTAGTCATTATCAATATCTACTATTATTATTATTATTAATTCGGCGCAATCCAGGTATCTCAATCAGTATCCGGCAGTAGTCCCCTGTTGAGTGCTGCTGCCATCCAGTTGCGGTCTCCCAAGTTCCTCACGTCTTAAACCACACAGTGAATCACAATATGATATTTGTAAATAACATTAACTCGCACATTTTAAAATAACGCAAGTTGTTTTATACAATTTGAACTATCTAAAAATACATATACCATAAAGTGTCTTGGGTTCAGTACATCGTAGAGGCAGTTATGTTACTTGGACAACGTTTGTGCAGGGAGGTGATTTGTCCTAGACCGCCCTCAACCGTCAGTTCCCCTTAATTAAGGGCACATAACCGGTGTGGATTTTCACTTTATAGAGGGTTTGTAGAACTCCATGGGTTTATCCGTAGCTGTTAACAGATTAAATACTTTATCTGTCAACCCGGATTTGAACTCGGATTGCCAGTGATAAGGCTGGGAAAGGGCGCAGGGGCCTCCCGGACTCCTGCTTTGCCCCCATTTCTGGGAAAAAAGCTTAGCTCGGTGACCCAAGGCAAATTGTAAATAGTGTAATTATAATATGAACGTAATTATTTTATTTTTATTACATTTTCACATTTATTTTGTTTATATTTTGTTTTTTATCCCGCATATATATATTGTTAAAAAGAAGATCTACCATTCCTTCGTAGAGAGCGTAGCCACTTACGGATCAGAGGTTTGGACACTCACGAAAAAGGCGGAGAATAAGCTGCTTTCCATGGAAATGGACTTCTGGAGAAGAAGCTGTGGTACATCGAGAACCAAGCGGGTCACAAAGGCAGCAATCAGAGACAAGGTCGGATGTCAAAAGAACATCCTTCACCAGATCGGAACTAAGAGGTTAAAGTGGTATGGCCACTTAATGCGGATGGAAGAAAACCGCTGGCCAAAGAAAATTCAAAACTATATACCACCTGAAAGAAGAAAGCGTGGAAGACCGAAGAAAAAATGGATGGAGGATGTAGAGGAGTGCATGGGAGCCAGAGGCCTCCGTGAGGGGGATTGGATGGGCAGGGAGCAGTGGCTTTTGGCTTTTGGGGATATGACTCCTTAAGTTGTGAAAAACCCCAGAAAAAAAAAAGGAAAAAAAATATATATATTGTTATTAAATTGTATTATTTTATTTTTGTTCTGTTATTATGGAATGGTTGTATACCTTCTTAGCACTATTACATATTGCCCACAAGTGGCAGATTGTAAAGGATTAAAAAAAAAAATCGGTACCTTCAGCACTCTGAATATGGTACACATGGTAAATAAATGTACACGCATTTTAATTTGAAGTTAGATTTAATAAAACTTATTGGTCACAGTTTATTTTACTCAACAGACTTTAAATAAATTTTGCGTATTGGTTGGAAGATTTTTCAGTCATCAACGTTTTCATGAAGAGAGGCTGTAGTTATTGCCCATGGAGTGATTGGGTTCCAATATACCTAAATTTTCTTTAGGTCAAGTCTTTTTTATGTCATCCTTTTTGATTTGTTATTTATTGGCATTACAGTTTTATATACTTTTTTGTTAGGAGGCTGTAGTGGTCTGTTTTCTTACTCTGAAAGTGTCGTTTGTTTACACCAAAATCTCCATACTGTACTGAAATAATATGGGGTATAATATCAGAAAACGACATATCTCGATATTTTGATATGATGAATGCTCTTTCATTTTTTCGGGGGACATTTTCACCATAGAATCGTTGCTCAAGCAGATTATTTTTTAAAATTTGGGCCACAAAAAAATCAATAAAATTGTCCGCCTTCGAAGTAAAACAGCAATATGCAACACACACACAAATATATATAAACACATAGGTATAATATTATACGACTTCCTAGGCAGGAACAGATCAACCATCGGGAGAGTAATGACAATCTGCAATAAACTCGACGGTAAAAAATGGCACTAGGGATACAGTTTTACTGTCTATACGTGAAAGTACAAAACATTTTCAACTTTATCTCTTCACCGGAAGAAGTAATAAAATCGGTATCATGAAGTAAACCAAATACAGGTAAAATACCTGTACAGATCTGCCTCTCGCTATTTTCAAATAAACGTATAGGAGAAAAATGATCTATGAATCTTCGGCTAAGGTATTTCCTATCAACTATATCACACCGCTGTTAATTGTGTTAGACTCCTCAATTAATTGTTAATTTAATATAGTGTTTACAAAAATTTTTATAATTTTGCGGAAGTTGCAATTGCCGTCCAAGAGTCTTTTGACAGCCATCCTAAAGCTGTGTCCACACTATGAGACATTTGCTAGGATTGCCTATTGAGACGAGACAAACCTTAGTCGGACTAAGCAGCGTATCAGCAACGGCCTAGGAGCAGCGGGATTGGTCTCGTCCAGCTTCCACACTACTACTTCAGTTTCTAGACCAATCTTAGTCAATACACCATAGAGAGCATTGCTTTGTGGGGAATGAATTCTTGCTTTATCTTATTAAAAATACAAAATGAAACATTTAAACATTTTATCGCCTGTTAATAGGGTGTATAAAAAAAATGACCGTTTTATCAAATTCCAGAGTTCAAAAGTCTGTAAATATTTTAATGCTATTTATTATTTACCAACACTTAATAATCCCTTTAGAGCATTCTCTAAGCTTTTTTACTAACACGTGACTTCTTCAACTCAGTTTAGTTATTAATTTCAAAGAAGAAACATGAGTGTCCTACGAAATTCTCGTAATTTTAAGACATTACTGTGAAAAAAATTTCACAGACGCTCAAGCAACTCATGAAATTATTAAATATGTTGGGGAGGTGTCCTTGACCAGCGCACTGCGCGGCGTTGGTTTGAAAAATTTAGCAGTGGAGATACGACGTTGGAAAGGAAGGAGGGATCCGGCCGACCATTCATGGATATTGATGAGGTTCTGAATGAAGCTGTTGAGTCAAATCCGTCCACAAGTACTCGCGAACTTGCCAGGGAGTGTAGTGTGTCGGAAGATACTGTTAGTCGCCATCTTCTTTCTATGAGGAAGGTGAAAAAGGCCAGTAGACTGTTACCTGGCGGTCATTTTTTTTTATACACCCCATTATTACTTATATTAACCTTCTTGCATTTCCCACAATCAACGAATACATGATATTTTTTCAAATTTCAGTAAAAATAAATAAAATTTTTGAAGAATTTACTTGCGTTTCTCAAAAAATATAAATTAGAAAATTACAATAAAAGTTTATTTCAAAATAAACACGTTATATAGAACGTTTTTTTTTGTTTTGTTTTTTTATAAAGCTTCTCAAGCAAATCAGAAAGAATACAAATTTACATTTTAAAAATGACTAGAATTATAAAATTATACTTAAAAATTATTTCTAGGAATGTCGCTTTATTTTGAACAATCTCTTAACCGGATCACGCAGCTTTCACGTCCAAACTATTATTCAAATTAAAAAAACTTTTTTTCGGCTATAATGACATAAAATAAATATGTTCAAGAAATAGAAAAGTAAAAAATGATCCAATGATCGCGCTTATGAATGAAAGTTCGCGCTTATATGGCATATAAAAATCTAACTTCAGTAATGGTTTAAATAAAGTGCGAGCTCAATTTATATGCTAGTTTAAATTACTAATGATTTACCAATTTTATATTAAATAGTTAAAAATAAAATATTTAAAAAAATTACGAATGGATGCGCTTATCTATGAAATACAAACACTTTTTTTTACCTATTTATTGTAGATATTTTCGGTCAAGACTGTCGTAGGGTTGGGTTGAAAGAACAGGGAATTAAAAGTTTATTCTCAAGGAAATCAGAAAAAAATACAAATTTACATTTTAAATACGTCAAATTATACTTAACAATTATTTCCAGGAAAGTCACGATATCTTGATCAATTTCATCGTCTTTATCACAGATAATTGCATTTTGCACAGCTTTTACGTCCAAAGCATTATTCAAATTAAAATATTTTTGTCGACTATAATAATAGATTATAAGATAGCACACTGAAATAAAATGCAAATTTGCAAGCAATAGAAAATAAAAAGACTGATGCAATGATTTAAGGTCACGCTTATCTGACAAATAAAAAAAAGCTAATAGTAATAGTATGGTCTGTAATAGTTTGGATCAGGTGAAAATTAAATTTATTTGCCTGTTAAAATTACCAATGAATTAAAAATTTTACATTGCATAATTAAAAATAAGATATAAAAAACTACTTGAATTTACGTATTCCTCAGATACACAACACTTTAACCTAACTATTTATTTTAGGAGTTTTCGGCCAAGGCTGTGGTAGGGTTGGCTCTTGAGAAGAGGGGAATATTAAAACAGACAAGGATCAAAGAAAGTTAAATGAACATTTCCAATGCATATCTGACAGATACGCACACCTATCGTAATATTAAATAAATTAAGACCGGTCATTTTAATTATATTATAATTATCATAATTATAATTTTAAGTATACACATGATAGTTATGGTCTATAATTACAATAGTAATTATTAAAATGTATAATCCCAATTTATAATGACAATAATAATGTTGAATACTGCTCAGATTTGGTGGTGTCTCGTCTCGTTGCATGACGCAGGTCTAAGGTCTCCCATTCGGATCGGGAGACCTTAAACCAGCGATTTTGGTCTCAGCAATGGCTCCGCAATCGCCTAGGTAGGCCAGCTAGACCAGGTCTCTGAGACCAGATCTAAGCAATGGGTTAGTAGTGTGGACATAGCTTGAGGAATAGTATCTCCGTGGGATCGAGCTATTATCTAGCAGATGGCTAATGACTGTAGATAACAATGGAATATACTTTGAGAATTAATTTTATTTTATTTCAAAAAAATAATAATACAAATATTTGGTAGAAAAGCGACATTTTTTTTATACACATTAAAAAAATAGTATAAAACAAAAAGTAGATGGACCTGGCTAATTAAAGCTTTTTTGAATTAGACATATTTAATTTCGGAAGATCAATTAACAAATTTATTTGCGATTTTTCAATATTTTAGTGCCAATTATATTTATTGGAATTCTTTGATTGTAATATGAAGAACCAATCTAATAGTTTCTTATTTAATAAATAGTTGCATACTGTTAAATATTGTATTATATGTTCTTTTTTTTTTCTTTTTTTTAAATTTATTTATTGATATTTACAACTGTATAATAAAAATACATCTAGTAAATGGGCTAAGCGATACATAATGACATGTGAAAATGACAAGTAGAGAAACTACCCACTGGTAGTACTCAAATCACAAGTTCAACTAAGAAGTCACGGGGCCATCTTCTTTTCAGACGCCTCGGAGGATTATCGGGAATTGAAGAGGAAGCTAGGTTTAAAACCAGAGGGTTTGAGTGGAAATGAAGTTTGTTATGAAAGGATAGATAGCGGGTTCGGGTCAATTCAGCAACAAATGGGACATTAAGGTCGTTATGGATGATTTTATTCTTAACAAAATAAGGAGCATTAAGGATTTTACGAAGGATTTTGGATTGTAGGGATTGGATACGAGAGGAATTCGATGGCTTAGTGGAGCCCCAAAGCTCTACTCCGTAGGTCCAAATAGGTCGTATGATGGTCATGTAGATGAGTCTTTTGTAATTAATTGGGAGCTTGGAGGGTTTGTCTAGTAAGTGTTAAAGTAGCCTGAAACGTCGAGCGGTTTCTTGTCTTTTCAGTCTCGTATGAGGATTCCAGGTTAATCGTTTGTCAAGATGCAACCCTAAGCATCGGATCTGTTCTACAGGCATAAGTGGGATATTATTAAAGGGTACTGAAGGGCAGGAAGTCATTGGTTTACGACGTAAGGTAAAAGTGATTTGATGCGATTTTTGAGAGTTTATTTTAATTCTCCAGTTTTGACACCATTCTTCAAGATCAGTGATATGGGATTGGAGGCTTTGGGATGCAATAATTGGATTGGTGTTGACAGATAATACACATGTATCATCAGCATACGTGGTAAGGATAGTATTAGGATGAGTTGGGATGTCAGCTGTATAAGCTGTATAAAGGATTTTGCCAAGGATACTACCTTGAGGATTATATGTTCTTAAATTAAAAACTGGAATTCAACACCATACTTAATGAAATAAATAGACGTTTCAAATGAGGTGTACTCAGCCCAAACTGCGTGGGTTCGATTACCACTTGGGGAAGATAAGTATTAATTTCTTGGGAGTAATAAATCTTATGGCTAGAAAGGTGACAACTAACAGATTGGCAATTCCCCTAACCATGTGCCACACACCTCTTCCTTTTAAAATTTCAAACCTAAATGGTCTTCCACAATCAACAAATTCCAAAAAGTATTAAGAGCCCGATTTATCTATTTTTTTTATCGATTACTATTTTTTTATTTTTTAGCATTACTAATCATGAAAAATTCAAAAAGAGACATAAATTATTAATTAGAATGTAATAGGAAATAGCCTTAAGTCCATAAAATTAAAACGCCATACCAAAAAAATATTGTATTGACAACACTTAACCATGATTGTTTTCGGGAAATTATCAAAAAGAGCTGTATTTTGCAATATAAAAAACACATTAACTTATAACAACTTTTTCAAAAATAATAATATAAATAAATAATAAGCTGAATTTGACCTAATTAATTACAAAGATAAAAACAATTACAATTTTATCAAAAACAAGAATCAAATCATAACCTTCAGATTATGATATCGTAAAATACGTTAAAAAATAAATGTATTAAGGTCATATATCTGAAGTCATGCAACGTTTTAATACGTCAAACGATTTCGATTTGAGATAAAGATTTAATCAAATCCGATTATTTAGTATAGTTAATCCGAAAGGAAGCTAAACAATTAATTATCTGTAATTATGGACATATTTTATAAATTTGTATTTATTATATTATTATTGCTGTATTTGATAATTTACAGATATTTATGACTTGTAACTTTTTCAAGTTATTAACTAAGATGAAAGGATACAAGAATTTTTTATATAAATAATTGAAAATGACATTTAATGTCGAAACGTCTTATTAAAAGCATACATGACAGGATAATGATTTTTTATTGTGTTAATGACAATTAATTATTTTTCATTTGCTTTGTCAATGTCTGAACTATATTCAGACAGTTAAAAACGAATAATCATTAATTTTTTTTTAAAGTTCTGATTTTAGTAGGCTTTGATTCAAATAAAACAATAAACCTTTACCCCTACATCCCGTGAACGCGTCTGTGGTTCAGTAAATAGAAGAGACTGTACTGTTTCATGGACAACGGTTCTGCAAGGAGGTGACTTGTCTTAGATCACGATCAACCGCCAGATTTTTCCCCCTTACTTTGGGTACCCTATGTTTATAACATTTTATAGGGACTGGGTGAGCCCCAGGAGGGCCCTATTCCCATATCCCACTCCAAAAAGACTAAATAAAAGTCTTGCCTGCAGCGAGATTTGAACCAGGATTTCCAGCAAGCCAACTCAGTGCTCTACCACTAAGCCACTTCGCTCCCTTCAACTATACTTTGATTCAACTAAATTTTTTAAAAAGCGTTTAATGAGAAAGCAGGGAGTTGTGAATTTTAAAGGGGGTGAGGAGTACTTAGATGTGCCGTCCTTCAGAGGGGGCGTTAAACGGCGATCTCGAGCCTATGCAGTGTCAGATATTCGTTAAAGATCCCTATCCTAATTATAAAGGGTGTTTTTTAGCATCAAGTATAAGAAGTTAGCATCTTTGAGTGGGCAACAGTGTTTGCATGACAACAGATTTGACAACTGACAGTCGCGAAACTAGTAGTGCGCAACGTAAATTTTACTCCTGTCATAATTGTCATTCCGCGCGACGAATTCGAATAATTATGCGTTTTCACAGCACATATATTTTAAATGATAATATGCACCTTTAAGACGATGAACAGTGCACACCAAACAAGCGATGGCTGCTAGACAACGAAGCATTGATGAAGAAGCAGTCAATCAATACGACGTCATTCTCAGATATTGGAGATGTGTCCACTCACTTTAGAAGACTTTATGTAAGGATCTTCCAAGAATGCAAGGATGTAAGGATGATATAATTAATTTAACCAAAGAAACATTTGACGAGCCAATAATTTCACGCAATGGTCCTGTAATTGGCCACCAAGATCGTGCGATCTAACCCCATTAGATTATTTCCTTTGGGATTTTGTCAAGGTAATTGTCTACACGGATGAACTAGAGACGATTGAATACTTGGAACAAAACATTCTGCGGGTTAATGATGATCAATTTGCTGCAAAAAGTGAAAATTGGACCTCCAATTTGGGCCATATACTAATACTAATATGGGCTTCAAGGGTGAAAACATATTCAAAAATATTAATGGCATAAAATTATCATTCCAAAAAAGCAAATTTCATTGATCTAAAAAAAATAATTTTTTTATACTTATTTAAAGCTGTGAATCTCTAAGAATAAAAACAACTTTTACATGGATCATCAAAAGGTAGGGCTCTCAATGTAGCATCATCCCATTAGTCGTAGCAGCATAAAGTGACATTATAAAACATAAAACAAGTATATAAATAGATAAGATATGGTCGACAGATAAATAATGAAAGTAAATTTAAAATATTTTTGTTTTGAAGATAAAAGATTTGCCCTGGCCGGGATTCGAACCCGGGTCGTCTGCTTCTCCGTAGCAGTGCTCTAAACCACTGAGCTATCAGGGGTCGTATCCCAGTAAGACAAATCCGTTCTCTTCACCGATCCTATATTCCCGTGTTCTCGCAATTTTTGCGATCTATACACGGGAAGAACGTTCATTGAACATTACTTTAATTAGGATCTTGTTGACTTACATCAGTATATTATTTATAATTTTTATTTTTTATTAACTGTTATATTTTTAAATATTTTTGTTTTGAAGATAGGGAGCACTGATACGGAAAAGCAGACGACCCGGGTTCGAATACCGGCCAGGGCAAATATTTTCTCTGAATAAAAATAAATTAAAATTATAAATTTAAAATAGCTTTGTGACAATCATATATAATTAATGATATAATGAATGTTAAAAATAAAAATTAGAATTGCAAAAACAAAGTAGTATATGTTTACCCCGGACTGAATTAAACTGAGATAGGTCTGTAGATAAAAGGAATGATTTAGTAACGACGTTGCGAGAACTAATTACTAATTTGAGCTCTGAACAGATTTATTAATTTCATTATTAATATATATTAATATATAATTCGAGAGTTAATCCTAATAAATAATAATATTTTTTAGGATTAACTCTCGAATTAGGGCCCGAAAATTGGCTTTCAAAATAGATAATCTACCATAATTGAAAACCGACTACTTACTGCAACAATTGTATATTATTCAAAATATGGCAATGAATTGTTATTTTTATATTTTCCTTTTTTACTTGTACACATTTTTAGTTTACTCCATAAAAGTTAAAAAAATTTACCCACTAAAAGAAATTTACACAGTATATGGGTGTTTTTAACACTAAAATAAATAAATCATAAAGAAGGTTAAATAGTAATATAATAAAGTACAAATGCATATTACAATAATAAGGTACATAGAAATACCCGTGGGTTGCCCATCCAGGCCCAGTGTTTCGTTTATGCAGACGACATTGTGGTGGTAGCAGACAATGTGTATTCTCTGCAAGTTGCAGTGGAGGAGTGGTCCGAGGAGCTTAGGATTATGAATGAAGGACACCGACTGAAGCAGGTCGATCTTTATGAATATCTGGGAACGAACTTCAGTCTGGATGGGAAGATAGGCCAGGAGGTTATGCATCGAGTTCGTAAAGTAAACCTCGTTTTCTTCCAGATTTCCAGAACTGGTGGGCAAGCAGGAGGTGAGCAAGGAGGCGAAGATTCGCATCTTTAGGTGTGTCTTCCTCCCGGTCTTGTTATATGGAGCCGAGAGCTGGATACTCCTGGACAAGAATGCCTCACGAGTGACGTCAGCAGAAATGAGGCATCTCAGAAGAGCTGCGGGAAAGACGAGAAGACAGAGCGTGAGGAACAGAACAATTAGAGATACCCTGGGAGTTAGACATGTGAGGGATGTCATAGAGGAACGCTAGCTCAAGTGGTCTGGGCAAGTTTGCAGGTTGGGCGACGAGCGTAGAGCTAGGTGGCTGATGGAGGCCAGACCGAGAGGGCAAAGACCGGTTGGACGCCCGAGTATCACATATAATAGTCATATGGATAGACTAGGGCGAGAGCGGGGGTTGACCCTGGTGGAGATGAGAAGGAAGGCCCAGGATAGGGACACATACCGAAGGTGGTCCGAGACTACTCCACGCTTAACAGCACAAAGGAGATAGAGAAAGAAGAAGAAGAAATACCAGTGAATGCCACGTGTTAAAACAAAAGCGCTGAAAATATTAATGTTACTCTTGAATCAATTAGTAAAGCTAATACATTTCTTTAAAATGACAATTTATAAAATTTACAACGTTTGAGCTAAATTAAGCCACCCTCTGGAATATTAAAAAAGGGTATCGTTAATTATTAGCAACTTTCCAAACAATATTATTACATACATTATACATTAAAATACACATTACCAGAATAAATATTCAGAAAATAAATTTTAAAAAATACTTATAATCATATCATTTTGTACCAAGGCACTAATTATATAAAATTAAAAATGTATACTTAAAAAGGCTAGTGTTTAGACAAATATTTCCTCTCAATGTTATAACGCATTTTTAAATCATGGTAAAGCTTTTTTAGGAGGGAGTGGAGTGGCTCAGTGGTAGAGCACTGAGTTGACATGCCAGAAATCCTGGTTCAAATCCCGCTGCGGGCAAGACTTTTATTTAGTCTGTTTGCAGCCGGAGATGGATCATATAGGATCTAGGACCCGCCTGGGGCTCACCCAGCCTCTATAAAATAATATAAAAATTGGGTATCGAAATAAGGGGGGGGGGGGGATCTGGCGGTTGAGCGTGACCTAGTGCAAGTCACATCCTTGCAGAACCGTTGTCCATAAAACAGTACAGTCTCTACTATGAACAGAACCCCGGGCCCGTTCACGGGTTGTAGTGGTACAGGTTTATTTTTTTCATAATAAAGTTAACTTTGTAAATGGTTTTTGCATTATAAATATTATCAGATAATACCTTAAATATATATAATATTTTTACTATCTTTCAAATGAATTGTCATTTATCATAAAAATCCAAGGGAAAAAGTTAGATGATAAACGACGATGGAAAAAAAACTGGACATTCGATTCGATAGCTCTGAAGAACCTCCTTCGCCGCGGGTCAAGATGTTTTTTGTCGATTGGCAGAAATTCTTCGCAGTGGACATTAAATAAGATCTCTTTGAGGACTATTTTGTCGTGAGAGTGATTTAGTAAGACCACTCCACAGTAACTGTCGGCCTAATACGATTCCATAACAGTGGTAGCGGTTGGAATCATTTTTGTCTGATCGTCGCGAATATCCTGTTTCAACTCATCCGTGTATGAAGTTTTGACCCGTGATTCGAACCCGGGTCTCCCACGCATCCGTCGTGGTACTCTGCCACTTGAGATATCCTGGATCGTACATCGGTCAGACAAATCCTTCCTCTTTACCGATCAAATCTTTTCTCTTCAGGATAAAGATATTTAAAAATTATAATAATTATAAAAAAATAAAATAATTATTTAAGGTTTGTGGTATCTGGTCACCCTCCTAGGGCTCACTCAGCCTTTGTAACGTCTGGAGAAACTAAGTTGTTGAGTTTAATCTCGGCCATATCACCTGCTTCCGAAACTGTTGTCTTGGAATCAGAACAGAAAAGAACAAAACAACTACAAACAATAACCAGTAAATATACCCGAAGGTTAAACTATAATTAAAACCATATCATAGAGGTTAGAATACCAATAAGTTTGACATGTATTATAAGAACATACAATGTTACACCGCCCCCATAGACAACCCAAACAACAAGTAACAATAAAGGTTTATTCCAAACGAAATCAACACCGCCTAATTAGAGAGTCTGGCCCTTACCGCTTCTCAATCAACGGTTGATTCAGGTGCGTTGATTTATCAGAGATATCGGTAATAAATATTGCAATAGCCACCAAATCCGATTTATTTTGATAGATAACAAAAACGGATTGATTGTGGCTTTTAGGAAATTGGAATGATCAATCCATTCGGCGATGCTACTCCAACTCGGCTCTTGTTAAAGCTTATTTAAATAAAAACTTATAATAAGGTTTTCCATCCTTAGATATGCTCGAAGCTAAGGATAACCATATTAATAAACTTAATCTAAACAAAAAATCCAGATATCCTTTCTGATTATAATCGAATAGGTATGTTTAAAATTCGAAATGAATAAAAGATCCTGAACAAAGGGAAAAGTAAGTTTAACGTAACTTTAAAGAAAAAAATAGGAAAAAGTAAAGAAAATTCAGCACGTCCAGAAAATTAATATTCATTAGTTTAAAAAAAAATTATTTGAAGTTTATAACTATCTTATAATAATGTTACCGGCTACTGGGTGTAAAATGAACTAAACTATTACTTAATTCAATATATTAATATTTATTAACAAATTAAAAAGACTACAAGGAAATTATTTAAAACAATTAAATTATTAAACTAATATAAATTCACAATAACAATATTCTACAGATTATAACCTAGGCCTAACTGTTATCTAATTTCTAGAATAATATACAAATAATATAAGATATTGCTAATACTAAATAACTAAACTATTTATATATATTTGTACAAATACAATAATATTACACTATAGTTAACAACTACAAATTAACACTTACAGTTCGCTAATTAAAGTCCACCGACCGTAAGACTCTCCAAATATGACAAACTGACACACAGTTTAATACACTTATTACACGGCCACTAATTATCACAGCACTACTCACTTACTACAAACTGATACTAACTGACTGTAACTCACACGCACTGTCACTTGTTAACGGCTGCTTATTACTGACTGGTCCGGCCGAAACAACTGGCCTTTTTATATAGGCAAGGTAGGTCGGGGTGGGACAATTCTCGGAAGATCGAGAACCGCCTCGCCCCATCCAGGCCGAACTAGTAGGGTCTACGCCGTTCTTTGATCCCTTCCGCTTAAACCCAGAGCTCGTCTAATCCTCTCAGCCGGTGCTTCTTCCCTCTCTGACCGTAACAATAATACAACAAGGAAATAGTATAAACGATATATAATGACATGAGAATAATACAAACGGAAAAACTACCCACTGTAGTCCTCAAAAAACAAATTCAACTTAAAGGACAAGAGGACATCTTCTTTTCAGACGTATCGGAGCATTATCGGATATTGAAAAAATAGCTATATTTGAAACTAGGGGGGTTGATTGGTTCAGGCCAAATCAACATTAAATAGGATATTGAGGTCATTATGGATGACTTTATTAATAAAAAAATAAGGAGCAATAAGGATTTTGGATTGTAACGATTGAATACGAGATGAATTATCCACTAATCGATGAGTTTGAGGAGCCTTTAAAGCTTTACTCCGTAAGTCCATAATAGTCAAGTATGTGAGTCCTTTATAATCAATGGAGAGCTTAGAGCGTTTGTCTAGTAAATGTTGAAGTAGCCTGAAACGGCGAGCAGTTTCTTGTCTTATCAGTCTAGTATGTGGCAAGCTAAACGTTTGGCAAGGTTTAGTCTTAAGTACAGGACCTGCTCTACTGGAATCAGTAGGATATTAATTAAAGGGTACAGGATAAAAAGAAGTCATTGGGTTACGACGAGAGGTAAAGGAGATTTGACGGGATTTGTGGTAGTAATTCACTAAAATAATTTCAAATAATCAAGCAAAACTTTGACTATGACGATAACCTTCCTTATGATTCAGTAGTTGGACTTAGGCCTCGGAAATGGATGCTTATTTCCTCAGTTAGGATCTCTTTAATTTAATTTTTCCCTTTGCTATTTATTTTTTTATGTCCTTGAAGATGTCTGAATGGGCGAAATTATGACAGATATTTTTTCCTACTTTTAGTTTAGAAACTTAAGACTTTTTCGTTGGGGTTTTTTCGTTAATACCTTAGCAAAAGTTATGTCTCTATTGAGCTTTCCATATTTTATATATTAATTAAAATCAAATATTTTTATTAATAATGTTATTATTTTCACCTAAAATTACAAATTATAAGTACATTCTAGGTTTCGGGACCATCATCCTTTTAGGGGGACTCAAAATGAATATGTAGAAAAGATATTCCATTAATAAAATTTTTAATAAGGAGATTGCCATTTGTACAAATGTTTATAATAATTAAACCTTGATTTTAAATAAATTTTTGGTGAACCAAAAATTAGTGACTTGGTCCGCTTTGGAATCTGTCATTGTGGCCAAGAATCTTTTGTGAAATCCGTCATTGTTGGCTTCCAACATTGGACATCCAACTCTAATGAATCATATATATATATATATATATATATATATATATATATATATATATATATATAGACGTCATTTCCGGTGCCTCTGGGCTTCCGGCTTCACTACTGTATTATAATCCCTTATCATAACATTCACGGAGAGTGGATTTGTATAATAAATGCCTTTTCTTGTTGAAAGGATAAAGTTGCATTAGTTTCTAGAATTTTTCAAATGATCCCTCTGTTACTCTCCGATGAATTGAAAATCCTTGAACACGCTTCAAACAAGTTTTGTAGCTTCAAAATACACTTCAGGTTTCTTGATGTTAGCGCCTTCGGTGTTTCCAAAAACCGAATAACTAAAGGCTTATTTTCTCTAACAGCATAATCAGTTCAAAGAATTATTCCTTGGCTTCCTCCGTAACCTCAATGTCGTATGATATAATATCTTTGTAAATAATTAGAGGGGTAGTTAGTCCACCTAAAGCCACATAAAGCCAGACCACCCCATTATACAAACTACACAACTGCTCATATCTAAATTATATCACGGTTGAGCGTGATCTAGAACAAATCACCTCCCTCCAGAACTGTTGAACAGTAAAGTCTCTACCATGTACTGAACCCCAGACCCGTTTACGGGTAGCAATGGTACAGCTTCATATAATTTAACCACAGTAGGCACTTAACGTATTAGTAGAAATTGGAGTTCAATTTAGTATTTATTTTATAACCGCCTAGTGAGCCTATTCAAATAGACACTCATTCAAATAGACACTCACTTAGTTTTTTGGAGATGTGGAATATTTTGCATTAAATAAAATAATGGCATTTTTAAATTTATTTATGTTAGCTCTGTAGTTAAAAAATTAAATATAATTATAAGAAAAATGTCCTAATCCTTTTTAACTGCATTCTCTATATTGCAATAACAGATATATTAATATACCATCTTTATTAGAAGCTTTTCCTAATCCTTTCGATGCACATGACCCAGCCATGTTAATTTTTCCTTTTTAGTAAATGAAACTAAATTAGGGTCATTATACAGATTTCTAAATTCTATGTTGCTTTTTATTTATGGTTTATGAATTTTCGACTTTGGTCATCATATTTTTTTCTTATTATTAACGCTCTAGTCGCTTTGTAAGGGTCCACGCCTCTCCAGCATACGATACTACTCCTCGAAGGACGGACCTATACGCTTTTCTGAGAATCACTAGAGCGTACAGGAGTGTCTCTCATGAGGCTGTTCACGTATTAACAGCAGATGTTCCTATCGACCTTCTCCTGCGGGAAGATTTATACAGATATAACATGGAAAAGGAAGGGTCAGCAGGTCTACCGAACAATATTCGTACAAAAATAGCCGAGAACCCATGAAAATAGAAAGGGATAATACGAGAGATACCATTAATGAGTGGGATCGATGGTGGGTGACAACCACAAAAGGTGGTAGAATGAGGAAATACTTTCCCACCGTCCGGTTACGACTAGCTGCAACATGGATTCTCCCGGACGATTGGATTTCGCAATTCCTCACACGGCATGGGAGGCTTTCGGGCCATGACTTCATGACTACGGAAGGGATATTGACCCTTTATGTCCGGAGTCTGCTGAGCATATTGTCACAACTTGCACCCCCTTTGAGTCACAAAGATCCATATTGAAGTCCTCTCCGAGAATGAATTCTGTCAGCTAATGACCCGAGACGATTACCCGTACTTAAAGAGTTTGTGTACGAGTAGAAAGCGGAAGTTGGAACAACACTCTTCAATCTTGGAAGAAGAACCCATGGAAATTATCTGTAGGAGACATAGTGAAAAACATTAAAAATTATAAGAAGCGAGAAGATGGTTGACTGGAAGATCTGAGTAAGGTAGGAAATAGTCGGGGGTGCAGTCAAATAAGACACTAAATAAGTGGGTACTTATTTATTGTGTGCCGACGTTTCGACCCACTTTGTGGGTCATCTTCAGGGCTAAGAAAGAAAAACAGACAAAAAACAACAAAACTATAAAAAAAACATTGCAGTACCAAATATACGATAATATAAAAAAAATGTATATGTAGAGTAATAGAAATATAGAACAAAAAAGTGAGGGATATATATGAATAAAGATATTACAGAGAAAATGTACTGAAAGGTGGTGATTGTAAAAATTTACAAAGGTAAAAGAAGGAAGTAAATAGAAAGTTATATAAAAAGAAAAAGTATAAACATCACAGGTGAGATGTAAAATTATGGAAAAGATAGTCGAATATAGATAATTAAAAATTATAGTGAGAAAATTATAGACAATAAAAATACAATTATTGTGTAATAATTAATATTGTGTAATAATTAATTTAGTAAAAATCTGTGTTGCCGTGAGGGAAGGACGGATGTCTAAGTAAATAAATAAAAATGCCCGAAGGACGGTCTTATATATTCGCACTTTGATATTTCGAAGTATAATTTCGATGTAGTAGGATTTTCTTGAGTGCCCAATAGGATTTTTTGCCGTTTTGAATTCTTAATTTTATCTCTTTTTCTTTTTCATTCTTTTCCGTGACAATAGTGCCGAGGTACTTAATGTATATAATTAACTTTTCCGAAGATAATCCCCCACCTATCAGCGATCCAACAGTCGTACTGTTCTCAGTAACGTATATTTTGTTTTGAGCTCTATGTTAGTTACTGCTTCCTCCCATTTTTTTCCACACATCATGAATCGGTAAGTTAAAATAATAATAAAAAATAAATCTTCAAACCTTAAGTAGACTAAAACCTAACAATTTAGATTTAATTGAAATAGCTATCCGTTACTATGGCAATCAAATGTATACAGCTGCTGGTTGAGTAATCTCAAATACCATACAGATATATTTCCCTTTTATCTCTCCTCCTATAAATCGTCTCAACCTTCTGATGGACCCTTCATTGTCAGTTTTATTCGATTCAGTATCTGTATTCATCGGATACATCAATCCGTCTCAACTGTCCACGGTTCAATAGAATACCTATATTTTTAATCCGATCCAAGCTCTATATAAATCTAGTGACATTTTCTTTTAAAATGTAAATGTATACAAATAACTATACAGGACTTCTCCTCCCCCCCCAAAAAAAAATTAAAGCTCTCGAAGGTTTTATAAAAAATTTAGGACGAAGAAACGAAGAAAAAAGTTACTATACTGTATAGAATCTCTATAGGTTTTCAGTCAAAAAAATTTTTTAAATTATTGTATTGATGTGTTTGACCAAATAGGTCCCATTCAATGCATTATTAAATCCTTTATAAGGTTTATAATATTTTCCAATATGTGCCAAATGGCATTTGTATGATTTCTCAAATAAATATTTTTACTATTATAATTGTCCAAGCAACAATCTTGTATGATTAATATTTTAGAATAATCATAATTTCATACTCTGCTTTTTAATATTTATTTCCTGCTTAATTTTTGTTTAATCATATGCTTATATTCTCATACACGTGATCACTAAGGTAGTATGTTTTGAGCATTTTTTTTATTTTTATTTCCACGTTTTGTTTGTCTGTTTATTTAAACTAATAATTACAGGATTGTTTTGAGTATCTCTACCTAAATATTGATGAACAATTATTCCATGGATGAAAGATTTAAAGTTATGTCATCCTTTTTAATTTTTAGATCGACGAATCATTGCATGATTTATTTTAATAATAATAATAATAAAGTATTTATTTATTCTGGGACAAGTCCCTTTGGAATAACAATACAAGTTTAATTAATGAATACAATTATATTAACAAATGAGAAAGAATTAATGAAAAAAAAGTTGCGAATTACCTCCAGTGATAACCTTTAAAGGATAAAAATAAAAAACAGAGTACAAGAAATAAAAATAACATAGAAATAAGATAACAATAATTATAGAGAGCGAAACATTAAATAATTACATACGTGTGCAAATCTAACTGTCAAGTAGAAAAAAAAACAAATAATGAAACAAAAATACAAACAAAATCAACTAAGATAACTTTTTTTTTTTAAATATCTAACTAGATGATATAAATAAAACGCACTTATATTATAGATAGTATTATAGAGTACCAAAGGGACGAGGGTCAGATAAGGAAAGCTCTATCAAAAGCAATTGTTCGATGGGATGCAGTATATATTTTACTTTTTCAAACAGTTTTTTTTTTTGTAGTTGTAAAATTCATGAAACTTCCCCGTTGATCCTGCCAGGAGTCAAATGCACGTTTCAGATATGGAAAATTGCTAATTCTGAAGATTCTATTCAGGATAATGAGAAATACTTATTAAATTGTTGTATTGCCATTGCTACTTGAGAACTTTGTAGGTTTCAATCTAATTTAATGCTTTAAAGTGACCAAAAATCTACTTCAACGATTCCGTACATATAGGAGAAGCTAATAAAAGCATGTTAAGAAAGTTTAAAGTGAAATAAATATAAAAGTTTCCTAACAAGTTGAATAAAATTTTGAACAAAAATAAATTAATACAAAGGCTTCGTGGACAACTAAGTTAAGAAACAGTTCTCCTCTTACACGTTCCTTCCAAAAAGCTAAGGAATTAATTAGATATGATCGAAGAATTAACTTCCATGTTTCTCTCGGGCGTCTTCGAAGATTACCTCTTTAATTTAATGACCTGTTCATTATCTGGCATAACGTCTTTACTTGTTCATTCCAATCATAATAAAGTTATAACACCAGTTGCATATTTAACGTGCACATGTTGCGGATTACTATGACATAATATATTACGAGATTGGCGAATAAGTGGTTAAGTCGAATTTTGTCCACAATGAGTTAATAGCACTGAAGGAAGGATTTAGATTCCTGTCGTTCTTGTAGTCATTGGCTTGAAATGAAGTTGTAAAAAAAACAACAATAACTCCATTGCAACTCAAGGACTGACTTAGCCACTTATGCTCTACGAGAAGAACACGATTTCGCTTACTTAATTGCAATTAACTCATTCTAGACGAAATTCGTCTTTTCAGAAAATCGCTAGGACGGCACGTTTCGACCAATGGGCCTAAGGGCTGAGAAAATAAATTTTAAAAACTGAAAATAAATAAAAGCTTAATTTAAACGTACATATAAATTTGAAGATACATTTTGGAGGGCGTAACTCAGTTTGTAGAACTCCAAGTTGTTATAAAAAGGTCTCGGGTTCAAATCCAGATGTGGTAAGGTAGATAATTTATTTAATCTACTAATAGTGACGGAATGATCCTATGATAGTGGTCCATCTATGGAATTTTGTAAGGAGAGAGGTTGTATTGGCATTGAACCTTCGAGTTCGTTAAGCCTTGGTATTATTATAATCATTATTCTGTAAATAGCCACGGATGGACCTTTTGGTATCTACATAACCTCCTGGTGTACACCCAGCCTTTAGAAAGTGGGTACCCTAAATTGAGGGAAACCGTCGTTAAGTAATTATTCTTCATTAGCGGTGTCCTAGAAACTGTACAATCTCTACCTTGTACTGAATCCAAAACAGTGTTACAGTTTTTATTTTCTTCAATATTTAATTTAATTTATTGATATTTACAACTATAATATTATTATAACAAGTAAATCTGCTGATATGTACATTATGACATGAAAAACACTTGTGGAGAAACTACCCATCGGTAGCACTCCAAAATTTTCTTCAATATGAATAGAGATTTTGATATGATCAAACCATCAAAATGTATATTTTTCCTATGTTCTTTTAAGTATAGTATAATCACTGTTAGCCAATAAAATAATTAATAAGTGTGAATAAAGATTAAATTTGTTTTCATATTAAAGAAAATAATCTAATTTAAATTCCTGGATTTTTTTTTAAATGTAAGAGTATTTTTGTGGCAGAAAAGAGAAAATGTGTTAACCTTTGAATGGCCATTGCTATTAGTCCAGGACCCATGGTCCATTTTTCCAATTGATTACTTACTATCAAGCTGAATCTTCGTGAATAGCAAATAATTATCTAAATTATTTGAAAAAATATTTGTCCTACAAAATGTATGGTTTGATCAAAGAGTCCCCTCCTTCTAGCATGTATCGAAAACGAGGTCATCAAAAATTATTAAAAACCAGCTGTTTTTATTTTTACTTCTTCTTTTTTAACTTCGTTATCGATACATATTGGAAGGAGGGGACTCTTCGATCAAACCATACATTTTGTACGACAACTATTTTTTCAAATAATTTAGTTAATTATCTTGAGATTTAACAAAAAAAAATCCAGTTAGTAATAAATTTTTGAGAATCATCAAATCGACATATTTTATCCTTGCTATCTCTTTTAGCTACTACAATCGAGACTTTTCGCACGGGAAATTCTTGGGCGTCTCATCGAAACGAAGCTATTGATATTCACGAAGATTCAGCTTGATACTAATCAAGTGAAAAAATGGACCATGGATCCTGGACTATATGTGGATCCCAAAATCATTAATTATGTAGTCGAAATTATACGCGATCAGCTGTTACTTATGTCGGTGAATGAAAATCAAAATAATTATTTCTAATAACATTTTTTTAAACTCTTTTTGATGTATTAGGTATCATCCTGACCATAATAATTATGAAAAGTATATATAAAAATGTAAATATAATCCAAAAGTTACTACCATGATATAATAAACAGTATTTCACAAAACTAGATCTGAGGAAGAGAGTCCGGGTGGACTGATAGGAGTAAGTTACCAAACTGAGGACAGGAAATTAAGTGAACTTGGATAACCGACTGGCCTAGGATAGAGTCCAGAGTTAGGATAAAGCGTTCCAACAGAACTATGATAGGTCATCTTAGACCAAGAGCTTGGGCCAATAAGAATAGAACAAATGCATGGATCATCATCATTTAATGCCTCAATTTACCGCTCAAACACAAAAAGATTCAAAACTAATAGGTTACTAAAGGAAATATTGGGAATCCTAAGCAGCCTCCAAGATATTAAATAAAATAAAAAATAAGGACAGAAAAGTGGTCCGGGGGAGGTAAAAAAATTTATTAAACTATTAAATGGAAACCGACAATTTCGGCCCATGTTGCAGGTCTTTTAAAGGCTGAATATACAAGATACAAATTTTTTTTTTTTAATTTATTTATTGATATTTACAACTGTATCAAAAAAAAAATACATCAAGTAAATGGGCTAAGCGATACATAATGACATGTGAAAATGAAAAGTAGAGAAACTACCCACTAGTAGTACTCAAATCACAAGTTCAACTAAGAAGTCACGGGGCCATCTTCTTTTCAGACGCCTCGGAGGATTATCGGGAATTGAAGAGGAAGCTAGGTAAGAATATTTAAAATTGAAATAAGAAAATACATAGTCCTCCGCTGCGTCTGTCTGTCTGTTCCCGATAAACTCAATAACTACAGCACGGATTTTCATCCGGTTTTCACCAATATATAGGGTGATTTACCGGGAAGGTGTATAATTTGTCAAGGTTTTGTGTAAATTGGTTGGAATATAACGATAGTTGTTGGAAGTGTAAAAGTATAGTCGAATAGTTTGATATACAACGAAACAATCCATGGTGGAATGTTCCTTTTTTAAAGATACAAAAAAATCCGGGAAAGCATATATCCATCTTTTAAGAACAGGTCACTTAACTATAATAAGTTCTAAAAAATTGATAACACACAATGCGGTATTTTGAAAACTATTTAGACGGATGCAGTATTAATCCTTATCAACTTAAATACTTTAGTTACCTTAAACATTAAATGGACATTATTATAATAGTTTACACCATATAATTGTTGCTTCTTAATTTAACGTCACTTTATGCTGATATGGGCTAATCGGACGATGCTACAGTGGGAGCTCTAAATTTTGCCTATCCAGGTTTAATTAGGATAGGGATCTTTAATGAGTACCTGACATCGTACAGGCTCAGGACCCCCGTTTAACGTCCCTTCCGAAGGACGGCGTAAATAAGAATTTTACTCCCTTTAAAAGATCCGGGCTACGAACCCGCGATCTTGGGCTTAGTAGTTTGTTACGCTAACCACTAGACCACAGTTCACCCCACACCATATAATATAAATGAGTATTATCTTAGGAATTATCGCAAACAAATTAACGCGCGTGAAAATAAATGTCTATAAAGAAATATTTTATTTTGTTTATAATATCTACATAATAAAATGCATTAAAATACTTCCTGTAGAGTAGGCAGTATGTTACATTTAAGTATAATCCACATATTCGACTCATCAAACTTATGTGATCCTACGACAGACCAAACATTTAGGCATAATCTGCTGTACTACCCGTGCGAAGCGAATTTGTTAGAATATTACGATAATTGTTGGAAGTTTTGTAAAAAGTCAAGCCTGGGAGCTTTCATCGGAAACGCTGCCTAAACCCTTCGAGATATAACAAAACAATGCATTTCCATTATCCCTATCCGCGATAGCATATGTCCGAGGATAGCTCACTTTTAAGGAAAGATTACTACACCCATAATATTTTTTATAATTTTTGTTAATTGCTTCAATTTTTAAATATTTTAATTTTGAAAATAAAAGCAAAAAAACTTAGCCCTGGCAACCTTTCGACCCGGGTCGTCCGCCCCTTTTTGGCAGTGGACTAACCAATTAAGCTACTAGGGGTCGCCTTCCAGTCAGGCAAATCCGTTCTCTACCACGGTCCTATATCCCCGTGTCCTCGAAATTTTGCGATGTATACAAGAGGAAGAATGTTCATTTAAATTAAAATAAATTCCAACGAATCTCATCAAATCACCTTTACTCTCCGTCGTAAACAAAATAACTTCCTGTCCTATTTTATCGTTTAATAAAATCCACTGATTCCTGTAGAACAGGTCAGGTCCTTTGGACTACACCTTGACAAACGCTTAACTTCGAATCCTCATACAAGACTGAAACGACAAGAAACAGCTCGCCGTTTCAGGCTACTTCAACATTTACTGGACAAACGCTTAATTAACAAAAATTCGTATACATGACTATCATTAGACCCATCTGGACTTACTGATTAGAGCTTTGGGGCTTCACTAAGCCATCGAATTCCTCTCCAATCCTTAGAATCCAAAATCCACAGTGCTCCTTCCTTGTTACGAACAAATTAATCCATTATGGCCTTAATGTCCCAATTGTTGCTGATTTGACCCTAATCCGATATCAATCTTTCCATGACAAACTTAATTTCCACTCAAACCCACTAGTTTCAAACCTAGCAACCTCTTCGATTCCTGATAATCCTCCGAGGCGTCTGAAAACAAGATGGCCTCGTGACTTTCTAAGTTAAACTGTTTATTTGAGTACTATCACTGGGCAATGTAAGTACTTGTCTTTATCCATACCGATTTGTACCATTCCTGCAATTTACAAGTTTTATTTTTATAATACAGTAGTAAGTTTCAATGAATAAATTATTTTTTTTAAATATATAAAATCGTTTTTCATTTCACGAAAAATATATCAAATCGTGTAAAAAATATGCCGTATTAAACTTTTTTTTAATAAACTAAAAAAGTTTTGTTTTATACTGATTAAAATACAAAAAAAAATACAACAATTGTAACAAAACGATACAATACAAAAAGAGTGTCAGGAACCGGGGCCAGGATAAAGGTCTAACGAGATGGCTAACAGCGAGACCATTACCGTCACTCCTGCCTCGCCGGACAAATCCTGTCAATTTAAGCAATCATCGAGAACCAGACTTTAATGCGGTCCCTAAAGGACTTCGGGAGGTACAGCCAGGTCTTGTCCCATGTACCGCAGGATGTATCTCAGGGTGTACCCCTGGTTGTCAGCGCTAGATTGGAATGAAAAGTTATGAAATCATCCTTTAGGTGAACGATGTGATCGGAGTGTCTATAGCAGAATGGAATAGTACTCCATATCCATCGTAAACATGGGCAACAATACGAACCTGTTTATTTTATTTCATGGGGCCTAGGATGGACTGCAATAACTACCGCGGAATCTCACTCCTACCGACTTGCTATAAAATATTCTCATTAATCCTAACAAGTAAAATTAAGGAATACGGCGAGGAAATTATCGGGGATTATTAATGTGGTTTTAGACGAAACCGTTCAACTATCGATCAAATATTTTCCTAACGCCAAATACTAGAGAAAAAATTAGAATACAATGGTCTCGTTCATCAGCTTTATATCGATTTTAAAAAAGATTCCATCGATTATGTATAACGTATTGATTGAACCCAAGAAATTAGTAAACCTAGTAAGGATGTGTATGAGCGAAAATTTCGATAAGGTTAGAATCGGTAATAATTTTTAGGAAAAGTTCGAGGTTCCCTCAGGTTTAAAACAAGATGATTCGCTTCCACCTGTACTGTTCAACTTAACACTTGAGTACGTTATTAAAGTGGTACATAACGAAAAAGGTTTGAATTTTAATATGAATAGTAAATTATTCGTGCTTGGGTTTGAGGACGATGGGTGAAGACGCGGAAACTATAAAGCTAAACACTACTCCTGAAACCTTCCTTGCAACGTTCACAGACGACAAAGCCATTCTATCATCCCATCTAGACCCTAAAATGGCTTCCTCGAACCTCCAGGGAACATGATTCCGTTCTACCTATTTCCGACACAGTACGATACCTTGGCTTCCTCCAAGACAAAAGACTTACATGGAAACCTCATACCAAACTCAAAAGACAAGAACTTAACAGGCAATTTAGCCAACTATACATCTTACTATGTAAGACCTCCTATCTTTTAATATACAATAAACTTCTAATATACAAGACCATCATCAAACATAAAAATCCATCACCTCCAGATAAGCACAAATTGCACATCAAAATTTCTTATTTTGAGGTATCTGCTCCTTCCCCAATCCTATCGGCTGCTACAGGACAGCTACGATCCAGGTACCAATGACCCTAAACTTTTCTCTCCATCAGACTTGAACAAGTACGAGATCTAGGCTTCCCAAAGGATTCAGCGGAAGTTCTAGGGTCTAGACCTAAAGAAATACATATGTTAGTCTCCGGTGTTTCATTTTCATGGTCCAGATTTAGAGAAAAGGAATTCGTCCTTTTTTTTACACAAGAGGGTGACCTAGTTTTCTGCAAAAATGTACCTGGAATCATGGACATGTTCAAAATCACGTATGAACCAGAGGAATGGAGACTTTCAGGGCTACTGGTAAGGTTAGGGGTTGACACTAGCGTCGTACACCGGTCAAAAACGAGTTTGTGATTTATGAGTGAGTTAATGTTTCATCAAAACGGAGTTTGAAAGCTGTACTTCTTCACAATGGTAACCGATATGCTTCAGTCCCTGTTGGACACTCAGTCCATTTGAAAGAATGCTACGAAAATCTTGAGTTTGTTCTTAATGCTCATTTTAGGTAGGTATCGTTGTTGTTTTTTTGCTTTTACTTCATGTTAAAATAATAAAACCAAATTCAAAATGTTTCGGTTTTTGTACTTTTTCCAAAAACTTCAACTCGCTTACGCATGATAGGAAAAAAAGCATACCATTTTTTTAATCAGATCAGATAACTAAATCAAAACAATTTATAAAAACGTTTTTTTTGCAGACCTGTGTAATCATAACATACTTTAATAATAATATCATTATAACGAATTATAAATTCTCAATAATAATTTTATATTATTAAGATTGTTTGACCCATCGATATAATAAGCTGTTTAGTTCGGTATCAATAATTTTAAGCAGCAACTCGTAAAAATTCCAAATTATTTTATTTGTATTCTATATTTTATTTGTAATATGGGAAATATCCAATCACATTAGTAATCCATTTAATCTACAAGAATTCGAGCAGTTTCCCTTGGTTAAAACCTGTACCACTACAATACATGAAGGGTATTGGATTCAGCACATGGTAGAAACGGTACTGTTTCCTGAACGATGATTGTGCAGCGAAGGGATTTGAATTGAGTTCAAAAAATGTGCTCAATAGGGTACCAACTTTATAGAGAATAAGTGTGCCCCAGGAGGGTCTGTATATCCCACAGAGTCCATCCGCAGCTATTTACACAATGATAATAATAACATGTTAGAGAGGAAAATAGTTGACTGGAAGATTCTAATGAAGGATAGAATTGGTGAGGGGGTGCAGTCAATAATAACACAAAAATAAGGTTAACTTATTTCTTAATAGTGCCAACGTTTCGGTGTAGGCCATCTTCAGGGCTAAGAAAGAAAAACAGAAAATAACTATTAACAAACATTGCTGTGCCAAGAAAGAAAAGAATGGCATATAGAGTTTATAGAAAAGTAAAGAAATATAGCGTCGGATAGATTATTAAAGATATATATGAATAAAAAAAAAACAACAGAATATGTGTACAGAAAGGTGATAATGTAAAGTAATGCAAGCTAAAAAGTAAGATACAATATGAAAAATTAAGAAAAAGGTACATACGTAAAAATGGTGAGACTTAAAAGTATGGAAAACCTAGTTAAATTACAGGAATGACATAAAATGTATGATAATTTACGTATTAGAAAGTTATATAAATATGAATACATAATATTCATGTATAATCCTTAATAATCTATTCGACGCTATATTTGTTTACTTTTCTATAAACTCTATATCTTATTCTACTCTTTCTTGGTACTGCAATGCTTTTTTTATAGTTATTTTCTCTTTTTCTTTCTTACCCCTGAAGATGGCCTACACCGTAGGCCGAAACGTTGGCACTATTAAAAAATAAGTTAACATTATTTTTGTGTTATTACTGGCTGTACCCTTTGGCCAATTCTATCCTTCATTAATAATAACAACAATAACGCTTTCCGAACCCGAATGACGAAGCCGATACCTCATATCTTTACCTCCAAATTTCCGTCCTGGGACCCTTACCCAAATCCAAATCCACCATAACACTCTTAACGCAATCCTCCCACCTAATCCTCGGTCTACCCAACAACCGCCAACGTTTCACATCCGTAAAGAAGAATTGGGAAAAATGTTGATTTTTTTTTATAAATTCTTATATTCAGATATCGGGACAAAAGACGAATATGTAGAGAAAATATTATTTATTTGCCAAAGCCGGATTTAAGCAGCCCTCAGCATAGTATTCAGCACACTACCACCAGCTCTCTCACTTCGTACATGGAAGTAAAAAAAAAAAAGTCAGTTAGTACAATAGAAATAACTAATATTGTTTTGGATAACACTAGAAATGGAGGATATTGAGCCGTCAGAAAATGACTGCCAATTCAGTATGGGTCAATAAGGGCTTTAATTTTAATTATTGTCTCCACATGGCCTCCAATATGGAAATGAAAACAATTGTTTTGATGAGCTGATTGGATCATGGCTTTAGCCATTCAAATGGAAAGGGGGGTTATTACAAGAGAAAAAAAGAAATAATTATTAAAAAAATATCCTAAATTAAATTAAATTTAAACTACTTAAGAAAGCACTGGGCAACTAACAAGTCCGGAGTTCCAAAATAGGTACTTATATATAAGTCATTCAATGCAGAAATTGATTAACTCCCTTCACAATATAAAGTCAAATAAATTCTCTAGAATGCATTTATAAAGATTTATCTTTCATCTAAAAGTATATAAAATTAATAAGAAAGACTAGCCAAAAAGCTGTCGTCAGAAAAGTTACAATTTTTATGTATCCGGTGGAGTTAATCGATTTGGCAAGTGAAAAAAGTAATAAATTTAAATTTTTAATTTTCTTATCACAAAAAAAGTTAATTATTAGATATTTCTACTAAAAGTTTTCCATAAAAATTAATATTAACATTTTTGTTATATTATATTAGTATTTGTGATTAATTCGTTAGCAGTATAAATTATGTCTACATCAGTTGTATGTAAGGAATCGACATTTAGAAACAAGTAATCATGCTTAAAAGGATGAATGTCTCTCCTTTTTTGTCTTGTTACAGATCTACTTTCAGGATGTAATAAAGACTAATCCACATTTTTCAAAATTTGTGGTGTAGCTGGTGTGGTTTGGACCTTTCTAACTAGATAAAATTCATCACTTTCATGGTATTATTGCAACGATTTGGATTAGAGTACAGAGTTAATCAAAATGACCTTTGAAAAAAATTATTTATTATTCAGTGGCCAAATAATGATAAATTTAATGATGTTAATCTTTATTGCTTGGGAAAGAATTTATTATTATAAAAAGTTATGAAAATACCAAGTGCTTTCACGCTTAAATTTAAGATTTTCCAAAAATTGGAGTTAGTCAGTTTGTGCAGTGAACAACAGTTAGGTCATTATGGATGACTTTGTTCGTAACGAAGTAAGGAGCATTGAGGATTTTTCGAAGGATTTTGAATAGTAAGGATTGAAAACGAGTGGAATTCGATGGGTTAGTGGAGCTCCTATCATTTACTGCGTAAGTTTAAATAGATCTTTTATAGTCATGTATATGAGTATTTTTGTTTAGTAATTGTTGAAGTAGCCTGAAACAGCGAGCAGTTTCTTGTCTTTTCAGTCTAGTAAGAGAAGTTTAAGTAAAACGTCTGCCAAGATGTAGTCCTACGTATTGGATTTGTTGTTAGTGGGATATCCCTCCTAATACCGGGTGGGGTCGCCAACGACCCCAAGCTCATATTTTTGACTCTCCTTAAGTCAAAAACAAAGTTATGCTCACGAGGGTCTTGGACATTTATTGTTAGACTATATGTAACACGAAGAGTTGAGCCCAAACGAATTTCTTGCACAAAATAAATCACTGCGGATTAATTTTTTTCCAAAAAACAAGGATGAGGTCCCGGAACGACCCCACCTGGTAGTTACTGTTAGCCTTATTTCAGATCGCCAAAGTCACAGACTGTACCTTTTCAGGCTCTTTATATAATTTCCTAGAAGAATATTTGAATTTACAGTGTCATTTTGCCGTTGTGGGTTCTAATTAACGCCCTAAATATTTATTCCAATAGTTAAATAAATATTTTCTGGATGCCGTTCAAGATTTGGTGTCCTTTTGTTGGAATCACTGTCTTTTTTTTTCTTTTGCATCCTTTGTTCAGAACTATAAATTCTTTTATGTGTGTCAGTTCCTTGATATTTTTCAGATTAATTAGGTACCTACTAAACGAAAGTGAGAAAGGGTGGGGGGGCTAGATTTTTCAGAACTCTACTTGCAGAATTTCGGTCATTTGCTTATTATCAAAGCGGAAACACCCACGGAAATGATATTGAGAAAAAGACTGACGTCATTGCCCATTACAATGCCACGAAATGAAAAGTAGACAATCTTCACAGAATGATAAGTGTCAGCGGCAAACTAAAAGGATTTTTTTTACTTAAACTCGAAAAAAAATTCGCTGCACCCTTGATTCAGAAAAGGTTACGTGCGTGAAAAGAAGGCAAGGTATTACTTATCCTCAAAAAAAAGTATCACTACTTGTAATGTTTGCAATAAATATATTTGTAAAGAGCACAGAACCAAAACATATTCATGCATTCATTGTAAGTGGGAAATTCGGTTGTCTTGGAACATGTTTGTTGTTCACTAAAATGAGTTACATCAATAACATAGAGCCATAAATCAAAACGAAACATTAACATTTAATAGAATGCAAATGGAAAAAAACACAAGCAAAGCCTTATGTTTAAAATCTGGAGTAAAAACAAACAATTACCAGTCGACTGTACTTACCAGTAGAGTTTGGGTTGAACGTCTTGGGGTGGAGGTGCCGTCTCAGGTTATGAGCCTATTTGGGCGATTATTCGTTGGGATGTATTGCACTTCTTATTTGAGATGTGATTGATCTTACTCTTGTTTGTGTCTTGATAATGCCTGAATAGGAGAAATGTCGACTGGTAATTGTTTGTTTTTACTCCAGATTTGAAACATAAGGCTTTGCTTGTGTTTTTTTCCATTTGCGTTCTAATAAAATGAGTTACTTTCAAAATAAATAAAATTATACATTTTGATAATTCAAAAATGATTGTTATTACTTTTCTACAGTTCCTTTCTATCAGAATTATAAGCAATGACTCTTAGATGGATGATATCATTGTAGCTGATGGCAGAAAAAAATTGGATCCTCCAGGGACCCCACCTGGTATTACGTGTAACTTTTTTCACCCGGTATTAGGAGAGATATTATTAAAGCATACTGGAGGACAGGAAGTCATTAGTTTCCGACGAAGGGTAAAGGCGATTTGACGGTATTTTTGGGTATTTAAAAATAAACTTAAGCATTAACTATTATTGGATTATTGTAAAAATCCACGGAGAAGAAAGATTTTGAGGTATCTAACTTTAGCTCAACAAGGAACAAAAAGCGAAGAGAGATGTAGAGAGTAAAGAAACATTGGGTAAAAGGAAGTGAATTACAGCCAGGGGAAGGATACAGATTGGAGCAAAGCAAATTGCGTTTACACAAGAGCGATGCCTCCGATAAGGATAGGCCCTACCACGCACCGACCGATGCATAGATATATATCGAAATAAATATCGATATAAATCGTGTATGTGCTATATATATATTAATATAATATACTAGCGACCCACCCCAGCTTTGCTCGGGTAATGAGGCATATTGTGCCTACATAATTTGTCTGTGTAATGTATTTTTTTTTATCAAGTACCGGCCATTAAGGACCACGTGAATATCATTGGTTAGGCTTCTTTGGGAGTCTATAACTTCTTTCTTCCCATCTCAGCTAATTTAGTTTATTATATAGAAATATAAAAAAAAACCTAATATCTCTTTATATACGAATCTTGCATGTTTGATAGTGCACGGGATTAGGCAAGCAGCGTCTTCGGTGAAACTCATCAAGATTACAAACCATTTACACAAAACCTCAACAAATAATATACCTAAACCTTCCTGGTGAATCACTCTATCTATTGGTGTATACCGCATGAAAATCCGTGCATGAGTTATTGAGTTTACCGCGAACAAACACGGCCGAGGGCTTTGTTTTATAATATGTATTTATTCATAATTATATTACTTTCAGTTCTTCAGATTCAGTCTATTCGTTGAACATCCTTTAAGCGACACTTCGAGACTATATTGTTCTTATAATTATACCCAGAAAAAATAGGATTTTATTAAATTACACATTAGTCAAAATATAAAATCGACACTTGTACGATGTTAATACATAAACAGTTAATATCTTCAACTGTTATTAATCTTAAGAACTGAATGTAAAATTTATTTACTAACAGTCAAGAAAAGTATATACCGATATATGTATACACATATATTGCCTCAAAATCTATTTATAAAACTTTTCAACTGGCCGTTAACGCTGAATGGTGAACTTCTTAAGGTATGCGAAAATAAGATACGGTATTAAAGAATGTAGGAAAGAACCTTAGGAAAGAATCTACGTCAGTTACCTTCTAAACCGAGCAGCCACTCATATTGGCCCTGAAGATGACCTACACAGTAGGTCGAAACGTCGGCACATATATAATATAATAAGTTTCAACTTATTTGCTGTGTTTTTTTTACTGCACCCCCAACTATTTACATCCTATTATGGTATTAAAGAATGTATTCATCCCCCAACAATTACCATCTATGACTTATAGAAGGCCTACTCAAAAATAGTAGGTTATGAGTGCAAACATTATACAGTCAACCACTCGGAACATTTTGTGGATCTGTCAACTGGAGCCCACACGTCACTATGGGCTGAAGGTAAAAGAATAAATAAGGCAGAGGCAACTAAAAGATCACTATTGCACTCGTATCTGTGTAAATTTATGTGGTGACAGAGGTATACGAACACAATGATTTCAAAATGTTGAGGTTATTATAAATCACATATCTACATTTTGGTCTTAAAAATAGCTGTTATTAAATGTAGTTATTTTTGTCATAACATGTTTTATATTTAATTAAAAAAAATAGATGCGGGGATTAAACGAAAAGGACCCTTCTTTTTTATTTTAAAACTGTTGAGAGAAAAACCTAGCGCTTGAGTGTTGATCTCAGTCAAATAACCCCCTCCCCCCCCCTTGCTCAACCGTTGTTATAGGAACACTACAGTCTCAACCGTCCGACTTTATTTTTTATTAATACCTGGATTCCTTCAGAAATATTTTAACTATAATCGGCTAGACAAATGTGTGACTTTGCATCACAACTGTATAACTTTGAGGTGAATACTACCTTTAGTTGAAGGTTAAAATAAACTAAAATTCTGCAAACTTAAACGGTAGAGCCTTTTTAAAAGTTAATGAAATAGGATTTAAGTATTTATGGAAATATTTCGAAGGAAACATACCTGAGGTCTAGTGGTTGCCATAGTAACTTTCTTTATCCAAGGTCGTGCAGGTAGCCTTGGGATCCTTGAAGATAGTAAAACATCCTCATTTATAGCGCCCTACGGAAGGTCAGTAAAATGGGGGTCCCGACCCTGTGCGGTCCCAGATACTTGTTAAAGATCCCTCTGCTTAATTATTGAAACATAGGACTTCTTCTGTACATCGCCATAGCAGCATTAACTCATGTTAAATGAATAAACCAACAACAACCCAGATAAATAATCCGATTCTCCTTCTAAAGAATGATCCTATCAAATTCTACCCAACCGTCAAAAACCTTGGAATTATTTTTGAACAAACCCTCTCCTGGAAAACCCATATCTTTGAAATCTCCCGTCGTACCTTCTCCGCCTTAAAGCGCCTGAATTACCTTCGTCACCTGTTACCATTTGAAACCCGGAGACTTCTAGTTACTTCCTTAATTTTCCCTCATTTGGAATATTGCTGTACAATGTATGGAGGTGTCACTAAAGATCTCGATGCAAAACTAAAACGGTTTATCAATTGCTTTGTCGGTTTCATCTTTGGGATCCCGAGAGACGCCCGTGGCTACTATCGCTGTAAGTACTTCCTAGCTTCCTTTCTCTACCAACTTATCCAACTCCGCCGACCACCATACATTTCCGATCTCCTTAAATTCAAAACCTCTGTCCACTCCCGTGTCACCCGCTCTCGGTTCTCAGATCTATATACAGCATTCCACCGAACAACTGCTTTTGATAGAGCTTTCCTTACCCGATTCCTCGTCCCTTTGGAACTTTATATCTTCTTCCATTCGTCGTCCCAATAATCTTTCAACCTTCAAATCCCGTTTTTTCAATCACCATATATCCTTACAATTCCCCGAAAAATCGGAAATAGCATACTCAGTTTTCAGATTAAAATTTTTCAACTGATCAATGATTGATGTTTACGTATAAGTGCGTTTTATTTATATTATTGACGCTTCACTCATCCAGTTAGATATTTTTAAAAACAAGTTATCTTAGTTGATATTGTTTGTATTATTGTTTCATTATTTACTTTGTTAGTTTTTTTCTACTTGGCATTGTAATTTGCATACATATGTAATTATCTATTGTTTCTCTCTCTATAATTACTGTTATCTTATTTCTATGTTATTTTTAATTCTATACTCTATTTTTTTTTATTATTTAAATGTTATCATCTTCTTTCGCTTCCCCCTATAGTGCCTTTCAGCGTAGGGGAGCGTCCAGCCAGGAGCCGAATCTATCCAGGTCTCTTGCTAGGTTTCTGGCCTGTCGGAGATCTTTTCCTCTTCTGCTGAGGCGTTCAATGTACTCGATATAAGACATCCTTGGGCGTCATCGAGGTCTTTTTCCATCCGGCATGTAGTTCATCGTCTTGAGAGGGTCCCGGATATCATTCATCCTGACCACGTGGCCGAACCATTTCAGTTGTCGGATTTCCTGGAGCTCTAATAGCGGGGCAATCTGCAGTTCCTGACGAATCCTCTCGTTGTGAACACTGTCTCTTTTCGTCTTTCCCGCCAATCTTCGCAAGTACCTCATTTCCGACGCTGTAACTCTGCTTTCCTGTCTCTCCTTCGTGCCGAGATAAGTGAAGTCAGTAACCACTTCCATTTCCTCTTCATCGCAGTATATGTGAACTTCTTCCGGGCACCTACCCACTTCCAGGATCTTACTTTTGTTGGTATTGATTGTCATTCCTTATTGTCGGAGTTCTTCACACCATTCCGTCACCGCTTGTAGCAGCTTTCCCACTGAGTCAGCAATCAGCACAAGTATTATTAGGAGGTAATTCGCATTTTTTTTTTCATTAATTCCTTCACATTTGTATTAGATCAATTTAATTGCATTAATTAATTAAATGTAATCATTTCATACTCTAAGACATAATAATACCCTGTATAGAAACCTGTATTGTTATTCTAAAGGGACTTGTCCCAGAATAAATAAACACTTTATTATTATTTATTATTAAATGACTGTTTGAAGGTTAGTATTAATCTTTTAAAAAAACAATTAAAAATGTTTTAAAAAAACGATTATTTTTTAAATTTTAAATTCATCCAAATGATAACATGATAACACTATGACAGCTGGGATATTAAAGTCTCATTTATCACAAACGGAAAGTTTCTCCAAATAAAGGACAAATTAGTCGATTAGGGAGGATCAGAATATTCCAAGTTAGAGGTAAAGGTCAGGGAATTATGAAAAATTATCAGGCAGTTAAAAGTAATTTCAGAAGTTTGCGCCCTCAACTCGATATCTCCCAAATACTTAAGGAGATTTATCTTCCTTAACTAAGAGAGTTTGTTCCAACCTCTTCGTCTCCAAGTCAACTTTAAAGCACAATCTGACAAAGCCCTGACTGACTTGACTCCTATCGTTTAGGAAGATCAACAACATGCTAAGGACAGAATTGGAAGCAAATCAAGGAACTGTGTCAAGGAATCGAGGAACTGTCAAACACCCTTAACCAACTTTGGTCGACCATCCAAGAACAATTACAGCAGATTGGGGAAAAAAGCAGAGCAGGCGTTTGGGTCCTCCATAATCTATCCCAAGAGAACATAGCCCAACACAACCATCACATGCAACGTATTGCTTCACATGCAAAACCGTTATTTGATCGTTTGATCACTGAAGATGAAAAATTGGTCCTATGAGATAATCCAAAACGCAAAAGGATGTGGCTCTCTCCAAATGAATCACCACGAAGAACTGTTTACATTCCAAAATTATTCGCGGAATTGTTCATTCGGAAGCGCTGAAACGTAGATTTACTGTTACTTTGTACTAATCAATCGGATCGAGTGAACCCATCTTTAATCGAGAAGTATCCGGATCAACAGAAAAGGTCTCATTCTACAACACAATAATGCAAGAGCTCATTGACTTGACTCCTATCGATCAGGAAGACCGACAACATTAGATAACAACATGCTAAGGACAGAATTGGAAGCAAATCAAGGAACTGTATCAAGGAATCGAGGAACTGTCTAGGTGAACACTGGACTAAATTAATGAATTGGGTTGTGAGGTACTGCCTAACTTAACATACTCGCCCGACATCGCACCCTTGGATTTCCATTTATTCTCTACAAAATTTTCTGAGCGGTAAAAAATATGAAAATTTGGATGCTGTCCAAAATTTTATCTCGAGATATTTTACTCAAAAAACAATTTATTTTTATCAGTCCGAGATAGAAAATTTGACTATATTATTTATTTAAAATATTATTGATCCATATATATACAAAATATGTATAAAGTGATGCTTTTGTGACTAATAATAAATAATAATATATGTTAATCGTGGTAGCGGAATGGATATGGAGACTAACATAGCAGTAGGCACCTGCTAGATGAATAATTAACAGAAGAGAGGAAGAAGTTGTTCACTAATGATCCTTCACTTGAGAAAAACCATTGAGACTTCTTAATAGTCTTCCCAAAGCAGCCTCGCAATAATGTCTATCTTCATTCTTCTCTGTTTTTAGCATTTATCCGTTTACTTCTGTTAATAATAGTATTCAACTAAGAACTAAAAAGACGGAAAAAATACGTATTAAACAAAAAGAATCGATCAAACATTAAAAAAAAAATTAAAACAGTGATACATAGCCATTTCCCTATATTCTTTTCGATTATAAGAGAATTTTTAATTGCTTTAGGAATAGGTCTGAGGAATTAAATTATGAATTTTATAAAATAAATCATATTGACGTAATTAAGTTGTTAAGTACAACAAAATTTAACAGTAAAAAAAATACTGTTCGCTGAAAATGTTAAAGACGTAAAACAAAAACGTGTTTTTCTGTAAAATAACCCATAAACGCGTTTGATATTTTGAAACGAAAATTATGGTTTTTACCTATATACAATAATAAAATACACCTATTATTATAGGTAATATACATATAATTGTGGCATGTAAAAAAGATTTTTTTTGGCTAGCTGCAATTGGTAAAATCCTATTATTTTTTTAATTTAAAAAAGCTATTTTTTTTTCTCAAACATAAACTTTCCAAATCTTAACAGATAAAAAACAACACATGTCAGTATGTTTATCTATAGTTTCCACTAATTTTTCCTAAAATGCTCTCGATAGCAACTCGGTAAGAAGGAGTTTGGTAACACCGTAGAAATAACACTCCTATGTTTAAAAAAATTTAAATATAAATAAATACATTCCTATATTTTACATATTGCGAATGCACCCAAGAGGATCACGCAACCCATTCTGGCGTATTTTCTTCCATATTTTCTATGCCTTTCCTGTGTCCATTTTGTTTCTGGTTTCCTCCATTTTCTTTAAAGCTTCCTTCTCTGACGTTACTATCCGCTTCTAACTTGTTTTCAAACATTTTTTGGCAGAAAGATTTCTTCCAATTTGGTTAATCCATTGTGTGGCTGACTAATTGTATATGATCTAGGATTTTATCGGTAAGGTCTAGGAAGTCTAGACTTTTAATATAGTCTAGTAAAATGACCATAATTTTTCAATCGTCGTTTTCTTATGTGTGGTTGTTTGAGATCGGTATATTCCTTCAGTTAATTTTGGACCTAAAATCATTCTTTTTTTTTTAGTATCTTTTCCAGTCATGTTTAGCGTAGAGTGTGACTGTTTCACGTTCATACATTACTATGGTTTAATTACTGTGCAGTGGTGCCTGATCATTGTGTCTCAGGAAATGCTTTTCTTATTGTAAATTTCACATGATATATGCCTTTATATATATACATATATATTCGACAAAAGACTATACCCAATACTATACCTCAAATGTGTGACATCCAAAAGCTCGCAAACGTATCTTTACTAATGATAACCAATAATTCTAAAAAGACAATTAGCGAAATAATTGCGGAATTGTGATACAACAGATGCAAATAGTAACGAAGCCATTGTTAAAGAAATAGTATTAAAAAGTCCATCCCCATTTGAAAAGGAAGAAAAATGTTCGGATAAAAACGGTGATAGAAAAATATTTGAACATCACTCCAACGACGATTGATAATTAAGAGATAAAAAAAGTATTTCATTGGTCATTAGCGATAAAGCGAAGTAATTTTTAATTAGCAAATGAAACGGAAAATTGCCAATTATAATTCAAGTATTTGCTTTTATTTATTTTCGCAGGACAGTATTCACCTCAATTTGTTTAATTTATTTTAATTTGAATGAAAATACGTCTCCAATAATGGTCATTTGTAAATTGTCAATTCAGAAAAAAAATATATTTTAACCGTGAGTGGTAATTGGATATTGCTAATATTCTCTCAATAATATTATATATATATATATATATATATATATATATATATATATATATATATATATATATATATATATATAAACCTGTACCACTGCATACTGCTACTCTTCAACAGTAGCAACCTTCTCGGACAGTGGAATGCTTTGGGTTTCGAGGTTTGTTATCTAGAGAGTTAAAACACACGCATTTGAGGCTATGTAAGCCAAGTTGTTTATGAACTTGGGTTTCCCCATAACGGATTTAGCTTTTTTTATTGCTGCAGACGATTCCGAATCTAGTTCGGACAGAACGTCTTTTATTTTTCGAAGTTCTTGTAATTACTGGCTGAGGAGGCAAAGGTAAGTCTGGAAAAAACTCCTTGAAAATTTTGATTCGACTTGGGGCCTTTAAAAAAATGATCATGGCCTCATTGATTGTGAAGTTTTACAAGAGTTTCATTTATTTTTGTTAATTTCAAAAGCTTTCTATCCTAGCCAACTCTGCAAAATTCAAGGTGTAAAGTAAAGCTTCTGAATTTTATATTCAACTAGCGACCCGGCTTTGCACGGCTAGTAAGGCATATTATCCCTACATGTTTTGTCGGTCTAATGTATTTTATTATGCAGATATTATAAACATAAAAACAAAACAAAATATTTCTTTATATACGTATTTATTTTCATGCGCGTTAATTTTTAGCGAAAACCCATAAGATACTCATTTAAATTCTATGGTATAAAATATTCTAATAATGCGCATGAAACGCTTAAGGTAACTAAAGCATGTAGGTTGATACGAATTGATACTGTACTCGTCTAACTAGCTTTCCAAAGTATATTATTGTACGTTATCAATTTTTTAGAAGATAAAATAGGTATAGTAAGCTATCCTTTAAAGATGGATGTATACTATATCTGTCTGTTTTGTAGATACCGCCATGCATTGTTTTGTTTGATGTCAAAGGGATTAGGCAGCGTCATCGATGAAACCTCCCTAGAGGCTATACTTTTTCCTACACTTCCAACAATTATCGTTATATTCCAACCAATTTGCACAAAACCTCGACAAATTATATACCTAAACCTTCCTCGTGAATCTCTCTATCTAATGCTGAAGGAAAACCCGTGCAGTAGTTATCGCGAACAGACAGACAGACGCGGCCGAGGACTTTGTTTTATACTATTCAATATAAAATATTTTGTCAAATAGATCAAATAAAATAGGTTAAAACATTTTATTGAGACATCGCTATTTTGTTAAAATCAACAAAAACAACCATATTTCGCAATTGAATGTAAATACTATCTACTATTCACAGACAAAATTGACAATATTTTTTTTGATACATCGCTACTCGATACAGTGGAAAAAAGTGATACGATATATATCGTTTTAATTATTAAATATGTAGTATATAAATAAAATATATATATATATATATATTTTACCCTCCTAATAAAAAAATAAAAGATAATCGATCATTTTTATTGATACGCCGCTTTTCCGATATAATTGAAAAACAATCGATATTTAAGTTTATTCCCTAAAATTTTCAACTTTACCTATCCGTTCCAAAGTCTGACCTACTACTCGACACGGAAACCTCCAAGATTATCTAAATCGAATAAGCCAGAGGGCAATAGATATTATGCTGAGATTAAATGTGGAGAGGAGGTTTAGCTCAGGGGAGGAGCAATGAGTTGATATGCCGAACGTTCTGGTTTTCATATCTGGGTGAAATTATTTGATCTGTTTAATAAACGTGGTTGGACACTATGGGATCTGAGGACCATCCTACCACTAACCCGGCCTCTATAAAGTGGGTACCTTTAATTGTGGGAAAACCAGGTGGTTGAGCATGATCTCGGACAAATCATTTCCCTATACAACCGTTGTCATAGAAACAATACCTGTACCAATACAACCCATGAAGGGTCTGGAGTTCAGTACATGGTAGAGACTGTACTGTTTCATGGACAACGGTTCTGCAAGGAGGTGACTTGTCCTAGGTCACGCTCAACCGCCAGATTTTTCCCCCTTATTTTGGGTATCCTATTTTTATAATATTTCTTAGAGGCTGGGTGAGCCCCAGGAGGGTCCTAGATCCTATATGATCCATCTCCCGCTGCAAACAGACTAAATAAAATTCATGGCCTGCAGCGAGATTTGAACCAGGATCTCCGACATGGCAACTCAGTGCCATAGAAACAATACAGTCTCCACCATACACTGAACTCAATACCCTTCATTGGTTGTTGTGGCACAGTTTTTTTTTTTAATGTGGAGAATAATCCCGATAATCCAACCTTCTTTTTGAATAACAATCCTATCAAACCGCTAAAAACTTTACCAAACCCTTTCCTGGAAAAATCTTCGCCAGCTCTTCCCATTCAAAACCCACTGCCTTTTAGTTACTCCTTTATTTTTTCTCATTTGTAGTATTGCTGTACAATGGTATTATAGTATAGTGGTGTCTTAGGAGATCTCTTTGCAAAACTAATTAAAAAAACAAAAACAGTTGATCAATTGCTTCGCTCGTCTTATCATTGGGATCCCGATAGATGTCCGTGTCACCCGGTATTAAGAATAGTTTAAGAGGCTTTACCCTTCCTAGCTTCCTTTCTCTAAAAATTTATCCAATCCCGGCGACCATCATACATTTCAGATCTCGTCCAATCCAAAACCTAGGTCCACCCCCGTAACACCCTTTCTCGGCTCTGGGATCTATATACAACGGCCCATCGAACTGTAGCATCCAACAGATCTTTCCTTTTTCGATCCTCGTCCCCTGTAGGACTGTATATCTTCTTCCATCCGTCACTCTTACAACCTTCCAACCTTTAAATCCAGTTTCTTCAATCACTTCACATACATACAATTCTCAAAAAATCGGAATAGTTGTTCAGTTTTATGATCAAAACTTCTTCTTCTTTTACTTCCTCTTATGTCATTTCTAGCGTCGAAAAGCCTGGAGGCTATTTAGTACCAGGAGAAAGGGTGACCGGGCTTTACGCTCCGGTACTGGAATTCCCCCAACCGGGAGGACCCGTGGCTAATTGCAGTCAGATGACTGGGCGAAGGGTCCGCCAACTCCCTACGTCATATGATTAAAACAAAAATTTAAAAATACGTATTAATGATTTTAATTTCCCCTTTTACAAATTCAGTATCATCTGTTCTAACGGTTAAATACAGTTGTTATTGGATTTGTATAAATGAATCAGTCATTTGAGAAACAACCCATGGCCATTTTTGGCAAAAATTGAATTAGACATATTAAATTGTTGGTGAAGGCTAGACAAATCCAATACGTATGTGTGGAAAATGTGTAAATATTATTTGAAAAATAAAATACTGATTTTTATTAATAATTTGAATTGTTTTACCTTATATTTCATACCTGATAACATATCTAATGTAGGATGGAAATAGTTGGGGGTGCAGTTAAAAATTACACAACAAATAAGTGGAAACCTATTATATTTTATGTGTGCCGACGTTTCTACCTACTTTGTAGGTCATCTTCAGGGCCAATAGGAGTGGCTACTCGGTGCAGAAGGTAACTGCCCTTTACCAGCTTAAAGCTTATAGGTTTCCACTTATTTGTTGTGTAATTTTTGACTGCACCCCCAACTATTTCCATCCCACATTAGTACCTACCAGTCAACGAATTTCTTTCCTAACTGATAACATATCGTTTAGTCAGTCATTTGAGAAACAACACATCTCTAACAACGTTTATAATTTTTTTAAATACCAAAATGAAAATAATAAAATTTGAGTTTGGTGTAAAATTACCTTACCAAACCTCTGTAGAAACATACAAAAAATTCAAAAAATATATGATGTTAAATTATGGACCAGCGTTTTTTTTCCCCCCGAAAGTTTACTTTTTTGGATATGAGGTGTTTCTCAAATGACCGATTCAAATGTAATGTAAGCATTTATTTAGGAGATAGTTGACTGGAAGATCTGAGTAAGGGGTGAAATAGTTGGGGGTGCAGTCAAATTAAACACTAAATAAGTGGGTACTTATTTTTTATTTTGTGCCTACGTTTCGACCCACTTTGCAGGTCATCTTCAGGGCCAATGGAAGCTGAGGCTAGACTGGAAGCGGTCTAACTGACAAATAAAATGATTTGCATTTGACTGCACCCCCAATTATAAACATTTATTCTTTTCCTCTTAATAATTATTTTTAACTATTGTTTTTGTTTCTTTTATTTTTCATTAGGAGTTAATTCACAATTTATTTTAATTTAATTAATTATCTAAATTCTAATTTATTTTTACATTAATACCCTATTGTCAATATTTCATGTTTCGTATAATTTTTCTAAAGATTATTAAAAATATTTTCTAATATCAAAAAATATTAAATACTAATTTGAATTGTTAAAATTATTATTATTGTTCTAGTTAATACATCATATTAACCGGAAACTGTCGATATTCGATACTCGATCTGCCAACTATAATATTCACATATTGAACAAATATAACATATTAACTGAACATATAAATATTAAAGTCAATGTAAACTCGACATTTCACACTTTTATATTCAATTCAATTTAAACTCTTTTCAGCTTCAAAAAGTAAAAATTAACGTCATTTTATTAATACATGGATATTTCGATATAATTGAAAAGAGATGGATTCGATATATGTCAATATTTAAAACATTAAGTCTGTTTCTTAAAAAAAACTATTATTTCTATTCTCTTGAAACGTTTTGTTAATTTTGTTACCTTAGCCGTATTCAGGTTCGTTTCTACAAGTTTAAAAATCTTTTTCAGAATATTATAATCGATTCTTTGAAAACCCGCTCCACATATCAGAAGTTAAAAATAATCAGATTCTATTGACATATTACTATTCCGATTTAATTGAAAACTATTAATACGAAATGCATCGATGTTTATATTCCTATATAGTAGAGTGAAACGACAAGAAACTGTTGGCCGTTTCCGGCTACTTCAACACTTAATGGACAGAGGATCTAAGCCCCCAATTAATTACAAAAGACTCATATACATGACTATTCTAAGACCTACTTGGACTTATAGAATAGAGCATTGGGACTCCACTACGCCATCGAATTCCTCTCGTATCCATTACTTAGGCCGGGTATCCAGTAGATTAACGAACCAACAGCGCTCGAACCAAAGTGTAGCAGTTCGCGAGCATTCTTGTGCGCTCCGACGGCTGTCGGTTTTTGCACGAACTGAAAGGGGAGCGTAGTAGATTCGTGGACAGTATCCGGACAGCGTTAGCTGTGTGTAACGTGTAACAACGCCGCACAAAGGAATGAATTGACGAGAAATGTCTATTTCTAATTAAATTTTATCAAAAGTATCCTGCAATGTGGAATCCTAGAGATTTAAATTACAAGAACAAAGATTTTAAATATAAAAAATTCTCCTAAAGGATAGTTCACGGGGAAAAAAAATAAATATAAAATTTTACCTAATCACCCAAAACTGAATCATAGTACACGAATTATGTTTTTAAACTATGTTTGTACCGCATACAATTTTTTATATTAGAAAAAAATTAGTCATTATAATTGAGGTGATTATCTTATTGAAATTTAAGAGATAGCATATCGAAAGTTGAGATGAGCTCGCAAAGTTGTTTGGTAACGAAGTAATTCCTTAAAAGTTAATAATCGCTGAGCCGGCTGAGAAACATATACGTACATATACATATACATATATATAAACATCTATAATACGAGGAGTAGATGAGGCCTAGGATTGCGTTAAGGGTGATCTTATTTTATTGTTATCTTGATGAATGAAAATATAGGCCGCACTTGGCGCTAATTCTGACGACATGATGCGGCTGTGTTCGCAAGTGATGGTTCGCGAACATAATGGACACCCGCCAACTATCCAAAAAACTCGTAATGTCCCAAATCCTCCTTACTTTATTACGCATAAAGTGATCCATAAAGACGTTTCATAAATTGTATTCTAGTTTCAAAGCTAGATTCCTCTTTAATTCTTCATAATCCTCAGATGGGTCTGAAAAGAAGATGGCATCGTGACCTTCTAACATAAATCTGTTAAGGAAGGAAATAGTTGGGGGTGCAGTCAAATTAAACACTAAATAAGTGGGTACTTATTTTATTAGTACATTTTTAATATTCATATCTTCTCCTCCCCCCTTTCCTTCTCCATTCTGCACACCTTTTTCTCCTATTAGCTCTTTGGCATCCATCATATGTTATTATTTAAGATTTCATTTTTATTTAACATCACTATTTCATCATTTTATATTCTACCTCCATTCTAAACCATATTTTTACTTATATTTCTATACGTCCCTCGTATATTTACATCATAGTTTATATTTATACCACTTCATTCTATTTGTATACATTTTAAAACTTCCCTTACTAATATTTTCTACATTCCATGTTCATTTTACTTTTCTACCTGTTATACTCTAGATTTATATCTTTACTTTCTACTTTTCTTTTTCCTTTATTTACTCTTTGACATCATTTTTATTATATTTTCTTTCATTTTACTTATGAAAACTCCCTAGGAGTCTATTATCATACAGTTTATATTTTATTTATATTCTACTAGCTTTTCCATAATTTTACATCTCACCTCTGATGTTTATATTTTTTCTTTTTGTAAACTTTCTGTTTACTTCCTTCTTTTATCTTTGTAAATTTTTACATCACTATCTTTCTGTACATTTACTCTGTAATATTTTTATTCAAATATATCCCTCACTTTTTTGTTCTAAATTTCTATTACTCTGCATATATATTTTTTTATATTATCATATTCTTGGTACTGTAATGTATTTTTATAGTTTTGTTGTTTTGTCTGTTTTTCTTTCTTAGCCCTGAAGATAATCCACAAAGTGGGTCGAAATGTCGGCACAAAATAAAATATGTACCCACTTATTTAGTGTTTAATTTGACTGCACCCAAACTATTTCCTTCCTTACTCAGATCTTCCAGTCAACTATCTCCTCGCTTCTCATAAATCTGTTATTTTAGTACTACCAATGGGTAGTTTCTCTTCATGCCTTTACTTACTTACCACTGCATATCATATATGCTTGATGTATTATTTAATCCAGTTGTAAACTTCATTAAATATATTTAAAAATCCCTAATTTCCTACTTTAAAAAAATCCGAATATTGAACATTTTTTCGCTATAAAGAACTAAAATTTCAATATGTTTTAAAAATATCGAAACTGTACACTCATATACTAATATTAGTTTCTATAGAAGACGCTCTTTGATGCTGACGTGGTATTATCCCCCCCTTATAGATGTTTAAGTTGCTATGCACTGAGGGGGAAAAACAGCCGGTTTAAGCACGCTCTGACACACACTAATTGTGGTCTAGCAACCGCTTGGAAAATTACCATTCTTTGAAGTCCTCACTAACAAAGACGATGTTTCACATAACAGGAGCTCATTAAGATAGTAACCAACGCCCTGACAGCCCCATATTTCTATATTTTACCTTACCTGATTAAATAATGCTATCATTTTATATGTTTTTGGATGAATACTATGTACGTGTGTGTGTGAGAGGAAATTTTTAGAGTAGAACTTTATCGATATAGATTTCATATATAGTTTATACTATTTATGTTTGTTTATTTAACGCCACTTTATACTCCTATGGTTAATCAGACGATGCTACATTGGGAGCTCTAAATCTTGCCTATCCAGTTTTAATTAGGATAGGGGTTTTAACGAGTACCTGGCATCATACAGCCTCAGGACCCCCGTTTAACGTCCCTTCCGAAGGACGTCAAAACCAAGGATTTTTAACTCCCTTTAAAAAAACCTAGGACCACCTGCCGGGCTAAAACCCGCGATCTTGGACTTAGTAAGTTGTTAAGCTAACCACTAGCCCATAATATTTATGTTTTTCATTAATATTAGAAGGAAGGATTCTGGGTCTTCTAGGTATTGCAATCAGTTGGTGTAGTCCTCTTAATCTTTTTCACAGTCATGAAGAGATGGTAGTAGGGAGGTTCCTCTTCCTTATCTGAGTCATCCTCTTCTTCCGCAATGTGCCAGCTGTTTGTGCAGGTACCACTGCAGGGTTGTTAAGGAAACCCTGGAACCTACTAGTGTTATTGAAATTATAACAAGTAAAATAATGGGAACTTCGAAGACATTGGGAACTCAAGGGCTACTGAAAACGGATATATCAGCCCAATTTCCACCGCTTCCCTTGACTAGAACAGCAGAAGAAATAAAACTGCCGATTTATAACCCCGACCACCCAGTAGAAACTGAAAACTTCGTAGAACCAAAAAAAAGGGGACATTTAACCACCCTCCTACCCTTTGGCACCTGCCCGAAGGTCAAGGGCTTTTAGTATGTTATACTACTAACTAGGTGAAAGAACATACCATAGTTGGTCTTTCCGCTTAATGACTTTCCTGCTCGACTCCCCTTTTGGACATCCTTGACTAGACTACTTGGTGATAACAAGACCATACTTTTAAATGACATTTAGGAAAATGTCAGATAAATATTTAAATTAGGATATCCAGCTCTACAGCAGATAATTATTGAAACTTGAGGAATTGATACAAAAAAAAAAGCACCCCTATGAAGGATTTGGTACAGGGTAGAGACAGTACTGTTTCTTGGACAACGGTTGTGCAGGGAGGATATTTGTCCGAGAACAAGCTCAGCATCCAAGTTATTCCCCCAATTAAGAATACCCACTTTATAAAGGCTAGATGAGCCCCAGGGGATCAGCAGTTCCCACGAATCCATCCATGGCTGTTAACAGATTAAATAATTTATCTGCCACAGCTGGATTTGAACTTGGGACCTTCAGCATAGCACTCTAAATTAATACTATATTATATTATACATGAATACCACCCTCTTCACCAAACAATGAAGTATAATGTTAATTGTACTGTAGAAAGAGGAAGAAAGCGGTCCAGGTTGACAGGTGAAGCATTTCATAAATAGGATTTAACTATTTATTACAACTCTCATTACACATCTTCAGGGCTGGATAGACAAGATGCAAACCAATTAAGATGATTTATAACAAATTGTAAACAATAAAAATAGATAAAGTAAAATATCTAAATAATGCTATTAGAGTAAACCAGCTGCAACAGTAGGTATGAATTTAATTTTTTTTTTAAATTACGGTATAAGCTACAAAATATTAGGATAAAATAAAAAAATAAATAAGCCTCTTTTCGCAGAAGGGCACATTCCTTACCTTTAATGAAGCCAAGCCAGTAGTTTATAAACTTTGGTAGATATGCTTCACCTAATGATTTATCATCATTAGCACTAATAGGATAAAAAACCACAGTGATATAGAGTTCCCTGTGGTGTTGTGGTTAGCATAACAACATACTATTCCCAAGGTCGTGGATTCGCAGCCCACAATGTGGACCTTAAGGTTTTTTAAAAACGAGTAAAAAATCCCGGATTATGCTGACCTTTAGAGGGATCGTAAAATGGCAATCCCGAGGCTGTGCAGTGCCAGGTACTCGTTCAATCTCTCTGTGCTAATTATACCTGGATTGGCAAAATTTAGCACACTGTAGCATTGTCCGATTAGCCATAGTATTATAAAGTGACTTGAAACAATGATTGGTTAGTTTTTTCCAGTATTTTAGGGACTTAAGGCTTGGCTTTTTGAGATTCTTCCTTCCGTATTATAATATTTCATAATGTTAAAGTAATAAGTTTTGTTTCTCAATTGATAAACTAAAATAATGTTTAAATTCAAATGAATATTTAAAAGCATACTTCATCCAAAGATTTATGTTTAATTACTGATATGCTCGTATACATAAAAATCATTCTTCCTCTTTATAAACTGTATTCAACTCAATACTTATTTCTTGCCTTTGGCAATAGGAACGACTATTCTTTTTAACCAACTAGCCTGCTAAAAATGCAACACGGCCTTAACATGGCATCAAACTTGAAGTTCAAACTTGAAGTGAAAAATGTTTTAGGATAAAATAAACCATTAATAATGCCAGAGTAGATCTTTTCAATGCAAAGAAACAGATTTTTTGGAGGATTTTAAATAATAATTTGGAATGAAATGTTATAAAATATTTGGAACAATTCTTTATCAAAAATTTTGGTAAGATATTTAGAAAACTAATAGATACAAACAAAACATTTCTTTCCAAATTTTCAAAATCTTTGCATGGGATTCAGTAAATTTTTACAATCAGTTGCTACAACTCACTTTGTCTAAAAAATTAATAAAATGTATTTTTTAAGGTATTTCATGATATTATTGGATTGAATTTAGTGCTAAGTTTCAAATTTCACACAGTGAACAAAAGATATGAGAGCATATTTAAATTTTTGTTATTATTCACAACACAAAGAAAAGCTAAAATATTACATGCCTAATCATTAAAAAAAAAATTAGTTATCATTATTATTATTATTACAAACATAATATTTCCTTTCATAAAAAAGAAATATAATATAATTATTATGTTTTATTCTAATAGAAACTAAAGTGGGGGATTGTTTGTTTATATATTTCATATCACTTTATCCTGATAAGGCTAATTGGACAATACTACAATGGGAGTTCTAAATTTTTTCTATTTGGGTATAATTAGCATAGGATTCTTGAATTTTAAGCCCGCTTCGAAGAATGGCCTAACAAAGGATTTTTTACTCCCATTAAAAAAATCCTAAGGCCACCTGTAGGGTTAGGAACCCCAGAACCCAGGAAATAGAAGGTTTTTATGCAAATCACTACAACACAGGTAGTACCCCTTTGAAAAATGGTTAAACTTGCAACAGCAAAACAGCTGAAATTATGTATTATATATATATTTTTCACAAAGAATTGAAAAAATAGACAATCGTAGTCTTGGAAAAGTGTTCCAAAATTAAGTTAAATAATATTCAAAATAACCTTCAGTAGAAAGAAAATATACTTTACAGAGCATTAAAAATAAATAAATAGCCTCATTATTAAGGAGGCAAATCTCAAAAATACATATGAATTAATATTTAGTAAATAAAAACAAGAAATCTTGAGCCTCTTAAGTAAATAGCAGACCAGTCAACACTTAGATGATTTAGGTATCATCAACATGGCTAGACCAATTCAGATAAAACAAAACATATCTCACATCATCAGATAAAAAAGAAGCATCTACAAGACCCAGCAAATCATTCCAAGGCATCCAATCGCAAGCCTTCTGTTATTTTTTGTAAACAGTCTATTTTTCTCTTCTCTCATAATCATAACTGCTCAAAAATTATGTCAGGATACATCCATGTTTTTAAAATCAACCCTTTGAGGAAAACAAACTGTAAAATCTTTTAGAAGACGACAAGAAAGTTATGATGTAAAACAGCATCTGGCAGTTCTCACTATGACCCTAAATTAAATATTTTTTGAACTACGCCCTTTTTATTTTATATTTGCAATAAATATCATTACAACTAAAATATAATATTAAAAATGATTGAGATATTTTGTAACCAAATATTTCCAGACTCCTACGAACCATATCCTTGGAAATATATGTTATTAAATTTTAAGGATGTCAAATAATATAATAACAATGACTAATGGATATATTTATAATTATTAGGAATATAAAAAAAATTCAAAATGTGTAAATTAAATTTTAGTAAATTTTAAAACCTAATTACTTTAGCCCTCAACTTATTAATTAAAGTAATATTTATTTTTATTGTTTCAGGATGGGAGTTCTCTGGTTACTGTCAATGACCATCATATGTCATACAACACAACGTATAACTGCATGGCCTGGAGGAAACCAATCATCAACACCAACTAGCAAACCTGTCTTTGAAAATCAAACCATCAATGTCTTAGAAGAACTTTCACTTAGTAAATCAATAGTGAACTCATCAGAAGAAAACGCGAGAGAAAAAAGAGGAACGCTATCAGATGAGAACTCGATTGAATCTGATTTAGAAAAGAGAGATCCGACAAAGTATAAATTTTCCAGTTGGGGTGGGAAAAGAAATCATATCCCGGAAGAAAAACGAGCGAAATTCTCAAGTTGGGGAGGAAAGAGGAGTTATGATTTGGGAAGCAATGAAATCGATGAAGACATGCAAGAAGAAAAGAGGGCAAGATTTTCAAGCTGGGGTGGGAAAAGAAGTGATTATGACGCAGAGAAACGAGCAAAATTCTCCTCTTGGGCAGGAAAAAGGGATCTCAATGAAATATCAGAAAACAAGAGGTCAAAATTTAACAGTTGGGCAGGGAAAAGAATGGATTTAGAAGGTGACAAACGGGCAAAGTTCTCATCATGGGCAGGTAAAAGAGCCAGGTTCAACAGTTGGGCTGGAAAACGAAGTGGTGGAAACTTTTATGACGAAAAGCGTGTTCCATTCAATAGCTGGGCCGGTAAAAGGAACAGCTTGGAACCAGAAGATGAATATGAAACCGCAGAAGATAAAAGAGCAAAATTTTCAAGTTGGGCCGGAAAAAGGAGTTACCTCGATCCTGATAGTGATGAAAATGAAATCTCCGAAGAGAAGAGGGCAAAGTTTTCAAGTTGGGCTGGAAAAAGAGCACCTGATTACGTCGGCATTGCTTGGAACTCTCCAGACAACAAGCTACGATACTACTCAAATGCAGGTGGAGCACAAAATTCAGAAAATATAATGAAACTTTGGCAAGACCTGATGTCCAGAAAAAGAGCAAGGTTTTCTTCTTGGGCCGGAAAGAGGAGTGATGAAACTGTGCTCGACAATGAAAATCCAATGAGATTTCTAGAACCTGAAGCCGAAGAAAAGAGAGCTAAGTTCTCTTCATGGGCAGGAAAGAGAGATGATGCAGATACAAATAAAATAGGAGGCTGGGAAGGAAATCAAGTAAACGAATCAGTTGGAGACGTAAACACCGAAAGGGAATACCCGAGTATGATAGTTAAACGAAGTGCTTATTCCTGGAATAGCCCATCAGTTGCATACAAACGCAAGCCTATATTTTCCTCCTGGGGAGGAAAACGAAGCGATAATAGTCACACAATACAAGCGAGATCACTTCCGATGCAACGTGTTTTATTCAATGGAGTCAAAGATAGGTCCTGGGGTTCACTACTTCGTCCAATCAGAAGAGGTCCAGACTTCTATGCTTGGGGTGGCAAAAGGTCAACATAGTCGAGAAATTGTTATGTCTCAGAAAAAATTACTGTCTGTATTAAAAAGGTGCTTTTGTTTATATAAAATTTCTTGAAACATAGTAAAAATCGATCCAAAGATGTAAAATAATAATTTTAAAAAATACAAAAAAAATAAAAGAATGACAATTCTTAGAAAATTAGATAATTTTTTTTATTATTTCTGTATGTTTCACAAAATAAAATGAAGGCTGTAATTTTAAAATATATAGACCTTAAATCCTCTTTCATAACAAATAATTTAATATTTTGAGTGTTAGCAACAGCCATGATGGCATTAATAAAATGCATTTTAAAAATGTTATATCCTGTTGTACCTTATTTTTCTTAAAATAAAAAAAAGAAAAGTTATTAATTCTATAAATTAATAAATTCCTGCACCCAGAAAAATCCTTTCTTCAATGATTTCCCTGAGAAAATAACAAAAAATATTAAATATAGCTATGCCAAAAAAAAAAAAAGACAAGGAATAAAAATTGCATTTCTAAAGTTTTACTGACCACAACTGTTGTAATAATTAAAACAATACATTAATAAAAAACTTAAAATTCAAACTATTTTTTTAAATATTTGTACTTATAAATGGAATTGGGAGCCAGCATATATACATTGGAACTTATAAGCACATTCTTTCAAAATACATACATAATAAAATCGAAGAACTATAAGAATCTATAAAACAACCAGGTAAGTGAATATGAATAAGAAACAAGATATCGGTATAATGTGTAAAGCTATGGTGATACTTATAAAAAAAAAGACACCAACCAATTTTCTTGATATTTCTATTGTGTACTACATTTATTTCACAAATAGAATTTAATACAGAAAGAAATGTACAAAATAAAAGAAACAAATTATAATAAAAGAAACTAATTTAAAATAAAGCACAACTATAATATAATTTTAAAAAATTAATATATTTCAATTTAACTCACGTGTCAAATTTTGTATTGAAATGAATCTTCAGAAATGTCACTTTAAAAACTATATTACAAGTAAGAAAACAATTCCGGTTCTTATCACTGTAATCACTACCGTTTACTACAGGTTATAAACATTCACACACAGCCATAGAGTCAACGCTGCCCAGAGAAGACCACCAAGAAGAAATATAAAATTAAAACATTAAAACTTAACCATGTGTGAATTATTCATTAGAGAAAAAAAACTTAGCAACAGAAATCACACTAGTATTTTTAAAGTGACATAAATCAAAAACCTACCTTTTATAAAAACGAAAAAACTATTAGTGAGCTTGGAATAGCATTAGGGCAATAAGAATGACAAAGGTGCCTTCTGGCAGATAAGCTCTGAAGCCAAGGTTAAAACAGTTTTGATGAGTGATGTAAGAATTTTAACCCATTTCTTTCATCGCCATAACTCACCGCCGAAAAAACACCTATTTTTAAGTTGAGTCACTTTGGAAATACGTACTAGTACGACATGCAAATATGGGATAAGCTATAAATCTCAACACTAATTCTATTGATGGAATCCATAAATCACTACCATCAAGGATGGCTATACAACTCTTGCAAAGTCAAGGCCTCCCGTAGTTTCAATCGCCAGTCATCAAGTAGTGCTGATGCTTTCCAGTTGTAGATACAAAGAGTAGTTCGGGCATCGGCTTCCTCCCCGTCAGCCCATCTGAGCATCTGATGTCTGGTTGTGAAAATCCGTTCATCAAGTAAGTATTTCAGTAGGTGGTCTTCGGGCATCCGAAGAATATGCCCTGCTCATCTCCATCTTCCCATTCTTATTAACCTCAAGACGTCAGCATCTATATAGCTCCCGCAGCTCATTGCTCGTTCGCATTCACCGCTCTTGGTAAATTCCTAGGATGGGACCAAAAACATTTCTTAAGATCCGGCATTCGAAACGTAGAAGGACTGCTTTTTAGAATCTTGGAATTGTCCAATCCTCAGACCCGTATGTTAGTACTAGTCTTATCTTTGCAGTTTGTCTGAAGACTAAAATATGCCATGCTTGCGGCCATTACGCGTCACTAGATTTTTGCATTCATTGCGTTATTTATAATCACATGGAAGCGAAATATATGAATTCAGAGACACCTCCAATTAGCATATTTGCTTCTTTTAGGCCCCCACTACTTGGGTTGGCCCGTATATACATTTTATTTGTTTTCATTGAGGTACAAGCCGATTATCGCAGCTGCTTCTTGTAGTAGTACAAAGCCATCCTATATAGCTGCGAGTGTTCTCCCAACCAAAGCAATGTCATCGGCCAACCATAAGAATTGCACTAAACAATTACAGATCGTTCCATCGACCTGTTTCTACGATCTCCCAACCGCGCGCATTCGAGGGCAATGTTAAATAGAAAACACTTATTCACTGCCACTTGTATTATTCGAACCAGTTTAAAATGGATACTGGGGATAGTGATGGGGACGACCAGGGACGACCCCTGGTAGCTCAGTGGTTTAGAGCACTGCTACGGAGAAGCAGACGACCCGGGTTCGAATCCAGGCCAGGGCAAATCTTTTCTCTTCAAAACTTCAAATATTACCACTTCAATTTGATTAAATTTAATATTTATTATTTGCTCTCGATTTCTAATGGAATAAGTTTTTTTGTTTATATATCGAGTAATTGTAAAAAGCGGAATTCAAGTAGAATAATAATTTCAAATTCAATCAAATTGAAGCTGTAATAATTGTTCAAATGGAAATGAATTTTACAGTTCAATTCAAAATTGTTACCACAAATTTGCAAGCGAGGCGCCGTGCATTGTTGTCGCAGAAATACTCTGGAGTGTAGTGTGATAATTTATAAAACACAGAAGTCACCACGATTTGCCCGCGCATAGAGAAGCAACGCTGATTCTCCCACATCGTAGATATTGAGGAAAAAACATATGTAAATACATAAGTCCACTATCTAGTTTTTATATCCAACTTCATCATACATTAATATATCAATATACTTTCTTGAAAAAGTTTAAGGACAAAAATTTCGGTTTCACTTCACTAGGTTGGGGGTACCTCTTCTTCGCCAACAGCAGATCAGCCCACGTCATATTCTCTTTAAAAAATTATTTAAAGTTTATAAGATAAACGTCTTGATCTAATTCCACTGCATTCTCTGTTTAGAAATCAAAGTCCTAAAATCGGAATTTTAGAATAAGATGCAGCCTGTTTTATTTTTAAATCGATGCCATCCATTTTTTCCACTTTAATTCAAAAAATATAGCTACATCATGTGTAGTGACTTAAAGAACAAGAACAGTGGCTTTGTGATTTGCCAATGTTTAAAAATACTTACAATTTAATTAATCAGCAAACAATAACTTGATTTACCTCAAAGATAATGAAAATTTTTATTGTAATAATGTGATAGAGAACAAAAAAACATACCATTTTTTAAAGATAGTCCAATGACACAATTGCAGACACCTGCTCACTTCAAATAGATTATGGAGGTGGAACCTAACACTGAATTGGCGAGTCTAGCACTTTTTCCGCCATTTCACTGAATCAGTGTTGCCAAGGAATCAATTATTAATCTGATTAACTAATTGGACTAATTTTTCAGGAATTATATCTTTAACCTTTAAATAGGGGCCCCTTTCAAATTCTACGAAGTTCTACATTTTCCAAAAGAGCAATGAAGATGGGTAACATTTAAGAGAAAGTTAATCAGCACTAAACCACTGTTTGAAAAATTGGAAGTTGCTCTCAGGCAACTAACAGAACACAATTACAAACCAGCTTTTCTCACTAATCATCTGAGAGCTATCTGAACGATATTCGTGCCTCAGATAAGAAGTTTATTTAGCACGTTTAGTTTGGAAATATGCACTATTTGAATGGAGAAATGAAGGTTAATAGGTGAGGGACAGAGAAAGTAATAATTTATTTTTAAAAAGACCCAATTCTTCAATGCTTTCCTAAGCAATGCCGATAAAATATTAGAATAGAATAGAAAAGTAATTTTATTCTGGGACCAGGTCCCTTAAGAATAACAATATTGTACATAAATTAATAGAAATATATCTGGCCAGACGGCTACATTATTGGAATACTACAATAAAATATGAACTAAAACGTATGTCCTGACAGAGAATAAAAAAAAAAATGTATTCATAAATAAAATAATAGAATATAAATTTACAATAAACAGAAATTGGCTAATGGAAAAATAAAAAAGTAGATATGAACATCTAATCATATGAATAATAGTATCATAATGAGTGTGGAATATTTACAGTATTTTCTCAATCTATTGTGCCACTTAAACTCTTCATAGAGCGGGATACATGAGACTTCCTAGGGGCGTCGAAGACAAATCGAAGTGAGCTGTTCATAATTCGTCTCAGTCTTTCCTCAAGCTTGTTCGATAGCCCACCATAAGATACACAGCCATAGTCAAAGTGCAAAAATGAAAGAAGTGATGAGGAGCTTACGGATAGGTAGTGTTAGAAGATGCCGGAAACGATGGAATAACTTTAGGGAGGAGCTTATTGATCGACGGGAAACTTGGTCGAATTTTATTCCCATTTCATTATATCGAAAATTTAATATAGTATATCCCTTGATAAAAACTGTTATAACATTTAAAGAGAAGAGATAAAAAAATATTCTTATAGTAAAGTACAAAAAGGAGAGATATACAATTAGATATTAAAACAAATCCAATTGAAAATTTTGAATGATAATAGTTAACCTTATATATATATATATATAAGTGAAAGAAAATGGTCCGAGTGGAGGTCAATAACTTTGTCAAACGTAGGGAGAAATGTTTATTCAAGAGCCAAAATTTTGACCCACTTTGCAGGTCTTCTTCAGGGCTAAATATGTAAAAAAACTGACTATGAAAATTATTGAATTATGGTAAATATTAATGTTGAAATGTATAAGCATCAAGTAGTAATAACAAAGTGACAGGAGGTTATACAAAAAGTAATAAAGAATAAAATAAGTAATACAAAAGTACAGAATAAGGTAATACTTTCTTTATTACTTCGAAATTTTATTCTTTATTACTTCTAATGTAACCTCCTGTCACTTTGTCGTTATTACTCTTGATGCTTATACATTTCAACTTTAATACTTACCATAATTCAGTAATTTTTAATCATTTAGTAATTTAGTCCTAAAGAAGACCTGCTGCAAAGTGGATCGAAATTTTGGCTCTTGAATAAACATTTCTCCCTACTTTTGAGAAATTTATTGACCTCCACTCAGATCATTTTCTTTCACTTAAAAATAAATTTGTTTTTGAATACAAATAAAAAAGGTGAAAGCAAATCATGTACCACTTCTAGAGATCAAAAAGATAAACTTTTTTCTAAAAACAAAACGAAAAATTTGATTAAAAACCATTTTTTGTCACATACTTGGTCAATTTGAAATATAAATGTTCAACTACGATTAGATTATAGTCCAGGAAAATTAGTCAAAGAATCTCGACTTTATAATTACACGAGTAGGTTAGTGTTATTAAATGAATAGATACTGAATTATTGAAAAAAATTATTAATTATAACGTAATAGGTTATAGAAATGTAATTTTTTAGAATTATACAATTATTAATAATTTATAAACTTTATACGGCGTGTTTTTAATTGGGACTACAGGTTGACCTCGAACAATTCTCTTAATAGTTAAACACTGCGCACCTTTATCTCGAAAATGGTCCAAGATATAAAAAAAATGTTTAAACAAAAGTTTTAGAAAATTTAATCCTCTACAATATTTATAATAAATACGAATAGTATAAAACCCATAGGAAACGAAATAGTTGCAATAAATGTGTAAAAAAATTGATTATTTGACCTTATACATTGGAATATCCGTAGTTGCGGACACAAAATGATAAGTAGGGTTTGATACAAGTTTTGAGCATCCAAAATAAAGGTTTATACAACTATCCCTCACTCCGAGGTGAAGCCCCTAATATTCCTGGACTATTAATAATAAAGGAGTATTAATTCTGTTCTATATAATTGAATATTGAAATTTTCTGAGAAACATCTACTTTCAAACACAAAAGTTGTATGTCATTTAATTAGAAGTCAGTAGGTTACATTATAAAAAAAAAGAAGGTAAAAGTAAAAGTTTATTACGATGTTTATACATAAAATATCCACTCACTCTACCCAATCTGCACTAAACCAACTAGTAAAAGCCTTAATTATCTTACGTTCAAATGGCTAATGTTTCAACTGCCATCATGGGACAGCCTTAAAACATCTTCAAGTTCAATGCAATAAGAATTTGACTCCTGGAATTGCTCATGATATTTTATTACACAACAGTACATCTTTGTATAATACAAATAAACAATATCACCTATTGTAGATATTACCAAATAAAAAATAATGTGATTTGTTACTATCTATGATACATTTAACTGAAGAATTGTGAACAAATTTCAACAAAATATGATACCTTGTTTCAAAATGCCCCCTCTCTTTTTACAACACTGACTAAATTATTCAAAATTTAAATAAAAAATTAATAATAAAAATATACAATAATGGCAATTTATGTATTATTTCATTAGTACATCATGTTTGTATGCTATTTTATACAAATATTAACATAAATTATGTTATCAGTTTATTATTCTTAAAAGTTATAATTATTTAATACAGAAAACATATCTGGGGGGGGGGAATGTACGATGAAGATAAGAATAACACTCAGATACATTTCAAAATAAATAACATTATTGAAAAATGTTATTGTTTTTGGATATCTAGAAATATTTACAAGTCCAAAAATAAAAACATTCCAAAATTTATAATAATAGTACACACATATTGCAAATATAAATGAAAATTTTAAGTTCCTAAATTATTGAAAAATTTATTTTTAAACAACAATATGAAATGATAATGCCAAAAAAATAATAATATACAATGTCTCAAAGAATAAAAGATCAAGACGAACATTATTGGGTATAATAAAAATACATCTAATGATCACTAAAATTAATCAGAATATACATATCAAATAAAAAATGTGCTAGGACTGCCGGAAGATTTTACAATCACTTTATGTATATAAAAAAAAAGTATATGAAAAACTAAACAAAAAAAAATGTCTATCTGTTACCAAGTTGTGTAAAACTTATAAATAAATTTCATAAGTTAATATTTGCGAGGAGCAGAACCCATAGGTTTATAGGCGTCGAACCTGTCTCCTTGCTGGTAGCCGGAACCCATCGGCATTCCCATCGACGAAGGCATAGCAGACATGCCAGGAGGGTAGATGTGTCCAGGACCGCTTCGTCCTGACACCATCATCGAACTGTTGGACACCCATCTAACAGTTCCAAATCATATTCAATTAGAAAAAAAAAAAGAGAAAGTACAATCAATACATTTATGCAAGTTAAGTGTTTCTTATCAAAGTATAATGTAATGATTAAATCAACTAAAATATATAATCTGTCATAAGATTATGCATTATAATGAAGTATAAGTGATTTTGTATTTTATACATATTTTGGTATCGTATGTATATTACGATAACAATTTACATTATTTGAAGATGTGCAGAATTCAATTCCTGAAATCTCATAAATAAAAAAAAGGCATAATTTTAAGCTGCAAAAATTCTTATCTACTTAGTGGCATAGGACCTTCGTATTTCACCTAATGACTATAAAGGACTATCTTTAATTATGGCTTATAAAAAAAGAAGGTTATAATGAGGGAGTGAGTGAGGTAATAAAACTTTTTAAACAGGCAGTCATGAGGACTCCCGACAGATGTGAGAACTCAAAACTGATGAATAACTGTGCTCTTTTTTTTTTGATTTCTGAATCAATTATAATCTGAATTACTTAAATTTGTAAATTTATAATGGAAATATCATAATTAGTCTGGTTTTCACATCTATGGGCACTTCAAGCAGCATAACATGAGCTGCACAAGCTCAATACAAAATATCAACTATATGTACTACCAACCGTTAGCAAATTAAAACAAGACATGTAACTATGACAAATACAATTTTTTTTAGAGGAAATCAAAAATTTAACTAATTATTGATGTTTGCATTATTGGTGTGAATTTCGCAACTATTAAATGACTTTTAGTTTAATATTCTTATTCTTATATCAATCAAATTCTAGCCTTTTAACAGCTGATTAAAACAAATCATATAACTCATACACCGACCAATATGTGTCGCCCGTCTAATACATCACGAGCATGTTGGTGATATGAAGCTGTAAGTTTTTCCGAAAAATGACTCAACAGGGCTAAAGAAGTTTACACTTAAAAAATATGCCAACAGGAAAAAAGTAAAGACTGAGTTAGTGAAGACTGAAAACATGGTTTTTGGGAGGTGAGAAAAATGTTTCAAGGCTCGACACTGGTTATTAAGTATTTTGACATTAATTAACTATTAATGTGTAACAAGAAAGTTAATGACTGTAAATACGAACTACATGAGCAGAACTTTATTCATTTACCATGTGATATTAGACGTAACAACCAACACTATGTCACTAACATAGGGGTATGTAGCATGTTAACAGTACTCATCCATCTATCGATACCAGGTCAAATTACTATTTTCTGAAGGAGTAAAAGAAAACATTCTTTTGAAGGGAAAAAAAGATGATATAATGATCAAAGACATTAAAAGATAATTTATTTGAACATTAACTCTTATAAGTATATTTGTTGTGTATTAAAACATTTACCCGTTTCAAAATACAGTGAAACAGCCTCAGTGGTTTGAGACAACCTCAAAGGCAAGTTTCATTGTACTCAATGCAATAACTTATCTCTACAAAAAATAACATGAAATTTGTATAAAAATAAACTTTATTAAGAAAAATGTAAAGAGATTAGAATTACTTTTCTTTATTATTCTAGTCTGGACTAATGAAAATAAAATAAAAAAACATTAAAATCATGATGAAAAAAAAACATCTTTCTTCAGTCTTAAATGGCTTCTCATAACAAAACTAAATAAATATTTCACTCTGTTCTTCCATGTCAGTTTTGGTTCAATAAGTTTGCAAGTATTGAAACGGGTTCATAGTAAAATGTATCAAGAGCCAGATAGTTCACAATACATAGTCAATGACGACTCATTCCATAACTGAGAGCCTAACATATTTTTAAACGGGAGTCACTGAAATGTACAATATTAGTCTTTAGTATCATAATATAAGCATTTTCAATGATTAAGTATCATAAGGGATAATCATAATAAATAAATATATAATTCAATAACTAAAAAACAAATGGAATGAAAAGGCTGCCTTAATAATGTAAAATAATCTTTATTATCTTTAAAGATCTTTATAAAGCAGCTATTTAAATAATTTATTTTTCCTGCAACCATTGAGTAATGCTATCCATTACTCAACTAAACTGGTGTGGAAAGTCCCACTTTCCCCCCCTAGTGAGGGAAAGTAACAGCCACCTAGATTGAATTTGACAATCAGCACTCGGTTATTTATGTTAAATGGCGGTATTATAATATTATTCATTTTGTATTCCTAAAATGTTAAAATAAATAATTTTAGAACTATTTTATATTTAATTCAAGATAGATTTTATTTATTTTGAAGCGATTTTATAGAAATATTTAATATAACCTTAAATGTATTAGAACCTTCACACACCAGAAATTTGGAGATCTAGCATTAAAACAGTGATCAGGCCACAAACAAAATAAAAAATGGAAATAGATAGTGATGAATACATAGAATTTTATTTTCTAAATAATAATAAATAAATGTTTCAATGAGTAAACCGCCCTAGAGTTATAATTTGCATGGTTAGTAATAGAAAATTGTAAGAGATAGTGCTAGTGTAGTTTTAACATATCTAAAGTTTCACCTTTAATTTCTTAATTTTTAAATGGTTGCAGGAAAAAGGTAATATTTAACACGTGAGAAAAGTGCTTATAATACCCTCGTTTAATTACTAAAATAACTATTTCTTTGTTTAATTCCAGTTACTATTTTTTCTTCATTAAATAAAAGTGTAATAATTATTTTTGATAGATTGAATAGTGTTATAAGTCAATCAAATTTCTAAGCATACCTGCCTTAATTATCACAAATTTTAATATGAATTAATATTTTTATTTTGAAGAAAAAAGTTTTCCCTGGCCAAGATCAATTCTTCAACCAATTCGGAATCAATCCCGGCCTGGTCAAATCTTTTCTCTTCAAAATAAAATTACTTAAAAATTAAAACAAATAATAAAAAATTTTAATATGAATAATTGTCATTAACAAATAAAAACAATATTCTCGTTAATATGAACAAACTAAAATTAAAAGGTTACAGGTAGGGAAAAAAACTGTAAAACTAAAACCCAAGAAGGGTCTTGGGTTCAGTACATGGTAGAGACTGTACTGTTTCTAGGACAATAGTTGGGCAGGGCAGGGAGGTGATCATGCTCAACCACTAGGCTTTTACTCCAATTAAGGGTACCCAATCTAAGAGGCTGGGTAAGCCCCAAAAGGGCAAATACAGAAAGCAATTTAAAAAAAAAAAAATGTAATAAAAATGTTTGCAATAATAAATTATTTTTTAGAAGTTTATTTAGTTTTAGTTGTTCTTTTGGGAACAGACTAAACATTTTGTTTGGAAGTTGAAAGTATCCTTTTTAATATCTGACTGGAAACTTTGTTATGATAGTGTCCATTTAACATATATAATGATGCATTGAGACATGACTTTAGAATACGTTATGGAAGAAACAATTAGTAGTAGGAAAGACTACTTTAATTGACTCTATACATGTATTTTTTTGGACTATTTATTTTTTAATTGGATAAGATATTTTCAAGAACAGAAATGTGGATATCATGTACAAGAATACATAGCTGTATACTTGCACCCCCCTCCATCTCTGAAGCGATCTATTCATATCTATGCTAGCATTGAAGACAATCCACATGTTATTAGAGATTGCTGAAGAAGAGAAAATATTGTAATCAGGCAATCTTCCATTTACAATAAAAGATATAAAATAATGATAAACTGAAAATGGTTCACTACCGTTCAGACTGCGTCGGAGGGCGAGCCCAAGGAGACATTTCAGGCTTCCTGTCCTGAGACATGCTCCAGGATTCGCGAGTGTTACCACCTGATACAGAGCTGAACCCTTTGCTCACGCCGGCACCCCATCCATCATTGGCATACCTGTCGGCTAACAGACAATATTTGTCATTAAATTGAAGAAAGGGATTCTCAAAATGCATAATGAATGGAGAAAACACTGTTAATATACCTTTAGAGCCAGGACCATCGCGATGGGAACCCCTGCTGGAATCGCCCTTGAGCCTGTGGCCGCCTTCATCCCTCCTCTCCCGATCGTCCCTTGGCCTGAATGCTGCAGAACTTCCTCCGGGCACAGCTCGCTCTGAATAGCTCCTGTTCAAGGCAAAAAAACAACAACCATAAATTGATCTTATTATATTTATTAATATAAAAATGGTTTACAAGAATACAGAATAATCAAAACCCTTTCCAAAGACATCTAGAGATTATAATTATATTATTTACGTGCTTTTAGTAATGTATTTTTAATTCTAGTTATTTTAGATTTTTATTATTGACCAGAATATATCTTTTAGTTTATAATTATTTTCAAGTACTTATGTAAATACTGTATGATTCATATAATGCAGCCACTCTTATATGTATTCTGTTATTTCCAAACACATCTGTTATTCTTCAAGGATCTGGCCCCAGAATAAAATTATTTTTTATTATTCAATAATGTAAAGGTCAATTGAATTATGTTATTTAGTCAATTGGCATTGAATAATTGTTTGTGATAAAAATTTAATGAAATGCTTGTAAAAATATTTAAAAATCTAATTTGATAGTATTTTTGATTTTAATTTTTTTAAACCTTATTATTGGTGCAACAGTAAAGTGAAAATATGGAAATTTTACGGTTGATAATTTTTGCATCATTATAATGTGGTTCATTATTCCCTTCAAATGCCACAAAGACATATTTGAACAAGTGAAATAACATTAAAAATAAAAAAAGAACCATAAAACTTCACCTCTAGAATGCAAAATTTTATAAAAATTTCCACTCCTTAGGTATTACCAGCAAGGATAAAATTAATTAGAGGCAGCAGCACCATTCTTCTATGTAGAAGAGAATGTGCACCTTTCTCAACTACTGCAGGATTGTTATAAAATTATTTTAGCCCATCGTGGTTTAGTAATTTTTGCTCTTATTAGAAAGGCCAATGATATTCTATTGCTGGTCAATTATTTCTTTTTAGCCATTTAATGTTCGATCCTTCCCTAGATATTATTTTTCAAGAATTCTAAAAATATGTAACCATTAAGATGAATTTACATCAAATTTTCCTTAGTTTTTATGAATGTATATAAATCGAGAAGAATAATATACAAAATTCTCCTAAACAAATGTGATGTTTCAAAGTCTATTGTATGCCAATGATATAGTATTGATTGCGAGCATGAAAGACAAACAAGCTGTAGCAAGCCTTGGTGGAATGGGAGGAAGAACTCATCCCCAAAGAAATGAAAATAAATAGCAAGAAAAGCAAAGTCTTTGTGGTATCAAGAGAGAATAAGAAGACATCCAGCTGATCTGTAATGGGGAGGAAGTTGTGGAAGAATACATCTACTTGGGAATAATCATCAACAGCAGGGGAAAAATTGACCCTGAAGTAGAAAACAGAATATCCAAAGCCAACCAGGTTTACTACCCTATCTGAAACAGTATAGTTAGGCATAGGGAGGTTGGAAAGGAAACCAAAATTCACATCTACAAATCAGTTTACCTCCCAACCCTCACTTATGGAAGTGAAAGCTACATTATGCTATACAAATAAGCTAGCCAAGTGACAGCGGCAGAAATGAAATTTCTCCGGAGAGCCGTCGGAAAGAACAGGAGGGAATGTACCAGAAATGAGAAGAACTAAAAGTGACCGAGCTAAGGGATTCCATAAAAAACCGACAGCTAAAGTGGTTTGGCCACGTCTGTCGGATGGATGAAGAAAGAGAGCCAAGCAGGGCCATGGAAGCTAGACCCACTGGGAGGAGGGCGAGAGGCTGTCCTAGAGTTACCTATCAGGAATACATTCAGCGCATTGGAGGGGAGAAAGGCAAGACCCTCCATGAAATGAGGCAGCTGAGTAGGGGCCGAGAGGCATGGCTGCATTGGATGGAGGCTCCTCGACGCTATCAATGACATGAAGAAGAAGCAGATCCTCCTAAACAATTCAATAACGGATGAAGTCAGCCTAGAACAGGCACGAATTTTCTAAATATTTCTGAATAAATTATAAAACATGGAGATGTGGAATTATTGATATTATTAATTAAAGACAATGACCAAAAATAAAAAATTAATTTATTAAAGGCAAAAAAGAGGTGCTATTCCAAAAGGATTATAATCTATTCTAACCATAGTGATAAGGTCGATTCATTTTGTGGGGTTACTACTAAATGTAAACCATTCAAGCCAGATGATGGCTTAACACTCTCAGCCACCACAGCGAAAAAGAGTGCAAAGCAGAAAAGGATGGGCACAAGATAGTAGGATGGGAGACCTATAGAGAAAGGAGCGGGCAATATTTTTAATTGACTCTCTCTAGTGATCCCTCCAGTTTATAGCTTAATACAAACAGTACACAACTTCACAAATAAATAGCAAATGAACTGTTGTAACATCCTATAAATGTGACTAAAGTTCAAAAATATCTATTAAAAAGTTTTTATTCATGCTTCATGCTATAGTTATTACCTACCTGTCTTTAACACGAGGAGGTTCGTCACGCCTGGTTGTGCGAGTAGCTTCTTCATACCTGCCACGTCCTGGAGATATTGCTTCACGTCGTGAGTCTTTCTTATAATCTCCACGCCTGTGAATTCAGAAGTGAATAATAATACGTAATGAACACAAACAATTGTGTAATATTGAGTGGAACTAGGATAAATGGTAAGCGGGAAGGTAGTTAGGTTAGGTTAGTCTTCCTTAATCTAGCATCACATAATTTACTGATTTATTATTTCATTAGATAAATACTAATGGTTATACATTTTATAAAATCACAATTTTTAACTATTATCCCCAAACGCATAAGGAATAATATTTTAAAATTTTAATTTATTAGACACTAATATTTAAAGTAATAAACCAACGATTTATGCTAATTATTACATGTTATTTTTCTTAGCAGATGAAACAAAACATTCATCATAACCAATACCAAAAAAACCTTTTTTTGTTCCTTAAGAAAAAAAATTCGGTTTCACATACGTTACATTCCAAAAAACTACAGCCCTTTTCCAAGTTCCAACTGTGAATTTATTGATGATTTTTATGATTCTTAGACACCCATGCTACCCTAGATAAAGTAAACTATTTCTTAATATCAATGCCCTAAAAAAACAAGAAACTACGTATTTTTTTTTTTTAATTCAGTAACATGTAGTAACGTAAGAGTTTTTCTAAATAATAATAAAAACAAAATATTTTTACTAATAATATAAAAAGAGAATATGCCATAAAAAAAGTAATATTTTTGCGAGCATTTCATTAAAATGATAAGGGGTACTAGAAGGTATTAAATATCTATCTGGGTACAAATGCTGCCAACGTACGGAGGAGACATATGTACAGCTTCGTATCTTCTTGCAGATTCTGTTGCTACTCTCTTCCTATCTTCATAACCATCCCTCGAACTACTCAGAGTTCTCTTATTACGCCTTGCTTCTTCTAACCTTTGAAATTGAAATTACAATTAGTGGATTTAAATGGTTGATTATAGTATTAACAGATGATTCATTTCAAAGACATACTTGAGCTGTTGTCGTTTCAGATCTTCCTTTTCTCTTTCTAACCTCTCCCTCTCCATCCTAAGAAGCTCGGCCCTCTCTCGCTCCAATCGTTCTCTTTCAATACGTATTTTTTCCCTTTCCCTCTCCAACCTCATGGCCTCATCCCTCTGCTTTCTTTCAATGGCCCTGTGCCTTTCACGCCTCCTCCTTTCTTCTTCCCTGGCAGCTCTTGCTCTTTCTGTAGCTCTGGCCCTGTCTCGTTCTTCTTTTATCTGAGAAAATGAGAGAACTCCATGGTGGTGACCTCTTCTAGGCGATGAAGATATTCTCCTTTCTCGAGACTTCTCCCTCGAAGATCGAGATCTATGGTCGGATTCAGCTCGTATAGAATCCCCACCACCTCCAGCTTCTGAACCTTCTTCGACAGAGACAACCTTATCTACCTCATTAGCATCACCATTTTCATCAGCCATATCCTCTGAAATTATACATTTTGATAAGATGTAAGTTATTAGTATAGTAAATGCAATGAAGAAAACTAATTTAATGTAAAACTATTTTGTAATAATTAAACACTGAACAATTTAATTTTAAGCGAGAAATTATAGGGAGAAAAAAATCGGAATAATTTGGCTTGCTTAGAAAGGTAGAGAAACCTGTTTAATGGCAGGTAGCCACAATCAGACACTTCCAAAGAATGTGAGATGTATGTAAGCTGTCATCCTTAGTTGTTTATTTAGTTTTATATATATATATATATATATATATAATGTATATATATATATATATATATATATATATATATATATATATATATATATATATAATGTTCCTTAATATAATTAATAAAATATCAAAAATAGCCTTAAAAAACTATGCACATGCAAATGCCTCCGATTAATTATCGTCCATGTCAGTCTATTAAAATTCCATGATCTGAAACAGAGTGATGCTGTTTACTCATCTTTCTTTTTTCCAATTGACTTCCTATCATTTATATAGAGTACTGGATACATTTACCATTTGGATGATAAAAGAGAAGAAAATGAGTTTTTTTACTAAGAGAAGCTCCAATCTGATGCCAATTTTTGTATTTTTTCAAGATTGAGATCGCAGTTTTACAAAAAATGAGGAGAGTGGAAGTTTGATCCAATAAGATGTTTTTGTATTCAAATGAATTGGTAAAAGTTCTTAAATATTCACTGAGGTCACACCATCAAATAGTACCAAACAAAAAATCACGCCGGTAGGATGACATGATTAATAATTAACAAGAGTAAATTAAACACTGAAATCAATTTACACAAAAACATAAGAAATCGACATTTGACAACACTAAACGAACTAAAAGTAAAATTGTCATATTCTGAGTTTATTGATTTAAACCCAAAAAGCTTCTTCAAACGGGGGTACAGCACTTGATTGGACATCGAGAGTAATATATTTGAGCTAATGGAAACATTTGAATAAGAAGAAAGTTTTGTCCTTTTATTTGGCTTTCATTCTCTTGTTATTGAAATTTTAAGTATTCCAGCCTAAAATTGTGCATAGACCATGCCTGTTACATTGAACAAAAAAAAACACTTGTATATAAAAAAATTTAATAGAAATTAAGTATTTCCCTAAACTAAACAAGAAAGCACAGATGCTCGACAATCATACACATACACCTCATTTATACACTGGGCACTACCACAGCAGAGGCTACCAATAAACGGGCTTTTCTTCAGTCAAAATATTTTGTTTATTCTATTTCTAATGATGCATAATGTGACTAGTTCCAGCTTTTACTTTTCTGCACCCTCTACTTGATTTAATCATTCAAGAAAGAAATAGTGGCCGGAGCTACCTCCTTATTTGTTTGACAAGAATGAAAAAAAAGTAAAGGCATTGTTTCGTATTAATACAGAAACAAGCAAGAAATTCAATTTCATGATAATAGCAAGGAGATGATATTAAACTATGTTAACATTTCCAGATTCTTGGTTTTTGAAAGAACAAAATTATGATGCTACAAACTAATGTGAAACACATTGTAATGAGAATTGTTTGTTGTTATTTCGGAAAGTGAAAATATTGGGACTTCAACTAGTATCTATCTCCGGTGCCCATGGACTGTGTTCCACTGTTGAAATCCCTTTTTCTGCTTAAAAATTTGTTGGATCAGCTAAGATGTTATAAATAAATACCAGATACATGAGATTATCTTGATATAACAGATACGAAGCTGTTGATCAATATTTTCGTTAATTGTCTCACTGACTGAATATATTCAATATTTACATGGTTGTTTTTTTTTTTTATCAATAATTAAACATTTATTCACCATTTTGAATATATTCAATATTTACATTGTTGTTGTTTTGTATCAATAATTAAACATTTATTCACCATTTAACTCTAATTATATTTGTTTATTCTTTAGTGTGTTATTTAAGTAAAAAAAAGTTACTTTTTGAGTGTGTTTGAGAAAACCTTGTTCGATTTCTTAGCCTTTTAGGAGTCAACGTTCCAATTTGAAAATATTATTTTCAAAAATTAAACAATCATATAAATTTAGCCTGTTTATGGTTAAAACATTAATTAAAAAAAAAAAGTTATTTAAAACCACTAAAAGAATGATCCGGATGGAGTAAGACCTCGAGGAAGGCCCAAAGCTAGATGGAAGGATGCCGTCTGTGAAGATCTGAGGCTGTGTAAGGTCTCCATCACTCGAGCAGGCGATCGGGACGATTGGGGTAGAGCGGTTGAGCAGGCCAAGGACTTTTTTATGAGTCTGTCGCGCCAATAATGTAAAAGAATGATCAATCCCACCCAAAAAATGAATCCAACAAACTTGCTAATTTACCATAATTTTGTAGAATGAAGCAGCCTCTTTAATATTGTACGCTATGGTTTATTCCATGTGGTGCTTAATAAAAATAGCAACAAAAAAAAAAAGTTTTTTTATGATAGAAAATCATTCCCAACTCCTCCCCACCCCACTTTTTCTAATAGAAACTTGGTAAAATGATTTCTTATCATAATCCAGGAGCAACAATACTTTAAAAAAACACATCATTTTAACTTTAAGTATAGTCCTATTTATAGAAGAACTCCTAGAGCGTATAGCTTGTTAATAAAAATTGGACAAGTATGTCCCAGCACAGGCACAGGGTTTGACTACTATCAAACTCCCTGGGATACACCTATTTCTTTTCCAAAAACTATACTCACAATAATCCCAGCAATTCGATGATAGTCAAAATAAATATGGAAAGAGACATTATAAAAATCTATTAGGGTTTGTTATCCCTAAAATAAACAATTACTTCATACGTTTACTAAAGTCAAATGTTACTAATGGCTCCATCTTGAAGCAATTTTGAGTTCTTTCTCTTATTTATTTTTAAATGCACATTAAACACAATCGCACAAATAAAATAAGGTTTTGACGTTCCGTCCTTTGGAAAATAAAAACCAGATAACTTCCAAGATTAAAGTAGTATCATCCAATCCCACAAGTCCGATTTGCTGAAGTTGAAGTTTACAGGGCCAAGGAACTTTACGACAGTACAGCAGCAGCAAAGAGTTTTCAAGGGCAGTTCTGGCATGTTAGTTTAAACTTCTGGACGTAGTTCAATTCAATGGAATAGGCAAAGAAATATTAAATACTTTTGTAATAGCAGTAGTCATCACTTCTTTTATCAACAGAAAAAGTTATACCTTTGAATCTTTAATTTAAATGTATCATTTGATCAAGGAATTGAATTGGATTCTCTCAATTTAAGGACGAATCCTGTGGAAAACGGAGGTTAAAATAAACTAAACATATCAATATATTTTACCTGTTCCTGGTGGTACTAATGTTTCAGAATCGGAACGCTTTCTTCTCTTCTCATCACCTCTTCTTGGCGATAGTTCTATCTTCCTCTTCTCATCAGTTCTTCTTTTATCCTCCGCCCTCCTCCGTTCTTCAGCCTTCTTTTTTTCATCTAACCTCTTTCTTTCATCAATTTTCTTTCTATCTTCAACAGGCTTCTTAGCCCCGGGAGTAGGACGATTAGCTACCTAAAAATGAAAAAGTACCCAAACATGATTCCAATGGATAAACTTTTTTTTCTATTTTTCACGTATTTTGATAGGCAATATTGAAAAATGGATACACAAGCTCGATGTCTTACACTGAAGCAGCATTTGTCACTTTCATAGCAAGTTCACAATGCTATGAGAAACAAACTTTTTTTTTTTTAATTTATTTAAACTTGAGAAGCTTCTAGACTGAAGATCATTGGATGGATGTTGTATTTTTCAGTCTTTGACACCTTATTAAATTATTTAAGGATTCACTATATATATAATCGAAAAAATACTTAAAACCATGATCAGATTATTATAAAAACTAGATACATTTTGTTTTGTATTTATCAATCTTATTTTTTAACATTTATCATAATTCAGACCATTCATAATAACTGTGGATTTACCAATATAGTTTCAAATAACCCAGGATTTTTTTGTTTTTCTCTCCACTTCAGCATATAGAGGTGATCAATGTATCTCTCATTAGCAGCAATTTGACTTTTAACAATTCTTGTCTAATATTTTCTATAGTTCAATAGGACCAAGTCGAACAAAATGTTTATTTGATAATTTTAACTTGTGATGTCACTGTGCAAGCTATGCAACTTCATTTTTAGTGCACTACGTATAAATGCACTTCTGTATAATAGCTCATCATTAGCGAGTAGTCTAGAATGTAACTCCATAATTTTTAATTCAAACCTTTTCTTGTTGAATATCCTTCGGCCTAATCCATAAATATTTGCATGCAACATCTTCGAATGCTATGGTTACATATTCTTTCTTTTCACATGGCGGCTTTAGACATTTAAGGTCTATAAACACATTTCATCTTTTCTCATAAATAATTGGTGTAAATTACTTATGTTGCATTAGTTTCATTTAGAAATAGTGATAAATTAATAATCAGAACATAAACTTTCCTCATAATTAATTAACACATGAATTGATTTTTAATATTAGTATCATAGAGCATATACATTTGCAGCCTTAGTAAATAAATGGGCAACTCCAATTTAGTCCAGAATGAGTTCATTGGACTGAAGGAAGCGGAATTGTGTCATTCTCGCAGTCTTGGGCATGAAATTGAGTTATATGAGCAATAACTCCATTTCAAACCAAGCCCTGACTTAGCCACATACTCACCATGGGAATGATATGATTCCTCTTGTCTCAGTACCATCAACTTATTATGGATCAAATATGACTTAATCTTTTATTCACAAGCGATGCATATATATCAGCTCAATTATTAAAATGACTCCATGAACAATTATAAAATATAAGGCTGTTTGTTACTACTATCGAATCTTAATATTATCGACCTGGAATACGAACTCTTCACTGAAACAAATCTATAGATACACATTACAAATAAATTTACATACTGCTTCTACAGATATAAGTCTTCCATGAAGTTCAGTCAAATTCAGTCCAGAAATACATTTTTGAGCATCTTCAATTGTTGCCATTGTCACAAAACCATAACATCTGGCCCCAGGAGTTTTAGCATTTGTGACAACTTTAGCAGCTACCACCTGTATGAACAAAGAATAATGATTTCATTACTGATAAAGAAATACAAAAAATAAACTGAACACATCAAATGCAGATAAAATTTTTTTTACCTTACAAACATTTTTTTTTTTTTTACAGAGAAATGTTAAGTCCTTAACATATAGAAGCCAAATAAGCAATAGCTAATCACCACATCAATTCATTGAAGACTTTCATTAGTTAAATATTTTTATAGAAGAATGACAAAGTAGAGGAACTTAGTGAAAATATAACGGACAGGAAAGGATAGATATAAAAATAAGATAATTAGTTCCAGTAAAGACAAACTTTTATACAACACAACCTTTTCTAGAAGAGGTAATCACAAATAAAAAAAATGTACTGGTTGATGAGGAAATGGTTGACTAGATTTATGTTAAGAAATTGTGAACATGGCCCTGACCCGACAGGCTCAGATTGTTGCTGTCAGCCTCTACATCCCTCAACCCAGATGAAGGCCTAAAAATTAGGCCAAAACATTGGCACAAATAAAAGTAAGTTGTACTTTTTTGTGTAAAATTTATTGACAGCAATTTTTAACACTTCTCGAAAAAAAAAAAAAAAAAAAGTACATTTGTAATCAAATATCCATTGAATCAGAAAATTCAAATTATCTAATATACTTTCTCCATTTCAAAGAAAAGTTGAACAATAAGAGTAAATGAACTGCTACAAGATACCGAAGGCATCGTTTACTACATTAAGGACATCTGTCCTCAAGACAGTACAGTCTTGCCAATGCCTTCAATAGGTTGTTTACTACATATATGGAACTAGTCAAGGACAAGATCTTTTTTTTTTCACTCACTTTAAGTTGTTTTTTTTTTAATTTAAAAAAAAAAATAGATTGTTTGTCTTTCTGCACTTAGCGATCAGAAAGGGTAAGTATTAGAGAACAAAAATTTAAATTAATAAGAATTTGTTTACATAAAAAAAATGTGTTGAATTGTTTATAGAAGCACATAGCTCAAAAGGCTATCAACGTCTTTATAACATCAGCACCAAGTTCATAACTCATTTAATTCAAAATTAACGTTCTTAATTTACATTTAAAGTAACGGAGCCTACAATTTTTTTTGGCATCCATTAATTTGCTCAAGCATCATATCTTTGCCTTGATTTGGCTGATAATGGTTAATTTAAATTTTACTGGTATTAAAATTTTATCGGTGTAAAACAAGAAAAATAGTTGATGACTGTACCTTTCCATGTTTAGAGAAAACGTGTTTGAGATCAGTAGCACGGGTAATTGAGGAAAGACCGCTTACCCACAGGTTCCGATGATTGCTCTTCTTATCTGTTAAAGAAAATTTATTTAATTAATAGATCCCTTTATTGACTCTTTAATGTAACAAAAAAAATGAGTTAAATAAATCATTACCTTTTTCATCAGCAGCTTTTTCTGGGCTGAAAATTAAAACGAATAAGATATTAAAAAATATCAAAATTAATAAGTTATTTTAAAATACAATAAAATGAAAGAAAAATCATCTAAATTAAACAAGATTTGAACATTAGAAACAAAGCCATGAAGCAACATACTATTGAAATTTCTATTAACCAATTTTTAAATGATGAAACAAAAACTTTTTTTAAAGGCTAAAAAGACTTTTCTGCAGAAAAAACTGATTTCCAAATTTAAAAATGAACAGGATTTTTAGCAATAATGGAGAAACATGTACAAGAATGAAAATACAAAGTAATATGAAGGTACCTAAAAAGATTAAGGTAATTAAAACGTTCCAATTAAACATATTGATAATAGAAATCCTAATAGCATTTTGATTTTTTTTTTAAAGCATGAATGAATGAATTTACATTAATCTATATTAACATAGAACAGAAGAAATGATAATTATTAATGAAATTATTTATAAGGTAAATATTAGAGGGACCGGAAAGTAATGTTTCAGTACATGCCGATATTTGATTTTTATTGGTCACCTCATTGTGAGGTGCCAAAGCCATTTTAAGTTTATTGTGTCGTTCACTTTTAAATAATTCAATATTAATTTTTTTTTTGGTAATTTGAGGTGAAATGTCCAGCCAAATACCAGAAAATTATATCCGACATTGTACGTTTTTTGAGTTTTGCACGGATAGTAGTGCAGTATTTGTGATGTTTATCCAAGTGCATTAAACATTTGTAAATGGCAGAGATGGTTTTCCAAGTTCAGATCGAGTAATTTTGATCTCTCTGATTCCTATACATCAGGAAGACCAACATTAGAGAATGACTTGCTAAGGATCTGCACTTAGGCATGGATTTGCTCTTCCACTTTTGAGTGGAAGAGCAAATCCATGCCTAACAATCGAGGAACTGTGAAATACCCTAAACCAACCTTGATCGACCATCCAGGAATATTTACAGTATATTGGAAAAATAAACAGAGCTGGTGTTGGTTACCAATCCATCATATTCCTATGACGACACCATACAGAACCAATTTTTGATTGTTTGATCATTGGAACAAAAAATGGGTTCTATATGAAAACATAGAGCAGAGGCTCTCTTCAAACGAATCACCACTAAGTACTGCAAAGCCGGGTTTACATCCTAAAAAGGCGCATCTGTGTCTCTGTGTGTACGTGGTGGAGTATTTGCGGAATGGTTCACTTTGAAGTTCAGAAACCTCAATAAACTGTTAAAACAGATCTTTATTGTGAACAATTGGATCAAATGAACCTATCTAAAAACGAAAAGAATCCAGCGATTGTCAATAGAAAGGCTGTCATTCTCCAAAACAACAATGTAAGAGCGCTCTGTGTAAGGTAACACCGGAAAAAATTATTGAATTAGAATGGGATTTCTATTTATTCTGATCCTGAAAAAATTTGAAAATCTGGATAATGTCCAAAATGCCTTATCGATACCAGATTAAAAATTTGCACACAAGATGGCAAAAGGTTGTTCATAACAAGGGTGATTATATTATTGATTAAAAATAAATAATAAAAATTTATTTGTTTTGATGTAATGTAATAAAGTGACATTACTTTCCGATCCCCTTAACAATTTTAATACCTCTTAAATAAAAATATTCTGTATATTATAATTATAGAGATTATAAAGAAATGAAATCAGGCAAAAGCCAAAAATAAAAATACCTATAATTTATAAGATCCTAAAATCAAAAGTAATGTTCAATGAACATTCTTCCTCGTGTATACATCGCAAAATTGCGAGAACACGGGGGATATGGGATCGGTGAAGAGAACAGATTTGTCCTAGGTAGGGAGTGACCCCGATGGCTCAAATGGTTAGAACGTTGCCACAGTGAGGCGGAGATCTGGGTTCAAATCCCGGCTGGGGCTAAATCTTTTCTCTTCAAAATAATAATATTTAAAAATTAAAGCAATGATTAAAAAATTACAATAAATTATAAATAATATAATGACCTATGTCAAAGAGATCCTAAAATTAAAAGTAATGTTCAATGAACATTCTTCCTCGTGTATACATCGCAAAATTGCGAGAACACGGGGGATATGGGATCGGTGAAGAGAACAGATTTGTCCTAGGTAGGGAGCGACGCCGGTAGCTCAAATGGTTGCCACGGTGAGCTGGAGATCCGGGTTCAAACCCCGGCTGGGGGCAAATCTTTTCTCTTCAAAATAAAAATATTTAAAAATATCTATGTTAATATGCGTTATTCTATAATAAAGTAAAATCAAAGACCGAGTTTGCCTACTATTGCTACCTGTAGATACTACTAATTATCAAAATCTTATTAATAACTATCTAAAATCAAATTTTTTTATATGTAATAATGAGCCCAGTATACTTTTTTTTTCTCCACTTCTAATGTAATCTAAGCGGGCATAAGCTAAGGTCTAAATTAAAATGAGATCAACGAGGATAGCTTTTGGTCATGTTCTATCGATCATTATCATCAGTGGTAACCTTTATGGTAAACGACCTCCAAAATGGACCAGTTTGAAATGTTTAAGGGCCAAAGAAGCCTGAATAACATAACTTAAATAAATGGGTAAAGAAAATAGGAGAAAAATATAAAATTATCCCAATTACAAATAGATTTATAAAAAAAAAAAACCAACAGAATGAATATTAAAAAAAACCTTGACAAAACAAAAATACACTTATGCAAGAAAACGCAGTATTTTTATATACTTTCGGACAATTAACAGTGTACACTTGATTTTTAAATATTTTTCCATTTAATTTAAGAACTATATTTTTTAAATATTTAATAACTACGTATGTATAAAATGTAATAATTCTGTGTTTGATGTAAATAACCACAAACTGGAGATGTACAAAGGAATAACCATAATCTAAACAGAGACAAATAAAAGTGGACAACCACTTAATCCTAAGAGGCTTACTTTTTTCTTTGTAGTCCAAAGGATTTAATTAGCTGCTTGAAAAGGATGTTATGTTGAGGATGGTCTCAGCTACAGAGAAGCTGAGCAAAATTTTCTCTTGCTCATACAACTTCAGCAAAAATGTTCAAAATCGATTACAATCTTACATTACAATTACAATATTAGCTGTATGGCTAAGGATGGTGAGATAGCAACGTCATGTAAAATTGGGGACAATTTTAATTTAAATGTCAGTAAAAATTTTCTAAATTGAGTATCAAATGTTCATAAATTTAAAAAAAATTCTATTCCAGGATAAAAATGGAATAGCTTTCCATGAGCATATCTATTCTGATTACAACTGTTTTTACAGACAAAAAAAAAAAAAAAAAAGAGTTTAAAAGATAACGAATACATCTTACACGGAAGAAGGCAAAAAAATAAAGATTAGTAACAGAATTAAAAGTCTAAAGAGGAGGCATAATGCTTTGGGGACCAGTAACAGAGCCCAGAGATTTTGTGATTGAAAGACTTGTTGGAAGGGTAAGCAGCCAAAATTATTTATCATTAATTAAGGGAGAAGTACACCTATGGATGTCTATATTTCCAGATGATTTTTTTTTTTTCTTCAAGATAATGGTCCCTGTCAAAAATTCAAATCAAAGGTAACCATGGGCAGATTCCATGAAGGGAGAACCAAGCTGTTGGAATGGCCGCCTTCCTGTTCTCCAGACCTGAACCCTATCAAGAACTTTTGGAAATGTCATTCAATACAGTTTACTTTACTCAAAAGTATTCTATAGTTCCAATGCAGACTTATGGGATGGCGTCCAAAAGGCAGCGAGAGTCGTAACTCAGAAAAAGCCAAACCTTTTGAAAAATCTGTTCCTTTTAATGAATAAAGGTTTGTTAAAGGTGCTAGAAAAAAAGTAATACAACAGACTATTGTCATTAAAAATAAAAAAATAAGTGTACACTTTTATTTGTCCCAAAGTCAAATAAGTTCATACTCAATATGAACAATAGAGTATATGAAAAGTTTTACTATCAAAATTTTAACTGATATTGTTAACACGTTGACTGCCAACTATGAGATAACTCGTAAATTGCTTTCTTTTCTAGGACGCCAACTACAAGATAACTCTAGATTGTGTTTTTTTTTAGGATTCCAACTACGAGTTATCTCGTCCTGTTTACTTGCCATTTTTCTGCAGCTACGATTAAACTCGAAATATATCACTGCTAATATCGATAGATGGCTTCTGGGAAAAGATTTCCGTGAAGAGATTTCTGTTACAGAAGCCAAATATAAGATAATTCGTAAGACTTTTTAAAGAAAAAATAGATTTTTTAATGCTTTTTGATGATAACTGTGCACTAGAATTAGAGTTTTTAATAATATAATGTGACTAAATCAAATAGTCACTTTAGGCCAGATTTCTGAAAATTGTCATGGTTTAACAGTCAACGTGTTAAGTAATAATATTTGAGATACAACTTAAGATGTTACAGAACACAATTAATATACAACTAAAGAGATTTATTGATTGTGTATTAATTTTTTTCTACCTAATTTGCATAGCTAAATACATAAGATGTAAAAAAAAATAAATAAAGAAGTCTCCTTTAAAAACTAAACTTAAGATTTTATGAAAATCATCCCGATGAAGTCCAAATTAAGGAGGATAATCAAATTTTAGTAACATCACTCAACCAAATCTCCGAAGACTCCTTTTCAAACACATTAACTGAGCAATGTCTATGGTTGAGTTTTTTGACTAATAATGATTGGTTAAGGGATATAATTTAAATAAATTACAATGTACATGCAGACTATTATCCAATATGCCATAATAGAAATGGTCAATAGCTTTAAAGAGATGCAGATTTTTCTCTATTGTAGAACTTAGCAGTTTCCAAAGGAAATAAAGATATTATTTCATTAACAACTTCCTTTCTCAACACTAAAATTTCGTGAGCATCTTAAAAATCCAATTTTTTAAGTCTCATGAATAAAAAAAAGTTTGATCAAACTGAAAAAATGTACCACTTACAGACCATTAACTGCAGTACTATATGGAAGATGAACAATATCTTGACACAAATCAAATATTTTCTAATCAAATACAAATTTAAGCTCATTACCCTTACCTTAAAAGGGAAGGTATAATGTTATACTAATACTTATTTGCCAAGTTATTATTATCATTATTGAGATTATCTAGAAAAGCAATAAAACAAGAGACAAACATGGCGTTTAAAATCCAAATGCATCGTGAAATAAGAACTGAAATCTTATTTATAACAGAAGTAACTTCTTTTTATCAACTTGACGGTCAAACAATTAAATACCATCCTCATTCATTGCATTTTATTAGCCAAAACTCGTAGCAGGGGATCTCATTAACAGGTAGACCTCTTAATCTCAATCCCATATAACAAACCTGTCGGAGACAATATTTCTTCATGATGAATTTTCTGGAATGACATCTTCGTGTGTTCTCTCTGTGCGTATTCTTCTTATCAGCATACTCCTCATCAGGAAGAAGGGATGTACCTAGGGGTTCACCACTTAAGGAGAAAGTGGTGTAGGGCGGACAAGTAAACTAGATGCATTTTTTTTTTTGTTTTGTAGTGGTACTGTAATCACCTGGTAATCCGAATGTCTGACTTCCTCTGCTGCTCCTGTCCAGTTGCTGCTTTCTTCGACGATGTGAGTCTGCTTACGCCACGCTCCTTCAAATCTGAGGCAGACACCAATCAATCAGTAACTATATTCTTCATTCATCAAGTTTCCACACCAATAAGAATGGAGGCTTTTTGACGATTTCTCAGAGAAGCCTTGCAGCCTTCCACTACTTCTTAAGCACTTATAAGCAGGTAACACGTTACCTACTCCGAATATATATACCATAATACAAATTAAAGAAGCAGTGGAAGAAAGCTACATCCACTTTAAAACAATGCATCCATGATAATCTGCAGTTTTCTTCTTATGTGGTTTCAGAAGAATAGAAAATGAATACTGCAAAAATGAACTTGAAAACGGATATTAGTTTTAAATTAAAAATCGAGTTTCAGTTTTATATTTATCAACACTGTTTGGGAAAATATTCACTGATAATAACATTATATAATTGGCAGCAATGCACTTATGAAAATATATTGATAATATTTACATTGTATCACTGTAATACGAAGAATAAAAAACTTATGAAATTGAGATTCAAAACATTAAATATACTAACAAAAGTAAATTTATAACATAGAGAGAAAGAGAGTGAAAGGAAAAAATACGAATAGATCAAAACTGATACTAATGAGTAAAATTAATAACATCAAATTATTGAAATATAATTCAATCGAAGAATTTTGAAACAAACTTACAAGGTCACAGAACTATTTGAACAATATAGATTATGAATTTTAAACTAGAAAAATGTTTAGGTTCAAAACTAATAAGAAGAGTTGCGTTATCATTTTCTAAAATAGAATGTTCAATAAAAGGATTTTTGGATTAAAATAGAAGTATTAATAGCATTTAAAATACAAATTAGCTGAGATAGGATTAACTTAGCAACCTTGAAAAGATTCACCACAAATTTTAAATTTTCGAATAATGAATAATTAACTTACTAACCATTTAGGGTTACAGACATTTTCTATAAACATTATTACATTTAGGAAAGTCCGTTTTGGATTATGAAGAGCACCCGAAAACACTTTTAAGATTTGAGAAAATATGGATCACAATGAAACTTACCGCTGCCAATATTTACAGAAAAATAAAGGGAAAAAAAATAAAATTAATGAAAAAGGAATGAATCATACCTTTCCCATCTTTTGTCAGAAGATCAACCTGAAAAAAAAAATATTATAATTAATTTAAAGGATAGATATTTAACAAAAGTAAATAAGAAACTGTAATTGAAAAAACTTACTTCGCCAGCCATCAGTTTTTCATCTTCCTCTCCCAATGTCAAGTTGATAGAATCTTCGTTGTCAAGACCATTCATGTCATTATCATTTTTCTCCTATGAATAAAAACATGATTGAAAAAAATAATTAATTTGGATAGTAACAAATTTCTAATTTTCTAAAGGAGTTAAAAAACAAAATTTAAACACAGACGAAATCCTTTCAACATAAAGCCATATTACATCTCTTGACAGATTTTCAAAATAATGCATTCATAATTCTTTATTGAGCTAGTAGACAAAGAAATAATACAAAGACTACTAACTCAAATAGGCACTCCAGAATAACATCCCACAATGAATGGCTTTTAAAACAAGTGTTCAACATCCTTAAATACTATAGGTTTATCCAAAAGTACAAAGTAATTTAGGATCGAGTATGAAGGCCAAAATATATGATATAGGACTGCCACAAAATAAGTCACTAGAGCATAAATGAATGTTAAGGATATAGTTAAACACACTCAGAGAATATGAATTATTATTTTTCATGCCGTTCATGAATTCAACAATCTTATCTTGTAGTTTTCAAATTATTTTCAATTCAAACAAAACAATTTAAATGATGAAATCATTTGAAACTTTTAATATTGCATTTGTGTCCAAACCAGATTCAAATATTTCTTAAACCTGGGCCTACTAAAATGCAATGATTAATATCAAGATAATTATTTTTCGTATAAGTGTATTTCAATAAAGTTGTTGTATCAAATAATTTTCAATTCAAACAAACCAATTTAAATGATAATATCATTTGAAACTTTTAATATTGCATTTGTGTCCAAACCAGATTCAAATATTTCTTAAACCTGGGCCTACTAAAATGCAGTGATCAATATCAAGATAATTATTTTTCGTATAAGTGTATTTCAATAAAGTTGTCGCATCAAATAATTTTCAACTCAAACAAATCAATTTAAATGATAATATTATTTGAAACTCTCAATGTAGCATTTGTGTCCAAACCAGATTCAAATATTTCTTAAACCTGGGCCTACTAAAATGCAATGATCAAAATCAAGATAATTATTTTTCGTTTAAGTGTAATTCAATAAAGTTGTCGCATCAAATAATTTTCAACTCAAACAAACCAATTTAAATGATATTATTTGAAACTCTCAATACAGCATTTGTGTCTAAACCAGATTAAAATAGTTTTAAAAACTGGGCCAACTTAAATGAAAAAATTTCCCTACATTTACCACGTATAAAAATCATTTTTTATCAAGGTAGTGTAAATATATGAAGTTATTGCTTTCATACAATGCTCAATGCACATGAAACTATATATTAATAATATTATTTAAAACTTTCAGTCTTGTATTTGTGTCTAAACCAGATTCATATATATTTTAAATCTGGACCTATAAAAATATAATTATTTTATCAAATTGCATTGATAGTTCAAAATAATCTAAACGTAAAATTAAATAAATTCAATTCAAATAAATTTAATTGTTAACATACAATGATGTATATAATAATTTTATTTGAAACTTGTAATATTGCATTTATGTCGAAACCAGATTCAAATATTTTTTTTTAAATCTGGGCCTACTAAAATGCTTTTGTTTATTTATTTAACGTCACTTTAGGCTATGGCTAATCACCAATGATACATTGTGAATCCTAAAGCCTGGTCTACATTGGTATAATTAGTAGTGGAGTTGGGTGGTTGAGTGCTTATTATTCCCCTACTAGAATAATGTAAGCAGGTTGTGCTAGTGACAGTAAAGTACTACAGATAGCAGCAAGGGAGAGTAAAGTGAATAGCACCTGTGGAATAGTCTACTCTACTGTCCCGTCCCCACTTCCACCATCTTACTCTACTCTACTGGTTTGTTTGTTGGCTATACCAATGTAAACAAACACAAGTTTGGTTTTAGCAGAGGATAGTGTGTCTTGCTAGCTGCTTGAGTGCTTCGGCCACTTTAGTAAAAAGTTTAATCTCAAATTTTGCTTTCACGTAATAAATGAAAATGAAGTGGACGGAACATGAAACTATGAAATTAGTGGCAGTGTACAAGGATTACGAATTTATATGGAATATCAGCAGTCCTAATTATAGAAACAGGGCAATGAGATCAGCCACCTAAGAAGAAATCGTAAAATATATGCCAAAGGAAAATTTTGGTATTGCCGAATTTTAGACAAAAATTTATAATCAGAGATGTACTTATAATCAAGAAGTTGGGAAGATAAAACAATAAAAAAAAAGTCAGGTGCCTGTATAAATGTCTATGTTCCGAATGTTCATTATTACGCAGGTTAAATCGAACTATCTCTTCAAATTACTAGAAAACGTGAATACAGTTACTCTACCAAAACGAGCGTAGTAGAAGAGCATTTCAGAAAAAAAATATGCTAGTGAACTCTACTACTAATTATAGCAATGTAAACCAGGTTTTTTTCATTTCCAAGTATCATCAAAATATGGATCTCTCAGGACCTCTATTTTACAACCCTTCTGAATCAAGGCAGAGCCAAGGATTTTTATATATTAAAGTGTTGTTTTTAAAATAATTTCAATTCACATAAAATGATGTAAATCTTATTACTTGGAACTTTTACTATAGCATTTGTGTCCAAACCAGATTCAAATTTTTTTTTTTGAATCTGGGCCTACTTAAATGCAATGGTCTCTATCCCTTTTAAGTGCATAATAATTTATAATATACATTCAATAATAGTAGGGTTATTGACAAAACATTTAGGAAATAACTAAATTTTGAAATTTAAAATACAGTTAATTGGATATTATTGTTGCAAAGCTAAATTGGTGTATATGACAGTTTGTAGAACTTGGTGTATATGTCAATTTGTAGCTAGATTGAATTTAACGTTCCTGAATACAACGGCTTTATTATATTATTTTCGATTCTTAATTAGTGCCAACCAATATGAAGTCAAGTATATTCAGTTGCTATGTACCATACAAGCCATATCAGATTTTAAAAGAAAGAAATTAAGACAGGAAATAAGAATTATCTCAGAAAGAGAATAAGAGCAAGAACGAGCGACATGTTGACTTGAATATAGCGAAGATGATCAGACCTGGGAGGTGCCCTAACCAACAGACCTACCTGATATTAAAATTAAATGGTGAAATTTCCAGATACACCAATTTGACTTTGGCTCAATAGTACCATTACAATTGATCTTCGGGGAATAAAGAAACTAAAAGATGTAATTTTTATGATAACTTACATCGGCAGTTTTTGAATCTTCGTCATGATGATCCACTTCCTCGCCCTCTTCGATTTCTTCTCCTTCTTCGTAATCTTTGGGTTCTTCTTCTTCTTCTTCCTCTTTATAAATATCTTCATCTTTTTCATCTTTGATGTGATCTTTTTCAACCTCTTCATCAGCATCTTTTTCATTGGTCTCAGATTTATCATCATTAATCTCATCTTTCTCTGTTTTAACTTCTACTTTATTTTCTTCAGCTGGCTTCTCTGATTCGGTTTCCATAGGTTCTACAGGTTCCGATTTAATTTCTTTAACCTTTTCTTCTTCTTCTTTCTTTGTCTCATGTTCTTTTAATTCCTCCTTTACTAATTCTTTAGTTTTCTATAAGTAAAAAGAAATAATTAAAACATTTCTTGTATATCTTTTTATATTGACATGTATAATATTTATTTAATTGCTAAGAGTCCATCAAGTAAGCATCACAGAACTCCTTTAGGTTGCAAACAAGATAATTAAAGCTTCCTCAATTATTTACTTTATTATAATAACACGTATTATTAAATTTATTAAAAGTAACAATAAATTTAGTATTTATTAAGAACTAAATATATATATATATATATATATATATATATATATATTTCAGAATCATTTAGCTTAAATTTATAAGTGTCAAAAATTTCTAACGAATCCTAATTAGCTATTGCATTAAAAATTTTATCTAACACCAGCAAGTTAAAAATCTGTATAAAGATTATTTATCACTTTCTGAGGGATATACTTATTATAACAGATAACTTCAATGTCATTTATTTTCACTCTACTTAGCTATTACCTTCACCTATCTGATTCATTATGTTTTTAAATATACAAAGTATTATCGCTCAATTGTCATCTAATCAAAATAATATTAACTTTTTTTTTCTTTTTTTTTATTATTTATTTATTGCTATTTACAACTATATTACAGTAATATAACAAGTAAATTGGCTGAGTGATACATAATGACATGATATAATGACTGAGTAATACCCACTGGTAGTACTCAAATCGCATGTTCAACTAAGAAGGTCACGTGGCCATCTTCTTTTCAGACGCCTCGGAGGATTATCGGGAATTGAAGAGGAAGCTAGGTTTGAAACTAGAGGGTTTGAGTGGAAATGAAGTTTGTTATGAAAGGATAGATACCGGGATCGGGCCAGATCATCAACAAATGGGACATTAAGGTCGTTATGGATGACTATATTCTTAACAAAATAAGGAGCGTTGAGGATTTTACGAAGGATTTTGGATTGTAGGGATTGGATACGAGAAGAATAGGATGGCTTAGTGGAGCCCCAAAGCTCTACTCCGTAAGTCCAAATAGGTCGTATGATGGTCATGTAGATGAGTCTTTTGTAATTGATTGGGAGCTTAGAGCGTTTGTCTAGTAAGTGTTGAAGAAGCCTGAAACGTCGAGCGGTTTCTTGTCTTTTCAGTCTTGTATGAGGATTCCAGGTTAATCGTTTGTCGAGATGCAACCCAATATTAACTTAAAATACATATATATCAAGTTAACATTATTTTGATTGGATGACAATTGACCAACAATACTTTAAAATTAGGAAATAAAATGAAATTATACGTTTTTAAAAAGTAAACTTTAACAGTCCCACAAGAAGCACTAAAGTAGCGATATGACTTTTTAAGATATATGTTTAATGTTTGTAGCCCATTGATCGGAACACATCTTGTTGAGAGCTATGACTCTATCGAAAATATTATTCAAGTTTCATTCTTGAGTATTTTAGGTAAAAATAAGTTAATAAAAACAGTATACATAATCTAATCAAACAATAATTAAATTTAAGGACAAAAGTAGAAAAAAAATATCATAAAATAAATGATTGACAAAGGGCATTCTATATTTCAAGTTAAGTTAGCATAAATGATGAAAGGAATTGATAGAAAAAAAGGTAAAAATGAGAAAGTATAGACATTTTAGTGAAAAGGCATTTTATTGATTGGCAAGTATTAAAGGAAAACTCCAATAACTTCGCTTGTGTAAAATTGCGGACAAGAACAATTTAAACATTAAGTATGAAATGTTATTTTTAATGGTAAACGATTCCTATCCTCATAAAGGACCAAGATACAAATAAAAGCAAAGGATAAAATCAAGTTACAGAGTTCTTTCTGGACTGAAGTATTGGTACCCGCTGGTATCAACTATGAAAAATATTCAGACCAGTAATCTCATAAAAGACCCAGGACAATCAGATGGATAGTTATTTTTTGTAAACAAATTGTTTTGATTCGACGTATCTTCAAACATCACTGTCAAATTTTGCAGGAGGTTTAAAAAAATTTTTTCTTAGTCAAAAACTTTATAGTAAAATATTTTTCAGATATAAGCAAAAAATATACTAAAAACGTAACATGAATACATATGTGCTCACACACAATTTAAAAGCTTTATGTAAGAACTGGATAGCATTTCAAAACACTAAATTTAAAGTGCAGCAAATGTATCAAGTCCTATTTAATATTGCATTTTTGTCCAAACCAGATTCACACATATTATAAATCTGGGCCTACTGAAATGCATTTACATAATATATTAAAGTAATTTAATTATCAGAATGTAGTAAATTAATAATTGATATATTTAAATTTAGTCAACCAGACAGTATAAGATAAATTACCTCAGTTGCCACTTTCTTTTCTTCTTCCTGTTTTACTGCTTTGGCAACTTCTACAGTTTCTTCAGCCTTCTCTCCCTTTTCATTTGTTTCTTTTTCCGGTTCCTCAGATTTCTGTTCCTCCTTTGAAGCCGAAGTCTCCACTGCGGGTTTTTCATCAACTTTAGGTTCCATATTATCTTTATTTACTTCTTCTTTTACAGGTGATGCATCTTCCTTTTCCTCTTTATCTATAGACTTTTCCTCTTTTTCATTTTCTTGTTCTTCTTCAGCTTCTTTTTCTAAAATATATAAGGAAATAACAAAAATGAATTCTTAAACTTAAAAACTTGTATATACATATATATATTGTTGAGGTTCCAAATGTGTTGAATAATAAATAAAAAAATTATCATAATTTTTTTATAATTTTCATATTATATTAATTATAATTATTATATAATAAATAGGAGTTGGATGGTATTGAGATTCGGAGGCTGTTTGTGAAGAAGTTTTTAGGACACAGATTGAATGAGATATATGAGTATTTATTTAGTCAGTATACTGTAAAAATTGTGTTTAAATTTAAATTATTTTATTTATCCCAAATTGTAATTAATTGTCATTGAACTCACAGAGAATAAGGATTTCATGTCAATTAAAATATTTTAAGATGACAAACTGTTATGTTTAATAATTTAAAAATTTTGTAATAAAATAAATATATACATACAACTTTTAAATAACTCTCTCACTCTCTCTCTCTCTCTCTCTATATATATATATATATATATATATATATATATATATAAATTCTTAACAATATACTATAAAAAAAAAAAAAAAATCTGGGTTCAGTACGAAGTAATGAATACTGTTTCTTGGACAATGGTTGTGGCGATCAACTCCCAGTTTTTCCCCCTATTAAGAGTACCTATTTTGCGCATTTGAGCCCCAAGAGGGATCTAGATCCCGTAGGATCTATCTTCAGTTGCTAACAGATTAAAGAAAAGTCTGCCAAGCAGCAGGATTAGAGCTCAGGACCGTCGGCACGGCAACTCAACAATCAATTATTTAAAAATCAGGATAAAACTAATGGGTATGTGCTCCTAATTTGCAGCACATAAAAACTTACAAAATCTGGCCTCCATATTTTGATAAAAGAGAGTACATAGTTGAATGCTTAAATTTAAAAGAATAACATTATCCAGTAAAAAAAATAAAAATATATATATATATATATATATATATATATATATATATATATATACACGTTTTGAATTGAAATCTTAAGTATAGTAGCATTATAATCATTATTAGCAAAGGATTGGTCACTGAAGAGATGATTAAAACCTGCTGGAAAGTGGGACACTTCCTGACTTTTATCTTGGAAGAAGGACAAAAAGCTGTGGTATGAGGCAGAGTCAGGATTCTCAGAAAATTAAGATAACTATTTCATAGACAGACCTAGACCCTAGACTTGAATATGTCCAGGATTGGCGTATGTTCCCAGCGAAGAGTGAGAAGCACAGAAAACAAAATATATAAAATTTACTTTTTAGTTTTTATACATTTATTACTATAAAAGAACATTTTATTTTATTTATTCATTTGAAAAGAAAAGATATGTCCCGGTCCTGGACATATCTTTTCTTTTCAAATGAATAAATTTAAAAATTAATAACAACTAAAATAAAATTTTATTTTATTGTTTTAGAGCTGAAAACTTCTTTAGCTGTGTTTAGCAAATTTTGATAGGGGATAAACTTGTGCGTTCAAGTCAGCAACATGCTCAAGGCTGGTGACACCTAGCAGATAGTGTATGAGTTCAACAACATCTTATAATAACATTTAGTTTAAAGGTTAGAATTCCATTGATATAAGGATAATTATATCTAAATAAAAGGTTGTTAAAAATTTGTGCAATTGATATAATAATAACTTAAACCATCAATAACAGGTTGAACTTTTCGTTTCCCTTCATAGATTTTATTTGTAATAGTTATATATCTTGTTTTCTATAAGAAACTAGATGGCAAACGAAGCAGAGGACGACCTTGGATTAGATGTTAGATGACTAGACGATGTCAAGGACTTAAAGCTGCTGGGAGTACAAGATTGGAGGAAAATAGCGCAAGAGCACAGATTGGTTGGCTGTGGTGATGGAGGCCCGGGTTCTTGCAGGACCGTAGAGCCAGAATAATAATAGAATGTCTTGTTTTATGAAATGATTGAATGTGTAAATGATTCAAGTATCGTTGAACTTAATAATGATAAAAATAAAATCTATGTTAATACAAATACAAGGTATAAATAATATAACTATACTAATTATTATTTTATTAATTTTTATTTTTATATTAGTAAATAGATGATATTTTGAATTGTGCTTGTGCAACTCATAATATGGTTTGATTGATGAATATATATTAATCAAAATCTACTTGAAAATTATTATTAAATATATAATTATTGTTCGGAGTGTCAACATATATGTAATTTAAACATTTCAGACTATAATTGATATAGAAATTAAAACAAAAAAAAGTGTGTGTCAGCTCCGACACGCGACTGGAGTTTGTCCCTTTCCGTTTCTAATGAATTTTAAATGTGTTCTTACCAATTTATTGCTCTCTATGGATACTCATCATCGTGTATTCTTTTTATTTTAATTTGTAAATTATTTGAAATTAATGAGAACGGTTTTAATTAAAATTATAACTATATATTTTTTATTAATAGTGCCAATGTTTCGGCCTACGTTGTAGGGCATCTTTAGGGCAAATAGTGGGTGCGGTAACTTGTTATAACACTAAAATTGTCATCTGAACTCATATAGATGTATATTCACGGTTGTGAAATACATCCTAAGAAAGGATATCCTACCGGCCCAGTGCTATAAATGTCAGCAATTTGGGCACACAAAAAACTACTGCAACCACACCGTGAAATGTGTAAGCTGCAGCGGCTCACATAACATTTCTGAATGTTCGCGACTAGGTAAACTCAAACAAAACACTACAATTGCGAGGGAGCGCACGTCACTTCTAATAGAAAATGCCTCCATAGAAAAAATTAGAAGAAATAGTGACTAAAAGGATGGAAGAAAAAAGATCTAACCAGATCAGTACTAACCAAAACATACCTAAACTAATGACATTTCGCCCTGGTGTAGAATACGCATCTTTTCTACAAGGTACCAAAATGACAACCGATTTCTTCCCTGTCTTTACTTTTTTGAAGGGAGTCTCATCTTCAGAGTCCGGTAGAGGTGTATTTAAGCTCAGCATGATCACTGCATGTCCACTTCCTAATACACAAATCTCCTGTCCTAGTAGCACTACACACTGTACACAATTAAATACTCACTGCACAGCCCTGAAATAGCTAGTCAATTTCCTACTCTTATCAGAGCAATGATGCCCTGTCGTCTGTTGAGGTTGTATCCAAGTGATATGAATGGACCCTAACAGCTTAAGGCAGAATCTAAATAAGAGTTGTAATAGTGTTTGTTTGGATAGGTGTCTTTAAAAAGGCTCCTGCATAAAAAATTATCGCATTTCAAAAGTTGTTCTGATGTCTTGAGTTTTCACTTCTGTTGGCAGCCCTCATGACTCCCTAATTAATATTTTCTTTTAGGGCAGCATTATCAATAAATGTCCTTCTCTTGTAAATACCTATAGAATTACCCAGTTCTATTTTCTCTTCATTGAGATTTCAATGTCTTAATTCAGCAGAAACCAATAGAACAAATAAATAAATTAAAAATCTAAACTCACTTTTAGCACTTTGTTTCTGAGGTGTAGACGGACCTTTATCTATCTGAAAAAGGTAGGTGTCAGGATCGTGCCCTTCATCAACTAAAGCCTAAAAAATATACGTATTATTAATAAATCTTATATCAATAATTAATACATATGCAAACATTGACTATGAAACTAGATAAGAATCTCTTTATGACATAAAGATTATTATCAATAGAAAATAACACTTATTAGTATTAAAATTAAATGAACTTCTACAATAATCTTTCTTTACATTAATGATACGCTCATTAAGATGGGTTTATCATAAAATGAACTATAGTCCTTATAAATTATTTTTCTAATACCATAATGGCAACATAAGAAGTCATTCACAAAATAACAAGTTAAGTTTTCATCTAAAAATATATAACTTCCTCATAAGAACCATGATGTTACATATAACTATAGTTTAAAAAAATGGGTACTTTTCCGTTAGCCGGACGAAAGCAAAAAAATCACTGAACAATTTAGAATTACACCAAATTTCTTACAATCATAAGGGAAATGTTCGTTTGGAGCCATGTGTTCTTTTTTCTGAATTAATTCAAAACAAAGCACATTTTCATTTTTTTTTCTACAGACTTAATTTTTGTAAAAAAAGAAGATGAAAATTTGGAATTTGGGTAGAACTAGAAAAGATGCAGTCTCTTTTTTTTTTTAAGGGAAAGGTATATTGGCAAACTATGTAACAAGCGATCAAAATCATGAAATGAAATTGTATTTTGGGGACGGAGTATGTTGGCGGTGCAATCTTTCAACATGCTGCACGAAGAGCATTCGCAATGGTACTTGTTTCGAAATTGTCCAGATTGAGTTTCCTAACATCTTTGAGATTTTGTTACGGCTGGAGCGAAGAGTTGAGATTCAAATGGTGTAAAAAAATAACTGGATATAAATCATAATATAGTTGTAGATTGAAACAACTACTTAACCCTAGACTACAAACGTTCCTCAACATACCTCAAACACAAATGTTCGTAAATTTTACGACTTTGAAGTAAATTTGTTTTTACAAAGAAATAAGACAAGATTTGTTAAAACTAATTGTTTATTAAATTAGAAAGATACATAAAATTTACAAAATTAAGATACAAATATAACATAGAGAGAGATAATATATAAAAGTTTGAACTTATTATTAAAAAAGTTTTTAAAATTATTATTATTACAAACGTATTTTTAACATGATAAAATAGTAAAATAATGAAACTAGAATTAAATTTAATTAGTAGAACATTTTATTCAAAGACTCGACCGATGTTCTTTGCAGTAAGCTCTTTTGCAAGAAGGACAGAATGATGTGGTCATCCGACGTTTACGCGATGGGCATATGTACCAAATTGTTCGCTTCTGTCGAGTTGTGCTCGGTTCTTCTTCAGCAGATGTAGTTTTAGTGCCCAAAGCTGAAGTTATCGTTGAACGTAATTCATGAGAAATGGTTGCCATATTCAACCGCTTCTTCAGCCATGGCTCTATTAATTCTCAGTTTGATCAAATAATCTATTCGATTCAGTGGTTTTTTCTTTTATCGACATGTATATAGATAGTTTAGTCAGGCAACATTCAGCAATCCATAAAAAATACACAATACACAAACGTTCGTCAAAATTACGAGTCTGAGTGCGTATTGTTCGGATTCCAAGAAACACAGACTTAAATTTGAACACAAGACTATGCCACAACTACCCTTTGCCAGTGGTGGAAAGGTACTGAAGAGCTGGAACCGATGAGTCATGTTACTGTAGTTCCCCACCTTGTTTTGTTTATTGTAGTCGTAAAAATTACGATCTTTTGTACTCCAGGGTTAAGAGAAGTTTGTGTAGAAGTATTAGCGGAACGTAAGGAAAAAAAATCGGTGGTCCTGAATAAATAGTTGAGATAGAAGAGAGCTAACATTTTATGATTCAGATCACATGTTGCATTCTTTGCCAATATATCTTTCTATTGAAAATAAGATACTGCATCTTTTTCTAGTCAAATCCCATTCAGTTCTAGCCAAATCCCAAATTTTCATTTAATTTTTAACAAAAATTAAGACTGATGAAAAAAGGAAAAGGTGGTTAGTTTTGAATTAATTCAGAGAATAGAACACATGACCCTAAACATTTGCGTCCAGCTAACAGAAAAGTACCAAAAAACAAAGAGGTTAATTAATAACTAATTGTGCATTATCGTTGAATGGTTCCTCAAAATCTATACTAAATTAATTTTTAGTAATAAAATACAATATTTAAGAAATAAAAATACATGTGAAATTGATTTATAATATATATATGCATATTTGTTTGTGGGTGGCTTGATACAAAATGGCCAAGGTTAATTCTTAATGGTTTTGGCTGACACTAGGTTATCTCCAATGGTAATCACTTTTATATTTGGCTTACATCAGGCTAGTAGCAATGTAATATTATATTTTTAGAAATTGGGTTAGTAAGTACCAAACCACAGATAAATAATTTATCGGCAAATTTACAGACTTTTCAATAATTTTAAAACTTGAAATCATGAATTGTAGATAAACTACAGGGTACAAGTGTTGTTTTTTTTAATAAGATAAGAGCAGTAATAGATAGACAATGGACATCAGATGTTTATCAAAATCAATGCTGATCAATATCAAAAGAAGACACACGTAAGAACAAAAACAACTAAAACAAATTTAAAATTTTATCAAAATACTTAGTTGAGTATAAAATTCATTTTTACAAAATTATTAAATTGTCCCTTGACCCCTAGACTTCTCACCCACTCATATGTAAACAATAATTAACAAACTAAATAAACAAACACCAATTTTAACTAAACTACTTCTGTAATAGCAAAAGACTGAAACAACAATTATCGAACATCTTCACTTAATAAAATAAACTGAGTCTACAGATAAGGTTAAAATAACCTGTGTAGAATTTAGGAAAAACATGTTCTAGAACTCCATATTTCTTCAAACACATTTAACAACCTATCCTTACAAATTTTAGATTGTTAGTATCAATCTTAGATAGACAGAAAATATACAATAGACAAATATAATGAAAAATCAAATAGTGGAAGTCATCATTAGTTCATGTAATTGAATAACATAAATGCTGAACACAAAAATGAATTTAGAAGTGCAGGTTAGAATTCAAAAATCGACCCAAAGTATAGACATATATTAGAACTAAAAATAATTTGGACATGAAAGGTAAAATTAGACAAAAAATTAACTATAATCCTTAATTATTAACACCAAAGAATATCTCCAAGGAAAAGAACAAATTATAAGACGACCGGATAATGCGGCACTTCAACAACGCTAGGAGAAAAGATAAATTACAATGAATTGGCTTTGAACTTACTTTGTGAAGTTTCTTTACAAGTACAGCTTTAACACCAGTTGTGTCAATTTCTCGTTTTTCAAGTTCCACTTTGAGATCTACAACTCTCAAATCCGCTAATTTCTTGGAGTCTCCTTCGGCCATGTTTAAACTGAGACAGGATAATGGTTGTTACGCAAAGCTGTAGAATGCTTCGGTCCAAGTGACCTTAACCACAGCTTTCTAGACATCTCATTTCTAAGCAATTTCAGTTGTTTGAAAATTGAATAATAACAAATTACATAATTTTTAAATATTTTAAATCTTTTAATTTATGTAATTGCTCACTGTGATAAAATTAATTGTTAAATATATAGGCAATACAAATTGTAATTTACTGCATTCATATGTTTTAGTTAAACTTTAATTACTCTACGAAATATTTCAAATCTTGAATACTTTTAGCATTGATGGTTTTTTACCAATACGAAATATTGAAAAATCAATATTATGATGCACAATTCAAATAATTAAGATTTATTATTATAACAGTCACGGATTATATCGCAAGGTTAAGTAGGACCGGCTTCTTGTTGACATTTAGCGTCTTGGTTGAAGTGTTTATGTCAGTCTTTTGTCACAAACATAAGAATTGTAGTTGAAATTTTTGATGTTACAATTTTTACTACTTTTTTAAATGTTTCCAAATAGCATGGCTAGAGGAAGAGGAGGACGCGGAATGGGAAGGGGAGGTGTTGGAAGAGGTGGTGTGCCTTTTAAAGTTCAAAAATTTGTCCCTAGGCACCCATTTGATATGGTTCTTTGTGAACCAGCTTTTCCTCGCGTGAAACCTGCTGTAAATGATGAAGTATTCACCCAGGTACTTATCAGCAATTTAATTCAAGGGTAGTAGGTGTCTGCTGAATCTATGGCATGTGTGTAGTTCAAATCTACTGTTTTAAATCTTGAGAACTTTATCCTAATGATTGATGCTTTGTTTTGGTTGTTGATATGATAAATATTTGATAAGACTTGTAAAATGCAGTTGTATGATCAGTATTGGCTAGAGCTTGTTCCCAAATTTACCCGAACTATTTTGTATTTACCTGCAAAATTTATACTCATAACTTTTATTGCAAAATTTTTAAATTATTTAAATATACGATTGCTATCAATTTCTGATTCTTTAGGGATGGGCTAAGAATAGTAGCAATTTAAATTACTAAAAGAACCTGACATCATTTAAAGTTCAGTTGAGAGTTATTATATCTCTTGAAAAAGCAAAAGCTATAATTTAACTATAGCAGTTATAATTAAATTTAGGGTATTTTAGATTTAGGACTGCCAGTTACATTTTAGTAATGTGGATTATCACCTAGGTTAGGGTACTTGAATCACAGGTTAATTCAATATAAAAAAAATTCTGAAATTTGTAACAAATAACGGTACTTGTGTACATATCACACGGTGGGAGTGGGGGCAATGGCCGAGCGGTTACATTTTATAACAGTTACATTTCTACCAGTTACCTTGGATAACCTTACATTTTGGAAGGCCATCATTGTTTGTTTACTACTCTGTTCGAGCGTTGTTGTGTTTCAGTTGTTCTTTGTTAATAATACAAAATAATGTCGATATTTTGTTGTTTAGTGTCCTAGAGAACTGAGGAAGATGCTATTCGTTTTTGCCAGGAAAAAAACATTTTACAGAAAAATAGGAAATGTAGCAACTCCCATCAAATGAAATTAGACGTTCGAAATCGTAAGTTTTGGAGATAAATTCTTATTTATCAGAATTTATATGGCAACAACATCAGGTTGATGGAAATAGACTGTTTTTAATCCATGTTGAACTGTATAGCAACCCATTTTCCACCCAAATGCGATTGAATGTTATGTTTTTAAATAATTTATTGAATTTTAAATATTTTATATATGTTCCATTATTTATTAATGTCATTATTATATTTGTTTACATCCTAAACTTATAATTTATGATTAAATATACTTATTATTTATTTATTATACTTATTCTTCTAAATAATTATTTTAATTTTAAATCGTTTATCTATTGCAGTATTTATTGATCTCATTATTATATTTATTTACATTATATACCACATTATTTTATAATATGTTATATAATAAATTATATTGTTATTACTTCGATTTGTTTATTTCCAATATTATTACATTCCTATTTTTATTTGAATCTGAGATCGCCTCCCTTCGGATATTTTGAAGAGAAAAGATTTGCCGCCAGGCGGCAAATCTTTTCTCTTCAAAATATCCGAAGGGAGGCGATCTCAGATTCAAATAAAAATATTTTAAAAGGTTATCCAAGGTAACTGGTAGAAATGTAACTGTTATAAAATGTAACCGCTCGGGCATGCGCAGAACATTGCCCCCACTCCCACCGTGTGATATGTACACAAGTACCCAAATAACATTTTGAATAGGAAAAAATCAGTTATATCCCTCAAGAATAAATCATTATTTGAATTCTTCTGACGCAACATAAATTCATAAAAGTAAATTCTCATTTCATGTCCTCCTTTGCATAGTCTTCCCTTGCAGATAACTCTTCTTAGCTATAAAAAAATTATAGAGCTTTCTTTTTCTTTGCACAAATTTTACACTTCTATCAATTCATATTAGGACTAGCCTATCCAAATATATTCATGATAATTCTCATATGATTTATTTATTTATTTATTTTTTTTTTTAATGTTGGCTAAAGACTTCCTTTGAAGTCCTATACAGCCCGATATCTTTTAATTAATTAATTAGTATTTTCTTCTTTGATGCCAACAGCACGCGGTCTTCCCAGGCGGTCACCCATCCAAGTACTAACCACGCCCGACGTTGCTTAACTTCGGTGATCGGACGGGAACCGGTGTGTTCAGCGTGGTATGGCCGTTGGCTATATATATATGATTTATTTAGTTACTGTAAAATAACGTAGCTGACAGGCGTTATTAAAAAGTAACTGACAGTCCTAAAGTTGAAAAGACCCTAAATTTTTCATAACACCCAAACTGTTGCAGTTTATTTATCTTGAGAATTTGTGGAAATCAATATCAAAAATAATTTCGAATTTTATACAATTATAGCTGTGATATTTTGTAATGATTAAAAGATAAATGTGGAGCTCATACACCTCAGTAAGAATTTGTCAGTGACTGGCCAGCGCACCTAGTAATGGTGTATCAAGTTTTTATATTGTTCGAGCGTGATTAGACTGAAATATAAGGATAAAAAAATAAAATATATTAGTAGAATAGATTCGGGTAATTAAATAATTTAGTCAGATACTGAAACATGTGGATTTTATTAAATCTAAATATATTTACAAGGTTAGGCATTCTTTACACTTTAAGAAAATACAGAAATTATCATTTTTACAAAGAATGAGAAAAAAAAAACATGAACATATCAGAATATTATAAATTAGAACAAATTAACAGTAGGCGATAGGGCCATATGGCGTGGAATGTATAGTCCTTATTTCGAACGGTGAATGAAAATTATCGTCTTTGAGGTTGATGATGGCCGGTGAGCAGCTCCCTCTTACTAATTGAATGAAAAGGTGAACTTACACTTGAAGCAAAGGATTCGATTCCTGACCTCTGATTGCCTCTGGTTAGCAGGCGATCTGGTGGTATCAACAAGGGTATACTTCTTGTGTCTTCTGGTGCTAGGCGATCTAGGGCTATGGGCGAATATCAACAATGTCCTCCATGTGGTGAACGGCGAGGGTTAGCTTCAGCCAAGAGCGGAGAGATGATGTTAGCTTGAAGTCGGGATCGGAAGTCAAGTGAAGTGCGAGATGACGGAGTGGGGGAAACAAACTCACTTTTATCTGTCTCCAAGGTAACAATTGTTAACGAGACCCGCAGAGATTTAAATTTTAATTTATTAGACGATTCGCGACTGAACATATATGAATTAAACTTTGGTTGTTTTTCAAAGGTTTTGTCAAATATATCTTTTATAAGCTATCAATATTTTATAAAGTTCAGGTTATTTTAATCTCTAGAGTGAGTGGAAGTCAGGAAGACTAATAATTATAATGATTAAAAAATTTAAAAAAATGATCTTAAACACTAGTATGACTGAATAGTAAAAGTTGTTGCTTTTTTTGGCTTCACTGCCCAAGCAATGATCTCAAGGAAAAGTCAGATCCTTTGATCTGAATAATATTTAAATAATAAAATAGGATGCCACCTCGAGATCGTTATGTTTAATATACAGTAATTCTGTATCATTAATGAATAAGAGACATATCCCCCTCTTCTCCAAAGGTTGACTGACCACGAGTTAGTTATTAAATAAAGATCCTTTTTCATTTAATTGAATAACATTATATTTATAATGTGCTGATCATAGTTACAAGATAATTTATAAATCTGGTTACAAAGGTAGAAAAGGAGGGCCTTTTTACTAGATGTGATATTCTACAACATGACTTGCTTCTTGCCTACAACTGCCGCTCTGTCTTTTAAGAGTAAAGCTACCACTTACCCTATAGGACATTTAAGCTACCTGCTGGTTGCCCCTTAGCCTATTTACTTTGGTACTCCTAATGTTCCATATAGTGTATCATATAGAACTAAATAGTGTGTTGAGATGGGAAAAATAGCTTTTAAAAAACTAGAATTCATATGTTAATACCTACCTGTTTTACATGTTCTAGGCACTATTAAAAAGGAATACTGATTTAACACCGTCGCCACAGGAACAAGCAGCTGTGTTGAATTTGGTCACAAAAATTCAAACCATCTTTGATAATTTGATAGTTGCCCCAGGAAATTTTGATGCTTGTGTAAGATATTACCCTATACCTTTGTATTATTACAGCTTTAGATTTATCATAATTATTCTGTAATAAATATTTTATTTATTTATTTAAGCAAGTAGATGAATCCAGGCAAGTAGGTTCCTTTAAAAAAGGAACAATGCTCACTGGAAAAAATGTTGCTGACATTGTCGTGATACTTAAAACACTACCTACAAAAGAATGTGTTGGAGCTCTTGGAAATAGGGTGATTGAGGACCTTAGAAGTGCCAATCCAAAAGAAGGTACTCTATCAGTTAAAAAACAACTGAGTAATCGATTTAGCTGTTCCCTTTTATTTTTTATAGAAATATTTCCTCTTCAGTTTTAGGGATGTCTGTTAATGAGCAAGGTTTCGACGTCAGTAATAATGATGCAACGGTTCGGGTGCTTGTTACTACTGTTCACCAAAATCTCAGGAAACTAGATCCAGAACTGCATATGGAATATAAAATTTTGCAGAGGCATTTAGCAGCTATAAGGCATAGGTTTGTCAAATTTACCTGTGTCATATATGTATATTAATTTGATGTTCGTTTAAATTTAAATTCTGTACATTTATTTATTTTTATTTTTAGCCGATGGTTTGAAGAAAATGCACAGCACTCCTCTGTGAAAGTCTTAATAAGGTTATTGAGGGACTTGAGAAATAGATTTGAAGGTTTCGAACCTCTTAACCCATGGATGATTGATCTCCTTGTAAGTATCATCAGTGCTAAGATAATAACAAACAAAACTTAATTAAATCTTGAAATTATCAGTCGTAAATATTTTGTGCAATTATAGTTGTTTCACTAAATTAAAAAATCTGACTTCTATGGAACTGAGATAGATACTCAATATTATTATAATGGCACTATGGTCCTGCGAGAACCCAGGCCTCCTCCACCATGGCCAACCAATCGCATCAATCTCTTGCTATTTTTTTACATCTTCGTACACCAAGCGACTTTTAAGTCCTCTTCTACATTATCCAGCTTTCTGGTCCGACGATGTCCAAAGTAGTTCCATCTGGATAGTACATTTTCCTTGGTACCCTATAGTCCGACATTCTTTCCTCGTCTGCCATCTATCTTATCCATATTCCATTTATATTTGTCATGGTAGATCTATGTATATTATATTAGAAAGCAATTTTTTTAATGGAAAGTAGAAACCACACGAGTATAAACAGCAAGTTTGTGTACTGTTTTCCAACTTTTGTCTCTTTTTCACTATTCAGTTATTAACCCTTTAAATGCAGTGGGCTGGGAGGGAAGTGCGTACTTGTAGGGGAGCAATTGGGCTGCTGATGTCTCTTAAGTCTTCCTGGTGATTCTCTCTGGTTCAATCCTAAGGAGGTGTCTGAACCACCTCAGTTTGTGTTCATCCAGGATAGTCTCAGCTGATTGAATATAAAAATTTGCCTTTGCAGTTTTGTTCCGTATCCTATTTCTCTGAGTTTTCCTTTCTCAAGCACTTTTTTTATTTCTCAAGCAAATTTTTATTTTTATTTACCCAATACATGCATTTTTTGCTATACTCCGCAGAGCCTCCCAAGACATGCATCGTTATGTATAAAATGGATATCAACTATAATATATAAATATAAAAACTTCAAAGATGTTCACTTGCATCGAGACCTTCAATTAAATATTGATATGATAAGTAATCTATCTTATAGATAAGTAATCTATTTTTACCTCATATCCCTTAAACATGATGGAGTTCTATAGAAGTCGAGGTTGATAGTGCACTGCTAGGGTAGTTAGACGGAATGATCTTATGGCATTCTATGGAAGCTGCCCTATCAATTCCTGCCACTAAATAGCAGATGTGGCTTGTCTTATTCTTGCCAAGAGCCCATCAATTGGTCCATTACATTAGCTGTAATAATTTTATTTAAAAAGACCTAGTAAAGTCAAAGGCTCGATGCAATACTACCATTTGCTGTTTAAAAATCTCTTGTTTAAGAATCACCGTCCGAACAATAATTCGATATGATAGCCTTTACTCAATCCTCCCACCTAACCTCAAAGTTTACTTCTTGTTGTTTATTAACCTTTTAGTGAATCATTCGTTGTTAAGCCTGTCTCAATTCTCACGAATCCATCGTTTCAATCATGTTAACAGTATACATGGCTCAAAGTTAGTACACGAGAATTTATCATAAACATCCTGGTTAAATCATTTACTTCTCAAAAGTAAGGTATGAAGATTTACATGTTGTGATTTATAGTATTAAGATAGCCGTCGGTAACCTCTCAGTTAAAGTCATTCTTACCACGTTGTTGCCATGAGGCCAGTTTTTGTTATATTTATATATTATATGAACGTAGTAATATTCTTCAATAAAAGTGTTATTATAAACATATGCGTGTATTAGTAGACCAACTCAAGGGCACAATAATATTCGCCAAAATTATTGGGTCCTTGAGTTGGTATGTTAATACACGAACATGTTTATAATAACACTTTTATTGAATACTATTGCTACAAGTTCATTTTAGATATAAATATAAGAAAAACTGGCCTCGTGGCAACAACTGAGAGGTCACCCACAGCTATCTTAATACTAGAAATCACCTCATTACACCTCTTTTCCTCTTGATGGTTCATGTTTGATACGATATTGAAAAATTAATAATAATAATTAAAAAAAAGGTTCGGTCATTTAATAGGGAAACACATGGCTCGTAAGCTAAAAAGCTGTTGTTTTTAATTGTTCCTACTTGAAGAAGAAGAATAGAGATTCCTCCAATTAGCCATAGCAGCATAAAGTGACTTTAAATGACTAACAAACAACAAAACAGAGATTCCCACCACTTAAGAATTATTAAACCAATGAGCATGGAGCTCATCTGATAACTACCCATTCCTCGAAGAAAGAAGTGTTGCTTCACTAAGACACTTCTTTAAAGATTGTCTTAAATTAGCCAAATTCACTCAGACTATTGTTTTATTTTTAAAACATTTTTAAATAATATTAATCATTGTTAGAAAAGTTTTCCTAATTTATAATGAGTAAGCAGTTATTTTACTTTTCATTGTTATATTTAAGTTTTTGTTTTTTTTTAAGGCTCATAGTTCTATCATGAATAATCCAAGTCGGCAGGCACTTCCAGTTAACATTGCTTTTAGAAGAGTTCTTCAACTTCTTGCGTCTGGGCTATTTTTACCTGGATCATCAAGTAATATATCACACTATTGGTTTTAATTCTTTTTACCTATTTCTTTTTCTTTTATATTTATACTGATAATATGTTAGGTATTGCTGATCCATTTGAAACTAACAATGTCAGAATCCATACATCAATGACTCTTGAACAACAAGATGTTGTGTGTCTGACTGCACAAACTTTGATACGAGTTCTTGCAGTTGCTGGCTACAAGCCAATACTTGACGGAGACTCTTGTAAGTACATTTTGTAATAGTGTTTGATTTAAATTATTAACACTTCAAAGCTTTACTGAAAAGATCTAGTAGGTTGTAGTCTAGAATACTATTTATATTTACCATTATCAGGGGAAATAGATATTTTATATTATTAAAGATTTAACTGTATCCATGTTTAAATGATATTAGCAGGGTCGGATTAAGTCATGCAGATCTCAAATTTTTCATTTGACACAGTATATATCATAAACCGAACGACGAAATGATGTAAAGGATGATTAATATCTTATTTGTGAGTCTACCATCTTTAGATTATAAGAACAATATAAAATAAATTTTAAATGTTGCTGTAAACATTTGAAGTATCGTTGACGATTTAGATGTTAGGATTTTATTAGATCTGACCATTAGAAAAATGTTGCTTCATCTGATACAGCCTTCATTCATTGAGGGGTTTGCCTTTAATAAAAGAATAAATATGACAATGAGTGACTTTTTTATTGATAAATAGGAAATCCCCCTGTTTTTACTGTTTCATGACTCATGTAATTCAGGACTAATTTCTTATGGCTCTATCTCTAGAGAATCACTTAAGTCTCAAGCTCGCTAATTGTTCCAAAAAATTTAAGCTCAACTCATTAATTTGATTCGGAAAGACTAAGAATGATATAATGCATCAATACCGTAGGTGTGTTGCGGATTTGTAGTCCGGCAGGTGGCCCTAGGATTTTCTAAATGGAATAAAAAATCATTGGTTATGCCGTCCTTCGGAAGGGACGTTAAATGGGAGTCCATGTCTTAAATTAAGATCCATATCTTAATTAAAGTGGGGTAGGCAAAATTTAGGGCTCCCACTGCAGCATTGTCCAATTAGCCATAGCAGTATAAAGTGATGTTGAATGAACAAACAAACTACAACAGTATCATAGGTAGCAAATAAACTTTGATCACTCAGAAAATACTGTGAAGTTTAGATTAATGTAAATAGATCTTTCCTCTTGTACTTCCAAACCTTTGACTCGTCCACCAACAAAAGGAGTGTCACCTGTGGAGTAGTTAGCATAACAACCTTCTAGGCTGAAGATGCGTGCGTTCGCAGTCTGGCAGGTAACCTTAGGATTTTTTAAAGGTAGTGAAAAATTATTAATAAAAAAAGTCCCCCGTAATTCTGTGCCTTATCAGGCACTGGTTAAAGAACCCTATAATAGGGAAGATCAGGACTCCCACAGTATCATCTGATTAGCTATAGGAAGATTAAGTGAAATTAAATAAAACAAAGGAACAAAAGGATGTAACTGAGGAGTTTAAATAAAAAGTAATATCTTAAAATAATATCCTAGATTCAATTAATTACAGACCGTTTCACGAAACAGGATAGAAATGAAGATATATATTGATAAACAGCAATGAAGTTTCATGTTTTTGAGTATTTCCCCTCTTACTCTCTCACATTTTTACAAAATAATGGTTCCGCACAATAATTTCACTTTTATTAAAAAGTTTGTCCAATAAACTTGCTCCAACGGGTTTTAAATTGTTGCATTACTAAATACATGGAAGTTAGATTCTTATGAGTTGTTGATATTTATAAAGTCTATACCCTCCGTCAATAAACTGTCTAATATCAAAATAATATCCATATCGGACTAGCGTGCCTGACATTAGCATGTTTGAAATTGATTATTCTTCATCTTTTTGTAATAATATTTATCATCATCATAGTCCTTCCTCTCTACCACTCATACAGCGTGAGTTTTTCTTCTGTACACCATACAAACCTCTACTATTTATCTTCTATTCCATTTCAGGCTTCTTTTTGCGAAGCTTTCCTTAACACTATCTTCCCAGGTATATCGGGGTCTTCCTCCAGATCTTCTTCCATCAACCTTAGCCTCGTCTGTTATTTTGGCCAGACTGTTGCTTTCCATTCTTAGAACATGTCCAAACCATCTTAGACTATTTCCTCAATGACTTTTTCTGCTGGTTCCACTCCTAGGTTTGATCTAATGATTAAGTTGCAAATTCGATCTGGTCTTGTTTTCCCCTCTATTTTCCTAAGAAATTTCATTTCTGAATTTTGGTTCTTACTTTTACACCTGGTGGTTAATGAATGAGATATGGGAAGAATTGTAGATTTATACACCCTCAACTTTGTGTCCTTGGATATTTTTCTTTTATTCAGGTAGTTTCTATTAACAGCATGGAACAATTTACCAGGTGAGTTAACCCTCTCCCGGATCTTATAGTCCAGGACTCCATTCGCATCCAGGTGGGTCTCAGATATTTAAAGCTTCTCACCTATTCAATAGCCATGGCTTTGATTCTTATGAGTTGTTTTTCGCTGAGGCATCCTGCCAATTCTCATAACCTTTCGTTTATCAGGGTTTATTTCCCTATTGATCTTCTCTAGTTCTTCTTGAAGAACCCTGATATTGTGTTTTAGGTCTCTATTGTTGTTGGAAAGGACCGCCTTATCATCAGCAAAGGTTATCAAAGAGTAGGTAACTTTATTCAAGTATCTAAATCCCAGATAGAAACTTCTCACCCGGGCTCTGGCTTGAGATATAGCTGAATCAAGGACCAGAATAAAGGGAAGAGGACTCAACTTAGAACCCTTTGTTATACCAAGTTTGGTTCTGAACTCTTTGGAGTAACAATTGGATGTCCTCACTACATTTCCGGTGTTCCTATAGAGGCTCATTATTGCCAGGATTAGTTCTTTGTTAATGCCTCTCTCTGTTAGGACCTGCTAGGTCTTATTCATATGTGCATAAATAAACTTTAAAAACTATTTCTAACTGTTCTCCTTGATGCTATAGACTAGTGTTTTTCTTGATCTCCTCAAGAAGTCTTCGCCAGGTCATCCTGTGCTGTTCCTTCCCAGCAACTTTTTGAAGATCTCCTCTGTCCACATTTATGATATGTGGCCAGCACAACGTTGCCTGCCTATCTTTATATATCTCCCTCTCTGCCATCACATCAGCTACTCTTCCCCTACTCACTTTCAATTTGTTCTCTTCAAATGATCCCCGTCCTTCTGGAATGATCCCGGGCCTTCAGAAATTCTATGCTATCCATTCCCTGATTTCCATAAATGTTTTGTTTCCTCCAGATACTTGAATTAGTCAATGTGATAAAAGTTGAAAGATACCTTTCCCATCCTGCTATATTCGCTCCAGGTTTCTGCTTGCAAAAACTTTTTTTTAAATACTATTTTGTTCGATTTTCACTCTTGGTTCTATGGTAGTTTTGGCCAACTCAAGAATTTCTCTTCTGAGCGACTCCAAGGATCTTGCAATAAGTTCTATATCGTCCGCAAAACCAAGTGCTTGAATATAGTCACAATTTTCTGTATTCTTGTGTCAGTTGTTACGTTTTGTTGGACTAATTTTAATTTTTAACGTGGTGAGCCCATTACTCTGCTTGGCATCTATTGTGAAAGCGAATTCCAATTAAATTTCTTATTCCACTCTAACACATTTTATATTGTTATCTCTCTTGTCATGGGAATACCCATTTCATTGATGGCCCTTTACAACTTAGGTCTTTTAATAATGTAATAAGCACTGCAGGTGTTGAATGTTTGATCAACTATAAATGGGGAGAGGAGTGGCACAGTGGTAGAGCACTGAGTTGCCATGCCGAAGGTTCAAATCCCGTTCGCTGACAGACTTTTATTTAATTTGTTAGCAGTCCCTCCTTGGGCTCACCTAGCCTCTATTAAGTAGGTACCCAAAATAAGGGGAGAAATCTGGCAGTTGAGATGGTTTATCTATTTGTCTTAGTGATCTAGGATATATCACCTCCCTGCACAACCATTGTCCTAGAAACATTACAGTTTCAACCATGTATTGAACTCAAGACCCTCCATGGGGTGTAGTGGTGGAGGAAAAATGTTTGAAGATATTTGGAGGGGCTGTTAGTATAAACTTAGTGCCATATGCAAGAGTTCACCTCATGCTTCATAGATTTGCCATATTGTTCATGCTATTTAACCTTCCAGTTCTTTAGTATAATTTTTCTCCTTTGACTTATTATTTTTTTTACGAAATAGCATTAAGGACCACGAGAATATCATTATTTTTACTTCTTTTCATACCCCTTCTTTCTTCCCACCTTTTCCTGATTGTTCTTTCCTCGGGCCACGCTATCCCTTTTCTCGCATCTCTCCTTCAAGGACCTTGATTTCTTTTGGTCTTTTATTTTCAGTCTCTCAGTTTCTTCCTTCATCTGTTTGATGTACCCCACATGTACCGGTTTGATGACCGTATTGTAGTGTCTTATTATCTTGACTTATTATTATTTATTACTTTTGTTTTTATTTTATTTATATTTTTTTTTTTTTTAGCATTAATTGCTGAGACTACTCAATGGAACGGGATTGTTATTTCTCCACTCGACAAAGCTTATGAAAAACCACCTGAGACTAAACCTGGTGAGGCAGAAGATATGGAATCGGAAGCTGCTGAAGAAATGGAGACTACAGACCCCTAGTACAACATTCTTCTTTTTAAATAATCACTTATAATTGTTTGTTTTAAGACATTTTATAAATGTTCTAAAACAAAATAATTTTTTAATGTTCTATTTGTCAAAGATATGTATAAATGTGATTTGTGTAACGATAGTTTTTATATCCTAATTTATGACTATTTACTATAAATCTGTATTACAAAATTTAATGTTGATTAAATTTAAGGTTTGTGTAATAATGAGTACATAAAATTATGAATTCCTATTTGTCAAATTCTATGAAAGAGTAACTGTTTTTAGTATACATTTGATTAATATATTATGTAAAAAAACTTTACTTGAAATAATCTGGTTTCTAGCAAACTGTTTTGCTGAATAGATAAATTAAACTATTAAACTCTTGAATAGAAAGAGCCATGTTTTTTTTAACCAATCACTGTCCATTGAAGAGGGATGATTAAAATTGATTTATTTTTTATTTTTAAAGAATTGTTTTTGGAAACCTGTTAAATATTATTTCAAAAAAATTTTGTAATTGTACATATAAATGTAAATTAAATTTAAACTTTATAATTGACATTTGCTTTTCAAATAGCATTTTGGAAAGCAAACGCTAATTATCCTTTATCCCAATTTTTCAGTTCTTATAAAACAACCTGTTGTTCTAAATCATGTATGTTACTTATATTATAAATAAAAAAACTTACTAGATACCTCAGCCATGTTTTTTTTTTTTTTGTTTTTTTTATCACCTAATAGTAATAAATACTGAAACCAATAAGTATTGAAGGTAAACTTATATCTGCCTTCTTGTTTAGTTTAAAGCGGGCCTTTCCAAATCTTATACTGATTAAAGCAGGGATGCAACCTGTCTCAGACACTGTTCAATGTTTATGTGGAACAGGTACTAAAATCGTGGAGACAGAAATGTCGAGTTATGGGAGTTGAGGTTGGATCATGTTTACCCTTCAGTTTGCAGGCGACTAAGTTGTCATATCAACAGACGAATTCGACATGGAATTTATGATGAAGAGTACTTACATTAAAATCCTTGAAGAGTACAAAAAGCGGGGTCTAGAGATTAATACCATAAAAAGCGGAATTCACGACTTACAATTCCCCTTTTATGTATCTTGGAATTACAATAGGCAGGTTTGGCTCGGTACAAAGTGATAAAGAGAATAAAATTACGAATGGTAGGTATCCTAAACGGTATATTATATATTACAGATATATATTTATTTAATTTTGTTCATCTCTGTTATTCTAAAGGGACCTGGTCCCAGAATAAAATTATTTTTCTATTCTATATTGGGGATTGGGATGTGATAAATATTGCAAAACTGAAGAAAAAAAATTAGAAAGCATATATGTTAAGCAAAAAGAAACAGTAGATAACACATTCCTATTTAGTTGGAATCCTCCTTAGTGATAAAAACATTTCTTCCTACTTTTCGTTAGAACAAAATTGTTTTTGGACAATAATTTAAACAGATTTTGTACATAATACAAGGATGGATTTAAATTTTTTTTTTTTTATAGTTATTTATTTTTACTAACAAAATATAAATTAACATTTATTTAAGCCAAAACTACAAAAAATCTGGAACATATCTTCCTCTAAGGATTTTTTTTTATTTCTTTGTAAGAGCTTCCAGTAGGAGTAAGCCATCTGCCAAGATATTTTAATTGTTATTGTGTTAAGGGTGGATCCGTGACTTAACATATTTAATAACTTGTCTACCACAGTTCAAATTAAACAGGTCGGCAAAAAAAAAAACTTTTTTAAATTTTTTTTTTGATTTAGTTAACTAATCTTAATATAATTTTTATAGTTTATACTCTAATTAAAAAAATTACATTGGTTTTTTTCTATCACGTAAGGTTTACCTATAAAATAAAGTTGAAGTTTTTGGAAAAAGTACAAAACAGAAAATTTTGGATTTGTTTTTATTATTTTAACATAAATAACAGCAAAAAAAAAAAAACGATACCTAGCTAAAATGAGCATTTAAGTGATGAACATGAGTTGTAAAGTTATTATAAGTCTTTGTAAAAACATTTCCTTCTTTTGGTACCCTTTTTAACATTTAACAGTAGTCTGCCATCATGTTGACATTCCATCGACCTTGGTATCTGCGCTCCATTTCTTTTATATCTTGATGGAAACATTCTCCTTGTCCCTCACTTACAGCCCCAAGATTTTCTAGAAAGTAGTAGTAGGTGAGTGAAGGAAATGAACTTAGACACTCATGTAGCAGCCCAACATTTTGTAGTTTTGTAACAATTAAGCAACCAAAGTTTTGTAGTTTTGGTATTTGTTGTTTCCAAGAAATCCTGTTGCAGCAAATTTCCAACAAGAATTCCAGGCATTTTTTTCTTTCATTTCCAAATAAAAGAAAAAAATTTGTCACTAAAATTAGTGACAAAGCTTTCATCTTTTAAAAGTTTTCTGATGTCAGATGTATAGGATCCATATGTGAATTAAGATACATAAAATATCAATTTTTAATTCAAGACAACTGAGGCCAGAAAACAATAACATGGATAAAACGAAACAAACGAAAATATGGTCCTCAAATTCTAATAAATAATAAACTGAAAAATCGAACATATATCTATCTATATGTGAATGAGAAACATAAAAGGGTTCGGAATTGCCGATTTTGGATGCTCCCATTGAGAAAACATTCGATACAATGAATAATTTTGGTGTGTAAAACGTGTTTTTTTCTTGTTGAAAACCAACTAAAATTCAGGTCAATATCAACTAATGAGAACTCTAGGGGGGCCATGGCTCCCCCCCTCAAATCCGCCAATGTGTCAGGCCCAACAAAGACTCCTTCTTTCAACTTAGCATTGGATAAACCAGGAAACTATTCTCAAAGATACTTGAAACTCTCTCCTTCTTGGAGTAATGCTTTCACAAACTGTTTCATTAGCCCCAATTAGATATGAAGTGGTGGAAGTAAGATGTTTTTAGGATCCACTAAACTTTCTTCTTCAACATTTTTAATTCCAGGAATAAGAGCCTTTCTGATTGGCCACATCTGCTTGACATAGTGTTGTTTCCTGTCACGGCTATCCCATTCACAGAAGAAACATGGAAACTTTGTGTAACCACTTTGCTGACCCTAGTAACATGGAAATAACTTTCAAATCCCTACAAATGGTCAGAGTAGCCAAGCTTATTAAGAACAAACTCAAGATTTTCGTAGCATTCTTTCAAACTCCTTTTTGATGAATCAAATAAGAAATTTTCAGGTGAAATTTGTGTCTTATCGAGGGGCGGGTGATGGAATTTTTTCAATAATCAGCATAAAAAATACTGTTAAACCCACTATTTAAATAAACTACAATTTTTTCATCGCAGACCTGTGTTATATTTTAAGCTTGAAAAAATAAATATCTTAAAAAAAGAAATAAATGGGAGCTTTCGATGGATACAATTTTTACTTCTTACTTAATTAAAAAATTAAATCCTGATGTTGTAATTAGATTTCTTAATTTTGAAAATAATCAAGTGATTATCTTAGAAATAAATGGGAACTCTCATAATAAACATTTATTGTTCATTTCTGTAACATTTCCAAAAGTCTACAAAAATAAAATTATATCAACAAAAATAAAATTTATAAGAGAACATAATAACATGTAAATAAAAATATTTTTTATTAATAGATGATATTAGAAATGCTTTGGTTATCACATTCTTAACATATAATATATGCGTCAAAAAAAGTACAATTGAAAACATATTAAAGAAAAAAAAAAATTTAATTGTTGCAATTGAAAAAACAAAACAAAAAACTTATAGCTAATTTTGATTTTAATCCACAAAATCCTGCCAATCGTTTTGTAAATTGAAGTTATTACACAAATATTTTACTACAACTTATGCACATTTATAGATACATTTAAAGAATTAATAATAATTGCTATAGTATGTATATCGTAGTAGTTTATAAATCTTTAATAAATCCAATCAACGCTCAATAACTCAATTTTTCTCTATGAATATTTACTTTTTGATGCTCAATTAATGAACAGTTAAATTTACTTAATAGAAGCCAACGCGTTACCAATCTTAGATGTTTATTTTTATTCACATTAAATTCATTGCAACCTTTGATACTTTACTGCAACCTTTTTTACCAAATTTATCAAGAGTTGACTGTAATTATAAAAAGAAGTATCAACATAAAAGTTAGTAAAAGATATGTTAGATTAACAACATTTGATTGAATCAGCAAGAAGTCAATAGAGGAATCTTTGAATGCTACATTTTGTTACACTTAGTTGATTAAAAATGCATCGAATTGATTCATCTAACATCGACATATACTATTAAACAACATATTAGATTAATGTGCATTGCAGCAGGTTAGAGTAAGAAGCTACAAATCAACAAACGTTACAACTAACTAATACTACATATTTTTATAATTTATTACAAATAAGAAATAGTTTGTTAACAAAAAAAATTGAAAGGTGTTTTTAACTAAGTAAAGTGTCTTCTGAACTAGAAAAAAAAAAAAGAAAGTCATCTGCTTATTTACAAATGACAATTGTTTCGAGAGTAGTAGTTCTGGTACCCCTCATACTTGTAATATACCAATTATTAGTAAACTTAATCCTTATGACAGCAAGCAGTAATTGTCTATGTAAAAATATATAAAACTGAAGGGGCAAACGTGGGAGTAATACATCTCATAATCTTTCACCTTTCTTCATTATTATAGTATTTATGACCTTAATTTTTATCTCTTAAATTCTAATACTTATGTTACAACATGAATAAAAACTTACAGAATGTACACACATAAAAATGTTAAACAAATAGAACCACATTAACTACTTTACACACGACTTCTACAAAACATGACAAATAAAAATAAATAAATAAAATAAAATCAACACACACAACATTTACTACTGTCCTGAATTCCTACGTATTTTGTAGGATATTCAAGACTTCACTACTCTTGTTTGCCCCAATTCTGTGACTCCTTAGTTAAAAAACTAACTTAATATTACACCTTAGAACTATTTACCACTAATATTAGTCGCTGGGAGGAGCAAACATGTTGGTACTCATCATTGAAGCTTATACGTTTGTATAAATCGCTTGTGTAAATAAATTACACCATAATAACACTGATTATAATATAAAATTGTTAATATAAGGATCAACTACAGGATTATATACAAAAGTAATAAAGGAATTAATTAATTTACTTAGCATTTATATATTTTCCCATTCCTATGCAATTTGAGGATATGAGAAAACACTACAATTTCATACCCCGTTCCGCTTTAAAATGCAAGTAACCTATGATATTAAATCAAATGAGCGCCTATGTAAATTTGTCATATAGAGGAGCAAACAAATTGGTCACATACATCGTAATTAACAAACCTTATTTATTTACTCTTAAACTTTAATACCTACAGTTTTATCACATAATACATCACACATTAAACAAATAATAATAATAAGCTTCCTTTACACTCTAAAACATAATGTGACACTAGCACTATATAATTATATACAAAATAATTACAGGATAAAGTGTAGTTATCAATACGGCATTTCTACCAATATTATTATCATAAAAATTTTTCTTTGTTTTAAATAAAAACAACATCGTGTCCAATATATTAATTAGGTTTTACAATTTTTTTTTATAAATTATTAATAATTATTGATTTCAGATTTTGGTCAATATTGAAGTGTTATTCATACCATTACGATAACTCCACATTATCCATAAAAGTAGCAATATGAAAAAAAAAAAACACACACAACATATACTACTGTTCCGAATTCCTACAACATCGGCAGGACATTCAGAACTACACTACTTTGTGTTTGCCCCACTTTGATGACCTTTGGAATAAGTCCAAACTATATTTAACTTACAACTAAAATTTACTTTATAATCATGCTGAGCAGGATCATTATGAAGACCTCTGCAGCATGGATTAATAAATAGTATGGCGTACCCACCCAGCACTTGCGACAGCAAGTGCTTGAACATTTTAACTAAAACTATCAACATATTTAAAATTTTCAATAAAAGTTCTAATCTAAAATATATATACACATAGGAAAGTTTATAGTGAATTTATTTTAAAAATACACATGTAATAAGATTATTATTAAAAGAAGAAAATGGTTGGTGAAAGAAATGAGGACAAATAAATTATTTTATAAAGCTATACAACTAAGGCCGAAACAGCCTGCATTAATGCATTATAAGTTCGGTGTGCTACTTTTTTTACGAGTTATCATCTTCTCTACGATATTTACAACACCTAAAAGATAAATTAACTTTTGATTAAAATAAACGATATGTTAAATGCATTTAAATATATTCTATAATATTATATTAATCATTTTCGGTAGTTTACACCACTCGATCCATTCGAAAATTGATATTTCCCGGCAAACGCTTAAGTGATTTCAAGCAACCACAAGAGTAAAAAATAAAAAAAAAATAAAACAAAGTAATCTTAACCCTAAATATTTTTATTTTACTTACAATATATCTTACATTAATACGAGGGAAGAAGATAAACCAAACAACAAACATTCAAGACTCATACACTTCAGCCAGTTATTCAAGGATTCATATCTAAAAGGAATAAAGGTTTCAACATACTAATTAACAGATTCCTTCATTGTTTCTTTTTAGGGTAATCAACTTGATTTCTTTTTATTCCTCGATTCAATTATCAACAAAGTTATAAGACATGTTAATGTTAATATATTTGAACATTACCATTTTAGTTGTATTTTCTTCCAAGATAATAGACTTTAGTTCTGTATCAGAGGTCATTGAACTGAATTGATGTTAGAAAAATGCCTGCGTTAGGTCTTGTTTTTTTTCTCTCACTCCAACTGTTATAGGTAATAGTTTCAATTTTCTATTTCAGTGAAAATATTACCTTCGTAACATAGCTCTGTTATTCACACATTTTTAATTGAAACATGAAAGGAAATGTTAATAATATGAGAATTTAAGAGACTATCCTCCTATTTCTATTACAACTAAATTTAAATTTATGCAAGTCAATGGATTCATTTTTAATAATAAATCTTAAAACTAATCTTATTAATTAAAGAAAGTAAAAATTACTGCTGGAAATTTAAAGAAGGCTTATAAATTTTAGTTTAATTAATTAACCCTCATTATAACTGTAATAGTGACAATAATCTTAAAGAACTTAATTTGTTCATATTAAATAATTAGAATGATTCGCAAATCTAACATTCCCGCAATGAACAGCGAGCCTGACTGTCTTGCTTTAAAACGTAAACATTCATACTGGTAAACTAATTGAACAACAAGCGTATATAATTACCCAATCAAGCAAATAAAAAATTTTGAGGATATTAACATATAGGCTTATACTTAAATAGTTTCAGATTGTATTTAATGTAGTTACTTTAAAAGAAAATAAACCTAAAAGTTTTTTAAACTGATATTTCTATTTATTTGATATCATAGAGCTTTCATCAATACTTTCTTTAAATATCTATAAATTACAATTTAACAATTTTGAATTTTTTTATAAGATGAATGTCACTATCTAATTTTAACAAAAAAATATATTGATATTGTGTTGTTCATCTTTTAAGCCATTACATAATAAATTACTTTTATATGTTTCACAAACTTATTTCAGTCATGAACAGTATAATGCAGTAAGTGCTCACAGTAATCCATTATTCAAAAACACAATTAAATAGCTATTCAATATCCTTAAATTAATTTAAAGGTAACTGTTTTCAGATAAAAGAAAAATAAATTTAACCATATTCAGTACGCATAAATACATAAACTTCTCTCTAGCCGTAATTCTTACTATTAAATCTTAATTAATTTCCTTAACTAATGGCAGTGAAATTCTTAAATACTATAATTCCAACTTGGATGCACCTTAGATTGAAAAAATAATTCCGATAAAACTGAAAATATCATTAATATAGCTCTCGCAAAAGAATATGGCAGAACGAGTGCAAACTAGCATGGCACTAAACTAAGTTGAAACTTTCCTCCCATTGCTTTTAATATCTAATAAAGGCTATCTAAAATGAATTTTAATTAATTTATTAATTTTTTTTTCTAATTCGGATTTTGTTTTCAATAAAATTTAACATTTAAGACACCTAAACTGTTTGTCAGGTCAATTTAAGGTATGGAGGAGGAAATAGTTCATTCCCCTCAATAGTTGCTAGCCAGCAGCCATATTCTTTTGGGAAGGCTATAAATACAGAAGTAAAATACAATTAAGAAATGAATGAGAACTTGCCTAAAATGATAAAATTCTTACAACTGAGTACACTAATAGGTATGGTTACATATTAGGATTTAAATAAAAGGTTTTTATTTGTTACGATAATTATCTCGAATAATATAGTATAATAGGTTATTACAATATAATATAAATTATAAAGATTAATACAAAATATAAAGGAATTAATGAGTAGGAAAATTTATGAAAAAAAAATGTGCCAAAGAAGTTACATGCAAGGATCATATTGAGACGAAACATCAATATTATAGCAGGCAGCATGTGAACTCAAGTCTTTTGATACAGGGACTCTGAATAATTTACCCTGAGGCATACAAACACAAACCTTGTATTGGGTAGTTAAAAAAGTTGATCGACTCCTGACAATGGGAATTTTAGTAACATCAATACTGACTCCTTCCTTTCCACTCAACATAATACTTCCATTAATACTTTTCAAATAAACTTGCTGATCGGCAGTCCAAAATATCTCTTTACCTTCTATGTTAGTACCTTCACTCCCGCTGAGCTTAGTATACATATCAGATCTCAATACCAACTTTTCATCCAATGAGCTTGTAATATGACCGGTACTCACCAATTTCGCCTCAAGATTTTTCGATGCACCAGCAATATTAGGGGAATTAGTAGAAAAAGACTCTCCGACGTTAAAAGATTTGACACCTCTCACATGCGTCCCATTTTGTTCTATTTTAAATGTATTCTTAATTTGTCCTTTATTGTCTTCGACTTCAAATATAACCGGACCCTTTCTTCCGGTTATTTCGAAAGGCGAATTGTCGAAACCTTTAATCTGACCATCTGGTTTGAAAAGCTTTTCAAAAATCGTTTCACCGTAAAATTTTATCATACCATGATCGGGAATGAATTCCAGACTTTCCATTCCTTGCCCAAGATGTAAAACACGAAATATGACTATTGTTAATATCATATTTCCCCAAGCCAATATGCAAAGTACAATTACCAATGCCCAGAATGCATAGATTTGATGTCCAGATGCACTAGAGTCTGTAAAGGGACAATCTCGATGAAACCTAGAAAAAATAAAAAACATAATTAATGAATTCAAACATCCCAACACATAAACCAAGATTACTTTAAAGTGGAGTTACCCTTGTTTTTTCAGAGACATTTTAGATGACCGGGAGTTCAAGCCAAGTTTTAAGCCTAAAGTATTTGAATGGTTCTCCATGTTTCTATAAATAGAACTTTATTGTTTCCTAAAAGTAACAATTGAAATACACTCTAAACTACCGTAAAACTAACATGATAAATATATAAATAAATTCAATCAATACCTTAGGTAAGAAACATTTCCACCACTCAACATATATGTCCGATGGGCTGAGACTTCAGCCCATTTCTGCAAAAGTCAGTTGTATTGATTTATCACAATTGTGACAAGCCCTGATATCGCGTTCGGCGCAGGCGGCGGAAATGTCCGAATATTCCCGAACTATCTGTAATCAGAAATATCTACTTGTATCTGATCAAAAATGGCTATGCTCGTTGTGTTATTAAGAATTTTCATCAGAAAAAAGGTTCATGTCAATAAAATTAAAATTCGAAAGGTCTTTGATATTCGAAATGATCGATATTCGTCCCAAGTTTTCTTCTTCTTTTTTTTTCATTTCAATTAGTTTTTTATTTTCACTTGTATTTATCTATTTATGGAATATATGTGATCGTAAATGATTTTTCAAAGGCAGTACTCATTTCAATTTTGTTATGCGTGTGTGGCCAATTTAGATAAAAAACGAAAAATTGCCTAAACAGAAATTAAATATTTAAGGTAGATATATCGTATCGATACGTAGGGTGCTTAGTTACTGATCAAAATTATTAATTGTGGCATACATATCCGTGAGTCGACTCTGTAGGATCTGTAGACCCTCCAGGGGATCACGCTGCCACTAAACAGTAGGTCTCCTTACTTGTGGAAAAAACCTGACGGTTGTTCTCTATTCATTTAGTATCACTTTATGCTTCTATGGTTATTGTAGGACAGTAGGAGTCTTAAATTTTGTTCATCTATCTTTAATTAGGATAGAGATCTTTAACGAGTACTCGATACCGCACAGAATAGGAACCAACATTTTACAACTCTTCCGAAGGACGGCATAACCAAGGATTTTTGCCCCCTTTAAAAAGTCCTAAGACCAACAGCCGGACTGCGAACCTGTGATCTTGAGCATGAACGTTGTTATCCTAACCACTACACCACAAGTGATCCCTTCAAAAACTGAAGGTTGCATGTGTCCAACTCCACATCACCTCATATTACAACTGTTAGCTTGGAAACAGTATAGTTAGGTCTACTCTACCGATATTAGCGATATGAGTATGGTTTCGATATTTTTCCTTTCAATAGCGATATTTTTTGTCTGCTATTTTATCGATATCAGTGATGGACTTGTGAATATCGAAACAGTCCAATAAGTTTTTTTTTAGTAATTGTTTAGATATCGTCTACATTTGACAGCGGCCATTCTTATGACGTAGGTGATAACCAGCGCCGATTAAATTTAGCTATCGCCACTTTCCCACGCCACTTCCCCTCCTGTCCCTCCCCCAGACAAACACAAGTATTATTTTCAATAAAAAAAAGTAACTATAACATATACAACTATGTAAAACCTATGCATTATATTAAATATTACCTTTTCCCGCGACTTTCCTCGTTTTGGTCTACCATATAAAGTTTCGTGACAAATTGTTTTAAATAAATAATTTAATTTTTTTTAACTATAAGTTACTGGTACAACCAAAATTTCAGACGTCTAACTTCAAAGCTGACGGATTCCATACAATCTTTGAACCCTTATTATATTAAGTGGGAAACCCTTGGGGTGGAACTGTCCGAATTCCTTTCTTATTGCTGATTCAAGGTATACAAAGAACCTATCTGCGAATTTCAATATGCTAAGTTCAGTGGTTTCTGCTGTGCGTTGACCACCGGGTGTGTTACTCAATCAGGTTACAGTTTTATATAAACTTCGCCTGTGTGGTGTGTTGATAAAAAGTACCCTATGTCCTTCCCCAGGCATGAGATTATCCATATCAAATTTCATCACAGCCGCAAAACATACATCGGCCACCAAAAGTTTTCCTATCCGTTTTTTCGGTAGCAAACTTGGATTTCCACTAGCCAGACATGCCCTTAGAACATATAAAAAATTCGGCTCTCTTCAATTAATTGCAAAGTCAAGCCCTTTTTTGGTACCTAATCAGAATACTGAGCCTCTTAATGACCTGTTTCTACCTCCTTGGTTTGTTGTTTGGTCGTGAACGTTCACCTTTTGATAAGTGGGCTTTAACTTGTAAATAACATATTGGTACTATTTATTTTCTGACATTTAGATGGAGCTATGTAGTTTTTATTTGACTCTATTATCTATTGTCAATCTTCGTATTTTAGTTAATATGGTTTGCCATTATTATCTTACAATCTTAGATTTTTAAATGGTTTAAACATATCTTTGATGCTGTGCTAAAACATTTAAATAATTTTGTATTAGTTCTTTTTGCTTTTACTATTTTTTCAAAGTACACTTATTTAATAGATTTGCTTTCTATCAATTCGAAAGTTTCTCATCATTAAAATTTTAATATATAGAGTTTGCAGTTCTGAACAGCTAGGTACATTTTCTGAATTAATGATTTATTTAATTGAATTAAGTTAGGGATTGTTAATGTATGTTGTAGCTATCCACTTTATATTTATGTATTTTATTTGCTTTTTCAGATAATAGAAATTCTGGTCATTCTATATTAATCTAAATGACTGATGAAACAATGTCTTCATGTAAGTTTTTTAGAAAGTGTTGGATGTTACAAGTTTTTTTTAGGATTACTATGATTTTACTTCTTCTATATGATTCTCCATCTCATAATTTGCTATAATTTATTTATTTTTTTATGATTGTTTTAAATAATTTACTCGAAACTAGTTTAAATCGTGTAAATTTAAATTACTCAGATCAAGACTTAAATAGGAAAATATTTCATCTTGGGCAAAATCCCCGAAGAATTAAGTAGCTTACTTATAAAAATAAGTGATGTTTTCTAATTAAAGTTTGTTATATTGACTAACTTCTTAATTATTATTAGACACTATTACTATCACAGATCAGTCTATCAGGCCTGATTGAAAATTTAGAAATAATACAGTAGAATCCCGATGATTCGTATGGTCTAGGGATTGAAGATTTGGTACGAATTATCGGGAGTACAAAATTAAAAAACGTATTAATGCAATTTTTTTAATCTATCGAACCATCCATCACTTGCACGAAAGTCTTCAATTCCCATTTTTCTGCAAAAACTCGGGCTTTTTCCCTTCAAATAATACCTCCAACTGGTACATTTGAATTCCTTGCTTGTACGAACCACTTTTTTAAGTTCTCTACAAGTCTGGGTACCGTGATTTTGTCCTTGTTCTTCAAAATTGATGTGATCGTGGAACCAGGGACGATGAAATGCTTGGATACGTCAATTAGCTTACAGCCAATGGTCCCGGGGTTTATGATTTGTTGTTTCTCTTCAATAGAGAGGCTAACGTATTTTCGAGGCATGATTACGTGTCACAACGGTAG